>OY283149.1:153495320-154115723 GCA_958299815.1 Sarcophaga carnaria
AAATAAAATTGTCATTAGATCTCTAGACAGTATACTTCACATTAAAGGTTGCCTAAGCAAGCCAGGTATTTCTGAATGTCATTCAGTTGCTCTAGATGCGGTGCAGGAGATCTTCTGATAGTAGTTGAGACTTGTATTCAACATTTCTATATTTCATATTAAACTAACGATTACTAACCGTGTTGACCCAGACTAAGATTTTCGTACCAGTACTCGGCTAACAAGGCCCAGAAGATCGTTGGACAGCTCAGCAGATTAATGGCGAACATTTGAGGACCGCTACCGGTGAGACGTAGACTCTTGATGGAGGTTGGAAACAGCATTATGCTTTATGTTAGCGAAATTTGGGCCGAAACACTAGATGTTAAGAAGCGGGTAAACTCACTTGTATCGGTACAGAGAACGACTGCATTGCGTAACGCGTCGGCATATCGTACAGTGTCCGCTCCAGCCGTACCGGTGACAGCGGGTATAATCTCTGTGGATCTGCTGGCAGCGGAGCGAATGGAGATTTATAAGGCGAAATCGGCTGGAAATCACATAACCGGTTACTTCAGGGAAAACACCATTTCAAAATGGCAACAACGATGGAACGAGGAAGATAGATGGCGAAACTTATTCCGGACATCCAATCCATGGATTGAATGGGCAAGACCGCCTTCCCTTACTGTCTTTACGAGGAAGGGGGGGTAATTGATGAGGCAGAGCACACTGTTTTCGAGTGCGCACGCTGGCAGAGCTATCGCTCTGTACTGACGTCAATAGTTGCAACGATCACAGCCGCTAACATTGTCGGGATCATAATTGCGAGTGGTGGAAATTGTACCTCGGTAGTGAATTACGTAGAGCGTATTCTGATACGGAAAAAGAGAGATCTTGAGGCTGCAGAACAAGTAAGCATGTCGGCATAGGTGATACTGTCACACGTACCAAGCGAAACCGAAACGATGATGTAGACGAAAGGACGGAGACGCTTAGACGTCTCCTAAACTTTCGATATGCAATCCGGACGCGGACATGGAAAGGCCAAAGGGCCAAAAGGACTCCAATCCGAAGTAATACCACCGTAGTTCCGGAGTGGGCACAAACAAGTCCACAGCAGACGAGGGGGATTTAGTGGGTGAGGGCCACACACACGGCGGATGTGACAACTTTCTCTATGGTGCGGTTAGGTACATTTACGTAAAAAAACCGTGTTGACCCTAAGGACCAAAGAAAATTGATCATTAAATCGTTTGTAATGACTAGAGAGGTGCGAGAACCTATTTTACAAAGATGAAGTTATTACGGAATACTGAATCCTTAGCGTGCAAGGATTAAAACTATTTCACAATGACTTCAATAGACGTTATAATAACGGGGAAAAGAGGAGATCACTCAATGTTTTCCTGGTTATTGTGTCATTATTTTGAAGCAAATTTTATCGGTTAAGCACTCGGCAGTTTGGATTGAAGACAACACTATAGACAGTAGGTATCACAATGAAACCTATGACTGACACTGTATAAACGTGTGTGCGTAGCACGTTACTGTGTTATTGATTTTTTAGTTGATACCCCCTCCTCTTTCGGCTGAGATTGATTCATAACTTCAGTAGATAATGAAAACTTCCCTCATATTGCTAAACTTTATTACAGTATGCTACAATCTTTTTATAGGCAATTGCTCAAAAGCCATTACAAACTTGAACACCTTTAGAATACAAAACATAAAACTTTTCATTAAACATTTTGGCCTTAAAATATTCCAGACAGATTTTCAGTTTTTTAGAGAGCTTCTATGCCAACAAAATGCCAACAAGCAATGACATTTAACCCCCGAAAATTATAACCCTTTTACGTTGTCATTAAAAACTTTTTTTTCGTAAAAAACAAAATGTATTTACTGCGACCCATATTTTATAACCTGTCTAGGTATACCAGCAGTTAAAACTAATTTACAAGTCCCCAAAGACGTAAAAATACTTTTAAAATATGGTGAAATGGTTTCCCTTTTTGGGAAATAACGAGCAATAATTATACGAAAATGGGTTAATGCCGTATAATGCCTTAAAGTATGCTTTAATTAAAACAAACTATTATCAAGTGAAAGTATGCTATACGTATATACCTTGACAATTAGATAGAGACCATATATCTGTATGTGTATGGGTGTGTGGTTAAGTGTAAGTGTTGGATGAAAGCAAGAATTTTAATTTTCGCTCATTTTTTATACTCTTCCTTGCTCTTCTTGTATTCATTGTATTATTATTACACACTTATACACACACATACATACATACATACAAGCAAGCATACATACTTACGTACATACATATATTTCATGTGAATGAAATGAGCATGTGTTGAATTGGTTAAGGTAGTTAAAACGGAGTAGTATTGTATACAAAGAGAATAAGAGAGGAGTGACTGGCTGTAATAATTCATTTCCCTTTTTTGCCTGTTTATAGTTGCAATTGTTGTTCGTATTTGTATTGTTTTCGTTGCTGTTGGTATTTGCCATGCCTTTCTATATGTCAAACAGGTTTTTAAAGCTCATTTTCATATTTGACTGAGTTCGTTGTACATGCATTAAGAATTCACTTGTTATGATGACGTCGACCAAAATTGCAACCACACTCCTCCTGGACTCATACGTTTATACACGTCGCACACACATTCACCTTTAAATATAAGAATTGTTGCATGCCATTATAAACGTACGTATTTGTGTGCATATGTATGCTTGAATGCAAAACTGACTGCCTGTCTGCATTCATGCATAAGTTGAAACTGTGTAGACTCATTCACACACTCTTTTATTCATTCATTCAATCATTCACATTCGCTTACACATGCGTACCCAAAGGCAGACTGGTTTCAAACGTGCCAGCAATTATAATTAAAGTTTGTTGCTGAATTCATAGCCTGCAGGCACTATTGGACGCAGAATAAGTTGCTCGACGTATTTGTAACATGTGAAGCATTTATGTTTCAAGGTTTCTCTCATTCTCTCTTCCTCCGTCACTCTCTATGTCTCGTGCATAAATATTTTATGTTTTAAGACTTACAGTATGTGGATGATTAAAACTACTACTACTGCTACAGCACATTGCACTTAATTGACAAACAGTATAACGGATGTACTGATGTTATTTTTCCTGTTAAACCATAAACTGTATTATCCTTCTGTAATGAAGCGGTTGAGCTCTTCACAGTTCTTTACAATCCACATAGCATAATTGGTCATTACAATCCTTCAGTCAGGATTACACCTAGTTTCTCACACCACTTATGTTGTGTGCGTTAATTTTATACACGAGTGGTGGGGCCTACAGTTTAAAGTCGACTCCGAACGACGGATTTTTGAGAAACTTTTTCATGGCAATTTTATTTACTCTCAGAGTTTTTGCCAGAAATCTGGTGAGAGGCAGTCGCTGAAAAAATACTTTTTGTATTTTTCGTTTTGATGTCTGGCCTGGGGCTCGAACTCTAGCTTTACGCCTAATAAGCCAGCTGGGCTAGACTACGGAGACTTCAGCGAGATATTATTACTTCCTTTAGTGCTATTGAACGGGAGTCTATTAAGATAGGTCTGGCAGGAAATGAGCGTAAAACAAAGTATATATTGTCTACTAGTAGGAACTTGCGGCGTCTTGGATCTCAGATTACGGCCGTTAACTATACTTTCAATGTAGTCAAGGAATTTATTTATTTTAGCTCCGCCGTTACCACCAAAAATGATGTCAGTCTGGACATCAAGCGCAGGATCACTCTTGCCAACAGCTGCTACTATGGTCTCAATAGGCAATGGAGTACTAGAGACCTCTTTCGTACGACAAAACTTATACTCTAGAAGACGCTCATCTTCCACGTGCCTATTTATGGCGCAGAGGCGTGGACTCTATTAAGCGCTGATGCGGCAGCCTTGAGAGTATTCGAGACAAAAGTCCTACGAAACCTCTTGTACAGTGCGAGCTGCCGATAATTTCCGTATCCGATCCAACAATGAGGTGTATGAGCACCTCAACAAGATGACGTTGTGCTGCGTATTAACATACAGCGGCTAGGCTGGCTCGGCCATGTCGTTCGAATGGAGGATCCATGATTTTAAATTTAAATTTTATTTGATCTGAAAACAGTTACATTATGTTGCCTCAAGTATTACATTTTCCTTTTTAAAAACACTGTTTGCTTATGCCGCCTATAACGCTTCAAGCGATGCTACAATATTTAATATGTAGTGTAGTGAGTTGGTTGGTTAAAATAAATTTTCATTTTACCCGACATAGCCTCAACAGAGAGAGGCGAAACATACATTTAAAATGCATCAACGGCACGTAAACGTTATTCGCTTACCAATTTTTATTCGCTGTTAATTTGGAAAATAAATGCAATCATGAATTAATAGCTGACACAGTAATTTTCGCTGGTGACGCACAAATTAGGGGACTTCAGTTGGGGAGAAATATCCTATTTTAATAACCATAAACAGGGTTTGTTTGTGGAATGAAGGCAAATTTATATTTCTTTGTTTTTTTATTTAAGTAAAGATAAGGAACATAATGTCATTAGTTTTGGCATTTAAAAAGAAATTGTTCTTTCAATAAATCCCCATATTTATTAACACAATTATTTATATTTTTATTACTCTTTTAATCACCCTTTATTACATGGATCATGTATCTCCATCCACTTCGTTATGTCGTTGTAATAAGAAACTGTTGGCCCTTAATAAATTTATGTTTTATTATCTCGTTTTGTTTTCTTTATCTTTTTTTTTTTTTGTTAATTATCGAAATGATTTATTTTTTTAATGGTCTACATTGGGTCACTTATTAACTATGGCCATATATTTCTCTAAGCAGGTCATTTCTAAGCCCTGCACTGGTAACAATTGTTAACAAATTTACAACACTCGGTAGCCGTATATTTTCATATTCTAACTCTACAGTGAGTTATTAAAGTAAATTATGGTTGTTTTCTTTTAATAATTTATTATGTTCTTCTTTTCCTTTTTCTCTCTCTCTCTCTCTCTCTTTCTCTATCTTTGCCAAAAGGAAAGAACCAATAGATTTCAACAGAAAATTAAAAGTAAATTTATTACTATTCAGGTAAGCAGTTAAAGTTAATACACTGTTTCCAAAGGGAATAGGAAAAGTGTTTATTTTTAATAAAAAAAATAATAATTTAATCATACTAAGTGATAACGCATACACAGTCTTAATGTTCTATAATAACAACTATTGACTTTGGAAATGGTGTATTTTTTTAATATAAAGTTTCTATCTTATAATGGCTTGATTAGCTTGAATATTATTTTTATAAGTTATTGTGTTATAAACAATGCCAATTAAAATAGCAAACAAATATTCAAAAATAAATTTTGAAATATTATTAATAACCTAAAAGTAGGCAATACATTTTTGTACTAAGGGTTGCCTAAAAGTAGGCAGTAAAATATAACCAAAAAAAATAGAAAATAACCCTAAGTATTGCTAGCAAAGCAACCGTTATTATTACGATTTTTTAACTCCATTTCATTATTCTGTTAGAATATCAAAATGAACCTGTAATTGGTTTTAAGCCAACTTCTCAAAGCCGCTAGTAACACAATGAGAAATCTCAGCATAAACAAGCAACAAGTAAACTACAACGGGTAAAAGAAAAAGAAAGCATGTGATCGTGTCCAATTAAAACTAAGTAGAGGTCCCACTAAAAAACTACCAGTGCATGAATTGACCATTCAACTAGAAGGTATACGTAAGGAAATCTGCTTACGATAGCGCTGAAAAGCAAATGGACTTACAAAAGCAAACGGTCCAGTATTTTTCAAGCACCTAACACCCTTTGCATTACTGCGATAGCAATTACTTCGGTTAGAAGGAATTCTTTACTACGTTGTAATTTCTTCTCAATTTAGATTTAAATTATATTCATCTGAGAATCTACTACAAAGAAATCGTTGAAGATCTGAACCGAACAGCATTAATCTTCATAGCTGGAACCGGCTGGAGTATCTTAGTACGAAATAGTGAATCAAAACCAAGAACACCGAAAAAAAGGATTCAAAAATTCGCGGCAAATGAAATGTATTCTTAAGAGTCGAAAAAATCTAAGAGATTAAGCACACTAATGTCAGTATTTGGTATCACATCTACGTAACTAGAGTAACATACACATACATACATACATAATTGGTCACACCACTTATTTTGTGTGTGTTAATTTTATATATGAGTGGCGGGACCTACAGTTTAAAGTCGACTCCGAACGACAGATTTTTTTGAGAAACTTGTCATGGCAATTTTATTTACCCTCAGAGTTTTTGCAAGAAATCTGCTGAGAGGAAGTCGCCGAAGTAATTTTTTTTGTATTTTATTTTGATGTCTGGCCTGGGCCTCGAACCCTGGCTTTTCGTGTAATAAGCTACCTACTAGACCACGGCGACTTCACTAGAGTAACAGTAGATGTTAATATAGATCTAGTCTGTGCCTTATATTCATTGACTTTATTTTCATTAGTATAATGAAGACATGCCTTAGTACCGCGACCATACGATCTGCAGTACTTCCCTCAAAGTTTACAGGATGTTTTAATAATTTTTCTCCAAGTTCGGGATTAAGCTTGGTGTCAACAATGGCAATTCCCTGCCTAAGATTTGATATGTATTCAAGTTTTTTTGATGGGATGCATCACTGCCCCACAGGTTCCTAGAATGTATTCCCATGATTCCTTCTCATTGCCACAGGTTTAAGGCACCAGCCTTTTTGAATACGTGCAGATGCCCTTTGTCTACAGAACCCTGTCAAAAGATTGGCTGTCAATCTCATGTTATTCCCAGATAGTCTGATACATGACTCAAATGCCCTCTTATTGTAGTGTCCCAACAAAAGTTTCGATTGTCTCAAACCCTATTTGGGTTCTCTTTGTGTTTTCCTTCATTGAAGGCAAGAGGGGTATTATCTTGACAAAAATATTTAATTCCTTGTCTCACTGTTTGATTTCGAACACCCTTGAATGCAGGGCATTCTATGCCAATAAGTTTAACGAGCGAAAGGTTTGTACAAGTCTGTGCAATGATAGATAAACAAAGAATACTTTGACAGTTGAACGAAAGTAAACCTTAAAGCACCCTAAATAGGTGAACGACATATCCCTGTTCTCTCATAGCCAAACTAATATGGGCTACTAATGTACGGCAGATGCAAGAGAGAAAATGGATTTCAATCACGAACTATTTTAAACAACATTCCGTGGCAATAACAACAATCAGCCGTCAATCCATACATACATAACATAATTGGTCATTACAACCCTTCAGTCAGAATTACGACCTAGTTTCTCACGCCACTTATGCTGTGTGTTTTAATTTTATAAGTGAGTGATGGGACCTACTGTTTAAAGTCGATTTCGAAAGACAGATTTTTTAAGAATCTTTTTCATGGCAATTTTATTTTTAATCTCAGAGTTTTTGCTACAAATCTGCTGAGAGGAAGTAGCCCATGAAATATTTTTTTATATTTTCGTTATGATGTCTACTAGACTACGGCGACTACCAGCCCTCAATGCACTTTTTCCAAACGACACTGGGCATCAGGGAAGGAATATAGTTTACATGGCGAAGGTGTTATGAAATCTAGCGTGAAGTAAAAAATATATCATTCTGACCCTAAACAATTTACAAAGGTATTGGTGTTCTTAATCCTTAATTCTAGGATCGTAGTGAATATACCGAAATATCGTAATGAAATCTGAAGGTTTTCCTTTTTTTTAATTTAAACTAAAATTTCTATTGCTGACCTTTAGAAACTCATTATTATTTACAAATAAAACAGCCTTAAGGTATGCTCTTTTATATTTAAAATTTTATGACTCCCTGGATTATGTTAAAAATATTTTTTTTCTAATTTAATTACCCTGGCCTGGTTATATTGCGTTGGGCTTAGTAAAAAAGGGATCCTTTGGGTTTTTATAGACCTTCAATAAACAGCTGGCCAGCTGATTATCAGTGGAGAAAATTAAAAAAAGAAGAAGAAGAAAATAATACATTTTATAGCCTTTGAAGGCATATCAGTTTACTTTACCGCTTTTGTCAATTCCACAAGCATCATTAAAGCAGCCGGCTAATGAGATTTAAATCTAAGGATTTGCCTTTGATTATCTATATTGAGGCTCCCAAAAATAATTTCTTTGAATATTTTTTCTCTCTTTCTCTGTGTGTCTCTATTCTAATTTGCATTTAAATTTTTATGACTTTATCGCCGGCGCATTTAAACGGCATCCCCATCTCTTTATGGCTAAAGCGTATTGAGCACAGGGTCATTTACCACAAAGTGTATCTAATAATTGTTTGGTTAAAAACAAAACACTTAAGAGGGAGACAGAGAAAGAGAGAGAGACAGAGAAAGAAAGAGAGAGAGGGAGAGAGAGACATTTCAACAAAAGAATAAATGAAAAATAAATATAATTAAAGCAGCTGCACAGTACCCCCATTTAGAAGACCAAAAACGAAAAAAATTCAGCCGAGAGACAAAGTTATCAAAATTTTTTCTCTCAGTCTTAATGATGTTAAATTTTAATATTGCTCTCCTTTGTTCTTTAACCATATTTTTCTGGCCGAACAACAACAACAAACTGAGGAAATTATCATCAGGTCCTATTGTATTGTGTTGAGCTGAGTTGGTTTCTGTAAGAATATATTTTTTTTATTTTATTTTCCATTATCCTGCGGTGTTTTGTTTTATGTTAATAAGCTTTTGTTTTTGTACATTCTTTATCTAAGCAAAATAAAACTAAAAAGAAAAATAATTCAGGCCTAAAAGCCATTATGATAATAACTTGAGTTTTATTGCCTGAAAGTATGCAGTGGTTTTTTGTTAATAAAAATTATTATTATTTTAATATTTTTATGCAACAGAAAAACTATGTGCAAATTAAATAAACTATAACAAGTTAATGACAAACTAATTGCTGGCGTAATAACACACTAGGTGATGGTGCTACCATCACAGCGGGAGAGTTAAACCACTGCGTTAGTGGTTAAGGCTTAAAAGTAATATTAAGTTGGTCAAAACCACCTTTTTTGTATACTTTTTAAATGTGTTTACAACATATTTTCACAGATTTTAAAGGCCACTCATTTCGTCGATTTAATAACCATGTTCAGTGGCAATTGTAAAAGAATTTCAGTATTTACTTCTACTATATAATATACATACATTTATCTATTTAACCTTAATAAAAAACTCTTAACTGTAAAAAAATAAATTTCCATTGCTTGTATACTTGGAAAACTTTTAAATTTATTAAAGCATACAAAAAAAAACTGATTTCATTAACATAAACTGTAAAAAATATTGCATAGCTTTAGGCAGCAAATTAAAATGTATTTTTCTTGCATATGTTCTGGCGTATTATAATTAATTTTGTCTTTTTTTTAAGTTAGTATTAATTAAGTTGATTTATTTAATTAAGGATTTGATAACAAGCACTATAATTAATAACGTCAGAGTCATTGTCTTTTATGCTTGAAAAATTTTAATTTTTTTTTTTACAAAGTTGCTCACAAAAAATTTATTGTTGCTTGTATTTATAAGCATACATATACTAACAGCCACTACAATCCTTTTATTAGCATTGTGGTCTAACTTCTGCCGCCATCCCTATAATATGTGTTGAATTTTTATTTATCAGTGTAAAGGGTCTACTGTTTAAAGTTGATTTCAAAACATGTTTGATGGTACCCAGTTAAGGATGGGAAACAATGCCTAAGAATCCCTAAGAACTCCCGATATTTTATATAGCCAGTATATATTTTAATGGTTCAGGGCTATTACTCTCTTTCAATACTAAAGAGCAGTAGCCGCCTTAGTGGTTTTGGATTGTGTATTCCAGCCAAATTTGCTGTCCAATATAATCCCAAGATATTTGGTAATATTGGATAGAAT
Organism: Sarcophaga carnaria; assembly: GCA_958299815.1. Lineage (NCBI taxonomy): Eukaryota > Metazoa > Arthropoda > Insecta > Diptera > Sarcophagidae > Sarcophaga > Sarcophaga carnaria. The sequence goes on from OY283149.1 coordinate 153,505,249, forward strand.
GAAAGATAGGAAATTTAGGAATTTAGCATCTCTTGGGGCGAGTAAGGAAAACACTTTTTGATACCAATACAGCTCAATCCTTTTATTTTGTAAGAAAGTTTTCAGCACAAGTAATATTTTGCAATCGAATAATAGGCTCAAGAGAAGTATTCCCTCTGTTTTTCTAAGTGCAGTTCAGTGTTTAATTGTCAAAGAATGGATCATACAAGCTTTTTGTGTTAATAGAATACGTGAAATGATTTTAGAATTATACGCACATAATGTCTGCCAAACTTTATTAATTTTTTTGTAATAAATTTTACTGTTGAAAAAACTTCAAAACTTTCCATTTGATATTGTGGCGCCCACTATTGCGATAACCTTGGCAGGCAATTATATAATAACACAGTTTCCTTATAGAGCGGCCATTTACAATCAGACAGAGCGTAATCCACCTCTCATATTTCAAAGATAAATGGTATCTCCTTGTAAACTAAAGTGAATGCCGCCGTATCATTCTATTGAATACTAAATTGTGTGGTATTTGCACGCTTAATTTCGCTATTGATACATAACCCCCCGTATTCTTCATACAAATAATTTGTATTGAAATGAAACAATAAATTGTAAGAAAAAGAAAGAAAAATTTATAGAAGAATGAATAAATGAAACAATTTGATTTATTATTACACAGGCCCCCACAATTGCTTAAGGCCATCGTGCTTAATACAATAGCAAAAATAGCAATTCAAACAATCACGTGAATTAATGTGATTAAAACAGACGAAATGTAGAAAGAAAGAAATGAAGAAACCCATACATGTGCGTTGATGAAGTAAAGAAAAGGAAAAGAAATGCTTCCCTCGAGACAAATAATTAAATGCTGCACGTGGAAAGATGGTTGTCTTAACATATTGTTACGTTTTAACCTTTTTAAAAACGTTTAAAATATAAGCTCGTAGATTGCAAATAAAATAAAAATAAATTTGTGTTTAGTTTTACTGTGCCCCTGTTCACAACTATATGTAAACAACAACAATTGCTTTTCTTTGCATAAACAAAAACAATTACTAGACAATTATTCGACAGATTTTTGTAACGGAAATCTTCAAACCACGATTACTCTCTTCAAACTCACCGCGTCTTCACACAAGACTGACTGAACTTCACTAACTCATTCGCCTACTTTGCCTTGCCTTTTATATGGCAGAGTAAATGATCTTGAAGGCAAATGTTCATGACTTTGCCTTCTTGAAATCTCTATATTATTGCACTGCTGTTTGTGTATTTTGTTTACATTTATTCTTGTAGTGTTGTTTGTGTATTTTTGTTTACTTGTTTACCATTTTTCTTATGCTGGTGTTTGCTGTTATATTAAGCCGTACGATTGTATCGTGTTCATGATGTCTGCAATGCCGCCACATGTTGGAAACAATTCTTTTATAAATAAATATGTGGGCCTTCTTGTTTTCTTTTTCTTCTCTATTTGCCATGGCTGTTGAAATATTTATTTTCGCTTAATATGTGTGCAAATATACTCGTAATTTATTTTTATTTTCATTACGATTTTATTTTATTGCTTATAAATATTTAATTGCATTTATTTACAGCTGTAGCCCCCCATATTTATATGATCTAAACAAACAAACACACGTTATTTTGTTTGGATTTAAAGGAATTAAAATAATTCACATCAAAATTATGGCCAAATAAAATATTAATTCAGATAATCAAGGATTTATGAGATACATACATACAATATACAACCACAAATAAGAAAAAAAATTATTTTTAAATAAATTTTAAACAAAAATCCTATTTTGGGTCAATAAATCGCGCATTTAAACAAAATACAGTCAATTATGCTAAAAAAAAATACCAATTAAATGATAAAATTCTATAAAAAAAAAGTAAAGCAGCTTAAGTGCTTTAAAATACAGAGGGTCCTAGGCCCTAGGTCCTAGATCATTTTAATATTTGAATATGAAATCAATAACTGAATTCGGAAAACTAGAGCGTTGGTAGCTAGGCGACTAGGCAGAAGTGGCTGTCCCCACAAAAACGATAAACATGCTTAGGCCAGTGTGATCCTTTACGATTGAATAATGAATCTTCTCTCTTAGTCCTCAAACCATAACGACTTATGACAAGACCGCTAAGCTTACATACATACATAATTAGCTGTACTCTGAGCGAGTTGCTACGCCACCAACCAAAATAAATTTGAAGGGAAGACATTACACAAATGTTTAATTAATTTTGAATCATTTTATTGATTTTGTTTCCAGTTGTCCTGATGATTGCGATGAACGGGCCTGAGTAGTACGCATTCGATCAGTTTCTAATATCACTTCTCATTGTTCAAGTGGTTCAAGCGAACGGGTCTCAGCGTCATATACTCGAAGATTTTCCAGTCTCAATTCTCGTCTGATTCTGAGGTTCGTAACGCTATTTTCTTCCGTGCTTGAGGTGCAGGTCGACCAATTGCTTGTCATTCATTTTGAATAATTTTCAGTGACGCCATCCATCGGTAATTAATCGCACAAACCTCCGTTGACTCATGCGTAACAACTTTGTTAAAGAATGCACAGTTTACGGTTTAATTCATTTTGAGTAATTTTCAGTGGCGCCACCTATCGGATATTGGTCATACCAACTTAGAAACCTTCGTCGGCTCATGTGCAACAACTTTGCTAAAGATCATAACATGATCAAATGTATAGTTTGCGATTCTAAAGGGTGTTTTTTACAGATGTATAGAACTTTAAGTTGCAATAAAACAACGATGGATTATTCGATTGACATGTATTTTATTTATCCGAAAGATAATCTTGTGGCATTACATTTTAAATATGATTTCTGGCATATGACCGCCACGGCTGGCGCGGATGTAGTTCAATCTGGACGTCCAATTTTCGATGACTTTTTCCAACATTTGTGGCCGTATATCGGCAATAATACGGCGAATGTTGTCTTCCAAATGGTCAAGCGGCTTTATCGCATAGACCAATGACTTTACATAACCCCACAGAAACTAGTCTAGTGGTGTTAAATCACAAGATCTTGGAAGCCAATTCACAGGTCCAAAACGTGAAATTAGTCGGTCACCAAATGTGTCTTTCAATAAATCTATTGTGGCACGAGCTGTGTGACATGTTGCGCCGTCTTGTTGAAACCACATCTCCTGGACATCATGTTTATTCAATTCAGGAATGAAAAAGTTAGTAATCATGGCTCTATACCGATCACCATTGACTGTAACGTTCTGCCCACCATCGTTTTTGAAAAAGTACGGACCAATGATTCCACCAGCCCATAAAGCGCACCAAACAGTCAGTTTTTCTGGATGTAACGGTGTTTCCACATACACTTGAGGATTACCTTCACTCCAAATGCGGCTTCATCGCTAAACAAAATTCGCTTATGAAAATCGGGAACAACGGTAATGTCGTTTTGGGCCCATTCGACGAATCTACGCCATACTTGATGATCGTTTGGCTTCAAATCTTGCACGAGTTGGATTTTGTAAGCACGCAAACCAAGATCCTTCCGCAAAATCTTCCATAAAGTGGATGGCCACAGATCCAATTCCTGTGCTCGATGGCGGATGGACTCATTCGGGTCTTCCTCAATGCTACGCTCTACAGCAGCAATAGCTTCTTCTGTACGCACCGTACAGCGTCTCTGGGGATGCGAGTTATCAATAAGAGTAAACGTGGTGCGAAAACGTTCCATGGTTAATCGAATTAACTGCTCTGATGGACGATTTTGTTGACGATAAAATGGACGTAGGGCGCGATACGTTTTCCGCACAGAACCATTATTTTCGAAATAAAATTGCACTATTTGCAAGCGTTGTTCAGGCGTGAGTCTATTCACGATGAATTGCCAAACCAAACTGAGAATAAATCACTTGACAGCTGTTAAATCGGTCGCCATCTTGAAAAGTAATGCCAACTTAAAGTTCTATACCTCTATAAAAAACACCCTTTACATATAAGATTGGTCATTACAACCAATCATTACATTCATTACATGAGTGGTGGGACCTACGGTTTAAAGTCGACTCTGAACGACAGATTTTTTTCGAAAGAAACTTTACTTGGCAATTATTTTTTATTTACTCTCAGAGTTTTTGCCAGAAATCTGCTGAGAGAAAATCTGCGGAAGAAATATTCGTTCATAATTCGTTTTGTTGGAGATGTCTGAGCTGGGATTTGAACTGTGGCCTCACGTCTAATACGGCAACTACCTAACTCATCCATTGCTTAAATCATTCCTTTAAGATTTTTATTTTCTGTTTAACAACAATCGATTACTAATGGCTTTCCCTTATATAGACATGGGCAAACAAATGGTTCCTAATTAAATTACAATCTATTTAAGTTGTAATACATATTAATTGAACTGTAAATATTTTCTCTTGTGTCATAAAATTGCAGAAAAAAACCGAAAAGAAAACATCATTGAGTGGTTTATCGAACTGAACAGCATAAAAAATAAACAATAATTTACGAATAAAATACAAGAGGCAAGACAAAGACAAAATGTATAGAAATTGTTTACAAAACATTAGGAAATTATCTCCATAAGAAGCAAAGCATTATCCTTGAGTACTCAGCTACATTTATACGTATGGACATACGTACGTACCTAGTCATAAGGATAAATATTTAGTTTACGAGTGTATTGTAAACATAAAGGCCTAATACAACACTCCTTGTACATACATTGTACATAAGTATTGTATTGTATTACATACAAACCATTTTATATAATGGATGTCTATGAACTCTTAAATATTAAAAACTTCAGAGTGTATCTACAGTGTACACAAGCTTAGAGTAAGACAACCACGAGTAAGTTGCTATAGTGTGAGGAAACCTTAGCCAATAGATTGAGCGTGTTTTGAAAGTCCTTGTTATATTCCACTTTGTAGTTATCTGAGCATAATAAATAAAGATATTAAAACACTCTCCTCTAATATTCTTCAGGAGAGTGAGTCTGGTTTTGGATTGTATTACAGGGCCATTTATCTGAATTTCAAACAACAAAATGATAGACATTCGATAGTTGAAGTATAACATATGGTATCTGGAACACACTATACAAACTATATTCAATAAAAACACACCCACCCATATGTTGTATCCTTAAAACAATCCTCAATCCTTTTTACAGGATACAGGGTCAAGTTTTGAAAAAAGAAAATTTTTTAAAATATTCTTCCCCGAGTTGTTTTATAATTTTATACTCTTGCTGCGTTACCCTGTTTTAGGGATATCAAGGGTTTTAGGTCATCCTTGTTTAGTTTTCTTGTAATTGAATATGTTCTTTCATTTGATAGCCATTATTTTATGTCTTCATTGAAGTGTCAATATTAACAAGACTTTGGAACGAAATGAACAAACATTTTAATTCATTTAAAATGGGAAGAATTTTCCATTTTCCACAGGCATAGAGTATAGATTTAAGGCTCCTATTGGAGATTTTTCTTTTAAATTAATTGAATAAATTGATGTATTCTTCTCAGGAACAGACAAAAATTGATTACGAAAGGCATAAAATCATAAATCACAGTGATGAAAAGATCTGGGGAATGTTTAAAAAACTGTTTTTGAATAAAATAAAGGGTCCGCCAAATAATTTTTTTTGAAAATGCTTTAAAAGGAAAACTAATGAATATTTTCTCAAATTTCTTTTTTTTTATTTGAAAGTACAATCCTTTCGGTTAATATTGGAAAATAATTTCATTAAAATGACTGCCTCGGCTGGCCATGCAGTAGCCTACACGATCAGTCCAATTTTTAAGCACATTATCGATTGTGTGCAGCTGTATTTCACCAATGGCTTCACGAATATTGTCCTTTACAGCGTCAATTGTCTCTGGCTTGTCGGCGTAACACTTATCTTTGACGGCACCCCACAAATAATAGTCCAAAGGTGTCAAATCGCAGCTCCGAGGTGGCCAAACGACATCATCTCTGCGGCTGATAATGCGATCTTCAAAAACAGGGCGCAAAACATCGAGTGTAGCTTCGGCTGTGTGGCACGTAGCGCCATCCTGTTGAAACCAAACGTTCAACATGGCCCGATAACGATCGCCATCGACTGTAACGGCCACTCCTTGCTCATTTTCGAAGAAAAATGGCCCAATTATGCCTCTGGACCAAAATCCGCACCAAACAGTGACTCGTTTTGGATGCGTCGGCTTTCCAATGTATGCGTGCGGGTTTTCTGTGCCCCAAATGCGACAATTTTGCTTGTCTACATACCCGCCAAGATCAAAATGAGCTTCATCTGAAAAGATGATTTCTTTGCCAAAATCGGCATCTTCTGTAAGTCGATCGCAAGCCCACTTAGCGAAGCGAAAACGCATTGGATGGTCAATTGGCTTCAATTCCTGAACCAATTGGTCTTTGTATGGCGTCATACCAAACTAAACTATCTGTCAAATCAGACATGAGCTAAGTGTTACCATTCACGAAATAAGCACTAGTTGAAAAAAAACACGTTAGATGGCGGACCCGATATATCAATAAACCAATAGTAAACGTATATAAAGGAGACTATTTTTTAATCCGACTTTACATGACTTACTTTATTGATTATCACAATCCCTTAGTCAGGAATACAACCTAGCTTCTCACACCACAGATATTATGTGTGTTAATTCTATCCATGAGTGGCTGCAGCTACAGTTTAAAGAAGTATTTTTTCACATTTTGTTTATTACGAAACTTTTAAGCTGAAGTTGGAACCACAGTCTCCGGTCTAATAAGCCAACACATTTCCCACTAGACTGTACCTCGGCTTTACATGTCTCTCTCAACAGATTATTTGTTGTAAAGACTGCCATATTTATTGGTAAAATTCATGCAGAGTCTAATTTGATCAATTTCCTGACAGAATTTTTTCTTTTGTTGGAGAAGTAAACTGCAAAGTTTGCTACCAGGCATATCACATAAATGTTTCCAGAGTCTCTGTGAAAGCGAAACTGGGAAAGAAGTTTTTGTCGTATGAATATGATTTGAACTTCATGCAAATGCAAATGGTATCTGCAAACGTAAATGCAGTGAATATTATGATGCTGTAGAATGAGAAAATTTTGTGATGTTATCTGTTCATTACAGCAGTTAAAGCAACTATTGGTACAAAGAAAGAAATCCTTAAGGATCAGTTAACAATGCTATGAACTCAAGGCATTTTTGATAAACTTGACAGAGGAAATTGTAGTATTTGGTGGCTAGATGTCACTGTAGTAGGTAGTGTGTTGGCTTATTAGACGTGAGGTCTCAGTTCAAACCCCAGGTCAGGCATCTCCAACTAAACGAAATATGAAAAAATATTTCTTCGTCGACTTCCTCTCAGTAGATTTCTGGCAAAAACTCTCTGAGAGTAATTAAAATTGCCCAAAAATCATGTCGTTCGGAGTCGACTTTAAGCTATAAGTCTTGCCACTCATGTATAAAATTAACACACACAACATAAGTGGTGTGATTTTGAGTCTAGGGTTGTAATCCTGACCCTATGTATATATGTAATCGAAGCCTACTTTTGACATCGAAGCCTCATCTATGATGCAAAAGTTGGTTTGTAGCAATTTTTCATTACTGGAGAAATACCACAGGCCTCTGTTTTGGGCCATCTACTAACGAGTGGTCATGTACGATGGTATTCTAAGACTTCAGCTATAAGCATGTAATTTGCACAGCTATAATGCCATACAATTTGAGTGTACGGTTTTGGAAAGCATGGCTGGACTACAATAACCTTACGTTAGCTGAACATAAAACTGAACTGAGAACCGTTTGAATTACCAGTCAAAATAGTTAAGAGCACGTAAATATCCCTGTTAGTAACTGTTGTATCATGCGTAATGATACTCTGATGTCCTTTAAACAACATATGGCATATACGTATATAGGAAGAAGCAAGTAGAACGTGTAAATCGCTTGCTGAGACAATGCCTAACACTAGAGGTCTAAGGTTTCTTAGCAGAAAAATCCTAGCATCAGTAAACAGGAGCACCTATTTGTGTTGATCGTATAAATTACAGGTCTTAACGTGTTAGAATGGGGACAGTATGTAAACTTACCGTCTTGTGAGAGTGCTATACAGCATTTGTAAACGCAGATCTCATTCCCATTGAACTATTAATCAAGTAATCTTTGAAAATACATTGTAGACAGTGTTTCACATTTAAAACAAGAGATGGAAGTGTTGTAGAATGACAAAGAAGATGGTTAAACACACCGAAAGAAAGATGGATGCACAACCGGATTCCCAATTTAAAGACGTGTCTTCAACGCAGTCATGTTAATGTAGATTTTATTCATCTCAGCTTCTATCGGTGTATGGACCGTACAGGCAATATTTGTGCCTTTTTTCACACTGTAGTTGTGTGAAGTCGCCGTAGTCTAGTAGGTAGTGTGTTAGCTTATTAGACGTAAGGCCACGGTGCAAACCCCAAGTCAGACATCAAAACGAAAATATGAAAAAAGATATTTCTTCGGCGACTGCCTGTCAGCAGGTATCTGGCGAAAACTCTGAGAGTAAATAAAATTTCCATGAAAAGTTTCTCAAAAATCTGTAGGTCCCTCCACTCATGTATAAAATAATATAAACACAAGCAACATGAGCGGTGTGAGAAGCCTGATCGTAATGCAGACTCAAGTGTTGTAATGACCATTACATATTAAAATAAGTATGAATGCGTAGAAGTATCAGAAATTATGAGTATGTTTCGATTCTACTCATCTTTTTGAATACTCGTTGCTGACCTCTGGTCTAAGTATGAATGCGTAGAAGTATCAGAAATTATGAGTATGTTTCGATTCTACTCATCTTTTTGAATACTCGTTGCTGACCTCTGGTCTAAATATCAGATATTAAAAACTAAGCTATTTACATGATATTGAAATTTATATACAATATTATCTGCTACGATGGCGTCTTCCTAGGAACTAAATATCGTACATAACCTAATAAATTATGATCAAAAAAAATCGTATTCTTATTTTCTTTTGACAATTATCTTTTAACCATTATGTAGTCTTCTGGAAGAAATATTAACCAAACCAATAAGAACTATAAAAGAACCCATACACACGTACACACATTGATTTACCTTGAAAAGAGGACATAAGAAAGTCCCTTCAAAACTATAGGAAACAAATATTAACCATAAAAGAAAGAGAAAGAAAGAGAGTGAGACTGGGAGAGAAGGAGGGATAATAAAGAGAATGAAATAAAATAAAAATAAAAATGAATGAGGAACACAAAAAGAAAAAGAGAAAAAACTAAAAAGAATAGAAAAGTAATAAAAAAAATGTAAAATGAACATGAAAGAGAATATATAACCGGATACCGGAAATAAAATACTACAACTGGTGCAGCATATAAACATATTTATAAACGTGCGCACAATTTTAATGTTTCCGATTTTCATTTTGTGACTCCATAAATTTCTTGTTATACCGTTATATCTGCTGCTTCTCTCTTTCTCTCTCTCTCTCCATCTTTGTTCAATACAATACATACGTATGTACTCGTATGCCTTTACCTATCTACTCTAAGAATTGTAAAACAAAGACCCAATAATCCAATACAATATGAGATAAAAATGAAAGCGAGGAGAAAGGAAGCAAAATGGAAAATAATTCCATTTGTGGCCATAAAAAAAAAAAACTTCAATTGTATTAAAACCAGGACAGAAATGGAACTATAACTTCTACCAATACACGCACACACATACACTTTTACGATATTCCTATATGCGATATTCCAATGCGTCAATTGAAACGGGCTTGTCTGTATAGACATGAGCTTTAACATAGCCCCACAAAAAATAGTCTAAAGACGTTAAAATGCACGATCTAGGCGGCCAATTGACCGGTCTCGAACGTGAAATAAAATGTTCACCGAACTCGCCTCTCAATAAGTCCGTTGTTACGCGTGCTGTGTGGCATATGTCACCGTCTTGTTGAAACCACATGTCATACAAGTCAAGCTCTTGCATTTTGGGCAAAAAAAGTTGGATATCATCTCACAGTAGTGCTCACCATTCACAGTTACGTTACGATTGGCAGCATTTTTGAAGAAGTACGGTCCAATCAAGCCACCAGCCCATTAACCGCACCAAACTGTGACTTTTTCTGGATGCATTGGTAACTTATGCAATGCTTCTGGCTGATCTTCACTCCAAAATCGTCAATTCTGCTTATTTACGGATCCATTGAGCCACAATTTTTCGATAAAGAAGTGGATCATCGGCCAGCTTTCCAAGATCCCATTCATCAAAAATTCTGCGTTGCGGTAGGTCGTTCGGGTTCAAGCGCACAATGAATTTTCTTAACAGAGCACGACGCATTTTGATAATAAAATTCAATGATTTGCAAGCGTTGTTCGTTTGTAAGACGATTCATGGTTAAATTATAGACCAAAATGAAGATGTTTGACAGTGAAACAAAACACGAAACGTGCGTGAGCTGTTTAAACCAGTGTTGCCAAAACGATAATAGCTAAAAAAAAATCACCCGTTATGTAATGCAGTAATAAGATCTTCTGTACCTTTCAAAACATATCAAAAACTATGTCTGCTGCCTAACTTGAATAACCATTTAACTAAACTGTTGCTTGAAGTTGCTTAAAATTTGTTTAAGGGTCACTTGTAATTATGCTAGAGGTCTTAGAATCCCTTTTCGTGTCAGGCAAAAATTCTGCGTTACCCATGTTGTGGTATCATGTTCCTATCGATGTATTTTCTCATGTTGTTTTCGAATACAATGAGATTAAAATCATTCCTCCTCACCCTCTAATAAAGTATGATGTGACATCAGCACCTGCATCTTTACGCCTATTTAAGTTGCCGGCGAAAGCTTAAAACGGCTTGAATTAGAACCCAGCTTTTTAAACAAAAACATCTGCAATGTCTACTTATTCTATAGCTTTACATACACACATAATTGGTCAGTACAACCCTTCAGTCAGGCTTACGACCTAGTTTTCTCACACCACTTATGTTGTGTGTGTTAATTTTATACATGAGTGGTGGGACCTACAGTTTAAAGTCGACTCCGAATGACAGATTTTTGGAGAAATTTTTCATGGCAATTTTAATTTTATTCTCAGAGTTTTTGCCAGAAATCTGCTGAGAGGAAGTCGCCGAAGAAATACTTTTTGTATTTTATTTTGATGTCTGGCCTGGGTCTCGAACCCTGGCTTTACGTCTAATAAGCCAACACACTATCTACTAGACTACGGCGACTTCTATTGCTTTGCTTCAGTTAAATAAATCATGTTATTCCAGCTAAACAAATAAAACGTAAACTCTAGCTGGCCTTAGATTGAAAGTCGGCCTATCTGTCTTTGCCTAGAAGCAACTCTCTCTGTTAACATTTTTCTTTATAGTGGCTGTGACGTTCCTATAATATTCGTTTTTGATGTTATATTCTCTGTGAAGTCGCCGTAGCTTAGTAGGAAGTGTGTTGGCTTATCAAACTCCCATCACGTCAAACGAACACGAAATATGAAGACGAATATGGCGAATTTTTCTCAGCAGATTTCTGGCAAAAACTATGATAGTAAAATAATAATTGCCATAAAAAAGTTTCTCAAAAATCTTGTCGTTCGTAGTCGAATTTAAACTGTAGGTCCCGCCGCTCACGTATGAATTAACGCACACAACATGAGTGACGTGAGAAGCTAGGCCGTAATCCTGACTAAAGGGTTTTAATGACCAATTGAGTAAGTATTCTGTGACCCTTCCAGGTAGCTTATTGGTAGGGAATTTAAGACTTCTAAAACTTGGCAACCTCCAGCTAGACAAGTTCTGTCTATGTTCAGTTTTCTTATCATTAAAGCATTTGCTGAAGTCAGTGTAAATTATTCTCAGCCATTAACAGTATGTGCCTGCAGATCAGTATCCTATTATGATACTAAAATGAATGTAACGTGCATTCAATAGAGAAATCGAAATTACTAGAATTATTTCTAGTATTTCCTAAGGTTAGAGTCTGCTTTCTTTTTTCTCTTGCATATAAATTATCCGCGAATAGTAACTGCTTTGGCATTGGTATCTCTTTTCGGGAGTTGCCGTAGTCTAGTAGGTAGTGTGTTAGTGTATTAGATGTGAGAACGCGTTTCAAACTCCAGGTCAGACATCTCCAAGAAAAACGAAGTATGAACGAATATTTCCTCTCAAAAGATTTCTGGCAAAAACTGTTGGAATAAAATAAAATTGCCATGAAAAGTTTCTTAAAAATCTGACGTTCGGAGTCAACTTTAAACTGTAGGTACCGCCACTCATGTATAAAATTAACACACGCAACATAAGTGGTGTGAGAAGCTAAGTCGTATTCCTGACTGTATGTACGAGTATGTATTGGTATTTGTTTGTCTTCCGCATTTTTTCTTTCTTTTTCTTGAGCTTTGAGTATTACATCCCAGTGGCATTCTTGTTAAGATATCATGATGACCGATCTATCACCATTTCTTACGTTTTATTTGTGTTATTATGGGTTCCTCGTTGGTAAGGTTACAGAGATCCATTTTGCTGATGTTATTAGGCCAGAATAACTTGGATATGATTCCAAGGCATTTATTGATAAATACTTACTGTAGTTTTTGCGTAATGGTGTCCGATACTAACCAAATTTTACTTCCATACAACAGATTTGATTTTCCACATGCACTGAATATACTGAGATTGGTTCGTTTGGGTGTAAGCTTCTCCATATTGACTAAAGTCCAACGAATGCAGCTCTTGTTTTAAAGAGCCTGTAGTCGTTTCTTTCTAATGGCGTCAAAATCAAATTAAATTTTAATACTCTATATAGTTAGTGAAATTTACATTAAAAATTAATTTTTGAAAAATTTTATCAAAAAAGAGAGTGTTTTTTCATCGACACTTAAAACTGTTAATGAAATTAAAAATTCATAAAAATATTTGCCGTTTAAAATTGCTACTTATCACGACTATAAATAGATTCAAATTTACATTTTTAATGGTTAATGCATTTAAAAAACCAATTGAAAAACTTTTAATGGTAAATAATTGATTCCATGTCTGCAATTTCAACAAAAAAAATTAAAAAAAAAATTTGCTGTCTGTTTATCCATATCACTGCTAAAGAGCCGTCTTTTATTCATCAAAACAAAAATCCAATTTCAGTTTAAAATTTTTACTTCGCCCTGTAATCTCGCTTGGTCAAGAAAACAAAAAATATCGCAAACTCGAGTAAAGTTTCACCCAAAATGTTCACAACAACTTACCAGCACTTGAAATAAAAGGGCATTAATAGCAGTTGTAAGAGTAGTAGTAGTCGTAGTAAAAGCACAAACACTACATCGTATATTACATATGCAGCCATTGCTCTTCTTATTGTCTTTATTATGATTGTTCTTGTGCAAGTGCAGTTGTAGTTGTAGTTACAGTTGAGCAGTCAGTCCTTCATATGTATTCATAGACGTAATTTTACTTGTAGGCTACGAGTCATACATAGTATAACAACAATAGCAACAGCAACAGCAACAGCAATAACAGACAAAAAAACAGCCTGTTTGGTTCAAGGAGTATGACTCTTACTCTCTCACTTACTATTACCCATCGACAGTGCTAGCAGATAGGGTAGTGCTTATGGCGTTAGTAGTCGTGGTGTGTAGCTACCAACTCGTTTTTTTTTTCTTTCGCTTTTTTTTCGACTGAAGCACACCACCACACCATTAACACCACTTATTCATTTATTTATGCATGTTTTTAGGGTGTAAGCGAGCGAGAGTGTGTATGTGTGTGTGAAGGAGAGCATTGTTCGTTTTCATTTCATTTATGGAAATAAATTTTGTTTTCATTTCAATACACACATCGCACTGGTACTGTAGTGTGAGGCATTTTATTTATTTCAGCAAAAATCATGGCTGGAACTGAAATTCTTTAAAGTCTTAAATGTTTATCAGCAAGAAAATGTAAAATGAATACGTAAAAAACCCTGGGAGGAAATAAAGTGGCCATTAAAAGTTTTTTAAGAATCTGTTGCTAGGAAATGACTTTAAAGTGTCTAGCTCTAGTGTCTAGGTCTAGCCATTCATGGAAAAAATTAAAACACACAACATGGATGGTGTGAGAGGCTAAATTGCAATCCTGACTAAAAGGTTGTAACGATATTTCCAGAAAAATACCAGAAAAATGGCCAAAGTTTATGGAAAACAAAGCCTAGTGTAATGTCGTTGATTTAAATTGATTTATAAACACCATGGATGTACTTTATTCGATTCAATTGTTTTAGTTCTTGAGATTATTACCACCTAGTCTTGGCGAGTTCTTACAGAAATGACGATTTTCAGTACGTTGGCATTGATTTGTTTTACGAGTTTCGAGAAAAGTATTCTTCTTCATGGTACATACATCCATACATAATTGGTCAATTCAATCCTTCAGTCAGGATTAGAACCTAGCTTCTCATGAAACGTATGTTGTGTGTGTGTTAATTTTATAGATGAGTGGCGGGGCTTACAGATTAAAATCGATTCCGAACGACAGATTTTTGAGAAGCCTTTCATGACAGAAATGCTGAGAGGAAGTTGTCAAAGAAATATTCTCTATACACAAATACTACCACAAATACTAGTTGTGGTTCTTGTCTTGGCTTATAGTAAAGTTGAAAACCTTTATTGGCAATTTCCTAGCAACGGTTATATGTACAGTGAAATTATGCCATGAAGTTATTTAAATCAACCTGCAGAAAAACTTTGGCACCCTTTTTCTTTACATTGAAGAATATTGAATTTGAATTCATTTTAAATTTTCTTTAATTCCAATCTGGATACTCTTTACTTTTGTTTGTTTCCATACCTATACGGGTTCATTTGAGGGTTCACTAAAAGGTTCGTTTATAGGTCATAAATTAACCCACGCATTGTACGTGGCTCACTGTTTATACATTTAGCAACCCAAGAGTCTGAAATCCTGTAGTTTTTGCTCGTATTCAAAACATAATTTTGCTTACAATAGTTCGTTTATCACTTTCACCTCCACCCTCCAGCTTACGATGCTCTGCACTGTATTGTTTTTAACCAACCATTCAATATTTATATGGGCCATGTTAAGAAGACTACAAAATCTACAACAATTGTATCCTTTTGGCCAGTGTTGTTGGTATGTTGCCGATGTACCGATGTGTACTGCTGGTGTGGGTGTGGGGTGTATTAATAAATAAAATGCGAATGCGAAAATGGACTGACCGACATAAAAAACCCCAATAAAATAATAAAAAAAAAAACAAAAACTATAATACAAACAACAATAACCAATGCTGCTGCGATAACGGAACGAAATGTTCAATAATAAAACCAATAATATCAACAACAACTACAAAAGGAAATATACAGACAACAGAAAAAAAGGAAACATTTTTTATTATGTTCCTCGGAGAGACAGTGAGAACCAAATGTAAGACACAAGGAATGTTTTTTAAAATTCCGTTTTTTTTTTTGGTTTTTATTTTTATTTTATGGGTGTTAAGAAATAATGGCGAGGAGATTTTATTTTAATGGAGATTTTTTTGGTTTCGTTTTTTTGTGGTTGTTTTTCAATAAAGGAAATAAAGCAAAGGAGTTGTTCCAGCAATTTGTAGGGGTACGATACAACGAAATACGGTCAATGTACGGTAAGGAGTATTAAAGCAAGTAAGGGTTTATACTTCGATTTTTTGTTCAACAAAAAGAATAAAAATAAAAATAGTTTTTCAGTTTAAATGGCTTGTTTCTGTAAGACAAACAAACGTCTGTTTGTATGGAAAATACGTACAAAATTGAGTGCTTTTTCATACAAATAGATTATTCGATTGAAGACGTTCATTAAACAGAAACAGGATACAAATCTTTTACCTTTTTTCCCTTAAAAAATAATTCAAAACTTGACAACATCATCTCAACAGCTAAAGTTTCCTTAAGGAACAAACTTAAACGTTAAGTTTCGTCAAATTATCATGAAGAAGAAGACGAATGCAGTCGTCATAGTCTAGTCAGTAGTGTGTTGACTTATTAGACGTAAGGCCAGGGTTCAAAACCAAGGCCAGACATCTCCAACGAAACAAAATATGAAGAACATATTTCTTTCCCAACTTAATCCCAACTGATTACTGCCAAAAACCCGGTGAGTGAATAAAATTGTCATGCATAGTTTCTCAGTAATCTGTCGTTCGGAATCAAATTTAAATTGTAGGTCCCGCCTCTCATGTATAAATTTAACACACACAACAAAAGTAGTGTGAGAAGCTAGGTCTGCAGAATTCTAACTAAAGGGCTGCTATGACCAATTTAGTACGTAACTACCTACTTACTGATAATGCATAGTCCGCCATTTGACCCATGCCTTATTGGCATATTCCAAGCTTCTGATAGTTTTATAAAAGTATGAATTTTATACAAATTCTGTTTGCCTTAGATTCCTTTGCCTCAGGTTTTTAAGCATCGAAAGTGCCAATGCAAAATCCCATAAATCTGTATTACGTTATAACTGCTATGAGGCTTATAAGACAGGTTCCGATTAGGACCAGAGATCAGCAATGAATATTCAAAAAGATGAGTAGAATCGATTCATACCCATAATTTCTGATATTTACACGCATTCATACTTATTTTAATATCATGGAACGTCTACTCATATTCAAAGTTTGAAGTACTCATCATATTCATACTTAACAACATGTATAATGTTGTTGATTTTGACTCGTGTCCATAACTCAACATATACACGAATCACTAAATAAGTATGAATCGCGTTCGAACACTTAAATACTCTCTAGAAGGTTGTGCGTTTGCCCCTGTTGCTGTTCTGCCTTTTTTGCTTATGTGTCTCTTTTCTTTTGTTGTAAATGCGTAACAACAACTAAGACTGTAAATTTTAATGCATGATTCAAAAGACTCGAAGTATTATAAATATTTCTTCTAAAGTTATGAATCTAAATTAGTAGACCTTATGAATCAAACATATTTCGAATGGTATGAGTTTCATGTAAACGTTGTACGCATACTCATTGCAACCTGTACTTATAAATCAACGTTGTAATGAGTATGAATGAATCAGAGTATATAGTTAAATTTCAATATTGTTTACTCACTTATATTCAAAATTTCATGAGTACTTATAAGTATGATCCTGCCTAAAAAGAGTTGAAAGGACCAATAATGTAAGTTACGTATGTAAAGTTAGTTACTTCTGTTATCGATTCCCAAGGCTAAGGCATTTGAATGTTTCTTTGGATATCGGAAACGTTTTTTCTTTAAAAAAGCTTGCTGTTCTTATGAGCATATTATTAAGGACTTCAAGCTTTCTTTTTCGTTGAGCGAACTAGAATAAAAATTACTTTTAGAAACAAAAAAATGTTTCTTCGGATTTAGCAGTTTGCAGATTCAGTGAACAAAATAAATCCTTCTGAAGAATTGTTTGTCAGAATTGAAGCATAAGTTATGGGCAAAATTAACTGTCTCTCTCTCCCTCACATACGTAACATACGTAATTGGTCATAACAAACCTTCAGTCAGGATTACGACCTAGTTTCTCATACCACTTGTCTTATGTGTGTTAATTTTATACATGAGTGTCTGGACCTACAGTTTAAAGTCGTCTCCAAATGACAGATTTGTGAGAAACTTTTCATGGCAATTTTATTTCATTACCAGAGTTTTTGCCAGAAATCTACTGAGAGGAAGTCACCAAAGAAATATTTTGTTTTGATATCTGACCTGGGGCTTGAACCGTGGCCTTACATCTAATAAACCAACACACTACCTACTAGACTAGGGCGACTTTCTCCCTCTCTTTAGAGAAAACGATTCATTGCTGATTTCTGGTTAGAACCAGATTTCTCTGGTCTCCATACAAATAAGTTTAATTAATGAAAATTATTAAAGCTGCATATTTAATATGCTTACATTTATCACGATAAACAACTGATAAGAATATAAAGAAATAACTTTAGCAATATACCGTGATGCTGGAGCCAATAGGTATTAAAAGGAACTCGATGTGCCTTCTGGGTAAAAGTGAAATCGAAAAATAAATAAAAATTTCTTTCAAAATTCCTTCTGGCACTGAAAATCTAAAATATAGAGACACTGCAAATCTTATTTCCACACAATGTTTGTAATTGTTACAGAATAAAAACTGAACTTATTTCCTTTGTTGATCAGCCAAAAATAATACTTTTTTCTCGAGACTTTTTTAGATGCAAGACTTGATAGTCCACGAACAGTTTACTTTTAAACGGAAGTTTCAATAAATAAATGAAAAAGAAAAAATTTGTTTTGATTGTATTCTTAAAAGCTTTCAGCGCTTAAGGATTTAAGTAATTAAGCATAAAACATAATCATTAGTTTAATGAATTAATCACTAAGTAAACAACGACAACACGTAACACATTAAAATTGCAATGAATTTTCAATGAATTAAAATCACTCCCTGGAAAAAAATGCAGAGAAGAACAGGAAAAAAAGACTTACCGCACGTGCATCACACTGCATGATAATGAAAAATAATCCGACAAACAAAAACTGCCAATTGAGGCAGGCTGCAGAATTCTGGCGTCGTAACATGATGTCACACTTCTTTAATTCGAACACCAAAAAAAATTATTTTTTATTTGCCACTAAAAACCGTGAGTTTTCTTGCTTTTTTGCTATAAAAAATTCTTTTTTAATTTATAATTCAATTAAATTACTGAAGGTTTTTTTATTATTTTTTTTAATAACTTTTGTTTGTTTTTGTTTTTGTTTTTAACACAATATTTTCATACAACAACACTCTTACGAAACTGGAAAGAGAAACAAAACAAATCAGGAATAAAACAAAAACCAAAAAAAAACGAAAAAAATTAAAGATAATAAAGGACACAAAGAAATTTAATTATTTTGCAATGAAAATTAATTATTAAAATTAATAAAATTTTATTGTTAATAATAAAAACTCGCGTATTATGAAATAATTTTTTTTTATAATTTTCAAGCAGTTTTCTCGTTTTTTATAATGCAGTTTTATTAATTTAATTCTCTTTATTTAATTTAATTTTTTTTTTCTTTAATAAATACTTTTGTTTTTATTAAATAATTGTTTATAATTTTATTTTTTTTTTTAATAAAACTTTTTAAAAAAGAAATTGTTTTTTAATAAATATTTTCCGTTCCTTGAAAGGCAACCTTACGTTATGAATACCCGTTAAAGAATGCTGTTGAAATTCGTTCAACATGTCCTTAAAAAGGCCAATAACAAAAGAGCATAAATTATAAAGAGAGAGAGAGAGAGAGAGAGAGAAAGCCAAAGCCATAGCAGCAATATAACTTTAGGAAATTCGCTGCGGCGAATTCTTATTGAATGAAGTTAAACGAAGCAGTTAAGTGTTGCATATTGGTGGCTTAGAAAAACGCTAGATTTTGTTTTTCAGCTTGGAAACAAATCGTTTACGATGTATATAACTAATGTAACTAAGTTTTCTTCTACGAATTTATATGTTGAAATCTTCCATTTCGTGGAGTATCATAAGTGTAGCCACAGCTTCTCTGGGTGAAGCGCATCGTAACGTATAAATCGGAATGCATTTTATTGAAGGCATATGTTAATTAGGGTTTGAGGGCTGTTGTGGTTTATGACATCTTGGCATAATTCTGAGACTTAAGATAACCTCACAAGAAAACGCCTAATCGCACGATCTCGGTGGCCAGTTCGCATTCCCCCAAGTGAGATGGTGCCGCTCTTAATAGCACTAGAAGAATATCCAAAGTGGCATGAGCTATATGGCATGTAGCATCTTCCTATTGAAACCATATGTTGTTGATGTCCAAAGCAATCAATTTAGACTAATATTGGATGATCAGCGACTTACAGTGCTCGCCATTGGATGGCATGGCCAACGTAAGTCTTAAGAAAATATGCTCGCATGATGCCACCAGGCCAAAATCAAAGAGGTATTTTCCGGGATGCTTAAATTGAACAAATTTTGCTTACTCTCTTACGTATTGATCTAGATTTGTAGGCGCCGTAGTCAGGTAGTGTATTGGCTTATTAGACTTAAGGCCACGGTTCCAACCCCAGGTCAGACATCAAAACGAAATATGAAAAAACTTCCTCTCAGCAGATTTCTGGCAAAAACTCTACGAGTAAATAAAATTGCCATGAAAAGTTTCTCAAAAAATCCGTCATTCAGACTTTAAACTGTAAGTCCCGACACTCATGTATAAAAATTAACGCACACAACATAAGTGGTGTGAGAAGCTAGGTCGTAATCCTGAGAGACCGTGGTTCAACTCCTGTTGAGATATTTGGAAAAGAATATATGAAAAGCCTCTGGGGCCTTTGGGAGATTGAACTGGGTTTCTAAACATATAACTCAGAGGATTAGGTAGTTAAGTAGGTTGGTGTGATAGCTTAGACACCAAAAGCTTATTTGAGCACACATTGCAGCCCATTGTGATGCCACGGGTAAACGCAGGTCCTGGGGAAGAAGCTGGTCATCACACCGGCTGGATGTTAAAAGCACGACTATCCTACACTAGAAAACCAGCCCGAAAGTTTAAAAAACGAACCTACATATATCCTTGACATCAATGGATGATAGCTCCGTCAAGCTGGCAAGGATTGGAGAGCCAAACAATCCATATCGGCACCTCGCAAGAGATGCACATTGACAAAGAAAGTGGATAACAGTCTCCTCTTCCTCTGCGGATCAGCATCCACTACAGAAATCGTCTTCCCATAACACTATGACCTATGAGCATGGCAGCTGTGATCGAGATGACGTTGCAATCAAGTCGGAGAAACTGGTTGATGCTCCTTTTCTTCATTGAGGACCAAGTGAGTCTAGCAGTAGAGTCGGACTCCTCATTGACAAAGGATAGGTTGGCGTTCCAAAAAAAATTTCAGCACAATGGCCAATTTAACCGATGTAAGGGGCATACCCGAATCGATTGGCGCGGATTGCTCTAGCTCTGGCGAGCTTGTCGGCCCGGCAGTTTCCCGGAATGTAGCTGTGCCCAGGGTGCTAGACAATTGAGACACTGAAGCGCTCAGAAAGAGGGTCGAGATAGCGGCGACACTCCCTAACGGTCCTGTAGTTAATCATAAAGCACGATAAAGATCTTATCGCCTGAAATATGCTACAGTAATACGGCAGTCGGAGGAAAATATTCAAATACAGTTTCCCAAAGTAAACACCGCTACCAAACACCATTATCGAGTTTAAAGCCATCGGTGTATATGTCCAGGAGTTCCGAGGGGATGATAATGTCTGTGCCCCAGTCGTCCCTGCTCGGAACCAGGAGATAAATCCTCAGAGGATTACTGCTGAGAATTGCTTCTGTCTTACTTACTTACTTAATTTCTCATTACAATCCTTTAGTCAGTATTACGATCTAGCGCCTCGCGCAATGCATATCGTATGTGTCAATTTTAACCACGACTGGCGACACCTAGGGTTAGAGTCGACTCCGAAGTATAGATTTTTGAGTAACTTTCCATGACAATTCTCTGAAAACTTTTCATTCTTTCAATTATTCTGAAAACTTTTAACTGAGTATGACGACATATTTCGTCATACACGAAGTACTTATGCAATGGGGATGACGAAATTTTTCGTCATAGAAATTTGTCGCAATTTTCTAAACACAGCAATTTTTGTACAGTTCTTCTCTACTCAATCCCCGCTTAACAAATTAAACAAAATATTGTAGTTTTTTTTTGGCAATAAGTTACCATTTACGTTATAAGCTATTTATTGTAAATTATTCACAGTGTTGTAGAGTATCGAACAGCACATATAACCTACCATTACTTACTTGTTATAAGTTGATAAACTCACACTCTCTTTCTCTCTCTCTCTTCGTTTATTATTGCGTTATGCTCTCTTTTACCAACTGATTTATTCTCTCACTCATAGACAATCTCTTGTTTTTATTGTTTACCATAACTTAGTTGTTGTATATTCTACACTGTTTTGTTTTATAGTTGTTGTTGTTGTTGTCGTTTTTTCTTGCTCTGTGTTTATTTGATTTTGCTTTTGTTATTCAAACTCGACTCTCGCTCAAGGACACTTTGAGCTGTCAACGTGTAAAATTTTTGTATTGTTACTACTATTTTCAGGTTGTAGTTTTTTTTCTCTTGCTTTCTTACTCTCCATATTTTTTTTCTGATATGCAACTACTTTTTGTTATTGTTTTCTTCTTGTATTTTTTGCTATGTTGTTATCATACTTTTTTCAATGCTTTGTTATGAAAAACAACAGTAAATAAGTTGTTGTTGCTTTCTTTTTCTTTCTCTCAACAAAACAGTTGTTTTTTCTTTGTTCTTCCAGTGTTTTGTTTTGTTTTGCATTTTTTTTTGTTTGTTTGTTTGTAATGAACATTACGCTCAGCTGTTAAGCTCTTGCTTGGGTAGTGCTATTATAGGCTAGTAAAGCACACACACACAAAAAGGAGAAAAAAACATAAATTTTTAGTGTTTAGAATAGAAAAAAAACAAGGAAAAAAAGGGAAAATAAAAACTCATGCTCATGTTTAACATAGAAAAACAAAAGATAACCGTTATACATAAGTTGTGTATGATAGTAAGTAAGTGTGTTTGTGTGTGTTTTTTTAAATTGTGCGAATGTTTATGGATTTTTGTTTACTCACACACACACTGATATCTCGTTTTGGGGTTTTTGTAACATCCATCTCCGTTAGAATGATAAGTAACACAGTGTCCTTATTTTTATTTGCGTGTTTTTATTGTTATTGTTTTTGCTTTTTTATTTTCCTCTTTTTGTGGTTCATTTTCTTTTTTTTTTTTTGTATACTTTTTACTGAATGTTTATTTTCATTTCTTTTTTGTTTTTGTTGTTTTATCATTTGTTTCGTACAATTTTAATATTAATGTTGGCACTTATTCTCTCTCAGGCTTCCTTTTGTATGTGTGTGCGTATGTATTTAGTTTGTTTCAATTTATTTAAGCACACGCACACACTCATTTATTCACTCATATTTTTGTAATTATTTTGCACTTAAAACCTCGTTTTCTATTTATTTCTGTTGAAAATTAAACAATTTTTGAAATGAAATACCTACGTTCTGTTGTTTTTCTTTTTTGTTGTTGGCAAATTATTATAAAAGCAGTCAACGTTTATTTTTTTTTTTTTGTAATTTTTAATGGAATGTTTATTATGAAAATCAGGCATTTTGTATTTTACTTTTGTTTTAAAAAAAAGTATTTTTACTTTTATTTTCGGTAGCATTTTGTCAAATGTAAGGTTAATTTACACAAGGCAATGAATATACATACATATGTCGCTGTGTATGTACGTGAATAGTAAAATAACAATTACAAAATGTGCCAGTTTTGAAGCGTATGTAGAGAATGAAAAATACATTGAAAGAACTGTATTCTGAGAATACAAATTAAATGTTAATATTACTCATACGTCAGGTTGTCGCGGAAGAATTTAAATATTTTCGTTAAATAATTCGTGTACTATTCATGGAATTTAAAGATGCTTGCAAAATCAAAAGAAGAGGGCACAGTATGCGAAGATTTAAACACGTTTTTACAAAATTATCGCTCGACAACAAACCTAAATACGCCTGACAAGAAGTCACCAGCCGAAGTTTTATTAGGCAGGAAAATACCTATTACCTTAGATCTTTTAAAGCCGACTAAGAATAATAACAGAAATGTATATCAATACCCCACAATAAAGTTGCTGAACAGTTTAACAATAAACATGGTGCGAAAGAAACGAATTTTGATGAGCAGGAGGCTGTTTATGCAAGAGTATATAAAGGTAATAGCAATTTTTGTTGAAGTCCTGGACGAGTTATTGAATCCATTGGTAATGTTTTTTTGAATAATGGTAAATTAATTCGGTCACACGTGAACCAATTAAGAAGAAGATACAATGAAGAGGACAAAACAAGTGATGAAAGAGATTGGTGTATGGCCGTAGATGTATATGATAATAGTGAGCTACAACCAAATGACCAAGTTCCAGAATCCACAACTGTTATTGATTCCTCAGATAGAAATACTAGAGTGGTACCTCACCCGACATTAGCTAATTTAAATGAAATAGAAACCACAACGACACCCAGAAGGTCTCAACGACAACGACGTCCAGTTAGCCGTTTTAGTCCCACCTAAACACAAAAAGGGGGATGTGTTGTATGGCAACCTTTAATTATAATATTTCAGAACATTTCCTAAAACAACATGTATATAATAAAATGAAGTTATTAATGTATTAGTATAAGTTCTTCTTCAACATATTTTTCCCCTCAAAATATTCGTTCTGTTGGCCCTTTTTAACGACATTAATAATCCTTCAGCTATTGTTTCATGTGAGAAGTTTTTTTATCTAGATTTCTTGATGGTTGTGAAAAGTAACTGAGAACTTTCTTGACACTGCATCCAATTCATTTTCATAAAGCGCTTTGCCTCTAAACAACAACATCTGGCAAAACTGTTATACTAAGACAAAATCTCTTTGTTAATAAAACTGAATCAAAACAAGAAAATAATTATAAAATAAAGGATATACTTTATAGCAGCAACACGTTCCTTAAAGATAAGAAAAAATGTAGGAATTATGTTGAAACATCCAATGTAACCTATAACAACTGTGATGAACAAAAAAAAAATTAATGGTTTTCATCCACAAATCTTTAATCTTTACTAGGGCTTTAAAGAAAGGTAGGTAGGTAGAAGAGATCACCAATGAGTATTCAAAAAGATGAGTAGAATCGAATCATACTCATAATTTCTGATACTTATACGAATTCATACTTATTTTAATATCATGGAACCTCTACTCATATTTAAAGTTTAAAGTGTACTCATCATACTCATACTTAACAACACGCAAGATGTTATTGATTTCGACTCTCCATGACTCAACATATACACGAAGCACAAAATAAGTATGAATCGCATACAAACACTAAAATACTTACTAGAAGGTTGTGTGTTTGCTCTACTTGCTGCTCTGATTTTTTTTTTTTTCTTATGTGTCTGTTTTCTTTTTGTGTAAATGCAACAACAACTAAGACTGTAAATTTTGATGAATGATTTGAGTCACGGAAACTCATTTATAAGTACATGTTATAAGTATTTTTCTATGAAGTTCTGAATTTAAATGAGTAGCCTTATGAATCAAACATATTTCGAATGGTATGAGTTTGATGTCAACGTTGTACACGTACTCATTGCAACCTGTACATACAAATCAACGTTGCAGTGAGTACGAATGAATCAGAGTACTTAGTTAAATTTCAATATTGTTGACTCACGTATATTCAAAATTGCATGAGTGCTTATGAGTAGCGAACAAACGATTCATTGCTGATCTCTGGCTCATACTGACCCCGACAACCATACTGAATATGCTTCTCTAGAGTTTAATCAGACTTGTGACCCTCATTTAGCCCTTTCCGATCCGTTCTACCAGTATCCGAGGCCATCACTTTATCATTGATGGAATCCACGATAGATTTTTATCAGAGGCGGAATAATTAAAAAAATTTAAATAAACATGCCGATATTATAAAACATTTTTTATTGCATTTGAAGGACCTCATAGTGCAATTTAATATGAAATGAAATTGAATTTTAAATATTGACAGAATATTTTAACAGAAACCTTCATTTTCAAATTGAAAATACGAAAATTTTTTCAATATTTTCAAGCATATCACGTGCGTCAATAAACCCTTTTTTGGCTTAGGGCATATTTCGGGATGAGTTTTAATTTCTAAAATCAAAGAAAAAGCATTTAAAACACAACAACGAATTGTATTACAATATTAATACCCTACCTTAAGCAAATAAATTGTTTTAAAAATGATGTTTGAATTTTGTAGGAAAGAACAGCAACACAACTAAACCACGTAACAGTTGGCTTAGTACCCCCTTTTCGAATTCAAAGTGATGCTCAACAAGCAGTTGTAATGCTTAAAAATTATTAACTGTAGAGCTGCTATACAACCACTACAGATTACCGGCGCACTTCATTACAATTTCCGTTTGATTTTAGAAGGCAAAACTGAATTGAAATTTTAAATTCCATGGGCGTCTAATTTTTATATGTTTTCAAATTCATTACTCATACGTACATATGTATGTACATCTGTAGTGAGTGGGATATTTAATGCTCTCACTCTCTCTCTCTCTCTCTCTGTTTGTCTTGCTTTATTAAGTTTGTATGGCTCATTCATAAAACATTTAACGGCAGTTTTGTTTACATGCTGTTGTTTTGTTTTGTTTTTTTCTCTCTCTTTTACTGCTTGTAATTGTATTTGAAGTATATTTTACTGTTTCTTAGTATTGTTGCCGGTATTATTATTATTATTGTTGTTGTTATTTATTCCTCGTTCTATTTTGTTTTTCTTACTGTCCTGTTCACATCCCTGAGGAGTTTTAAAATAACCGTAACTTATGTTCTCTGTTTACAATTTTATTTGTTCGTTTTGTTTGTTGTTGTTGTTGTTTATTTATTTCTACACTCTCGCTTTTGGGAACTCACACTCTCATTAAACTAGGGAGCCAGTGTTGCCAGAAGACCTTTGAATGAAATTAGAGCTGATGTGTTAAAAGTAATTGATTTGAATAGAATATGAATAGAAAATCGTGATTTTAATGCGTAATTTGATTTTTTAATCGAGAACACAGTAAACGGCAAGAAATATTTTTTCATATTTCGTTTTGTTGAAAATGTCTTACCTGGGGTTTGAACTGTGACCTCACGCCTAATAATCCAATACACTACGTAATTACCACCTACTCTTCCGGTTCAAAATTTTGCTATCAACTGTTCGTTGAATCGACGAACAAAAAATATTTTTTTTTCGTCTACTGACTGCAGGCTTTCATTATCAACTAACGTTGTTGAAAAAGAGCGAAATTTGGTCAAACATAGAAGAATTATGTGATAAAGAGTAAATGAGCTTCGTCGATTCGACGAACAGTAACCGTCCAGGGTTAAGATACCGGCTTTCAAAATGGCTAAATATTCTGATATCAGCAAAATGGAGCGGTAAGGGCGATCGTAGTCGATAGATCGATCTCTGGGTCTCGGCAATATATCGCTGAAACTGTGGTTAGCAGAACTACATTCAAATTCTCCTCTACTTTTTAGCACCATCAAGAAAACCAGGCAAAAAACTGCACATGAATCAGTAGTTGAAGGAATGTTTATTAATGTCTTTAAAAAAGGCCAACAGAACTAAAAATTTTGAATGGTAAACTACTCTTGAATATATTGAAGAAAAAGATTTTCTATCCCTTTTTACTGGAGCTCAGTACAAGCCGTATTTCACCTGATATAGCATACTTAAATTCCATGACTAGTGCACGAATTACAGCAAAGCAGTCATTGGAAATACAGTCGTCGTAGTGTAATAGGTAGTGCGTTGGCTTATTAGTCATGAGGCCTTGGTTCAAACCCCAGATCAAAACGAAAATATGAAGAAATATTTCTTTGGGGACCTCCTCTCAGCAGATTTCTGACAAAAACTTTGACAGTCAAAAATAAATTGCCATGAAAAGTGGCTCAATAAAACTAGAGGTCTCACTTCTCATGTATAAAATTAGCACACAACAGACCTCGGTATATTCGAGCTCTGCCCAAAAGCGTTTAGCTCCAAAGCATTCATCTCGCATGAATTCGTCGATTTATTTTTGCTCATCATTTCATTTGAGCCCCAACTCTCGGCCCTTATCCTAATCCATCGTTGTAGTCGTCACGAAGGACCACGTGGTTATCTCTGCATAAGCAGGGAGGCCATGCGAGGGTTGACACATAACCTCATGGGAAAACGTGTTCAGAGCCAGGTCGACGTAAACCAGGGATCACATCTGGTCCTACAACACCAACATAACGGTGACAAATCATTAACGTACCGACAGACTTGCCATAGTTTTAACGGGGCAGAGGCCCAACAGCCATTTCGGCCAGCTTTCACACCGCCTACTAAAGTGCCGGAATACTGCCATCGTCAGCCTATATCACCAATTCACATACGTCTTCCGGTATACCATAAATAGAACCTTACCGGGCTCGGTTCTAATGCCCGAATCAAGGGCGTCGCTTCGGTGAAACTGAGGGGACCACGGAGGCGTTACTCTCCTATATTCCCATCTCTTGAGGGAACCCTTTGTGGGGTGATTCTTAGTTAATGGCGGCATCGGTTCGCTATGTCGCATACAACGTCTTCGGTCACTTGTTCCCTTTTGTAGTACGCCTCAGCATCTGCCGCTCTTGGTCGGGGACTGCGTATTGGTTATTCGAAGCTAACCTACTTAGGTAGGCCGCTCAGTTATCCGCCAACTACTGATCCCCATGGTAGCCTGAAGCTCAGCCCCATGAGCAATTATGTATGTATGTATGTTTGTATGTATGTCAGTGGAAATCACCACTCACTTTCAGCATTTGGAGGTTTTTTCTTTTATTCTTCATATCAGATGATAAATTTATTAGCTGATATTATCTGATGTTTGTTACATTATTTGCACTAATTAATCATTATTGCCATAGGAATTCTATTTTTCTAAATGTATTCTCCAAGTTTTCTTGGATACTTAAAGAAGAATAAAATGTTGCATCTCACATTCACAAGGAAATTTATTTTAAAAATTCACAAAAAGGCGAGTTTTAGATACATAAACATTCAAGGACAACACTAAACGCAAATCTACTTTCTCCCTCTCTCTCTGTATCTCCATTTCTCTCTTAGCAATACTTATTTGTTATTTCTTATTAGGTCTCCTACTGTTGTTGTTGTTGTTGTTAAACATTTTTAAAGTTTTTATTGTTTTTTGTCTTTCATATGACAATAACCGTAAGAGAGTTCAACTGAAATGGACCTACAAAATACAATAACAACCAGAATAATATAAACAAAAGCAAAAGAGAATATGTAAGGAATTGTAATATTTTATTTACACATCATCATACCACACACCACACTACACAGGCATATAGGGACAACACATACACCGATATATATGCGGACTTTGCCATTCAAGAACGAAGAGAAGGAGACGCATACAAAGTCTAAAGCAACATGTCTTTAGTGTTTAATAAAACCATTGTCGTTACGGTTGTTTTGTTAAGTTTCTCTACCCCCGTCTTGCTTCCATATTTTATATGTTGAAAGCAGATGCTTTTGGGAATTTAATAACGTTGCCCGTCAGCCTGGCGGTTGTTCTCTTTCATTTTATTTGTTTTCTGTTGTTTTGTTTTTGTTTTCTTTTTGTTGTTATTGTTGTTTTTTATTTGTGTTTTTAAAAAATCGTAAATACAAGTTCCATTTATTTTACTTTTGTTTTACGGTGCAACAATTTGTGTGTGTTTATTAAAGGCATTAAAAAAATTATTACCAACCATTCATATGCTCATTTAAACATCACTCTGCTCTTGTGATGTGTTTTCTTGTTTTCTTTCTTTTTTGCTACAAACGAATTGATCTCTGGGGTCTAGTAAATGTTCTTTTGTACACACTTTTGCACTTTTTTTCTGCCTTCCTCTCTCTCTCTCTCTTTCTCTCTTTTCATTTTAAAATATTTGTTTAGAAAATTTAAAATTGTAAGAAAAAACACGATACATGCTTAACTAAATGAATTATTGCCTTAAGGTTAAAGAGGGACAGAAGGAGAGAGAAAGCGAGAGAAATGTTAAATGAATGATTGTGTTTGCTTGACTTTAAATGGCCCTCCCTTATACATGCTTAAGGTAAGTATAGCTTAGTGTTTTCGGTATCATAAGACAACATTAAGTCATTAGGAATGGAAATTGTTGAAATACCTCACCTCATTATAGCCTGATACCCAAGTGATAAGCCCAATTTAAGAATGATTAATGCCTTAGCAGCCAGTTGTTTGTCTAATGGGGCCTATTTTCATAAATTTAAATAATTATTGACTGTCAGAAATAAAATTTTTTTTTAGGTGAAAAGGAGTTTTAAAAAATGGTGTGTAGTATTTTAATAGAAAGGAAAGAATATTTATAACGAAAAAAACAAGATGAAATCTTTGTCGTAATTCTGAATAAAGGCTGTAACTTCCAATTAAGAAGAAAAACACATATATTTGGTTTTTATACTGTTTAGACCTGAAATGAAACAGGCAGTACTAATTATATCTATTATGGGATGCAAAGAAGAAGAAGTCACCGTAGTCGAGTAGGTAGTGTGTTGGCTTATTCGACGTAAAGCCAGAGTTCAAACCCCAGGCCAGACATCAAAACAAAATATAAAAAAAATTTCTTCAGCGACTTCCTCCCAGCAGATTTCTGGCAAAAACTCTGAGAGTAAATAAAATTGCCATGAAAAGTTTCTCAAAAATCTGTCGTTCGGAGTCGACTTTAAACTGTAGGTCCTACCACTCATGTATAAAATTAACGCACACCACATAAGTGGTATGAGAAGCTAGGTCGTAATCCCGACTGAAGGGTTGTAATGACCAATTATGTATGTATGTATGTGGGATGGTAAACTGCTTAAATACTGCTTATGTTCAACTATAGTCAATAAATTCCGAGCAGGGTTTGGCAGATAGAGACAATACTTGTATTGTAATATGATGATCATAATGTTACTTACTTACTGAATTGGGCATTAACAACTCGATTAACGGATTTCGACCTGCCTTAACACATCCTTCCAGGCGTCTCTGCTTCTTGGGTGCCTACGCCAGTTGGTCACACAAATCGACGACAGTACATCCTCAATTTGTTACTTCTAACGCAAACAAGGTCGCCCTCTTCGCCGACTTCCGCAAATCGCCGCATCAAATACCTGTTTCACCGGAGCATCCTCTTCCATTCGCACGACATGACCGAGCCAACGTAGCCGCTGGATGTTAATACACAGCACAACGTTCATGTCGTCGAGGAGCTCTTACAGCTCACTGTTTGATCGGATGCGGAAATCATTGCCAACTCGTACTGGAGCGATGATCTTACGTAGGGCTTTACTCTCGAATACTCTCAAGGCTGCCGCATCAGTGCTTAATAGCCACTCACGGATAAAATTAACGTATAAGTATTGTGAGAAGCTAGGTTGTAATCCTGACTAAAGGATTGTAATGACCAATTGTGTATGTATGTATGCGTTGTGCAGTACGTATCTACAGCTTAAAAAAAACATACAAAATCATTTTTTGGATTTTCTTGTATTTTTCTGGCATGTTTACAAAGGAACATACTCCCATAGAGTGTCAAGTGTTATAACCTCGACCTTGTAATAAATTATTTTTGTAAAGAAACAATTCGATGGAAACAACCCAAAAGATTTCGAAGGAATTAAATCAAAAATTATTTTTAAATTTCATTTCGGCTTTTGCCAGACATCAGCCGATGTAATCCTCTTTCTTGTACTATCAGTTCATAGATCTTTTAATTATTTTCATCATTTTAATTACTGATTAAAACACTTCCCCGCTTCTCTTTTCTACAGGCAAGACTTGCACAATTATTTGTGTGTGTTGAATCAAATCAATTAAGTAAACAAAATTACAAATTACATGACAAAAATCGTTGCTAGGAATACAATCAAAAAAGATTTGTTAAACAAATAGACAAACAACAACAACGACAAGAAAAAACTCAATTATACTTGAATAATGACATAAAAACGAAAAACTGAACGCTAATTAATAAGAAAGAAAAAACTCTTAAGAAGACAATAACAATAAAAATAATGGAATTGAAAACAAATAAAAATAAAAATGATAACCTCACTCACCCCCTCTCGTATACCAATGGGCAACTGAAAATGATTGGAAATGAAAACTTAAGTAACAATAGCAAACAACAACGAACAACAACAAAAATAATAAGAAATAAAAATCAAAAAGAAAACATAAATACAGTAGACGAGCACCAGGGCTACAGAGAGAGTCAACGAACCATTCATCCATCCATCTGGCCAGTCATCCAACCCACCGTCCCTTCTCTGCCTCGCCACCCAAAAAACTGGTGAGTGATGATGAACTAATGAGAAACAAGTGATAATCAGAGTTGACAGCATTTTGTCACAATTGTTTAACTTTCTGAGCACGTTGCAAAACGTGCAACGCATACTTGGCCATGTTGGAGGATGTTTGAACACTCTCAACAGGACTCAAGATTCAAGAAATGTTTCATTTACACCAAATACAACACGAACAAACCCGAACCAGGCAACCAACTACGATAGCAACAAATAAATGACAGTTGAATAGACGAAAAGAGCTTTACGGTAACAGACAGCCAGCACAACACAAACAGGCAGACATAGAGACAGACAGACAGAGAGACACACGGATTTACGTTCGAACAGATAATAATGCTGGCAACTATGTGATCTACTACACGCACACAGCCAGCTAAAGCATAGCAGGCATTATAAATAATAAGAAGAAGAAGCCCAAGAACATGAAGATGAAAATGAAGAAATCTTAGACAACTACTGTGAGAAGCGTTGCTGAAGAAAGTGATTGAAAGCAAAGCGAAAAACTGAGAAAAACTATTCATTTCATGCAACAATAAAGTATTCTCTCTCTCTCTCTTCCTTACTCCAGCTCTCTCTCTTGCATTTATTAGTATTGCAATAACAATAGAGAAGACAATTTAAACAGCAAGTCGAAGACTTTAATTGAAGAACAACAGCAACGACAACAACAACAACAGCACTAGCGGCAACAAACTGATTGCTGAAGTATTTAAACATTTAAACGAGAAGAATGCAGAGAAAAAAAGAGCCGAAACAATATAATGACAGTACATTTAGCAACTTTAAAGGACATGTTGTTAGAATTGTTAGTACGGCGGAAAAGTTATTTCGCTGAAGACAATATTATTACGAAAATGCAAAATCAGTATACTGGGGTTTTGCTTTTACATCGCTTAACATTAAAATTATAAACAAAAGCCACAAAAACAAGACAATGCAGTAAACAAACCTGTTTACAAATTATCGTGCTGCTTAATATAACAACAAACACCAGCATAAAAAAATGGTAAACAAGTAAACAAAAAATTCACAAACAACACTATAAAGATATAAGAATAAATGTAAACAAAATGCACAAACAACAATAATGAATTAGGTTTACATTTATAGTGATTTCGAGAACTCGAAGTCACGAACATTCGCCTTCAAGAACATTCATCAGACTGTTTACCCTGACATATAAAATGCAAGGCAAAGCAGGCGACTGAGTTGGTGAAGGTCAGTCAGTCTTGTGTGAAGATGCGTTGCGTTTGAAGCGAGTAATCGTGGTTTGAAAATCTCCGTTACAAAGATCTGTCGGATAATTGTCTAGTAATTGTTATTGTTTATGCAAAGGGTGTAAACTGAGGAATAACAAGCACAGCAATTGTTGTTGTTACATCAAGTTGTGAACAGTGGCACATAGAATAGAAACACATACATACACACATAATTGGTCATTACAACCCTTCAGTCGGGACTACGACCTAGTTTCTTACACCACTTATGTTGTGTTAATTAATTTTATACATGAGTGGTGGGACCAACAGTTTAAAGTCGACTCCGAACGACAGATTTTTGAGTAACTTTTCATGGCCATTTTATTAATTCTCAGAGATTTTGCCAGAAATCTGCTGAGAGGAAGTCGCCGAAGAAATGCTTTTTGTATTTTGTCTTGATGCCTGGCATGGTGCTCGAAACCTGGCTTTCAATAGAAACACATACCATGCCGAATTTACAAAATGTTATTAAACAGAGAAAGGTTTCAGACAAGGCGATCTCTTGTCATACGACCTCTTAAACTTCGTTGTGGAGAGTGTTCTGTGGAAGGCGGGAGTGCACCGCAATGGCACTATTTTTCAAAAAAGCGATTGCTTACGTACTCTGACGACATTGACATCATAGCGCGTACCAAGCGAGATGTTACTGCTGCCTTTAGTGCTATTGAACAACAATCTATTAAGACGGGTCTGGCAGTAAATGAGGGCAAAATGAAGTATATGTTATCGACAAGTGAAGACGTGTGGCGTATTGCAGCGGCCGCTAACTATACTTTCGATATAGTCAAGGAATTTATTTATCTTGGCTCCACCGTTACCACCAAAAATGATGTCAGTCTGGAGATCAAGCGCAGGATCACTCTTGCCAACAGCTGCTAATATGGCCTCAATAGGCAATTGAGTAGCAAAGACCTCTCTCGTACGAAAAAACTAACACTTTACAAGACACTCATCCCGCTCGTGCTTCTTTATGGCGCAAAGGCTTGGACCCTTTTAAGCACTGATGCAGCAACCTTTAAAGTATTCGAGAGAAAAGTTCTACATAAGATATTCGGTCCACAGCAAGTTGGTGATGAATTCGGCATCCGATCCACACAACAGTGAGCTGTATTAACTCCTCAACGACATGAACGTTGTGCACATATTAACATCCAGCGGCTATTCTGTCTAGGTCATGTCTTTCGAGTGGTGGGAGATGCCCCGGCGAGAAATATTTGATGCGGGCAGTCGGCGAAGTAGACGACCTTGTTTGATTTGGAAGGACCAAATCGAGGAAGCCATGTTATCGGTTTGTTGTGAGCAATAGGCGTAGGCGCGCAAGAAGCAGAGGCGCCTGGAAGGATGTGTTAAGGAAGGCGAAATCCGTTAATCGGGTTGCTAATGGCCAACTAAGTAAATAAGTTTCAATCAGAGCCATATGAAGAGCTTTAGACAGCCGTACAATGAAGCTTAAAAGTTGACTATCAGATGGTGAAATGGCTCATTGGCTACAGTACAACATCACGATGAGACACTGTCCTCAACAACGTTTTTTTGAAAAGGGAAAAAATCATAGAGAAGGCCTATTTTATGACGAGAGTTTTTATTTTATAATGAATCATAAAATCATAAGACATCCTTCTGTGCACCTGTGTTTCTTGCGCGCCGACAATAGATAACAGGGCTTCCCCGATTTGAGCCTTCAAACATAGGCGTCCATTACTTCAACTTCCTATAATTCCCGCATCAAACGCCTGTTTCTCCGAATGATTTTTAAGCAACTTTTCACCATAATTTTATTTACTTTCGGAGTTTTTGTCAAAAGAATGCTGAGAGGAAGTCGTCGAAGGAATATTTTCTTCATATTTTATTTCGTTGGAGATGTCTGATCTGGGGTTTGAGCCGTGACCCTACGTCTATGGCGACTACAAATCGAACCAATCTACCTTGGATTAATAAGGACGTTTTATATCTAAAGAAATCATACTTTGGGTTGTCTAAAGTGAAAACAAACAAACATAACACAGAAAATGGTTGTGCCCTTACCCAATACAATTCGAAGCATTGGGCATGCAAAACAAGAAGTAGCATATTTAATGCCAAAAGCATTCTTATGAGGCATAATTAGGCCTCATAATGAACAGAAATAGCCACACAATTGCCCATAAATATTTGATCATTTACTACCACTGCCAATCTTATCCACAATCAATGGCCAATAGTCGGGTTAAACACAATGTTTCGAAAGAAAAAGAAGAAAATGTTTATAAGAAAAGGCTTAACTTGTGTAAGAAAGAAAACTTTTTTAATTCTTCTTCTTCCTCTTCGTATAGTTTTGCTTTGTTCTAGAAAAACTGTCAATTGCTTCTTTTATTTCATTTTTATTGCCATCACTGTGTACAGTGTCCAGCTAATATTCTTTTTATTGTTGTTGTTGGTTTTTGTCTATTTTTTATTTTTTTTTTAGTTTAAGATTGTGTCCTCTTGCAATGCGTTGATAGAATTTTTGATGTCCTTAACGAGTCACGTGATCTGCAAACTGATTGCCTCAACCAACCACTGATGAGTTGCATTAAAAAAAGATTGTTGAACTGAGGAAGAGAGAGAGAGAGAGAGAGAGAGAGTAGCACGAGAATAAATAACAAAGACTTTTAAAGATCCAGTTGGTTGGCCAGAGTTAAAGTTACCTCGTTCGTAGACATCATATCTTAAGGAAGAGGAGAAATAAAGAAGAGTTTTTCAAAGTATTTGGATGTGTGTAGGTATTGGTTACACAAATAAAGTTTCAAAACAAAACTTAAGGAAAGAAAAGTTTCTCTAAAACTGTTAGGTTTTTGTTTTACTTTGAGCTTATCCTTATGGTCAATATTATCCTTTTTAATGAGAGTAGTCAGTTCCTTGAATGTGGACGTATTGTTGACCAACAAGTAGGGTGGGCATCATGCATTAAACTTTAAAGAATTACTTCATCTACCTTCTTAAGGATATTTTACTTCGATGAGGAGATTTTTTTAACAAATACGTCACCACCAAGTGCTACATCTCTCAGGGAGAACATGTAGTTGGCATTTATCCTTACGACTTTAATTCTTCATTTCTTCATTGTTTCCCAAAGAATTGTTTGGCATATGGCAGGACAATTACGATATTAAATACCAAAAGTTATCACTTTTAAAATCGAAACTTCTGAACAGTTCGTTACTATTCAGACTAACTTGATAACATATTGCCTTTCGTTAGGGGAGTCTTTTTAGAAAGGAGCCTAAAGGAGTCTAACAGAAGTCGAAGAATTCTTTCTGGACAGTGAGTGAGCTTACTATAGCAAAAAAGGCGATTCTTCTACAGAAATTATTTCTGTACTGGCGAGTATCGTGTAAGTGAACAATTTCTTAAAATTCTTTTCCAAATTCTCTAGCTTTAGAGGCTAATTTGTAATAATTCAATAAGAGAAGAGAAGAGAAGTAGAATAATTAATGGGTTGACTGCGTTTTTTACCACGGCAGAGTACTTTCTCTATACAGTTTCTTCTATGGCTATAATACATACTTACATACATACTTAATTGGCCATTACAACCCTTCAGTCAGCATTACGACCTAGTTTCTCACACCACTTATGTTGTGTGTTAATTTTTATACATGAGTGGCGCGACCTACAGTTTAAAGTCGACTCCGAACGACGGATTTTTGAGAAACTTTTCATGGCAATTTTATTTACTTTCAGCGTTTTTGCCAGAAATCTGCTGAGAGGAAGTTGCCGAAGAAATACTTTTTGTATTTTGTCTTGATGTCTGGCCAGGGGCTCGAACGCTGGTTTTACGTCTAATAAGCCAGCATACAACCTACTAGACTACGGCAATTTCATGTATGGCTATAATATTGTTACGTAATGCTTAACATAACAACAAACACCAGCATAAAAAAATGGTAAACAAGTAAACAAAAATACAACAACAACACTACAATAATAAATGTAAACAACGATGTTTACAATTATAGAGATTTCGTGAAGTCGAAGTCAAGAACATACGCCTTCAAGAACATTCTTCAGACTGTTTACTTTGCCATATAAAAGCCAAATCAAAGCAGGCGACTGAGTTAATGAAGTTCAGTCAGTCTAGTGGTAAGACGCGGTGCGTTTGAAGACAGTAATCGTGGTTTGAAGATCTCTATTACAAAGATCTGTCTAGTAGGTAGTGTGTTGGCTTATTAGACGTAAAGCCAGGGTTCGAGCCCCAGGCCAGACATCAAAACAAAATACAAAAAGTATTTCTTCGGCGACTTCCTCTCAGCAGATTTCTAGCAAAATCTCTGAGAGCGAATAAAATTCCCATGAAAAGTTTCTCAAAAATCTGTCGTTCAGAGTCGACTTTAAACTGTAGGTTCCACCACTCATGTATAAAATTAACAAACAAAACATAAGTGGTAAGGTCACTGACGGTCACTGTTCCAGATCCCAGCCGGAATATTGCAGGGCGTGTTGCGATGAGGAGGAGTTGGAGACTATCAAACACCTTC
Organism: Sarcophaga carnaria; assembly: GCA_958299815.1. NCBI lineage: Eukaryota > Metazoa > Arthropoda > Insecta > Diptera > Sarcophagidae > Sarcophaga > Sarcophaga carnaria. The sequence goes on from OY283149.1 coordinate 153,542,987, forward strand.
TTTGTAACTGCCCAGCCCTTGGTAGATTGAGATTGAGGACCCTTGTGAGGGCCTTCTTTGGGAGCTTGAATTCGGTGTCGAGAGCCTACATCAAGGCTCTCCACAGATTCATTAGTGGCTTAGGCTGGTTGAGAGGTGCTAGGACTTCATCGGTGTAGTCGCGCTCTCCCATCATTTTGTTGTGTCTGGTCTGTGTGATTCCTCCGCTTCCCACTCCCCACTTTCCCATATACCCTCCTTTCATTCTATCCCCTATCCTATCCTTCCCTCCTTTAGGTCGTTGTACAATGGGTCAATCCGACCTCCGGGTACTGTACTCGTCTTGACTGTTATGTTAACCTAACCTAACATAAGTGATGTGAGAAATCATGCGTATTGTTAAGTACGAGTACCATGAGTATTTCAAACTTTGAGTATGAGTATGACATTAAAATAAGTATGAATGCGTATAAGTATCAGTAATTATAAGTATGATTCTACTATGAATCTACTCATCGTTTTGAATACTCATTGCTGACCTCTGGTTTGAACCGGGGCCTCTTGTCTAATAAGACAACACACAACCCACTAGAGTACTGCGACTTCAATAATGAATACAGTAAAGTGGAGTAAATGGATCGGTCAACAACGACACTTCTTCTGAAATCTTTACATGAAATTATTCGCCGCTTATAAGCTTGAAAGGCTTATAAGCCGATATGATAAAAAAAAGTGGCCAAAATGAGTCATGAAACAAAAAGTTTGTGACGTGTATGTTTTATAGTTTAAAAAAAGTTTTACCTTTTTGTTATTATTGTTGTTGGTGTGGCATAATATTTTGCATTTATGTGGCCTTTTAATTTAAAAAGTTCTGCTCAACATAGATACTTAGAAAATTATGTTAAACACAATAAAGACATAAACTTGGTATATATGCACTTATAAAGGGTTCGCCAAATAACTTTTTTTTGAAAACGCTTTAAAAAAAACTACTGAATATTTTCTCAAATTTCTTTTTTTATTTGAAAGTACAATCATTCCGGTTAATAATGAAAAATAATTTAATTCAAATGGCTGCCTCGGCTGGATATGCAGTAGCCTACACGATCGGTCCAATTTTTAAGCACATTATCGATTGTGTTTTCAAAAAAAAATTATTTGGCGGACCCTTTACATACATACGTTTACCAATGCAACTGCAACATTTGAATGCATGCACACAAAGACAGTCTGTGTGCGCCTGAAAAGTTGAAAAAGAAAAATTCATGGAAAACATTCATTAAAAAAGTTTCATTTAAAAATGTTTCATTAATAAAGTTTTAATAAATCAAACAGAAAGAAATCTTTTGTTCAAAGCACAATCATAAACACAACCAAACACATGCCTGCTGAGTGTCGCTTCACTCAGCTTCATGCACATGCAACACAAATTTAATTGGTGTGTGGTGGTGTTTGTTGAAAATCACTTGCAGCGTCCACTTTCATCAACTGACCTGATGGTGGGTCAAGTGTAGTCAACTAAAAAAGAATTCTACTGGGGTGTGTGGATAGAGTGAATTCGTTTTGAGAAATTCGTTTTTTTTTCTTCAATTGAAATAGATTCGCCCGGCGTATAATTAAACGTTCTTTTGTTGCCATTGAGTGGTTTACCTATTGAAAAGGGGTTTGCTTTTGTGAAATATTGTTGAATGAAAATGAAATGAAAAATTTAAATTCATTTCGAAACTATTAAGGGGGTGTGGGGAGGTATATTTTTTTTTAATTGAATTATTTATTGCAACACAAAAGGCAATGTGAGGTGAGAGTCATCAAGAATTGTTGTTTTATTGGACGTTAAAACCATTTAAAGTTTTTTTATTCTTTTTGTTTTATTAAACATAGCAAAACTATAAACTTGAATACAAAAGTATGCCGAAGAGAAATTGCTTTTTACTCGCTTTGCATGTCAGTATTAACTAGCAAATGAAATTTGTTTGAAGAGTACTTCATGTGTGCTCCCTACTTCGAGCTTTCTTTCCCGTCATCTTAAGGCAAGAGCTTTCAAACAGTACCCAAATAAGATATTCCCAATATACGTCAGAAATATTTGAAAGGAGATTGGTTATAAGGCCTTAGATACATTTCAAACACAAGATTTCAGACAGACGATTAGAACACAACCAATCTTTAAATGGAATGACCAGGCATGACTAGGATTCTGTTCTTTTTTTAAAGGCATGGACATTATATCATTACAATGCGTCTACCAACGCCTCCACACACAATGATTCAGCCTCATGGTAAGAATACCATAGTTTGCACCATCATACGTGAGTATAAATTCGAAGTCATGAATTTCGACATTACTTTCCCCTTGGTTAAGGTTCGGAGACTATCTAAACTCCTTTATGAAAATGTTTGAGGGTGTACCGAACATGCGCTCTTCCCGCGATTTGGGTATAAACCACAATCACTACGTTGCTTCCACAAGGAGGCCTCATCGTAGTCGGGCACAGACAAGTCTTTAATGCTCCCGACACCTGTGGTACCAGAATTAAGCATGCGGTCAGGCTTCGCAGTTCAATATGCTACCAGTTGAGCCCCCAAACGATTCGGGACTGGTGACCCAACGAGGAAAGGGACGCACAAACAAACACAATGAGAGGGCACTACGCACCAACGATGAAAGCAGACAATATACCTAGCTTGGCAACCCACTAGTGTAGGATTAAGACATGGACAGACATACATATGCTTACTAAGTGTAATGTACATGTCATCATCGCTGAAAGTTGCGATTAATAGTAAATACTTTAATAGTAAATACTAGTAGTACTTGAAGTCGTCGTAGTCTAGTAGATAGTGTGTTGACTTATTACATGAGAGCCCGTGGTTCAACCCCTAAACGAATTAAGAAAAAATATTACTTTCGGCGACTTCCTCTCAGCAGTCTTCAGTAGTATGTTTGCGTATGTTCGGGATCAATTTTTCCATACAAATTTGGAAGCATGCAAAGCTGGGAAATCGTTGCAGAATTGTGTGCGATCGGTCTTTAGGTTTGTAACATGTATTGTGAAAAGGCAATGCTTTTTAATGTGTATGTGTGTATGTGTTAAAATTTGGGATCACGCAGAGCTGGGAGTTATGAATTGAATTGTAAAGTGAATTGTGTACGATGTGTCTATAGTTTGTAACATGTATTATGAAAAGGTAATGCTTTTTAATGTGAGTGTGTGTGTGATACTGTACTTGGAATGTTGTGGTCCCGCTCTAGGTCCCGCTACTCATGAATAAAGTTAACATGCATAGCGTGAGAAGGGTCAAAAGCTAGGGTGTAATCCTGTTATAACCGATTAAGTAAGTTTTCTCCTAACATTAGCGAAAAATATGTAGTTTGGCATCGATAGACGTCATTAAATTTTACGGGGTTATTGAAACGTTAAAATGGTTTGAATACAATTGAAGCAGTATTAACACTCAGTTCTGTTCGAGTTTCAGGATTTTTAAGGAACTTCATCTCGAATTCGAAAATATGAAATTAATTTACCCACCTATACTCATGCAACGGAAGGTTTTGCATTCTATGAAAAAGGATGTCACATACATACATACATACATAATTGGTCATTTCAGTCAGGATTACAACCTAGCTTCTCACACCACTTATGGTTACGTGTGTTAATTTTTATACATGAGTGGCGGGACCTAGGGTTTAAAGTCGACTCCGAATGACAGATTGTTTGAGAAACTTTTTATTGGCAATTTTATTTACTCTCAGATTTTCATATTTTCGTTTTGCTGGAAATGTCTGGGCTGGGGTTTGGACTGTGGCCTTACGTCTAATAAGCCAACACACTACCTACTGGACTACGGCAACTTCATAAGGATATCACTGTGAGACCAATAGTCGATCTCAAAGATGTAGTAGAAGTTTAGAAAACAAAAATCTGCCTTTTCCGCTGAATGTGTTGATCAGAGATCAGCAATGAATCGTTTTTCGTTACTCATAAGCACTCATGAAGTTTTGAATATAAGTGAGTCAACAATATTGAAATATTACTATGTACTCTGATTCATTCATACTCATTACAACGTTGATTTATAGGTACAGGTTGCAATGAGTATGCGTACAACCTTGACATCAAACTCATACAATTCGAAATATAGTATGTTTGATTCATAAGCCTACTCATTTAGATTCATAACTTTAGAAAAATACTTCTTATAATATTTACTTATAAATGATACGAGTGACTCGAATCATTCATCAAAATTTGCAGTCTTAGTTGTTCTTACATTTACAACAAAAATAAAAAAGACACACAAGCAGAAAAAGACAGAGCAGCAAGCAGAGCAAACACGCAACTATTTAGTGAGTATTTTAGTGGTCGAACTCGAATCATATTTATTTTGTGCATCGTGTATATGTTTAGTTATGGACTCGAGTCGAAATCAATAACATCATACGTGTTGTTAAGTACGAGTATGATGAGTACTTCGAACTTTGAATATGAGTAGAGGTTCCATGATATTAAAATGAGTATGAATGCGTATAAGTATCAGAAATTATGGGTATGATTCGATTCTACTCATCTTTTTGAATACTCATTGCTAATCTCTGGTGTAGATTATATTTTATTATTGACCACCATCTTTCTGTTTTGACAACCATTAGTAGTAAATATTTAGGCCCTCGATTTAAAGCTGTATCATCGAAAATCATTGCCTTAGAACTGGTCTTTAAAAGTCAAACAATTGTCACCCTTTAAACAATTAAAAATCAAATGATTTCTAACCTTAAACCAGCATCAAAAGAAAAGTCAATTCTTGCCTTTTTTCCAAAGCACTTTAACGTCATCATAAATAACCGTCATACAGAATTTGGCCCTTAAAAACCGGTACCCTTTTTTCAATTGCATATAATTTATGTGGCCATTTACAAATTTTTTCAAAAAGAATTGGAAATTCATTACATAAGGAGAGTACAGAGTAGAGCCAATTAAATATTTTGGAATCTCATGGCTGGCCTTTTGAGGGTACCGTATCATTTTCTGCTTGTTAAACTTAAATAATTACAAAATATTTGTAAAGAACACATGATGTCTACCCTTCTGTTCCTTTTTTTTAAGCAGCAAATAAAATGAAATCCTTTTTCAAAAAGTTAAAAAAAGTATGTGGAGACAGAAACAAAACAAAAAAAAACAAAAAAAGCGGACTTAAACATTAGGCCCACAGATAATTTCCGTCATTAATTTTCCGTATAATAAACTATACAAAAACAACAACAACAAAAGCAACAACAAAATAACAAAGACAAAAGAGTGAAACAAACCAAAAGTCAAAAATTGTTTGCCAGCCAAACAAGCAGGAATAAACGCCTTTCATACGCATGCATACACTCAAAACAAATTAAACACTCATACCCCTACTGAGATATACCCATACTCATACTCATACGTAATTATACTTACTTTACTGGTATTTAAGTTGTTGGTCTGGCCTGTTCTGGTCTGTTGTTGGTTTTTTATTTCCGTTTCTGTTCGTTTCTTTGTTTTTTATGTGTGTGAATGCGACCAAAAGAGATTTTAAGGGCTTTAGTTGTTTTTATTTCCGGCATGAGTTCTTTTTTTGTTGCATTGTATTTTGTTGTTGTTGTGCTGTAATACGGATGTTTATGGTGTTTTCCTGTTTTATTCTCCTCTTTTCTTATACCCTACACTGTAGCACAGTATAACACTCAGAATAACTTTGCAAATCATATCACAATCGAAGTAAAGAAACTCAACAAAAAAGCGTTTCAAACCTTCTTCTTGTCATTAAACTTTTCTATGCGCCTCGTGTAGAGACAAATACAATCATGCGTTACAGTACAGTACCAGAGATCAGAAATGAATCGTTTTTCGCTATTCATACAATTTTGAATATAAGTGCATCGACAATATTGAAATTTAACGTATGTACTCTGATTCATCATACTCACTACAACGTTGATTTATAAGTACAGGTTGCAATGAGTATGCGTACAACGTTGACATCAAACTCATACCATTTGAAATTTGTTTGATTCATATGCCTACTCATTTAGATTCAGATAACTTCAGAAAAATACTTATAAATGAGTGAATCGAATCGAATCAATTCGAGCAAAAAGATGAGTAGAATCGAATCATACTCATAATTTCTGATGCTTAAGTCGACTCCGAAGGACTATATTTTTTCATTACCTGGGGTTTGAACCGTTTTCTCACGTTTAATAAGCCAACAAAATGCCTACTAGACAACGGCGACTACAAATCACCAAAAAATCGTAGGACATGTCTGAAAGACAGGATTTAATTTGTGTGGAACGATGGTGTATGTTCTGGAAAGTCAGCAGCTGCAGTAATGGCAAGCGGTGAAAGGGTATCCAATTTGAGCAGTAAATTAAGGCTTTACACTAAGCATACGTCTTCGTTTAAAAATCGAACTTGTTTGGCTATATGTATCTACTCCATACTCATCATTTGCTTAAATTGATTCCGTCGACAGAATATCCTCTTAGCTATGGATATACGTATACAGCTCTTTGTATCATCATATATAGTTGAATGATAGCGTATCCTTAGTGTTTCAAAGGCACGTCAAAAGTTTTTAATAAAAAAATTTATTCCGGAATGCTAGGAAAATGTAACTGTACTATGGAATAGAGTAACTTATAGTCGACCACAACCGATTATTTTACATGTTTTCCTTCCTTATTTTACATGTTTTTTTATTAATTTTTTTCTGTCTTTTTACAAAGTAATGATACTGTCTGACCAATTTTAAGCACCAACAGCCACATAAAACAGAGGGATTTTAATGATTTCACTTGTGTTTGTTTATTACAGTAAAATAAGGCATTCGCTTAAGTGCTTGTACAAGTAAAAAGGGGCTAAAGGATCCTGTGAAAGGATTTTTCTCTAAAGTAAGAACAGACAAGTAAAGTAAGGAGCAGGGATTCTTTATATTTCTTACATGCAAAATTAACAATTTAAATGAAGCAAAAAATCGATTTTATTGATTATTTTTTAATTAATTTCAGAAGAGGAAAAAATTATAGAGGTATGATAGCTATAATCTGCATCCATTTCGGCTGGTTTTAATAGTTTTCAAGACATTTATTATTAAAATTTTAATACTCGATCTCTATCCTTGTCCAAAAGCCCAATGTTTTCTACCTAGAGTTAGTTCTCTCTTATGGTGGCTAATTGTCCAAAACTTTCTTTACCAAGAAGTACCTGAATGGTATACTCGTATCAAAGGTATTTGAAAGGTGTTTTAGAAAAGTAAGATGAGTTTTCATTTTCATAATTATCGACGTGTTATACCATCGCTAGGATTTTATTTTCTCTCAGTGCAACTTGGTAGCATAAATCTTAACAATCCGGTCGCATTGGAGAGTTTAAAAGAGACAAATCTGAATATTTTTACAAAACTCGTAAGTCGACGACCGCATAAGATAAAGACTCTTCAGTATTAAAAGTCTGACTTGATTGTTTAAGCATACTTGGCATTCAAAAAAAAGTATTTGAAGAGACCGGCAAAAAAAAAATAAAATAAAACAGGATAAAATATGGATTAAATCATGGAATGGAAGATTGGCAAAAGTGTTAAATCAGTGCGCAGAAATGGGTCCAATTTAATTGGAGCAAGATTTAATACACCAGGATGCCAATCAGGGGCTCAGTCTTACGTTGCTATAAAAACCAGACGACTATCCTTGAATCACATTTTTGATGATTGGGCTCATTTCGCAGCATGCAATTTGCCATAAAGCGCTCTTTACAAACAGTTTATTGCGCAGTTTATTATTGAAGTCGCCGTAGTCGAGTAGATAGTCTGTTGGCTTATTAGACGTAAAGCCAGGATTCGAGCCCCAGGCCAGATATCAACACAAAATACAAAAAGTATTTCTTCGGCGACTTCCTCTCAGCAGATTTCGGGCAAAAACTCTGAGAATAAATAAAATTGCCATGAAAAGTTTCTCAAAAATCTGCTACTCATGTATAAAATTAACACACACAACATAAGTGGTGTGAGAAACTAGGTCGTAATCCTGACTGAAGGTTTGTAATGACCAATTATGTATGTATGTATGTTATTGCAAAACCGAATTGGTGACTTCATTTCAGAAGTGTTCACTGGCTCCCACACTCGTGTGATTTAGCCCCAAGCTTTAATTATTAAATGCGTTGTCTTAAATATAAAATTTATGCCTGTAAAACTATTTGCGAAGTGCTTTTAAATCCAAATATTGCTCAAATGATTGGTTCAACCAGGATGATTCCAATCTATTATACTCAAGTTGACTTAAATATATGCTTGTAGGCGAAATTTCTGTAACAAATTAACCTTCAGCAAGTTGTGAGAGCTGAAAGTTACGTTTTTACCTTTTAAAAAAACGTTTAAAATATGCGCCTGCAGATTGCAAATAAAATAAAAATAAATTTGTGTTTAGTTTTAATTAAAATTCTTTATTATTCGCACAATTCTGTGTGCCACTGTTTACAACTTGATGTAAACAACAATTGCTTTTCTTTGTTATTCCTCTGTTTACGAGTATACCCTTTTTATAAACAATAACAATTACTAGACAATTATTCGACAGATCTTTGTAATGGAGATCTTCAAACCACAATTACTCTCTTCAAACACAGGGCGTCTGCACACAAGACTGACGGAACTTCACTAACTCAGTTGCCTGCTTTACCTTGCCTTTTATATGGCAAAGGAAACAGTCTGATGAATATTCTTGAAGACGAATGTTCATGAACTTGTTCTTTTAGTTGGGACACTTACGAGAATTCTTCTGTACTTAGATTAGGTTGGCCGCTACATGCAGTCCATTTGATGCCTTAGATAGCAGCTCCTTCATCATGTTGTAGATATTGCTCATCTGTTTGAATTCAGATCTCTAAGAAGATCTGTGTTCCTTAAAGGATTGATGAAAAGCTTTAAATGCCTCTAAAGGACCTATCCTTTCGAGATACTTTAAATGAGGATTATTTATCCTGCTTAATACAATTCAAAATACTAGAAATTTTTGTCGGTTTTTTTCGCTTTTTCTGCTTAATTTTACTCGCCAACAAAATATCCTCTTTTTTTTTTCTTTGAAAAGGATTTTTTTAAATTGTTTCATCCAGTCTTACAATAACTGCTTTTATTATCTTCTCTGTGTTGTTGTTGTTGTTTTTTTATTGTCGACAATATTTTTAAGCCTCTTTTAATACCAAAAAATGAAAATAAAAAAAACGAAAGAAAGAAAGAAGATAGAGAGAGATAGAGAGGCAGAGAGGACATAATAATGGTTCTTTTAATGCGTAACTACTTATAGCACAAGCAAACCATTTTTATATTCTTTCAACCCGCAATTCAGTTGTTATTGACCATTTTGTTTTGCTTTTTTCTGCTTTTTTTTGTTCTTCTTCTTACTTTTCTAGTAGCTCGTGTATATTTTTTTATCGTATTTTACTTCTTCATTTAATGGCAACTATTTTGTACATTCTATTGTTGTTGGCTTTGTTGGTTTGTTTGTTTATATTTTTTGCAAAATCTTTCTTGTTTTTTCGTTTATTTTTCGTTTGTATATGTATTCTTGTGTTTGTATGTATGAGTTAATGATCCTGAAATGTATCAGGGATGGTTATAACAACAAATTGATGACTTTAATCCTTAAAGCTGTAAATGGCAAGAGAATTAAATCAAGTAAAAGGCACAACAATTGCCCCTAGGAAGTGGAAAAAAGGGATTTCAAATAATTGCCCAGTCACTTAGAAACTCTATTTGGTTTCTAAGACAGGCTTAAGGTACAATGTGTTAGGCACTTTTGAAACGAACACATTCAGATAACCTTAACTGAATACAGGGATGCTTTAAATAAACATCGGACCATTGAGTTGCGTACCTTTTCATTCTAGTAGGTAGTGTATTGGCTTCAGAGATCAGCAATGAGTATTCAAAAAGATGAGTAGAATCGAATCATATTCATAATTTCTGATATTTACACGCATTCATACTTATTTTAATATCATGGAACCTCTACTAATATTCAGAGTTTGAAGTACTCATCATATTCATACTTAACAACACGTATGAAGTTGTTGTTGATTTCTTTTTTTCTTTTGTTGTAAATGCCTAACAACAACTAAGACTGTAAATTTTGTTGAATGAATCGAGTCACTCGATTCATTTATAAGTATTAGAAGAAGTATTTTTCTAAACTTATGAATCGAAATGAGTAGGCTTACGAATCAAACATATTTCGACATGGTGTGCGTTTGATGTCAATGTTGTACGCATACTCATTGCAACCTGTACTTGTAAATCAACGTTGTAGTGTGAGTACGAATGAATCAGAGTACATAGTTAAATTTCAATATTGTTGACTCACTTATATTCAAAGTTTCATGAGTACTTATCAGTATCGAAAAAACGATTCATTGCTGACCTCTGATTCTGACTAAAAAGGGTTGTAATGACCAATTATGTATGTATGTATGTATGTAATTGGAGTTACTTCTGTTATCGATTCCCAAGGGTAAGGCACTTGAATGTTTCTTTGGATATTGGAAACGTTTTCGCTTTAAAAAAAGCTTGCTGTTCTTATGAGCATATTATTAAGGAATTCAAGCTTTCATTTTTGTAGAGAAAGGTAGAATAATAATTGCTTTTAGAAACAAACCATTTTTCTTCCGATTGTAGTTTGATAGCCAAGTGAGTCCTCTTTAGCAGTTTGCAGACCCTATGAAAAAATAAATCCAAAATCTAAAGACAAAATTAACTCTCTCTCTCTCTCTTCTTCACATACATAGCATACATAATTGGTCATAACAGCCCAACAGTTGGGATTACGACCTAGCTTCTCTCGTCACTTATGTTGTGTGCGTCAATTATATACATGAGTGGCTGGACCTACAGTTTAAAGCCGTCTCCAAACGACAGATTTGTGAGAAACTTTTCATGGCAATTTTATTTTATTTCCAGAGTTTTTGAAACAAATCTTCCGAGAGTCAATTGCCTGGGGTTTGAATCGTGGCTTTACGTCTAATAAGCCAACACACTACCTACTAGACTAGGGCGACTTTCTCCCTCTCTAGAGTATTACCAGTTGTAGAGGACGGTAAGTGATTTTTTCTTAATTTAAGGACGAGAATACTGTAACCAAAAAAAGACTTCCTGCATAACTTATCAGCATGTGATGATAGATCATCAGTCCATTGGGTCATATTGGAATATTTTGAAAAAATTTTATTTTAATTTAATTATGATTCAAAGATGGCCAAGCACAAGAACAACAACAACAACAACGAATACAACATTCTAGAGACTACAAAAGTTATCAAATATGTAAAAATAAATGCAAAAAACAACATGAAATTGAAATGCATTCACACAGATGTTGTTGAGGAAATTAAATTAAAATACCTTTACGAGCAGCAAACAAGATTAATAAAATGCAAACACATACATGCACACTTTGCATGTACATGTACACTTTGCATATATATGTGTTAATACATACACAAATATTTATGCAAACAATTATGCCTACTCTACCGTACGTTACGTTACTTGTACTCCAAACATAAATTGACTGTGATGTTGCTAATGTTGGTTGTTGGTAGTCATATAAGGCGAATGGAAGAGAGATACAGAGAGCGAATGTCTCCACTCTCACATTGCACACTAACACACACACACACATGCAGCAGCATAGACACCATTATGTTAAAAGCAGTCAGGCTGAGTCACTAATAATTGCCACACTTGCTACACCATATAAATTAACTCGTAGTTCATAGAGATGTACATATGTGTGTATGTTTATTGATATGTGTTTAAAGATGAAGGTGTGTAAATGTTAAATGACTGCATATGAGTGATTTTACATTGAATAAAAGGAAACATGAAAAATATTTTAAATTTGAAAAGCCATAGAAGTCACAAAGATTCAATGGATTGCGGTTGAGAGTAACTAAATATCAACTAACTATGCTTAGCAGAGTGAAAGTGCAAATACATAATTAAAATAAAAATGTAAAAACAAAAAACACAATGGATAGGAAAGAAGATCTATTACTGGTCCATGGAATTAAAGGCTTTTACGTACACTTATAGTGAGAAGCTTGGCAGTAATACTGGCTGCAGAGATGTAATGACCAATTATGTATGAATGTAAGTACACTTATAACGAACTTATTTAGATATGTTGGGTGTTTTTTATAGAGGTATAGAACTTTAAGTTGGCATTACTTTTCAAGATGGCGACCGATTTAACAGCTGTCAAGTGATTTATTCTCAGTTTGGTTTGGCAATTCATCATTAATAGACTCACGCCTGAACAACGCTTGCAAATAGTGCAATTTTATTTCGAAAATAATGGTTCTGTGCGGAAAACGTATCGCGCACTACGTCCATTTTATCGTCGACAAAATCGTCCATCAGAGCAGTTAATTCGATTAACCATGGAACGTTTTCGCACCACGTTTACTCTTATTGATAACTCGCATCCCCAGAGACGCTGTACGGTGCGTACAGAAGAAGCTATTGCTGCTGTAGAGCGTAGCATTGAGGACGACCCGAATGATGGTTGCCAGAAAGTTATAGTCAATATTGATCGGTATAGAGCCATGATTACTAACTTTTTCATTCCTGAATTGAATAACCATGATGTCCAGGAGATGTGGTTTCAACAAGACGGCGCAACATGTAACACAGCTCGTGCCACAATAGATTTATTGAAAGACACATTTGGTGACCGACTAATTTCACGTTTTGGACCTGTGAATTGGCCTCCAAGATCTTGTGATTTAACACCGCTAGACTACTTTCTGTGGGGCTATGCGGTAAAGCCACAAACGCTTGACCATTTGGAAGACAACATTCGCCGTATTATTGCCGATATACGGCCACAAATGTTGGAAAAAGTCATCGAAAATTGGACGTCCAGATTGAACTACATCCGCGCCAGCCGTGGCGGTCATATGCCAGAAATCATATTTAAAATATAATGCCACAACATTATCTTTCGGATAAATAAAATTCATGTCAATCGAATAATCCATCGTTGTTTTATTGCAACTTAAAGTTCTATACCTCTATAAAAAACTTTACTACAAAATGTATCAAAAGTGATACATAGCTAGAATTATGGAGTATAATTTCTTTTTAATTGTATTTGAAACATATTACTCATACGCGTCATATTACATGTACATGTAGAATAGTTACCCTAAACAGTATGCAATAAAAAAAATTCAATTTTGTCATGTATGAAACTAATGGTATTAAATATAACTCATACGTCACATATGTTCTCTGCATTATGAATTTTACAGACATAATGTGAGTAAATATAATAGGTTGGTGATCAAAAAGTTTAAATTTAAAAATAGTTTAAAATTTTGATAAATTTATTGTTTTGCTGTGAACTACAACTGCTCCGGTTGGAAATGGATTTTTATTTCATTTATATGGCTGCCGCGGTTGGCCTCACAATCATAGCTCCCAGATTTATGGTCTTATTTTGACGAAATTTAAAAATGAAAAATTTACATCATATTCTTTACTTTAGTACATTAAAAGCCACTTTTAAGATTTGTATTTACTTTGCAATTGTTACTATTGGAAATTTATGTTAGTTAGTAAAAACAAGGAGTAAAGTATTGTGTTTTTAAGTTACTTTCGAACACCTGTGATGATTTTTCTATATTTTATTCCTTTTTAATTCCTTAAAAGCTGAAAAATAACAACTCCTAAATAACCTAATAAAATAATAATAAATTATGGACACAAGGCTTGTATATTTTTATACCATAAGTAACAGGATAGATCTCTAGGGGAATTGAGTTCCACATACGGATAGTCCGACTAAAAACCGTATTTTTATTGTAATGCAGTGTGCGATCCACTGGCCAATCGACCACATACGGATGTTCTGGCCAAAAAAGACGAGCGTTATGTAGGAATATATGATTTTCGGGAAACAGACTCCTTATGCAACGATGCTCCAATGATTCAATGGAGTTGGAACACGGTCGAGAGCCCATACATGAGAGTTGTATTCCATTCTCTGTCAGTTATAAACGATCTAAATAGTAAGATCAGATGATAAGAACTAAAAAAGGATCTGAAAAATGTGTCAGCATTACACTGATTTTTAATGCTCAGGCTCCTTAATATTTACACCACCCATAGATATAGATGATGTAATATTATTGCTGCGCTTATGTGTCAATAAACAACGCTGGGATAGATTGTTTAATTCTTAAACAATTTTTTCCTGGAAATTATATAAAATTTCTTCATTTTTTAGAAAAACATTAATAAATGAAAATGAGGGACGCTAGCCTTTAATTTCCAATAAATTCTTTTTTAAATGTTTTATTTTTGAACTCAGATATGTACATACATATATTGACTTTATATGTTTTACTACAATAGAAATAATTTTGGTTTTTAAATACTTTTAATATATTTATTTATTTTTTCTGACAATTTTTTTATGATTTCAATAAAAACCTTTGATGATTTTGACAATTTTTTCTCAAATATTTGACGATTTGTTGCTTCATTTATCTGGCAGCTATGAAGCCTACACACCATCTACTAGACTTAGGCGACATATAATAAATATATGCAGAACATATGTGTATGCATCGTTTTGTTCAATTAATCTTTGGAGTTGAATAACCCTTTGGAGTCGAAGTTGTCGTGGCATTGATCGTAAGGCCCTGGGTCATACAGAAATATGAAAAAATATTTCTTCGGTGGCTTCCTCTCTCATCAGTCTTCTGGTAAAAACTTTGAGAGTAAATTAATATTGGCATGAAAAGTTTCTCAAAATATGTTTCGTTTGGAAACGACTTTAAAGTTGTAGGTCCCACCACTCATATATAAAATTAACACACACAACACGGATGGCATTAGGAGCTGAAGAATAATTCTGTCTGAATGTTGTAATAACCAATTTTATAGGGTGGGTCATTTAAAAGTTTAAATTTAAAAATGCAATAAAACAAATCCATAAGGCTGCCAAAACTGGCCTCACTGTATCTCATGCGATCGAACCAATTTTCGTGCATTTTTTCGAGTGTATGAAGTCGTATCTCGGCAATTGCGTCATGAGTGAAGGCCAACACCAAATGCTCAATTGTCTCTGCTTTGTGGTCATAATACTTTTCTTTAACGGCATCCCACAAAAAATAGTCCAACGCAGTGAAATCTCAGCTTCTTGGCGGCCAATTGACAAATTCGGCAAATGAAACGGCCATCAGGCGTTGAAAGCAATAAATCAGTTGCTCCGTCCTGTTGAAACCAAACATCGTTCACATCAATACCATGAAGAGCACGTACAAAAAAAATTGGTTATCATGGTGCGATAAGTATCTCCATTGACCGTTATGGTTACGTTGTCCTCATTTTCAAAGAAATATGGACCTATGATGCCTACGCTCCACAAGACCCATCAAAAAGTCAATTGTAATGGATGCATTGGCTTCTGTAAGACTACGTGTGGGTTTTAAAAGCCCCAAATACGGCAATTTTGCTTATTAACGTACCCAACAAGATGAAAATGAGCTTCAGTTTTTGTTTGGCAAAATCGACATCAATGTGCAAGCACACTCTCAGCCACAGCTTCGATATTGTACGCACTGTACGAGCACTCTCACGTCTTGGCGCATCAACAATGACACCAATTTCACGAATTTTAGCAATAAACTTGCGTAACTGGTAGTCTTTCTCTGCGACCAAACAGACATTTTCGTACAATTTCCGACCAACTGTCTTTGCGTTGTAAATAAATTTCTAATAAATCCCAACGTTGCTCAAGTGTAAATCAAAAGTTGCCGTGGTCTACTAGGTAGTGCGTTGGCTTACTAGACGTAAAGCCGCGGTTCAAACCCCAGGTCAGACATCCAAAGGAAAATATGAAAAAAAATATTTCTTCGGCGACTTCCTGTCAGCAGATTTCTGGCACAAACTCTGAGAGTAAATAAGAAAAGTTCCCAAAAATCTGTCGTTCGGAAACGATTTTGAATTGTAGGTCCCGCCGCCCTTGTATAAAATTAACGTACACAACATCAGTGGTGTGGGAAGCTAGGTCGTAATCCTAACTGAAGGATTGTAATGACCAATTATGTGTGTCTGTATGTCAAATTTAAGCCGCTGTATGGTCCAACTCATATATGTACGTATAGACTCTTAAAGAAAAAAAAGATGCGATATTGTCTGGTATCAAAATAGAACATTTTTGTTATCCCACTTTAACACATGATTATTAGCCGTGTAATGAGTTTAGTTATTGGACTGTAGTTCTCAGACTCTACCGCATAAGAGAAATTACAATTATCAACGGGTTATGAGCCTGAATATTCACGTTAAATATTTTCCAAAAATTTTTCTGTTGATCATAAAACGTCTCCGACATGTTTATTGATAATTGAATTGAATGTTTGTGTTTGTGTGTGTGTGTGTTTGTAAGTTGAATGGTCACTTGCTGGTGTTGTGTGCATACGTGTTCGAAACAAATGTATGAAGATCGTAAATGTATTGAATGAACATGTAAAGCTCAAAGTAGACTCTAGCGGTCAGCGTGTCATGTATTAATTTCATTAAAATTGACTTTTTTTCTCATCTCTTGCTCTTGTCACTGTTGTTGTCACAGTTGTTGTTATTGTTGTGGCTGTATACAATATTCGTAGCAGTATCAATACGACACATGGCAATAATTGTGGCAGAAAAAAAGTACGTGCACTATGGCAGTTTATAAGAGAAAGAAACAATTTTTTCAATTTGAAATTCATCGAGAAAATCATATTGGAAAAAAACAACAACGGCTTTGGCTACTATCACCACAAACAAAAACAAATTGAATAAAAGTGCAATACATACAGTAACAACATGAACAACACAATAATAACAACATATGTATGTATGTGCCGATACAAACAAAGGAAACCTATTAGGTAACTATCCATACGTCCGTCTGTCTCTCTATGCTACGAGTGCCAACCGGAATATGTGTGTGTGCGAATTGGTTTGTTTATATGTCGCCTGTTGTCGTTTACTTTTTTGTGTCACTATACGTATGTATATCTGTGGTATTGGCTAAATTGAATTGGTAAAAACATGACATAAAAGCCAAAATCAAGAAGAAGAAAAAACAAAAACAAATATTAACGAATTATGATGGATCCGGCTGGACAAGATGATACCGTACACACGACAAATTCACATTGTAAAGCATAAACAAAAGAGCAATAAATAAATGACCAAATTCTTCGGAGCCTTAACTTTATACTGAAAATTTGGAAATTTAGAATGACATGATGGCAGAGGGCAGAACTGTAAATTGATTGCAATTTGGCTACAAAGCTTAAGTATGTTATTTTCTGCAAGGGAACCTTATTGTCGAATTCTTTTTGGACAGGCAACAGTTATGCTGAATAAAGGCTTTCTATTAGGAAATGCGAGAGTCCATGGTTCAAACCCCAGCTTAGTTATCTCGTACATAACGAAACATGAGGAAAATATTTCTTGGGCAACTTCCTCCCAGCAATCTTCTGGCAAGAACTCTAGTAGTAAACAAAAATTCTCAAAAAACTTTCATGCGGTGTCAACATTAAATAGTAGGTGCCGCTACTCGTGGATCAAAATAACACACAAAGCATGAGTGGGGTGAAAAAATAGGTTGTAATCCTGAGTAAAGGGTTGTAATGACGAATTAAGTAAGTAAGTACGTAAGTAAAGGCTATAATTTGAATGAAATAACACCATGTGTAACTACGGCTTGTCTGGTTGAAGCGCATCGTAACGTATAAATCGGAATGAATTTCATCGAAGGCATGGCTTAATTAGTGTTTGAGGGATGTTGTGGTTTATGGCTTCTTCGCATCACTCTGGGACCTAAGATAACCTCACAAGAAAACTTCTAATCGCACAATCTCGGTGGCCAGTTCTCATTCCCCAAGTGAGATGATGCTGTTCTTAATTGCACTTTAAGTATATCCAAAGTGCATGCGCTTATTGAAACGATACGTCGTTGGTTGTCCAGATCAATCAATATTGGCCAATATAGAATGATTATCGACTCACAGTGCTCGCTGTTGGATGGTGTGGCCAACGTCGGTCTTAAGAAAATACGCACGGATGATGCCACCAGCCCAAAACCAGAGAACGAAACCAAATTCAACAAATTTTGCTTATTCGCTTATGTATTGATCTACATTTGTAGTCGCCGTAACCTAGTAGGCAGTGTTTTGGTTTATTAGACGTAAGGTCAAGGTTAAAACCCCAAGTCAGACATCTCCAAACCGAAATATGAAAAACTCTGAAAGTCTCTCAGCATAATTCTGGCAAAAATTCTGAGAAGAAATAAAATTGCCTTGAAAAGTTTCTCAAAAATCTGTCGTTCGGAGACGACTTTAATCTGTAGGCTTTCGCCACTCATGTATAAAATTAACTCACACGACATAAGTGGTGTGAGAGTCAGTAAACCGTAATCCTTGACTGAAGTACGTTGTCCGAGCAGCTCACCTTTGCTTTAAATCGGCCACGCACTTCATCTGAGATTTTTGGTTGAAAATACAGTCTAGCCTCTTACATCAACTGTGTTGTAGGCATTTATTTTATCAATTCATTGTGGTTACCGATTTCGATTTTCGATTTAATCAGTTAACCCACCATTTATGCTGGGCTATATTCTTAAAGCTATAGAGTATAGAACCAAATTTATACATTGTCACCAAGAAAATACGAGAAAAAAGTTTAAAAATTGAAATTCAAAACTGGCCAAATGAACACAGGTTAAGTTCCTGGTGAAAATTATAACGTATGGCCTGTTTCTCCATAAACTTTTTTTCAATTTTTTAATTTCTTTTTTAACACTTTCTGTGTTATTTATTCTTTATTTTTCCGCTTATGTTTCTGTGTGTTTGTATTGCTTTTCTTTTTCCAATGTGCTTAAATGGCACACACACATGTCCTTTTGACCACTTTCAACTTTTTGCAATTTTATCCTGCTACGTGAGACCAATTTTATGTTTTTTTTTCAACATTTATTTCGTTTTGGTTCGTTTAAATTTATGAAAAAAACCAAACCAAATATTCCCAAATTGTTGTGAAAGGAATGCAGTTTCGTGTTGGAATTTAATTTTATTAAAGAATTTAATTCCGAAAAATAAAACAGAGAGGCTTGAAGTGGTCATATTTTCTGTGTCAACAAAAAAGAATTTTTTATTGCAATGGCTTTGTTTTTCTTTTTTAAATTCTCTACACACTGTGTTCTGCAAGGGAATCAATGTTGATCTTCAATAAACCCTCTCATATAGGATTCATATTTTTCTCTTAATTCTTCATAAGCCTTGGTCATTCAACTACTACAGCAGTAAAAGACATTACTTGAGAGTCATAAACACTGTGTCATACGTTCGAACATACAGTAATTAGTAGTGACGGCAAAAAGTAACACCACGCTTACCATATTGTTACGTTTTTACATGTTAAAAACGTTTAAAATATGAGCTCGTAGATTGCAAATAAAATAAAAATAAATTTGTGTTTAGTTTTAATTAAAATTCTTTATTATTTGCACAATTCTGTGTGCCACTGTTCACAACTTGATGTAAACAACAACAATTGCTTTTCTTTGCATAAACAATAACAATTGCTAGGCAATTATTCGACAGATCTTTGTAACGGAGATCTTCAGACCACAATTACTCTCTTCAAACACACAATGTCTTCACACAAGACTGACTGAACTTCACTCACGCAGTTGCCTGCTATGCCTTGCCTTTTATATGGCAGGGTAAACAGTCTGATGAATGTTCTTGAAGACGAATGTTGATGACTTCACTTTCTCGAAATCTCTATAAATGTAAATATCGTTATGGAATTGTAAATCAATTTTCGTTTAAATGGATTTTAAATTTCTTCAGTTGCGTTTACCCATTCGATTGCCCCCTTTGACTGCCTCTGCCTTGTTTTCATTACCCAATTCCTGCTCTTACAAGTTACGTTTTCCCTGTGCCTCCAACATGACCAACAAATTAATTGAAAGAAAAAATTATTCAAGAATAATTGAAAAATAAGTGAAACGTTTAAAAACAACCACCACCACTCGGAATGGTCATAATTTTCTTGGCATTTTAAAATTTTTTTCATTTCGTTTTTTGTTTTTGTTTTTTTATTATCATGTTCACCAGTTTGCAGTCGTTTATGCAATTTACTTCATTTGTATGCTGGTTGCACTCAAATCTTAATTTAAATTGAAATTATTAATTAAAACCGCAACCAACACACCAGAAGCAGAAGCAGAAAAAGAACAAGAAGAAGGCTGGTGGCAAGAGCCAATTGTTTTCATTCATTCATGTTTTTACCCGCCTGATACACTCCGTGCCCTTGTCATCTTTCCTAAAGGCATAACAAGCAGGAAATTTACGTTCTACACTCGTTGCAAATGTAAAAAAAAGCTAACCAAGGCAAGCCAGATTTTCTTTTCTTTTCATTTTTTTCTGTAACTTTTATAATGAGTGTGCCAAGGCATTTGTGGTAAAAAAAAAGAAACTAAAAGGCAGGGAATAAAAAATTCAAGCCAAAAAAAGAAGAAAAATTTTTAAATAATTTAAGCATATGGAGAGCCATACGAAATAAAATAAAAATGCAACAAAAAACCTCTGAAACCTGCTGTAAAGTTAAACAGCAACGGGAAAATAATAAAAATCATGGCTTTTTTTAAACAGAGAACAGAGAAACACACACACTCACACACAAAAAGTCTATAAAAATAGTTCGAATTACACAAAACAGTTAAACAAATAGATAAAGTTGGTCTACAACTCGTTTGTTATTTCCCATGTTGTTGCAACATCAACTGCTGCTGCTGCTGGTGCTGCTGGTCGTTGGGTCGTTTGGTATGTTAAACAAACAAATGTTGTGTTGCGAAACACGAAAAACAAAAATAAAAATCCAAACACACAACCCACCACAATACAAATGTTGCTTTGCATTGTACTTTTTTCTTCTTTTTTGTTGGTGTTGTTGGTAGTTTTTCTCTGTGTTCCAAAAACCACAACGCATTATGGTAGCTAAAGCAGGTATTGGGTGTTTATAGTCATCGTAGACGGTTTGTTCAAATAATCGCTTACATGTACATATTCTGCCCATCAATATGGAAAGTTTGATTACCTAGATATTCTATCAGAGCCGTGTTTTCTATGAGACCATCAATCTTCCAATTTCAAAGGCATTCTGAATCGTTAAGACGGATAATATGACAGATGTTTACATACACTTGTGGACATATAATTAAGTCATTCATGCATGCGGTTTGCCAAAACCCACCTCCATAAAGACGAAAAATTTTGGAAATTAGTCGTATGGAGTGATGAGTCCAAGTTTAATATCTTTGGAAACGATGACAGACCCTATGTAAGACGTCCTGTCAATACACAATTAGACCCAAAGTACACCAAAAAAACCGTAAAGCATGGAGGTTCGTCAGTAATGGTTTGGGGTTGTTTTACCTCATCCGGCGTTGGTGCACTGGAAAGAATCGATGGGAAAATGACTGCGCAAATGTATTAAAACATCCTACAGAACAATTTGACTAAAGATTATGAGGACGAATTACCACTAGCGTGGATATTTCAACATGATAACGACCCGAAGCATACATGTCGGGTAGTTAAAGCTTGGTTTGCTGAGGAAAAAAATAAGAGTTCTTGATTGGCCAGCTCAAAGTCCCGATCTGAACCCTATGAAAAATCTTTGGGGGATCGTAAAACGAGCAGTTGCAGCAAAAAACTAGCAGCAAAAAGCACTTTGGCAGCTTATCCAGGCTGAATGGAATAACATTAGTCCTGAGCAGTGTCGCAATTTAATCAGTTCAATGCCGCAAAGATGTACTGAAATAATACGCCAAAAAGGGTACCCCACACAATATAAAAGGTTCAAAATAGTTTGGGTGAAAAATAAAGCAATTAAATTAAATTTTCAATATTTTTTTTTCAGATAACTTAATTATGTGTCCACTTAAATTTTAAGTCTGATATCAACTCCGTACCAAAACACTTTTTATAATGAATATTTATTTAAGTTTTTGTTGTTAATTAATTATTAAGCATATGAAATTAATAAATATTAGTCGTTTTTGTTTCCATTTTTCTTAAATCTTTTTAATTTTTACAAAAATGAAAAATATTGCAAAGTGACTTAATTGCGTGTCCACGAGTGTACATATGTACCAGAGATCGGCAATGAATTGGTTTTTCACTACTAATAAGCACTCAAGAAATTTTTAATACAAGTGAGTCAACAATATTGAAATTCAACTATGTACTCTGATTCATTCATACTCACTACAACGTTGATGTATAAGTACAGGTTGCAATGAGTATGCGTACAACGTTGACATCAAACTCATACCATTCGAAATATGTTTGATTCATACATAAGCCTACTCATTTTGATTCTTAACTTTAGAAAAATACTTCTAATACTTATAAATTATTTGAGTGACTCGATTCGTTCATCAAAATTTAAAGTCTTAGTTGTTGTTAGGCATTTACAAAAAAAGAAAGAAAAAAAGACACATAAGAAAATAGGACAGAGCAGCAAGCAGAGCAAACACACAACCTTCTAGTCAGTATTTTATTATTTGTACGCGAATCATACTTATTTTGTAATTCGTGTATATGTTGAGTTATGGACACGAGTCGAAATCATCGAACATCATACGTGTTGTTAAGTACGAGTATGATGAGTACTTCAAACTTTGAATATAAGTAGAGGGATTCCATGATATGAAAATAAGTATGAATGAGTATAAGTAGCAGAAATTATAAGTATGATTCGATTCTACTGATCTTTTTTAATACTCATTGCTGATCTCTGATGTACACATTGCGCTATTCAATATGAAACAGTTTGATTCGAACTCGCTGCTCAATAAGTCCATTGTTACGCATGCTGTGTGGCATGTGGCACCTTCTTGTTGAAACCAATTTTTGGACATCATCTCACGGTAGCGCTCACCATTCACAGTTACGTTACGATTCGCAGCATCTTTGTAGAAGTACGGTCCAATGATGCCGCTAGCCCATAAACCGCACCAAACTGTGACTTTTTCTGGATGCATTGGTAGCTTTTGCAATGCTTCTGGCTGATCTTCACTCCAAAATCGACAATTCTGCTTATTTACGTATCCAATTTTTCGAAAAAAAAGTGGATCTTCGGCCAACTTTCCAAGTGTCCATTCACCAAAAATTCTGCGTTGCGGTAGGTCGTTCGGCTTCAATTCTTGCACCAGCTTTATGTTGAAAGGCTCCACACCTAAATCCTTCCGCAAAATTTTCCACGTTGTTGAGTAACAGAGGCCCAATTGCTGCGAACGGCGACGAATCGATAATTAAACTGACCATGAAATGGAAGAAGCGCGCGATGAACTTTCTTAACAGAGCACGACGCATTTTGATAATAAAATTCAATGATTTGCAAGCGCTGTTCGTTTGTAAGACGATTCATGGTTAAATTATACACCAAACTGAAGATGTTTGACAGTGAAACAAAACACGAAACGTGCGTGAGCTGTTTAAACCAGTGTTGCCAAAAAGATAAGAGCGAAAAAATCACCCGTTATTTGGACAATTTGTGAATTCCGCTCTTTTTGACTTCAACACTTATGTAGATAGTGAGGTAGGTAGGTAGGTAGGTAGTGGCTGTCCACTCAAGCAGTTTAAATGGACACACTTAGGTCACATGGCCACCCAATATTCATTCCCTAGTACGGGAACAGCTCGAAGCTTCCGATGAAGCTACTCAGACTGCCAATATCGTTTATGACAGTTCATCCGCAACTTTCTTTCTTTTTCTCCTTTGGACATAGTGCCCAGCACTGTACACTGTAGTTGAAAAACAGTCTCATTTTCCTCCTCATCTTTACAGCTTCTACATAAATCATTCATGAGTTACCCTAGAGCAATACGCCTCGCCTGTGTGCCCATAATGCCCCAACGCCCAATGCCCAGTAATAGCCCCAACAACAATACTGAGCTGCTTGCCAGTATTGTTTAGATTTTCTGCACTATTCTGTCCATGTCCCAAGACGCCTTCCTATGGCTGACAGAGTTTACGATCGCATTATATGCCAATTATAAGCTTTTCAGTTCATAAAGGGATTTCCAACATCGAAAATTCATTGAAGAGTTTATCCGCTCTGCAGTTACTTGGAATGTCCTTATGTTCCAGTATCCAAGTGATGTGGACATCATATCCATCTGCTACCTCATTGAGATATCAGCAAGAGTTGTACACCGTCTTGAAGTCAATCGCATTAGACTCCAGTGTTCTGGTACCCTCCTGTCCATCGGAAAGTATGGTAATTTCCCGCTTGGAGACATTTGCCTCCCCAATCATTTTCACCACAGCCTGTATTACTGACACTTTCGCCTGAAAAACGCTGCAGGGGTATTCCAATCGATTCCGAAAAAAATTCCACATCCAACTTCGTCCTATCGGCGTATATTTGTGAGGTGCCTCTCACCATTCTTCTGGTCCTCCCTATTATGAATGGAAAACCTTAAGGAGTTGAACACTTAATATCTGTACTACTGATACACCTTTAAAGATTCTGGTAGCCCATCTCCCTCTGATGCAGGATATAGCAATCGTACTTCTACAAACGAAACTTCAAACAGCATCTCTAACGCAAATAATTTTCCTAAACATCCAATATTAACTCTGACCAGACACACACACACACACGGATAAATGCTTCTGCAAAAACACAAAAACTATTTGTCTATAGTCACTGTAGACAATATTTACTTTAAATTCTTTTTTCTCTTTCTCTCTCTCTCTCTCTCACTCTGGTTTTTTTTAGTTTCAGGCTCTCGACCATAGTTTATGTCTGACCCATGTGACGTATGAGTTATGCAAATTCTATACAACAAATAGTCCTCGTATACGATGAATATTGTGTGTTCAAAATTTTAATTTGTTTTCATTGCTTGTGTTCATTTGTTCATTTCACTTTTTTCGAATTTTAATTTTTAATTGCATTTTCAATAATAAATGCAGTTGGAGCCACTGGTGCCACATGTGCACTTTTTTCTTCTTGGGTTCGCTTACCACAAGCGTGTTTTATGGCTTGAAAATATTATTATTGGTAAGAAGGAAATTATTAAGCTTTTTAACCAATAGTCGGTGGAGGTAATTTGAAATGAAAAATTTAATATTTTTTGGCATCGTGGTGGAATGATGGTATGGTGGGAAAATTATGAGAAACCATATTTTAAAGTTTAAAAGTGTTCTCTAGATAATCACATATAAAATGTTCTTCATCTTGGTTTTTTATAACCGAATACGAGGCAATAAATCGCAGCTCAGGAGTCTTTATTTCATAAAAAATTCAAACTCCGTTCATCAAAGGTTTCTTCGGTTTTGGGAACCGAATTTTTCTTGTGCCACTGAAATATTGTGATATTTCTCGACAGAAAATCAAACACTCTTACGATGAATAAGCCTCGATCACTAATTAATTGGTCATTACAACCCTTTAGTCAGGATTACAACCCAGCTTCTCACACCACCCATGATGAGTGTATTAAATTTAGCCACACGTAGCAGACCCTACAATTTTAAGTCGACTGCGAACGACAGATTTTTTGAGAAACTTTTCATGGCAATTCTATTTGCTCTCAGAGTTCTGCCAATAAGACTACAGAGAGAATATCGTCAAAGAATGAATAAGCGCTTGGGTATACAAAATCCATGAAGGTTAGGTTAGGTTAGAGGACGTGTACTTGTCAATTAAGACAGGTACAGTACCCGAGGTCGAATTGACCCATTGTACAACGTCCTAGTTTCTCACACCACTTATGTTGTGTGTGTTAATTTTATACATGAGTGCTGGGACCTACAGTTTAAAGTCGACTCCGAACGACAGATATTTGAGAAGCTTTTTCATGGCACTCTTATTTATTCTCAGAGTTTTTGCCCGAAATCTGCTGAGAGGAAGTTCCCGAAAAGTACTTTTTGTATTTTGTCTTTGATGTCTGGCCTGGGGCTCGAACCCTGGCTTTGCGTCTAAAAAGCAAACACACTACCTACTACACTACGGCGACTTCTTTCGTTGCCCTCAAAAGCAGCGAATCCAACTCTTGTCCAGACTTTCTCGGGAATGCATTAAAAACACCAAATCCATAAAACGCTTTTCTCCAATTGTCATATTTTCTGTCATATGCTGAACTTCAAGACAACACTTTTTCTCGTGTGCATAGTTTTGTGTTGAGTACCGAAGGAAACAATGAAACTTAAACATTGGCATTTGAACGCACTTTGCATGGTTACAGTCTCAACCACTGATCGCGACGTGCTAGCTACGTCAACCGTTTTCAAGAAATTAGATCACCACTGGCATTATTTCACCATTTTTTAATATCAAAATAAAGGATTTCTCATGGTGCGATAAAACATGAATACCGACATCAGCAGCAAGTTTTTTAAGGCTTCCGTCTGTTGCATCACTTTCGTTATCTTTTTTGGGCTTCGTCGCACGCTAGTATGACATCACACTTTTTTGCGTGAAGGAGGGAAAATGCTTTATGCATTCATAATGATCGTCACCAGACATGATATGTCGGACTCACCCACTGGGTATACCGACTAAAAACCCGCCTTGTGTCCTCACTGGGGAACCACGGTTGTATTACTTCGAGGTGGACCCCTTTTCTGGCATATGTTCCAGTTCCATCATCGTCAGCCTACGTCCAGACTCCGCTCTATTCTTATTCTGCTGCGTCTAGGTCAAATTTCTTCGTTCGCAGGACGAGCTCTACAAAGTGTTTTACTGCGTTCCAGCTCTCTCTACTGTTTATCATTTTCAGCACGACATTTGTAGGCTAATGACGCCGATTCCAGTTTTGACGGCTTTCGGCCCTTCAACGACAGCTGAAGAAAGTGTCGTACGACATCACATAACATACATACATATTTGGCCCTTACAACACTTTAGTCTGGATTACGATCTAACTTCTCACCCCACCCGTGTTGCGTATGTTAAATTTATCAATGAATTTAAAGTCGCTTCCGAAAGGGGGATTTTTTGAGAAACTTTTCATGGCAATTTTATTTACGCTCAGTGTTTTTGCCAGAAATCTGCTGTGAGGAAGTCGCCGAAGAAATATTTTTCAAAATTCGTTTTGATGTCTGACCTAGGGTTGGAACCGTGGCCCTACGTCTAATAAGCCAACACACTACCTACTAGACTACGGTGATTATGATGACATCATAATTCATAAATTTCTCTGGCTGTTTCCCTTTCTAGAATAATTATTATGGCCCTGCCGCCTTTCGTTGAGTGCATCCTGCAACTTTTAATAGAGCAAAATGTGTATGAGATATCATTAAAATTTTTTATTTGTTTTAAAGACCTATGAATGCTATTCTGTATTGAATATATCATTGTTCAAATATTTGCCACGGCTTCTCTAGGTACAGGGCATCCGTAGTATTCGATTTTTCATAACTCAGGCGCATAAAACAGACTGAAATTGATCGATATCATGAATTATATTCACTTTGAACATCGCTGTGGTTTGTGGGTTTATTCTCATCTAGAATGTTTCAGTCCAGAAACAATACAATTAATTACATACACTCAGCCACAAAAGTATACATACGGTTAACAAATTTCAGAAATTTTTTAACCAATCCGTTTTCGTTGAAAATCTTTATAATTGTCTGACAACTTTCCTCGATTTTAAGACTGTCTTGGTTAAAAAATTTCTGAAATTTGTTCACTAACGGTCTTTTGTATTGGTTCAGAAATTTGTGAAATTTGTTAATCGGATGTAGACTTTTGTGGGCCTGTGCAGGGCCACAATTCATTTCAATTTCAGAAATTTTTTAACCAATGCAAAAGACCGTCTTAAAATACAGTGAGTGTCAAATGAAATTGTACATTAAAAAATATACATTAATAAATTACCGTTATTTTATGTTAAAATTGTTTCAATGCTAATTTTTAAAATTGAAAAAAAAACACAAAAATTTTCGAAATATTGTCAAATAATTTTGTGCACTCTTCTTAAGTGGTAAAAGTTGAGCTTGGGATATTTATAAAAATTTATCCACGGTGTACAGTTTCTTTTGACGCTCACTGTAGGTGTACTCCCCGTAAATCACGATCAACTTTATTTACTATGTTATAAATAATGCAACATTCTGCCACTGAATTTTTGTTTTTCAACTCTTTTTCAATCACTTTTCAAATCAGTTAAAATATTTACAATCATCTGATCATCATCACCAATATTATTCGTTTTTCCTCTGTGGCGTATAAGTAATATGATGTGAACATAATTAATATTAATCATACGTCAACAATTAAAATATTGAATCAACAAAAAAACAAGTAAATGCCAGCATATTACGGCCATAAAAACAAATTGTCACACTTTATATCAACACATTAACACATTTTATTAATTTTATTAATAATAAACAAAGTAAGAGGAAGTAAAACGAAATAAAAAATTATACAATTAATAAAAAATAATTACAAAAAAACAAACAATATTAATCGCAATATTATACAGCCGCCCTCTTAATTTTATTAAATTCTTACAAATTTTGTCACTCAAACATTTTCAATCCAGCATATGCATGCTGAAGACACAATGTATACAATTATGTATGCAGATATGTATGTGTATATGTGTAGGTATTTGTTGACATTATAGCAACATGAACTTTACCACTCACCTCATATGTTTGTTTGCGGTTTTTCAGCCTATTGAACAGAACATCCGAACAAACATTTCTGAATAACCGCATTACAAATGCATGCTCCGAGATGTTGTATAAAAAGTACACACAACACAACACTATAATGATACATTTAAACAAACGTACAATGCATAAACACACACATACTCATACACACTCATTCAAACACCTCTCACTATATCAATACAGTTAATGTAGTTACATTAGCTCTTCATCTTGCTACACCACTCGCTCTCTTTCTCTCTCTCTCTATGTTGCTCTGGTTTAGCATCATACACAACAATTTTGTTGATAGAAGGTAAAATTGTTTTTTTCTCGTTTTTTTTATTCGCATGTAAAAGGCTGCTGTCGTGTAATACGAGCAGTAGTCAGTCCAGTCAAGTCAATCAGCACGTACAACATATCAACATCAACAGTTCATTGATTCTTCTGTTTTCTTGGCACGCGTGTGTGTGTAAATGTATGCGTACATATTTGTTCCTGCATGTATGTATTTTAAATGAATCGGAAACGGTGGAAAGAGAATTAAGGTCAGCATTTTAAATGGAAATTTACATTGAAAATTAGAAAAATTATCAAGAATTGGAGGGTGAGTGACAGGAAAAATGACAACTGAAACAGAAGGTTGTTAAAGTATGTGTATTTCAAAGCAATTTTTATGTTAAAGTTCTGTGTAATTAATGAATACAAAATTTAATTAACATAATACGTAACAGTTTAAGTTGTGGAAATAATTGCGCATGAAATTCTTGATAAATTTTCACTGTAACAAGGCTTCTGAAATCCTATTAAAGGTTGGCATTGAATACGATACAGCTTTTAATTTCATAAGCTTTTGTCATACATTTTAGATGAATGAAGGGGTTACTAAGTAAATTTCAAGGAAAAGTCAGAATTAATTTTCTGTAAAAAAGAAAGTTTAAAAGCAACTGCTGCCTGGTACGGCAAGCTACAATGCAGTAGAGTTGGCGGATTTATACAAATTTTTAAAGTAAAAATAATCTAACAATATCAGTGTAAATCTTTAATGATAACGAAGTATAAAAAAAATATTTCTTTGGCCGACTTCCTCTCATTATAGTTCGGGCGAGATAAAAATTGTTCTGAAAAGTTTCTCAAAAATTTGTCGTTGAAGACGCCGTAGTCTAGTACGTATTGTGTTGGCTTATTAGACGTAAAAGCCAGGGTTCGAGCCCCAGGCCAGACATCAAAATAAAATGCAAAAAATATTTCTTCGGCGACTTCCTCCCAGCACATTTCTGGCAAAAACTCTGAGAGTAAATATAATTGCCATGAAAAAGTTTCTCAAAAATCTGTCGTTCGGAGTCGTCTTTACCACCACTCGTGTATAAAATTAACACACACAACATAAATGGTGTGAGAAACTAGGACTCTAACTCTAACCTAACATAATCCAACATTTGTTGTTCAAAGTCGACTTTAAACTGTAGGTCCCACAACATGGGTGGTGTAAGAAGCTTAGTTGTAATCCCAGCTAAACGGTAATATAGACCACTCAAATTGCTTATGTTTTGCTTAAAATGTAAAGAGGCAGGCAAAGACGTCTTTACCCCAAAGGATGAACTTATGAATCCTTTTATATTAAGAATAAGCATACCAATCATACCAGGTTCTTATAGTTCGAATATGTATTTCTGTTTCATTTTCTAAATTATTACAACCCTTCAGTCAGGATTACGAGCTAGTTTCTCACACCACTTATGTATACATGAGTGGCATGAGTCGACTTCGAACGACAGATGTTTGAGAAACTTTTCAATGCAATTTTATTTACTCTCAGAGTTTTTGCCAGAAATCTGCTGAGAGGATGTCGCCGAAGAAATACTTTTTGTATTTTGTTTTGATGTCTGGCCTAAGGCTCGAACCCTAGCTTTACGTCTAATAAGCCAACACACTACCTACTAGACTACGTCGACTTCTAAATTATTATTACGAAAATGGAAAATCAAGATAATGGTGTTTTGCTTTTACATCGCTCGACATTAATATTCTAAACAAAAGCTACAAAAACAAAACAATGCAAGTAAACAAACCTGTTTACAAATTATCGTACTGCTTACTATAACAACAAACACCAGCATGAAAATTAATGGTAAACAAGTAAACAAAAATACGCCAACAACACTGCAATAATAAATGTAAACAACGATGTTTACATTTCGCCTGCACGGCGAAGCAGGCGAGTAAGTTAGAGAAGTTCTGTCAGTCTTGTTTGAAGACACGCTATGTTTAAGAGAGTAACCGTAGTTTGACGATCTCCGTTATAATTGGCGAACAATTGTCTAGTAATTGTTATTGTTTACGCAAAGGGTGTAAACAGAGGAATAACAAACAAAATAATTGTTGTTGTTTACATTAAGTTGTGAACAGTGATACACATAATTGTGGGAATAATAAAGAACTTTAATTAAAACTAAACACAAATTTATTTTTATTTGATTTGCAATCTACGAGTTCATATTTTAAAGGTTTCTAAAAGGTAAGAGGTTTGTTTGTTGTGTTTTTCCTTAATCTATCGTTTTGCTCTTTAAACATTCTCTCTCTCTCTCTTTAAATCAAAAGATAATTTATTTTCACTTTAAAAGAAAACAAATGTCATTTCAAATTTTATTTGATTTGGGTTTTTAGGCCAACCTTTCTGTCGTATTTCAATTTAGCAAAAAAAAAAAGGCCCCAAAAATGGTGTTAAAATTTTAATGGAAAAGCAATTATCCCCACCGATAACACATGCAATAAAGAAAATAAAGGAAAATATTTTTGAAAACCTGGCTATAAATTTAACATTTAATTTCAAAATTAACACAATTCAAGTGGTTCGGTTGCAAAAAAGGGCTAAATTAGTAGAAATAAAGAAAGAATGAAAGAAAGGAAAAAAAACCCTGAAATTCTTTTAATTCATTACAATACATTAAATTAAGCTTTAGAAAAATAAAATATGAAACTGAAAAAGAAATGTAAACCATGGGGCCCAAACCACATTCTCATTTTACTGCTGGTTAGCAGCAGAGTACAAAAATTTCTGTTTTTTCTTTTCATTTTTTGCCTTATAGTTGGCCAAGTTTTTTTTGGGGGTCCTTTGTAGCATGGGGGTTTATTAGTACATTCATGAAAAACAAAACAAAAAAACCAACAAGAAACTCTTTTGTAGAGTATGCGGTTTGTTCTACTTTTTAAGGCATATTTACGAGAGGAATGTTTTGAAAAAAAATTTCCTTTTTTTGTAGTTTTATGACTTTGTGGGGGTTTTGTGTTTAAAATAATGTTAAAAAAAACATTTTTTTGGTAATTCATTAAATACAATGAAAACAATTTTTTTAAATTTTTAAATTCGAAAATTTGTTTGAAGTCGTCTTAGGCTTTGGCTCAAACCCCATGACAGACACCAAAACGAAAATATGAAAAAATATCTCTTAGGTGACTTCCCCTCAATAGATTCCTAACAAAAACTCTGGAAGTAAACAAAAATTCTCAAAAACTGTCGTTCGGAGTCGCCATTAATCAGTAGATGCCGCTACTCGTGGATCAAATTATTACACACAGCATGAGTGGTGTGAGAAACTAGGTTGTAATCCTGACTAAAGTCTTGTAATGACCAATTAAGTAAGTAAACACGTAAGTAAAGGCTTTAATTTGAATTAAGCTTGATAACACCATGTGTAGCCACGGCATTTCTGGGCGAAGGGCATCGCATTGAATAGGTTAGAGGACGTGTACTTGTTAATTGAGACAAGTACAGTACCCGGAGGTCGAATTGACCCATTGTACAAATGTCCCAATGTATAAAACGGAATGAATTTCATCGAAGGCATGGTTTAATTAGTGTTTTAGGGCTATTCTGGTTTAGGGCTTCTTCGCATCACTCTGGCGCCTAAGATAACCTCACAAGGAAACTTATAATTGCCCGATCTCAGCGGCCAGTTCGCATTCTCCCAAGTGAGTTGATGCTGCTCTTAATCGCACTTGCAGAATATCCAAAGGGGCATGAGCTGTATGGCATGTAGTGCTGTCCTATTGAAACCATATGTCGTTGGTTTTCCAGATCGAACAATTTAGGTGAATATTAGATGATTATCAACTCACAGTGCGAGCCATTGGATAGCCTGGCAAATGTCGATCTTAAGGAAATATGCGCGGATGATGCCTGCAGCTCAAAACCAAAGAGTGTTTTTTTCGAGATGCCGAAATTCAACAAATTTTGTTTATTCGCCTATGTATTGATCTCGATTTGTAGTTGCCGTAGCTTAGTAAGTAGTAGGTCTGCTTATTAGGCGCCAGGCCACGGTTCTAATCCCAGGTCAGACATTTAAACTAAAATATGAAAAGAAATATTTCTTCGGAGACCCCTTCTCAGCAGATTTCTGGCAATAGCTCTGCGTGTAAATTAAAATTGCCATGAAAAGTTTCTCAAAAAAATCTGTCGTACGGAGTCGACTTTAAACTGTAGGTCCCGCCACTCATGAATAAAATTAACACACACAACATAAGTGATGTGAGAAGCTATGTCGTAATCCTCACTAAAGAGTTCTAATGACCAATTATATAGTAGGTATGTATGTAAACGCCTTACAATAATTCATAAAAAAATTTACCCAAAACACCATAAATTTCTGTAGGGTAAGTAGATTAGTTTGGTGTCCGTCGTAGTCTAGTATGTCGTATGTCGGCTTACTAGACTAGAGCTCGTGAATTCAAACGTGAAAGGTAACATCTCGAACATAACGAAATAATAAAGAGTATTTCCTTCGTCAACTTCCTCTCAGCAGCCTTCTGGCAAAAACTCGAAAAGTAAATAAAATTGTCACGCAAAGCTTTTCAAATCTGCTGTTCGGAGTTGTGATTAAACCGTACGGTCGGACACTCATGGATAAAATTAAAACACCCAACATGGGTGGTGTGAGAAGCTAAGTTGTAATCCTGACAAAAGGGTTGCAATGATCAATTACTGAAGTAGGTAAGTACAGTGAGCGTCAAAAGAAGCTGTACATTAAGAAAAAATATACATTAATAAATTACCGTTATTTTTATTTTAAAATTGTTTCATTGCCAGTTTTTAAAATTGAAACAAAACGAAAAATTACAAAAAATTTCGTAATATTGTCAAATTTTTTCGGGCACTCTCCTTAAGTGGTAAAAGTTGAGTTTGGTGAATTTTATCCATATTTTGACCCCCACTGTAAGTAGTTTAAATATAATAAAACGCATACAATTTTTTCACAGCATCTATAGCAACTTCTGGTAGCTGATCCCAGGTCTCATAATAATACAAAACTTTATTATATTTCGAGACTATGATTGTTAGGTTAACAGGACTGATCAAGTGCTAGGTTCAAAACATTCTTTTCTTTCGGTGTAAAATACAGAACTTTATTTTGGTTTCTCATTTGTTAAAAGTTTTAAATTTGCTTCCATTTAAATAAAAAAATTTTTTTGTTAATTAAACAAAATATTTTAAAAAGTTTTTTTTTAATTTCATTATTTCCTACAATAAATTAGACAGACAGTATACATACATATGTATATGCTCAATTGAAGTACATAAAGCTTGACTATGTAATACTAAAGGCTATGTAAGGTAAGGCAAAAAAGGTGAAGTCCATTGCTTTTAAACTCCTTTTAGTTGGTTTCTCTTTTCCCAGTGATATTCAAACGAACTCTCCTACAAACTTCTTAGAATAGCCAGCAACATTGTCAACAATTTGTTCATGTATTGAAACAAAATATAAACCCGGGAAGCTAAATCTTGTAAATCAGGTGCATGACGATGCAATTCGAATTTAAATTCAATGGTTTTGTGACCAAGGTATGGCAAATTAAAAAATTTGGGGTTATTATTTTTTCCTTTTGGCAAAAACTCTGACTCTTACTGAGAGTAAATAAATTTGCGATGAAAAGCTTCTCAAAAATCTGTCGTTCAGAGTGGATTTTAAACTGTATGTCCCTCCACACATGAAGAAAATTAACACACACAACATGGGTAGTGTGAGAAATAGATTTTTGGTATTAAAATATGAGGCCGGCTAAATGGGGATTTGTATTGTACATCTGGGTTGTCAATTTTATGAGCCACATAAGTTACTGTGTAAGTCTGTACGAATTTTAGTTTTATACTCCCTACATTTTCGATCTGGTAACTTCTAGAATCTCCCTGTTGTTTTTCCACAAAGAGTTGTTATTGTAATGAGGTTGTAATCCCCTCTAAATAATTGTAATGACCAATTAAGTAAGTAAATAACAAAAAATTATCTTGGAGCTCGGACTTTAGGACAACAAACATTTCGTAAGTCAAGCAGCTTCTTCTATAGTATCGGGTGAGCGATCTATTGCTTTAAATTCGAAGCATCGGTTATTTCGAATCTGGCAATACTTATGTTATTCTATTCTGTAACAAAATTCAGTAAATTATCTACACTGAATGTAATTTATATTTCGTCTTCACTTCGCTAGATGAGTCAACGAGAAGCTGCAGAAGCTGTCGATTTTACCAAAAAAAAAGAAAAATCATCCTTTCGGATGAAGTTTGAAGCTCAAAAAACTCATACGTGGTCTTACATAAGCCAATGCACCCATTACGAGTGACTGTTTGGTACTGCTTGTAGAGCAGAGGCATTATTGGCCCATATTTCTTTGAAAATGAGAACTGGAGACACCTATCACACAATGATAACCGATTTTTTTGTACAAGCTCTTTATGGAATTGATCTGTAGGACATTTGATTTCAACAGGATGGTGCAACTGGCCACATATCTCATGCCACAAACGATTTATTGCGTCAAACATTTGATGGCGGTTTAATTAGCCGAAATGGTGTTGTCAATTAGCCACCAAGAAGCTGCGATTTCACTGCGTTGGACTATTTTTTGTGGGGCGCCATTAAAGAAAAGTATTATGCCGACAAACCAGAGACAATTGAGCATTTGAAGGCCAATATTTGTGATGTCATTGTCGAGATACGACAACATACAGTTGAAAAAGTTGGTTCGATCGAATGAGATACTGTGAGGCCAGCCATATAAACGGAATAATATTCCATCCAATCGGAACAATTGAACTTTACAACAAGGAAATCTATTTTCCAAAATTTCTAACCCTTTTTGTTTTATTGAATTTTTAAATTTAAACTTTTAAATCGACCACTCTATATTATTTACATCTGACGTTTGCCCATCATGTAGCCTGTATCAGAAATCAGCAATGAGTATTCAAAAAGATGAGTAGAATTTAATCATATTCATAATTTCTGATACTTATACGCATTCATACTTATTTTAATGTCATGGAACCTCTACTCATACTCAAAATTTTAAGTACTCATCATATTCATACTTAACAACATATATGATGTTATTGATTTCGACTCTCCATAGCTTAACATATACACGAAGCACAAAATAAGTATGAATCGCCTACGAACACTAAAATACTCACTAGGAGGTTGTGTTTGCTCTGTTTGGTGCTCTATCTTTTTTTGTAAATGCCTAACAACTACTAAGACTGTAAATTTTGATGAATGATTCAAGAATGATTCGAATCATTTACAAGTACTTATAAGTTGATTTTTCTAAAGTTATGTATCTAAATGAGTAGGCTTATGTATGAATCAAACATATTTCGAATGGTATGAGTTTGATGTGAACGTTGTACGCATACTCATTGCAACCTGTACTTATAAATCAACGTTGTAGTGAGTATGAATGAATCAGAGTACATAGTTAAATTTCAATACTGTTGACTCACTTATATTCAAAATTTCATGATTGCTTATGAGTAGCGAAAATCCTGTATCTCCTAGTTATCAATGTAGAAAATTTGTTGTCTAATTTTGGTTCAGCATTTGTTTAAAAGAATTCCCTTGTCCCTTAATACTTGTGTTAATCAAAAAATGTTTTTTTTCTGGTTAACATTAGTCTCGAATAACTTGCACTTAAAAGTGATTAAATTTCTGAAAACAACACTTTATGCTGCATACAATAATAAACAATAAAAGAATATTGTAATAGAATACAGAGAACAGTATAATTAATGGACCCCTGTCCTCTTTGTATGATTGTATGCTTTGAAAAACAAAATAGAAATTAATCATACGCCCTGAATGACCCTCTTCATATGCATGACTTTGAGAAATTTTCCCTTTGTACTCTTTTTTTACTCATAATAATAAAAGAAATAAAATGATAATGATGATACAATTCCTGTGTTTTTGTTCTTTGAGATCTATTTTTTCTATTGTCATCCATAAAAAAAAACTTTTTTGAGTAAAGGAAAGCAACAAAATAATATCATTCGGCCCCCCTCACCCTTGTAATTAATATTTTCATAATAAATTCTAGTTGTTTTTGTTGTTTCATTATAATCATTTCGTTTGAAAGTGATTTCTTTTATTTAAACAAAAAAGAAAAACAATTATTTCTTAATTGCTTCTGTCGCTATTTTTTCTTCTTCCATTTTTTGTCCATTTATCATCGTATTGTGATGATAATTTTCTATTTTTCTATCACTCTTACGAATGTATGTGTTTTAATTAAAATGACACAACAAACCCTTTTTAAGTCTCTTCCTTTATTAATTGCCAATTCCTTTATCATTATTTGTGCATAAATCATTCATTAAAAACGAACGATAAATAACAATTAAAAATTAAATTTTAATGACAATCTTAGAAACGGGAAAGAAAAAATGGAAGATATTTCTAATGCCAGACAAAATTGACATGAGACATGACAATAAATTATCGGGATTAACACTTTAGGAATGGCCTGTGTATGCCAGGAAATGAGAACATTTACAGAAGGAGTTACATACGAATGCTACGATTAGAAAATTAAAAAGGAAAAGATTAACACTCTTGATAGAGAATTCGACATTTTCCCTCATACTTAACGTCCTTAAAGCCAAGAATAGAACCCTCAAACCCGACCAAATTGCATCTATGATGATGTGTCGATTGATGATGCGGAACACAATTTCTTTCATTGTGAGAGATGGAGATTGGAAAGAAGGAATATTGAAGCCAAAGTCGGCGTCTGTACTGTCGAGAACTTCTGCGATGTAAGTCTGAACAGCGAGGAGAATTGGAACAGCATAGCCAGTTACACTGAGGCCTTACTGAAATTAAAGAAGATTGACTTGTATGAGAGAATTAGAATGGATGTTTAGACACCTTCTCGAATTTTGTTGCGCAATCCGGACGCGGATATGGATATAAAGGGTCCAAATGGCCAGACGGACTCCATTTCGAAGTAATACCACAGTAGTTCTGGAGTGGGCACAAAGAGTCCAAAAGAGGAGGGGGAGATTTAGTGGTTGAGGGCCCCACACACGGGGGATAGTGACGACTTCAACTATGGTGCGGTTAGGTACATTTACTCCTCCTAAGCGTAAAAAAAGAATAGAACCCTTATATAACCTTTAGTCAGGATTACGACCAGAGATCAGCAATGAATCGTTTTTTCGCTACTCATAACCACTCATGAAATTTTGAATATAAGTGAGTCAAAAATATTGAAATTTAACTATGTACTCTGATTTATTCATATCATAGGTTGCAATGAGTGTGCCTACAACGTTGACATCAAACTCATACCATTCGAAATATGTTCGATTCATAAGCCAACTCATTTACATTCATAACTTTAGAAAAATGCTTATAATACTTACATATAAATAATTCGAGTGATTCGAATCATACATACATAACATACATACATAATTGGCCATTACAACCCTTCAGTCAGGATTACCCCCTAGTTTCTCACACCACTTGCCTCATGTGTGTTAATTTTATACATGAGTGATGGGACCTACAGTTTAAAGTCGACTCCGAACGATAGATTTTTGAGAAACTTTTCATGGCAATTTTATTTACCCTCGGAGTTTTTGCCACAAATCTACTGAGCGGAAGTCGCCGAAGCAATAGTTTTTGTATTTGGTTTGATGTCTGGCCTAGAGTTCGAAACCTGGCTTTACGTCTAATAAGCCAACACACTACCTACTAGACTACGGCGACTTCAAACTGATACCATTCGAAATATGTTTGATTCATAAGCCAACTCATTTACATTCATAACTTTAGAAAAATACTTGTAATACTTATAAGTGATTATCATCAAAATTTACACTCATAGTTGTTGTAGTTCTAGTAAGAAATTTAGTGTTCGCAAGCGATTCATACTAATTTTGTGATTCGTGTATATGGAGAGTCTAAATCATCGAACATCATTCGTGTCGTTAAGTATGAATATGATGAGTGCTTCAAACTTTGAATATCAGTAGAGAGTTTCCATGATATTAAAATAAGTATGAATGCGTATAAGCATCAGAAACTATGAGTATTATTCGATTGTACTCATCTTTTTGAATACTTATTGTTGATTTCTGGTATATACCGCCATGTGAGAGTTTTTAGAATGCTTTATACAAAGTCTTGTATTAACAAATAACTTGAGACTCTTAAGTGGTTAGGAGACTGTTTGTTTCTAAAGAGCCCAACGATCAACCTTATTATTTGTAGTTTGATTTTTTTTTTTTTTTTTGGTTTCAATTTCAAAAACTGGCAATGAAACAATTTTAAAATAAAAATTAACGGTAATTTATTAATGTATATTATTTTTTAATGTACAGTTTCTTTTGACGCTCACTGTACACATCAGTACAACCATATGCCGCCATGCTAGAGTTTTTAGAACGCTTTTTACAAAGTCTTGTATTAACAAATAACTTGAGACAACCACTTAAGAGTAAACAGTCTCTTTTTTTCTGATTTTTTTGGAATCCTTTCAATTTTTTCAAGATTAAAGAATAGAATTCATAAGTTATTAATCGTATTTACTATGTAAAACACTCTTCCAAGCGCTGCAATATTTGGCATTTAAATGCCTTCATTCTTTTGATTCCTATTATTTCAATATTATCCGACGAAAAACTTTCATTGTTTTAAAAAGATTTACCTACAACGCTTAATTTCCCGAATCTTATCAACAATTTAATTTTTTTCTAGTTGCCATATAAGCATCTTTGCAATCACTTCTCTCTCTTATATTTCACTTAAGCAACTGAAATACTGTATAAATATGCTC
This sequence comes from Sarcophaga carnaria, assembly GCA_958299815.1. Lineage (NCBI taxonomy): Eukaryota > Metazoa > Arthropoda > Insecta > Diptera > Sarcophagidae > Sarcophaga > Sarcophaga carnaria. The sequence goes on from OY283149.1 coordinate 153,582,851, forward strand.
AAATAACAATAATAAGTAAACAAAACTCTATAAAAAGCAACAGAAGAGCTTTAATACGCTTTAAATATAAAATTATAACCTCCCCTCTAATGTAATAGAGGCTTTAAGTTTAGAGTGTGTGTATAAACAACCTGCAGAGAGGATTTCTTTTATTTTAATGCACTCACAGAGATGCACAATTATATGGTACTCCCCCTCTAAACATAACACAAACATACACGCACACCAGTTATACACGAGAGACTGACTATAACTGTTAAGGTATTTATGCTCATAGCATTCATGGCTACAATGCCGTCTTTCAATTGCGTAGATTTCAGGAGCTATTGTGTTTGCTTGCAAGCGCGTAGGTGTATATATGTGTGTATGGCAACCAAGCGCTTATGAATACATATGAAGTTGTTGTAATATTTACGTTATAAAAAAAGAAAAAGAGGAAGAAAAATAGAAAAAACAAAGAAGAAAAAGAATAAAAGGTAACTTTCAAGGTTTTCTGCCTTCCATTGTAGCAAGTAAAACAGAAGAATGAGAGCAAATAGAAGCATTTATGTGTGAGTCAGATGCTATTGGTAGTGTTTTAATACAATAAAATTCTATGGCAACTAAGGAGTTCGCTAGATCTGCTTCACACTCTCTCTCTCTTGATATTTATTTTTTCTTTCTATTTAAAATGCATTTTATGAAGTCATAAAAACATAAAAAGATCCTTATAAATGCACTGTCAACAGTGGGGCATAATAAAAATGGTACACAATAGGACAAGGAAATATGTAAGAAAGAGAAACAGTGTAGGAACAAAAAATAAAGAAAATCTCTACATGTCATGTAAAGCAAGTAGAGGTGTGTTACTCGCACTATTTCTATAAATAACATCCACATTAATTTCATTTTCTACGGCCCTCAAAAATAAATTAAAGGCTTCGTTTAAACAGATTTAAACAAATTTTTGCATTTTGCTTACATTTATTCTTGTAATGTTGTTTGTGGATTTTTGTTTACTTGTTTACCATTTTCTTTTATGCTGATGTTTGTTGTTATACTCGTATAACGATAATTTGTAAACAGGTTTGTTTATTGCCTTGTTTTGTTTTTGTAGCTTTTGTTTATAATTTTAATGTGAAAAGATTTAAAAGCAAAACACCAGTATTTAGATTTTTCATTTTCGTAACAATATCTACCCCAATTCCATCTGCTCTGGCCCTTAAAAATAAATTAAAGGCATCGCTAAAATAAATTTATAAAAATTTCTGGAAATTAGAATTTAAAGCGAATGCCTATTCCTAAGCAATTTAATAGCTTTTCGATCCCATTAAACCATACTTGTATCCTTTACTACTCTCTACTCCGTTGGCAACTGTGCATTTTGACAATGTTGCACAACTTTTGAACAAATTTAATATTTCCAGTGTCTTAATAAAAATGAGAATCTTTTTTTATTTCGCTTGTTTTCCGAAGAAAAACATTGTATTGCATGCTGAAATTTACATAATTTAAATCCGGTAAATATTGTGAAATTGAATACAAAGAGGTGACAGAAATTTATTAAGTGGCCTTAAAACATTTCCTATCATTTGTTGCATATAGGCAGACTGCAAATTACGAAATTTTCTTTGTCCTTCTTTTCCGGATGAAACAAAATTCGTCTTGTTTCTTAAGGAAGATTCCACAAGTCATCTTATTCTTAATTTCGTAATCCAAGATTAGAGTTAAACCCTGTAATATTATCGAATTGACTAAAAATCTCGTTTAGAATTCAGTTTCTCAAAAAATCTGTCAGTTGCAGTTGATTTTAAACTGTAGGTCCCGCCACTCATAGATAAAAGTAACACACATTGCTTGGGTGGTATGAGAAACTAGGTTGTCATCCTGACTAAAGAGTCATAATAAAAATTAATCCATCTTCTATAATGACAAATCTGTTCATTCTATAGAGATGGAGTAATTGACATCTCTCTCCTCAACTATCCAATGATTCTGCATACTTTCCTTAGAGGGGGACAATTCCGTGGTATACGAATGGTTCTGGCCGAAAATGGAATTTTCCAAATGCATGTATGTTAAGTGCGCATATTACAATTATCCGAACACTTTCTGCTGATATTTGACAACACAAATGTCCACAACGACAAACAAAAAAAAACAACCAGCTGTTTTGTTTACCAGCTGTCAAATGAATATTGAATAAGCAGCTGAACTGCGTATATTATTATGTCTGAACACTTAAAATATTGTACTCAATAAACCGAATATATCAATAAAGTGCATATCTGAACAGAGTATTAGACTGTACAGGGCAACAAGGTTGATATAATAGGGAAACCACACATAGATTGAGAAAACTACAACATGTAGCAGTAATCGACAATAAAACAATTTAGATATCAAAAATCTGCTTCTTTTAGGGTACCTTCGTGCCATAAAAAAGAACCATTTAGTCCAATAAGTACCTTATGTTGCTTAAATTATTATGGTCTGACGTTAAGGACTGTAATTTTCTTATGTGTATACCTTCCCCAGTATGAACACTTAAATAAGCATTTCCTCTACTGGCACTTCAAGTAATTTCCACAAGTGATTTCCTTTTATTTCGAATTTTTTTTTCTTTTTTATTTCCTTCTACTCATAACGACAGGTTCAAAGTACAAGGTTCCCTGTATGATTTTTCTATTTGAAACCCTTTTTGTTTCCACACACACATTCTAAGAAATACGAATAACAATGTAGAGTACAAGTATTAATGATTTCATAATGTGTTCCTATTTTCTTTCTTTCTTTTGTTTTCATTTTTCTATTTTTTATAGACTCTTTTATGATGATTTTCTTTTATTCTGCCCTCTGCAATAGTACGTACATATGTAAGCAAGTACATACATATGTATGTATGTTTACACTTTGAAAGGTAAAAAAATGTCGACTGTGCCGTAGAAAGAAAGAGAAAATCAAGATTGAAAATAATTTTTAATTGCAGACTTTAAAGAGTTGTAGGGGGAGTTGAGTTTTAATGGAAATATATGTACGTGCGTGTCTGGCAAGTTGTTGCCGTTTCAAGCATCAGTGATTAGTAGGGACTGTAATGACTGAAAGACTTTTTATTGTGGCAGTTTGAACAGGAAAAAATTCTTTCAATTGAATTGGATTGTTCAACAGCAATACATAAGAATAATAATAATTGCTTAGGCAGAAGGTTTTTTTATAAAAAATTACTCGCTATTGAGTTTAATCACTGGAATCTGCACATGCTGAACAATTTCCATGAACCTCTTAAATGGTTCAAACAAACATACGAAATATGAGTAACAGTTTGCAGTTTCAATTGAAACTTTACTAAACTGTTTTAATCACAATAGCATCACAATTTGGCAGTTATTGCTCTAATTGAGCGACTGGCGATATCATCCTTAAATTCTGACATTTTGAATGAGATATCATCAAAGGAGCATTCACTGCCCTTATTAGCAGGAATTTATGACGCATTAAATGAATAAGAATTTAACATCCTAATGGTAGATGATGAAGTGTAGACTGACTATGAAGTCTTACAAATAATATAAATAATAAATAAAGCCCTTGCTGTATCCCGGCAGCTGGCCTGTTTCTAACGATTGAGATGGTTTTAGTCGTTAAGAAAATCGGGCTCTTTAGGAGTCTTCCTACTCTTTTTTCTTCTTAAATGTTCTTTTTAAAATGTTCGTTAATAACCCGTTTATCGGATTACGGCCTACTTTAATACATCCTTCCATGTGCCACTACTTTTTGCGCAGCTTTGGCAGTTGGTCACCCCAACCATTGACAGTGCTTTCTCGACTTGGTCCTTCAAACGCAGTCAAGGTCGTCCTCAACGAATACATACATACATACATACATTCAGACATACATACATACATACATACATATGTACATACATAATATAATTGAGCATTACAACCCATTAGTCAGGATTACGACTTAGTTTCTCACACCTCTTATGTTGTGTGCGTTAATTTTATACATGAGTGGCGGGACCTACAGTTTAAAGTCGACTCCGAACGACAGATTTTTGAGAAACTTTTCATGGCAATTTTATTTCAGAATTTTTGCCAGAAATCTGCTGATGAGAAGTCGCCGAACAAATATTTGTTAATATTTTTGTTTAGTTGGAGATGTCCGACCTGGGGCTTGAACCGAGGTATCATGTCTAATAAGCCAACATACTACATACTACACATAAACCTGCCACTTCTTAATTGTGCATTTCTTTTTATTGGTCATCACTATCCTTCAGTCATGTGTATGATCTAGCTGATCACACAACCCTTGTTGTAGGTGTTAGTTTTATTCCTGAGTGGCGGAGCCTACTGTTTAAAATCGACTCCGAACGACAGATTTTTTTGAGAAACTTTTCATGGCAATTTTATATTACGCTCAGAGTTTTTGTCAGACGACTGCTGAGAGGAAATTGCCGAAAATCGTTGTGCCCGATATGCCTGAGCTAGGGTTTTAATCACGGCCTCACGTCTAATAAGCCAACACATTATCTGCAAGATTACGGCGACTTCCATAATTGTTCATCAAAAACCACGTTATGGGATTTCAGGCTGCCTTTACACAACCTTTCCAAGCGCATTTACTTCTTGCTCACCTTCGAAAGTTGGTCACACTAATCGATGACACGGCTTTCTCGATTTGATCTTGCTAACGCATACAAAGTAGTCCTCTATGACGACTTTCGCTAATTCCCACATTAAGTATCTATCCTGCCAGAGCGTTATCTTCCACTCGAACTAAATGGCCGAGCCAGCACAGCCGCTAGATGTTAATAAGCTGCAGAACATCCACCTATAAGGAGCTTATAAAACTCATTGATTATTTGGATCAGAGATCAGCAATGAATCGTTTCTTCCCTACTCATAAGCACTCATAGAATTTTGAATATAAGTGAGTCAACAATATTGAAATTTAACTATGTACTCTGACTCATTCATACTCACTACAACGTTTATTTATAGGTACAGGTTGCAATGAGTATGAGTACAACGTTGACATTAAACTCATACCATTCGAAATATGTTTGATTCATAAGCCAGCCTACTCATTTAAATTCATACCTTTGGAAAAATACTTCGAGTCTCTTGAATCATTCATCACAATTTACAGACTTAGTTGTTGTTGTATTTACAACAAAAGATAAAAGACAGCAAGCGAAGCAAACACACAACCTTCTAGTGAGTATTGTAGTGTTCATACGCGAATCATACTTATTTTGTGATTCTTGTAAATGCTGAGTAAAGGACAGTTGAAGTCAACAACATCATACGTGTTGTTAAGTATGAATATGATGAGTACACTTCAAACTTTGAATATGATAGAGGTTCCATGATATTAAAATAAGTATGAATGCGTATAAGTATCAGAAATTATGAGTATGATTCGATTCTACTCATCTTTTTGAATACTCATTGCTGATCTCTGGTATGGATGCGGAAATCATTGTCAACTCTTCACTGGACTAAAGATCTTACGTAGAACTTTTCTCTCGAATACTCTCGAGGTTGCCACATTGGTGCTTTATAGTACGTTCTTCTCTTTGCAAGGTAGTAGTAGCTTCTCTGAAGATGGATTACAGATGCAAAAGAACTTAAGAATTTTGTTAAAGTGTCATTCGAACTCTACTCTTTCTTTTACAACATCAGTAAACCCCTTATGTGAAGTGGATTCCATTTTAAATTAAATTTTAATATCGAATCTTCAAAGCAAAATAAATTCCCGTAATTCGCTAAATAAAATGCCTAAAAATTCTAATGCTCATGACAAATTGTTTCGTTGAAATCCATTATCAAATTAAATGTTAATCAACATCATCTTATTACTTATTCATCTTGCTTGCTATGGCACAACAACACAACAGGCAGCTATGGCAGATAAGAAGAGAAGAGAAAACAGATGACACTATTAAATCTTTATTACATCCACTAACAGGCCTATTGAACAGATTTATGGCTAAATAAACTTCTTAACAAAATTGAAAGTGCTGCAGACAGACAGACAGACAGAAAAAGAGAGACCGGCAAACAGCCGGCTATAATCGCCAAAAATAACAAACATTTGAATAAAAAATATTTTCATTTTTAAAATGACATCTTTTCCGGACAAGCTGCGGAAATGGTTAAGAGAAAAAGGGGATAGAAAAGTGTAAGAAACGATTGTAGCTCACGGCAGCATTTATTTCGACATTGATTTAGTAAAGACAATAAAAAATTTAAAAAATATACCAGCCTCCTCTCTGCTATAAAACAGTTTACACTGTAATACAGCCAGGAGAAGTGTAAGCGAAGAAGACAGGAGAGGCTTTAAAGCAGACAGTCTTTCTTAATGGTCGTCAACTTGCGACACTTTGTTTTGCCACAAATTGTGCTGGTAGACAGCAGCAGCCAAACAGCCAGCCAGCCAGCCAGCCTTTCAATTTTAAAACGATGATGGCTGTCTTGCTCCGTTTTACCGTTATTTTTGATATACAACATGGCCAGAACATTTACAGCCATGGATGGCAACGGTTAGTTGAGTAATTGTTTCATAAATGTTGCATAATAAATCGTGTCAATGATGAAAATGTTGAACATCACATGCCTTCGCTTTCAACTGAACTCTGTTAATAGAGAAAAATGTTTCCCATATAAATACACCTGTGACACATTTAAAGTGCTTGTCTAGCAGTTTACAAAAAAGAACTGAAAATAGCATGTCAACTGCTGCTATAAGACTTAGGAAAATAACTTCAATCTACGAAAATGAAAAAATCTAGACACTGCTGTTTTGCTTTTACATCGTTTAACATTAAAATTATAAACAAAAGCTGTAAAAACAAGACAATGCAGTAAACAAACCTGTTTACAAATTATCACATTGCTTAATATAACAACAAACACCAGCATACAAAAAATGGTAAACAAGTAAGCAAAAATACAACAACAAACACCAGCATAAAAAACAAGTAAACAAAAATATACCAGCAACAATAAACACAATAATAAACGTAAACAACGACATTTATAGAGATGAACGTTCGTCTTCAAGAACATTCATCAGACTGTTTACTTTGCCATATAAAAGGCAAGTCAAAGCAGGCGATTGAGTGAGTAAATGTTCAGTCAGTCTTGTGTGAAGACGCAGTGTGTTTGAAGAGAGTAATCGTGGTTTGAAGGTCTCCGTTACAAAGATCTGTCGTATAATTGTCTAGTAATTGTTATTGTTTATGCAAAGCGCAAGAGCAATTGTTGTTGTTTACATAAAGTTATGAACAGTGCTACACAGAATTGTTCGAACAATAAAAAAATGTATTAATACTAAACACAAATTTATTTTAATTTTATTTGCAATCTATGAGCTTATATTTGAAACGTTTTTTAAAAGTAAAAACAATATGCTTATGACAGTCAGGTGTAGCTGGTTAATACAGGCCTTAGTGTTTTAAGAGTCTTCTTTAAAACAGAAAAATTAGCTTCACGTTACTATGGCCCGTAGAAGATTTTTTCTAAAAAATAATTTTTCTTATTAAATACACCTGAAACACACTCAAAGAAATCTTTTTCCTTAGCTTTACGCTCCAAAATTTCTTTTGCGTTACAAGCACACAGCTGACCTATTTAAGGCCCTTCAAAATTATTATTAGGCTCTTAAGCCAACCCATAGTTAAATTCTCTATGCCTTTAACGTTTGACAATTTTACTTCAACGTCAATCTCAACTATTTTGCAGCGTTTCGTTATGAAAATGGTTTCAAAAAGGGCTGCTAAAGAGATTATGAAATGGAAAACGACCCTCATGATCTCTTTTTGAAATGAAACGAAACGAATCGCAGACAAAATCGTGTCAAAAGAAATAAAGATACTGTGGAGTAGCAACAGCAGCTGCAGCTGCAGAGAGGTCCACTCATTCAATTGTTCAACCATCCAAATGTTTATACACTCAGCACAACAACGAGCGCAGCCTACAAACGACATAGGCCAAGTTTTTATTGACATTAACTACGATAGCAACTACAGCGTTGTAGTAACAACAAGCAGCAATTGCAAGTACCAGGGCTTACATGAATAAGAAACAGCAGAGTGTTAAAGGTAGGAAATCTTTTAACAATGCAAATGTGAAAGGAGCCTCAAACTTGAAGGAAATCTTGGCAAAAATTTGTCGGGTGAGCAAAAGCCTCCAGCACAATTCTATCGAGACTATGTGGGCTGTATGACGCAATCGAGTGGAATGGAAAAATATGAATTATGGTTACCGTATCGCCTCTGGCCTACGGGATAGTAATCATTCGAAAATTCTGACAGGATTTTTAGCTTTTGAGGACAATAAGTACCAGATAACGCATTAAGAAGTCTGAAAGAAGTTTAGGACAACTATTTTGAACATGGAATGGTCTTGGCAAACAACTGCATCTGTGGGTGGAAGCGTAAATTGATAAGTTTATTGAAAAATTGCATTCAGGGAAAGGTAAGGGCTCTACGAACTACATACACATATTTGGTCATTACAACGCTTTAGTCAGGATTACGACCTAGCTGCTCATACCACTTATGTTGTGTGCGTTAATTTTTATACAAGAGTGCCGGGACCTACAGTTTAAAGTCGACTCCGAACGACAAATTTTTGAGAAACTTTTCATTGCAATTTAATTTACTCTCAGAGTTTTTGCCAGAAATCTGCTGAGTCGCCGAAGAAATATTTTGCCACATTTCGTTTAGTTGGAGATGCCTGACTTGGAGTTTGAACCGAGACCTCACGTCTAATAAGCCAACATACACAATAGCATCACAATTTGGCAGTTATTGCTCTAATTGAGCGACTGGCGATATCATCCTTAAATTCTGACATTTTGAATGAGATATCATCAAAGGAGCATTCACTGCCCTTATTAGCAGGAATTTATGACGCATTAAAAGAATAAGAATTTAACATCCTAATGGTAGATGATGAAGTGTAGACTGACTATGAAGTCTTACAAATAATATAAATAATAAATAAAGCCCTTGCTGTATCCCGGCAGCTGGCCTGTTTCTAACGATTGAGATGGTTTTAGTCGTTAAGAAAATCGGGCTCTTTAGGAGTCTTCCTACTCTTTTTTCTTCTTAAATGTTCTTTTTAAAATGTTCGTTAATAACCCGTTTATCGGATTACGGCCTACTTTAATACATCCTTCCATGTGCCACTACTTTTTGCGCAGCTTTGGCAGTTGGTCACCCCAACCATTGACAGTGCTTTCTCGACTTGGTCCTTCAAACGCAGTCAAGGTCGTCCTCAACGAATACATACATACATACATACATACATTCAGACATACATACATACATACATACATATGTACATACATAATATAATTGAGCATTACAACCCATTAGTCAGGATTACGACTTAGTTTCTCACACCTCTTATGTTGTGTGCGTTAATTTTATACATGAGTGGCGGGACCTACAGTTTAAAGTCGACTCCGAACGACAGATTTTTGAGAAACTTTTCATGGCAATTTTATTTCAGAATTTTTGCCAGAAATCTGCTGATGAGAAGTCGCCGAACAAATATTTGTTAATATTTTTGTTTAGTTGGAGATGTCCGACCTGGGGCTTGAACCGAGGTATCATGTCTAATAAGCCAACATACTACATACTACACATAAACCTGCCACTTCTTAATTGTGCATTTCTTTTTATTGGTCATCACTATCCTTTAGTCATGTGTATGATCTAGCTGATCACACAACCCTTGTTGTAGGTGTTAGTTTTATTCCTGAGTGGCGGAGCCTACTGTTTAAAATCGACTCCGAACGACAGATTTTTTTGAGAAACTTTTCATGGCAATTTTATATTACGCTCAGAGTTTTTGTCAGACGACTGCTGAGAGGAAATTGCCGAAAATCGTTGTGCCCGATATGCCTGAGCTAGGGTTTGAATCACGGCCTCACGTCTAATAAGCCAACACATTATCTGCAAGATTACGGCGACTTCCATAATTGTTCATCAAAAACCACGTTATGGGATTTCAGGCTGCCTTTACACAACCTTTCCAAGCGCATTTACTTCTTGCTCACCTTCGAAAGTTGGTCACACTAATCGATGACACGGCTTTCTCGATTTGATCTTGCTAACGCATACAAAGTAGTCCTCTATGACGACTTTCGCTAATTCCCACATTAAGTATCTATCCTGCCAGAGCGTTATCTTCCACTCGAACTAAATGGCCGAGCCAGCACAGCCGCTAGATGTTAATAAGCTGCAGAACATCCACCTATAAGGAGCTTATAAAACTCATTGATTATTTGGATCAGAGATCAGCAATGAATCGTTTCTTCCCTACTCATAAGCACTCATAGAATTTTGAATATAAGTGAGTCAACAATATTGAAATTTAACTATGTACTCTGACTCATTCATACTCACTACAACGTTTATTTATAGGTACAGGTTGCAATGAGTATGAGTACAACGTTGACATTAAACTCATACCATTCGAAATATGTTTGATTCATAAGCCAGCCTACTCATTTAAATTCATACCTTTGGAAAAATACTTCGAGTCTCTTGAATCATTCATCACAATTTACAGACTTAGTTGTTGTTGTATTTACAACAAAAGATAAAAGACAGCAAGCGAAGCAAACACACAACCTTCTAGTGAGTATTGTAGTGTTCATACGCGAATCATACTTATTTTGTGATTCTTGTAAATGCTGAGTAAAGGACAGTTGAAGTCAACAACATCATACGTGTTGTTAAGTATGAATATGATGAGTACACTTCAAACTTTGAATATGATAGAGGTTCCATGATATTAAAATAAGTATGAATGCGTATAAGTATCAGAAATTATGAGTATGATTCGATTCTACTCATCTTTTTGAATACTCATTGCTGATCTCTGGTATGGATGCGGAAATCATTGTCAACTCTTCACTGGACTAAAGATCTTACGTAGAACTTTTCTCTCGAATACTCTCGAGGTTGCCACATTGGTGCTTTATAGTACGTTCTTCTCTTTGCAAGGTAGTAGTAGCTTCTCTGAAGATGGATTACAGATGCAAAAGAACTTAAGAATTTTGTTAAAGTGTCATTCGAACTCTACTCTTTCTTTTACAACATCAGTAAACCCCTTATGTGAAGTGGATTCCATTTTAAATTAAATTTTAATATCGAATCTTCAAAGCAAAATAAATTCCCGTAATTCGCTAAATAAAATGCCTAAAAATTCTAATGCTCATGACAAATTGTTTCGTTGAAATCCATTATCAAATTAAATGTTAATCAACATCATCTTATTACTTATTCATCTTGCTTGCTATGGCACAACAACACAACAGGCAGCTATGGCAGATAAGAAGAGAAGAGAAAACAGATGACACTATTAAATCTTTATTACATCCACTAACAGGCCTATTGAACAGATTTATGGCTAAATAAACTTCTTAACAAAATTGAAAGTGCTGCAGACAGACAGACAGACAGAAAAAGAGAGACCGGCAAACAGCCGGCTATAATCGCCAAAAATAACAAACATTTGAATAAAAAATATTTTCATTTTTAAAATGACATCTTTTCCGGACAAGCTGCGGAAATGGTTAAGAGAAAAAGGGGATAGAAAAGTGTAAGAAACGATTGTAGCTCACGGCAGCATTTATTTCGACATTGATTTAGTAAAGACAATAAAAAATTTAAAAAATATACCAGCCTCCTCTCTGCTATAAAACAGTTTACACTGTAATACAGCCAGGAGAAGTGTAAGCGAAGAAGACAGGAGAGGCTTTAAAGCAGACAGTCTTTCTTAATGGTCGTCAACTTGCGACACTTTGTTTTGCCACAAATTGTGCTGGTAGACAGCAGCAGCCAAACAGCCAGCCAGCCAGCCAGCCTTTCAATTTTAAAACGATGATGGCTGTCTTGCTCCGTTTTACCGTTATTTTTGATATACAACATGGCCAGAACATTTACAGCCATGGATGGCAACGGTTAGTTGAGTAATTGTTTCATAAATGTTGCATAATAAATCGTGTCAATGATGAAAATGTTGAACATCACATGCCTTCGCTTTCAACTGAACTCTGTTAATAGAGAAAAATGTTTCCCATATAAATACACCTGTGACACATTTAAAGTGCTTGTCTAGCAGTTTACAAAAAAGAACTGAAAATAGCATGTCAACTGCTGCTATAAGACTTAGGAAAATAACTTCAATCTACGAAAATGAAAAAATCTAGACACTGCTGTTTTGCTTTTACATCGTTTAACATTAAAATTATAAACAAAAGCTGTAAAAACAAGACAATGCAGTAAACAAACCTGTTTACAAATTATCACATTGCTTAATATAACAACAAACACCAGCATACAAAAAATGGTAAACAAGTAAGCAAAAATACAACAACAAACACCAGCATAAAAAACAAGTAAACAAAAATATACCAGCAACAATAAACACAATAATAAACGTAAACAACGACATTTATAGAGATGAACGTTCGTCTTCAAGAACATTCATCAGACTGTTTACTTTGCCATATAAAAGGCAAGTCAAAGCAGGCGATTGAGTGAGTAAATGTTCAGTCAGTCTTGTGTGAAGACGCAGTGTGTTTGAAGAGAGTAATCGTGGTTTGAAGGTCTCCGTTACAAAGATCTGTCGTATAATTGTCTAGTAATTGTTATTGTTTATGCAAAGCGCAAGAGCAATTGTTGTTGTTTACATAAAGTTATGAACAGTGCTACACAGAATTGTTCGAACAATAAAAAAATGTATTAATACTAAACACAAATTTATTTTAATTTTATTTGCAATCTATGAGCTTATATTTGAAACGTTTTTTAAAAGTAAAAACAATATGCTTATGACAGTCAGGTGTAGCTGGTTAATACAGGCCTTAGTGTTTTAAGAGTCTTCTTTAAAACAGAAAAATTAGCTTCACGTTACTATGGCCCGTAGAAGATTTTTTCTAAAAAATAATTTTTCTTATTAAATACACCTGAAACACACTCAAAGAAATCTTTTTCCTTAGCTTTACGCTCCAAAATTTCTTTTGCGTTACAAGCACACAGCTGACCTATTTAAGGCCCTTCAAAATTATTATTAGGCTCTTAAGCCAACCCATAGTTAAATTCTCTATGCCTTTAACGTTTGACAATTTTACTTCAACGTCAATCTCAACTATTTTGCAGCGTTTCGTTATGAAAATGGTTTCAAAAAGGGCTGCTAAAGAGATTATGAAATGGAAAACGACCCTCATGATCTCTTTTTGAAATGAAACGAAACGAATCGCAGACAAAATCGTGTCAAAAGAAATAAAGATACTGTGGAGTAGCAACAGCAGCTGCAGCTGCAGAGAGGTCCACTCATTCAATTGTTCAACCATCCAAATGTTTATACACTCAGCACAACAACGAGCGCAGCCTACAAACGACATAGGCCAAGTTTTTATTGACATTAACTACGATAGCAACTACAGCGTTGTAGTAACAACAAGCAGCAATTGCAAGTACCAGGGCTTACATGAATAAGAAACAGCAGAGTGTTAAAGGTAGGAAATCTTTTAACAATGCAAATGTGAAAGGAGCCTCAAACTTGAAGGAAATCTTGGCAAAAATTTGTCGGGTGAGCAAAAGCCTCCAGCACAATTCTATCGAGACTATGTGGGCTGTATGACGCAATCGAGTGGAATGGAAAAATATGAATTATGGTTACCGTATCGCCTCTGGCCTACGGGATAGTAATCATTCGAAAATTCTGACAGGATTTTTAGCTTTTGAGGACAATAAGTACCAGATAACGCATTAAGAAGTCTGAAAGAAGTTTAGGACAACTATTTTGAACATGGAATGGTCTTGGCAAACAACTGCATCTGTGGGTGGAAGCGTAAATTGATAAGTTTATTGAAAAATTGCATTCAGGGAAAGGTAAGGGCTCTACGAACTACATACACATATTTGGTCATTACAACGCTTTAGTCAGGATTACGACCTAGCTGCTCATACCACTTATGTTGTGTGCGTTAATTTTTATACAAGAGTGCCGGGACCTACAGTTTAAAGTCGACTCCGAACGACAAATTTTTGAGAAACTTTTCATTGCAATTTAATTTACTCTCAGAGTTTTTGCCAGAAATCTGCTGAGTCGCCGAAGAAATATTTTGCCACATTTCGTTTAGTTGGAGATGCCTGACTTGGAGTTTGAACCGAGACCTCACGTCTAATAAGCCAACATACTACCTACTAGACCACGGCGACGTCTACGAACTACTGTGATGATTATTGGAAGGAACAAACTTACCAACTTCACTTATTTACTTTCTTTTGGCCATTAATAACCCGATTGACGGATATCGGAATGCTCTAAAACATCCTTGCAGGCGCCTCCGCTTCTTGCGCGCCTACACCAGTTGATCATACCAATCGATGACACTTCTGGTCCTCTCAGCGAAAACAAGGTTTTCCTCTACGCGGTGGTGCATGATCCTCTATTCGAATGATACGGCCGAGCCAGCACAGCCGCTGGATGTTAATAAGCTGTACAACGTCCATGTCGCTGAGGAACTCATACAGCTCACTGTTGGATCGGATGCGGAAAATTTGTAATTGGCTTGCGTTTGTTACGTCTTTGTGGAATACATCACAAAAAACAAAAATTGTGATACGTTTTAACCTTTAAAAACGTTTAAAATATGAGCTCGTAGATTGCAAATAAAATAAAAAATAAATTTGTGTTTCGTTTTAATTAAAATTCTTTTTAACGCACAATTATATGTGCCACTGTTTACGACTTGATGTATACAACAACAATTGCTTTGTTTGTTATTCCTGTGTTTACACCTTTTGCATAAACAATAACAATTACTGGACAATTATTCTACAAATCTTTGTAACATAGATCTTCAAACCACGATTTCTCTCTTCAAACACACCGCGTCTTCACATAAGACTGATTGAACTTTTACTCACGCAGTCGCCTGTTTTTCCTTGCCTTTTATATGGCAAAGTAAACAGTCTGATGAGTGTTCTTGAATTCAAATGTTCATGACTTCGCCTTCTCGAAATTTCTATACATGTAAACATCGTTGTTTACATTTGTTATTGTAGTGTTGTTGGTGTATTTTTTGTTTACTGGTTTACAATTTTTTTATGCTGGTGTTTGTTGTTATATTAAGCAGTACGATAATTTGTAAACAGGTTTGTTTGCTACATTGTTTTTTGTATTTATAGCTTTTGTTTACAATTTTAATGTTAAACGATGTAAAAGCAAAACAGCAGTGTCTAGATTTTTTTCATTTTTCATCATTGCATTCTTTTAAGCCACTGGCAGTAACAAATAAAAAGAAAAAGATTCGCATCGTCAACTCGTCTATGGAAAACAATATTTCTTTGCTGATTTCTCTCACTCTTTCCGATTCATGGTTGAAATAAGACAAGCAGAGAACAGCAGAGGCAATCAAATCCATTTGAAGCCACAATCATGATGGCGGTGGTTGTGCTGGTAATAATAAAACCAACAACAGCGACTAACTGTTGTTGCAATTGCTGATGCAGACTACGTTTTGTGTGACGATGATGATGATGAAATAGTGACGGTGATTTTGTTTGTGGCAACGAAAGGCAATGGCTATGGCTCTGCTGTTCGCCGTGGTGGCTACAAAAAGATGATGAACATCACTGTGATGGTGTTGATGATGAGAAATTTTTTCACTTTTTCTTCCTGTATTTTTTTTTCTTTTTTTTTTTCGTTGAAGTCCTGGCACAAATTCCAACACTTTCGTTATAAATGCCCGGCTACAAAAAGTAACTGTAAATGGATGAAAATGTAATGAAAAAAACATGGAAAACATATTTAAAGACGAAGAAATTGTGCAAATTGAAGAAATTCAAATGAAATGAATGAAATGAATGAATGGAATGGCATGGAATATGAAATGAAATAAAATGAATTGCTTTTAATTCTCGGCACATAGAAAAATATGCTGAAAACAGAATAAAAAGTTTTAAAAAATTAGTCTGTCACACAGGCAACAACAAGAAAAATGTGAAAAAAACAGAGTAAAGCAATGAAAATGAGGAAAAGCATGATAAAATTGTGGATTTATGATATAAATTGCTAAAGACATAAATTAAATGAAATTTGCATTATTGTTGTGCTGCTGCTAAGCGCGGTTATTTCCTTAAAAGTATGAAATTTGAGAAATTTGAATGTTTGTGAATGCTTCTGCTAAATGAGAGTAATTTTAGAAATTCTGTTGCTATTCATTGTGATTGCATGATAGAAATTGTAGAGATTATGTTAAATTGATTAAATGATTGGATTAGAAAAATTAATAAATTTTTCATACACTTTCTGTACGTCAAAGCAATACTACGTACTGTTTCAATATTCCTCTTCTACAGTGATATTTAGAGGCGTTATGTATATGAAGAACTAGTTGATATTATTACGAAAATGAAAAATCTATATGATTGTGTTTTGCTTTTACATCGCTTAACATTAAAATTATAAACAAAAGCTACAAAAACAAAGCAATGCGGTAAACAAAACTGTTTACAAATTATCGTACTGCTTAATATAACAACAAATACCAGCATCACAAAATTGTAAACAAGTAAACAAAAATACACAAACACCACTACAATAACAAACGTAAACAATGATGTTTACATTTATAGAATTTTCGAGAAGGCGAAGACATGAACATTCGCCTTCAAAAACATTTATCAGACTGTTTACCCTGTAATATAAAAGCCAAGGCAAAGCAGGCGAGTGAGTTAGTGAAGTTCAGTCAGTCTTGTGTGAAGACGCGGTGTGTCTCTGTGGTTTGCAGATCTCAGTTACAAAGATCAGTCGAATAATTGTCCAGTAATTGTTATTGTTTATGCAAAGAGTATAAGCAAAGGAATAGCAAAGAAAAGCAATTGTTGTTGCTTACATCAAGTTGTGAACACACAGAATTGTGAGAAAAAAGAAGAATTTTAATTAAAATTACACACAAATTTATTTTTATTTTAATTTACAATCTACGAGTTCATATTTTAAACGTTTTTAAAAATTAAAAACGTAACAGTATTCTTATCAAAACAGCCTTAAATGAAAACCAAAATCTTCAATCCTTTCCAAGATACGAATTTTAAACGATATTAAATCCAGTAAAAAATAATTTCTCGCTTTTCCATTCTTGTATTTTGCAAGTTTTTGTATGGAATCCACTTTGTATGTATGGGATGTTCCAGCTTTGAAGAAGTGTGGATCCAACCTCGAATAATTCGAAAATCTCGATTAAAAAAAAAATAATTTTTTAAATGTTCCAACTCCATTTCGTTTCATTTTATTTTCCCTCCAATATTATTTCCCTCCTGAAACATTAGTAAATACAAAAGAAATTATCATTATTATTATTATTGTTGCAATTTGTTTCTATGTTTCCTAATCCCCCTTCATTTCACCAGTATAACGAAGTTTCCCGTTAAACCGTTTTATCCTCTATTCAAAGTGTGATGGTGCATTAAATGTTAACAACCTCAAGTAAAACGTGTGTTTGCCTGTGTGTGAGTGCAAATGAACATGGCAAAGACGACCATGCTTAACTATAATCTCAAATTCCTCTCTCTCTCCCTTCCTTAAATAGAATTTATTTTTAGTGTCAATTGTTCTCCTTTTTATTTTGTGTTGTTAATGTGTTGGTTGTTAATGGTGGTCGTCGTTTGTTGTGCTGTTGATTATTAAATATTGTCCCCCATGTTGTTATATTCTTCTTCTTCTTTTGCTTTCTAACACAACAATTGTCTCATTAATGATGATTTTCTTTAACCCACTCTCTCTCTATCCACCACTCGTGCTGGTGTAATAAATTGTTGTGCAATCATTTCATTTGCAATTCATTTCTCTGTCTCTCGTATATTTCATGAGAATTTTTTTGCATAAAATGGTTGTGATTTCTTTGCAATTTTCATTTGAAGTCATTAACTTGAATTCTATAGAAACGTGATTATTTTCATACCCTATGGTTGTCACCACTAGTGAACAAAGAAAATGAAAAATTTAGATACTGGTGTTTTGCTTTTACAGCGCTTAACATTAAAATTATAAACAAAAGGCACAAAACCAAAACAATGCAGTAAACAAACCTGTTTACAAATTATCGTACTGCTTAATATAATAACAAACACCAGCATAAAAATGGTAAACAAGTAAACAAAAAAATACACCAACAACACTACAATAACAAATGTAAACAACGAAGTTTACATGTATAGAGATTTCGAAAAGGCGAAGTCATGAACATTCATCAGACTTTTTACCCTGCCATATAAAAGGCAAAGCAAAGCAGGCGAGTGAGTGAGTGAAGTTCGGTCTTGTGTGAAGCCGCGGTGTGTTTGAAGAGAGTAATTGTGGTTTGAAGATCTCCGATAGAAAGATCTGTCGAATAATTGCCTAGCAATTGTTATTGTTTATGCAAAGTATATAAACAGAGAAATAACAAAAAGGCAATTGATGTTGTTTACATCAAGTTGTAAATAGTGACACGCAGAATTTTAATTAAAACTAAACACAAATTTATTTTTATTTTATTTCCAATCTACGAGCTCAAATTTTAAACGTTTTTAAATGGTAAAAACGTAACAATATTGTAGCATTTAAGTCGATAAAAGTTATATTCGTGGAACTACCATTAAATAAATCATTAGATAGGCAGTCGACTTAGATCGAATTAAATTTCAATTTCTATATCGAATATGCTGAAGTCGCCTTAGTCTAGTGGATAGTGGTTTGGCTTATTAGACGTCAGACCTCGGTTAAAACCCCAGGTCAGACATCTCCTGCAAAACGAAATATGAAAAATATTTCTTCGGCGACTTTCTCCTCAGCAGATTTCTGGCAAAAACTGTGAGAGTAAATAAAAATGACTATGAAAAGTTTCTCAACAATATGTCGTCCCGTATCGATTTTAATGTGAAGATCATGCCACTCATGTATAAAATTAATACACACAACATAAGTGGTGTGAGAAACTAGGTCGTAATCTTAACTGAAGGGTTGTAATGATTAATTGTGCAGGTTTATCGAATATGGGCCTTAATGAACTCCTTGATTACTTCTCATTACTTTCCTTACTGATTTCTTCTCATCTCTGTTTTTAAATTCGTTAGCGGCATCTTCAATGTCTAAATCTCGTATCACTTATACTCGTACAAAATAAAGCAGTTGCAGGTGCTCTATTATTATTGACAGTGATAAGTCCTTTACGTCTGACGTTCTGATGTTCTGTGAAGCAAAAATTACAACCCTTTAATCAGGATTACACCCTAGTCTCTCACATCGCCCGTGTTGAGTGTGCTTGTACCGCGACCCAGAGTTTAACATCGACTCCAAATGATATATTTTTTAGAAACTTTTCATGGCAATATTTATTTACTCTCAGAGTTTTTGTCAGAAATCTGCTGAGAGGAAGCCGGCAAAGTCATATTTCGTTTAGTTGAAGATGTCTGACCTGCGGTTGGAACCGTGGCTTCACGTCTAATAAGCCACAATAGTGATATCAACAGATGATATATGAAAAATAAGCAGTTAAAATGGTTCATGTACTTATCTTCTGTGATGAAGGAATAGTTGTACACTTCCTTACAAAATTGGTTCTTACAGCCCTTTATTTAGGAATACAACCTAGCTTCTCATACCACCCGTGCTGTATGTACTAGAGGCGGGACCTACAGTTTAAATGATAGATTTGAGCAGCTTTTCGTTACAATTTTATTTACTTTCACAGTTTTTACCAGAAATCTACTGCACGTGATTGTGACCGTTAAAAATATTTTTTTATATTTCGTTATGCTCGAATCGTCTGAGCTAAGACTTCAACCACGGGCTCCCGTCCAGTAAGCCGTTACACTACTAGACTACTATATTTATGCCTTTACGTTTCTAAATTTTGTTAAACGATACAAAAAAAATTATATAAAAAGAACTTAAATGAGATCGAAATTAAAGCCTTTGGGCTAATACTGATCCACTATTAAGGGCAATTGCCAAATAAATTTTCAACCCAAAATCAGTTAAAATAGTCTTCTTGTCACAATTAGATGGAATATTGCTTTGTAAGATTATAAATTAACTGCTGCCGGTAAGACGAGCATGAAACAAATCATTTTCTATTCAGCAACCAAAGCTAATGATGCTACAGTAAAAATATTGAATTACAAACGTTTTTAAAATTGTAGCAAATTTTCTCAATTCTAGGCCGTATTAAATTTTTCTTGATATTCCCGCTCTTATCCTGGTTTATTTGTTGTTCGTTTCAATTTAAAGTTGTCCTTTGTGTACTACAAACACTTCTTCGTATTCCAAATACACACACACATAAATTCTGGGAAATTTATATTTGAACTCAACTCAAAGCATCAGCCATGACCTTTTGGGTAACAAAATTTCTCATCATCATGGCCTTTTAGTCCTGTCTGTTGCTTTGATCTTAAAACTGTAACTCATGCATGTGCAGGGATATTGAAAGGAATTGTTTTTCAAAAAATAAAAAATCTTTTACAAGGAAATTAATAACGTTATTGGCAGGATATTAATTTCTTTAGGTTCACACAAACATACACACACACGTACAGCACCAACACAATTATAAAAGACAGCGCACTGTAGTGGGGAGACAAGACAAAAGGAGAACAAAAAAATGAATTTTTTTTTCATTTTGCTTTCATCTTTTTATTATTATTATTGCATTATACATTGCTTGTATTTGTTGTTGTTGTTGTTGGTTTTTTTTATTACTTTTTTATGTTTTTATGTTCAGTTGTTCTTCATATGCTGTGTGGAAAATAAAAAGGAAAATTTAAAAATGATTTCCTTTTTTTGTTTTTCGTTTTGTTTTTTAAGGACTGAAAAAATAATAAACGAGCAACACCTACACATGGATATGTACACCAACAGCTACTGATTTCATTAATAATTTTAAATCGTATGAAAAGAAAGTGAACAAAAACAGGAACTGAATAACAGATAGAGAGAGATGGAGATAGAGAGACGGAGAATATAAATAAATAACACACAGCAAACGACTCATATGAAAATAATCCAATAAAAATCTCATTTTTTATAAGCGAACAAAAATATACAAAAAAAAAGCAAAAGCAGCAGCAGCATGTAAAGCCAGGGAAACAGTGATACAGAGAGAGAGAGAGAGACACACACAATTTAAAAAAAAGATGGCATAACAGCACATGTATGAATATTTACATGTGTGTAGTGGTAAATTTAAACGTCGATATTTTACTTGCACATACACACACACACTCATATTAAATTTATCCTCCACACACATTTACTTAGGCATTCAGACTCTTTCTTTTTTTGTTGTTTGCTTTCAACATTAAAGTTAAAACATAAATACAGGCGCGTGTTTTTTTTTTCTCTTCCCTTATTTAAAATGAATATGATGTGTTAGTATTTGTAATACAAGGGTAAGTATGTACCCGTGCAGAGAGAACAGTAAGTTTATTGTGAAAAAATCTTTTAAAGGAATGTGCGTACATAAGTATGTGTACTCATATGTGTGTGTGTTATTAAATAAATTAAGATTTATGATAATGATTACACAGAATTGAGCCACAAGCTAAAAGCCTACGAATAAAAACACATGGGTTTTTAATGTGGTGGATACATCAAAAGCATGAAAAGTATGCATGTTTTAAAATGAAACTTTCCTCGTTGACTTGGCTTGTAATCGACAAACTTTAAGTTTTTAAATCCTAAAAAAAACTAACAAAAGCATTTGATTAATCCTTAAACTGCTTTGATGTTAAACTCATGAAACTTAATTCATTTTATTAAGCAAAATGGAACAACACTTTTCAATGAAAGGGAGAAATGTGGTATGCCACTAACCAGCACTAGAGAAGGTTTTTAGAGCAGGTTTCTTAATGGCTTTACAGAGCTATAGAATGAGGGGGCAAATCTATTGTTACGAATAGAAAAAATCTAGATACTGGTGTTGGTGTTGTTGTAAAATTATAAACAAAAGCTACAAAAACAAAACAATGCAATAAACAAACCTGTTTACAAATTATTGTACTGCTTAATATAACAACAAACACCAGCATAAAAAACTGGTAAACAAATAAACAAAAATACAACAACAAACACTACAAGAATAAATGTAAACAAAATACAAAAACAACAATAATGAATTTAAACAACGATATTTAAGTTTCAAGAGATCTCGAGAAGGCGAATTCACAAACATACTACTTCTAGAACATTTATCAGACTGTTTAGTTTGCCATATAAAAGGCAAGGCAAAACAGGCGACTGAGTTAGTGAAGTTCAGTCAGTGTTGTGTGAAGACGCGGTGCATTTGAAGAGAGTAATCGTGGTTTGAAGATCTCCGTTACAAAGATCTGTCGAATAATTGTCTAGTAATTGTTATTGTTTATGCAAAGGGTGTAAACAGAGTAATAACAAATAATAGCAATTGTTGTTGCTTACATCAAGTTGTGAACAGTAGCACACAGAATTCTACGAATTATAAAGAATTTTAATTAAAACTAAACACAAATTAATTTTTGATTTTATTTTTAATCTACAGCCTCATATTTTAAACGTTTTTAAAAGATAAAAACGTAGCAATATTGTGGCATATTGTGTTACATATCGTTTCAATCTCCACAAATTGTCGGTTTGTTCCTTTTTTTAATCTTTTAAAGCTCTTTTCATAATCCCAGTGATTGCAAGTTCTTAAATCTCTCTTTCCGACAATAATGACATGCATGACCCCAACCAATCGTTGCTAAGCAAACACTCTCTCATATTTGTTTTATAATTTAGCAGTTTAATCGCTTCTTCATATATAACAGGGAGAAACAGGTGTGCTAACAATTGTCATTTACACCAGTAAACAAAACCAGAAAAAAAACTGAAAAACTCTAAAACAATACACAATGAAAAGTATCAGGTAACAACAAATGATGACAATTGGCATACTCGAACGCTAGTAGAACCGAACAGAACAGCAGCTGCATATGCAAATAATGACACAAATAACCCAGTAAATTATTGCTGACATATTTAAAGAATTTTTATTTAAATTTAAAGCACTTGAGTTAAGATTTTCTATTCCAAAAGCTACGAGCTCATATTTTAAACGTTTTTAAATGGTAAGAACGTAACAATATAGTTAAGTAGTGTTTAGTAACTACCTTTGTATGAATATTGAAAGCATTAAAGGATTTCTTATTCACGTTTTTTCTCTAACTGCTATTTTATTTACCTTGACTGTACTTGCATAATTTAATAACAAATTTCTGTGTGTGTATTTTTTTCTGTAATTTTCATCTTTAAATTAACGTAACAAAGTTGAAATTCTAACATGATTTGATTTACGAAGAATTCTTTCATTAAAAATTAATATAGTGATCCATTAAATGTGTCTCTGTTTTTTCCAAAGGGACATTAAAATATAAAATTTGAAATCTTTTAAAAATATTTTTAAAAACCAAATTAATGGCTGAATGCCTTCTTTCTTATTTCTTATTTCCTTAAAGCCATGAATGGATAACGAATTTATTTCGTTTCTTTTGTATTACAATCGATTATTTCACATCAATTTTTTGGTTTTCATATTGGCTCTCACTCCCTGGTCTCTCTCTCTTTGTCTATATCTCTTCTTAACTCTCTTCCTTTTTCCTTTATTGTTTGCAAATTTTGTTATTATTGTTCACACAGAAGATTAAAAACTGTTTTCTTTTCTTTTTTTTTTTTGTTTTTGGTTCCTGTTCCTTTTTATTTTTGGAAAGCCTGTTTGCCATTATTGTTCCTGTTAATATTGCTTTTTCAATGTTATTCTCTTTGTTGACTACCACTCACATTGAGTGAGTGTGTATATGTATTATGCTGCTAACGAGTAATCTGCTATTTGTACACATGAGTTCCAATGCCTGTATGTGTGCAACAATAGAACCCAGTAAGCATAGGGATTTGCAATGAGTAGTAAAATTTCAAAATTCGGCTCTAAATGATTATATGACTAAATATCTCATATACATAACATACATACATACAAACATAATTGGCCATTACAACCCTTCAGTCAGGATTATAACCTAATTTCTCACACTACTTATGTTGAGTGTGTTAATTTTATAAACGGGTGGCTGGACCTACAGTTTAAAGTCAACTCCGAACGACAGATTTTTAAGAAACTTTTCATGGCAATTTTATTTACTTTCGGAGTTTTTGCCATAAATCTGCTGAGGAGAAGTCGCCAAAGAAATGTTTTTCATGTTTTCGTTTTGATGTCTGACCTGGGCTTTGAACTGTGGCCTTACGTATAATATGTCAACACACTAGCTCCTACTATGAGTACGGCGACAATATATGCTTTGAAAATTCTTTAAAAATTCTTAAGTCTCCATCCTTTACCAAGCAACTGAAATTGTCAGCAAAATTATAATGACCGAAGATCACCACTACCACACGAAAACATCAAACTTCATATTCCCGAGACGGCCACTGTATTTAGACAACTACAGATGGTTCTCTATAGACCTAGAATCTTTCATAAAAAACCTTTAGTAAACAATTTTCCCTGTTGTACACATTTAATTGGATTTGTATTAGTTAGAGTTAGCTGTCCACCCAAGGAAGTCGGATGGACATACTTAGGGCACATACGGCTCATTGTTATGTCACAGTTTCTTCATTATTCCCTAGTTCTGGAACAACTAAGAGCTCCCGATGAAGCTACTCAGACATGACTGCACCTCATGGTCACCGACGTAGCAGGCACCAAGATACCTTATTCTCCTTTGACATAGTGCCGCCCATGTTCCTAGTAGATGAAGAACACTTTCATCTTCTTGCTCATCCCTGCAGCTTCTGCAGAAATCATTTGCAAGGTGCCCTATAACAATAGGTCTTGTATGCGTGTCCATAATTAAATGACCTGTAATAAACCCGACAGCTATACTGAGTGTGCTTCTTTTGAGTTTAAGTAGCCTAGCCATGCACCATTCATCGAGTGCAGATTTTTTACGCCGTCCTGCCAGTGTCTATAGTCGAAAATCTGCAGTTATGTTAGGTTAGGTCTGAGTGGTAGCTCTGATTTCACAAAGCTCACTTGAGCACGCATAGCGGCCCGTTGTGATGCCACTGGTGAACGCAGTCCCTGACCAAGTTCCACCAAAATCAGGCAAGAAGAAGAAGTTGGTCAGCGCAAGGGCTGCACATCAAAAGCACGACTACCTATACTGGAAAACCAGCCTGAAAGTTTGATGAACGAAGCGATATTCTTGATATCAATAGATGATAGCTCCGTCAAGTTGATAAGAAATGGAGAGCCAAACAACCTATAGAAAATCTGCGGTATCCGGTATCGATTATCACATTGTCAATTATATGCTTACAAGTCCCCAGAGGTATTCCTAATATCAAGAAATCCTTAGAGAGTTTGATGGTTTGGCCATGACTGGCCAGTTCATCTGCCCTGCAGTTACCTATAATATTGTTACGAAAATCAAAAAAATCTAGATGCTGGTGTTTTGCTTTTACATCACTTAACATTAAAATGGTAAACAAGTAAACAAAAACACAACAACAAACACTACACAAATAAATGTAAACAAAATACACAAACAACAATAATGACAGTAAACAACGATGTTTACATTTATAGAGAAGAAGTCGAAGTCACGAGCATATGCCTTCAAGAACATTCATCAGACTGTTTACTTTGCCATATAAAAAGCAAGGCAAAGCAGGCGAGTGAATTAGTAAAGTTCAGTCAGTCTTGTGTTAAAAAGCGGTGAGTTTGAAGAGAGTAAGCGGGATTTAAAGACCTCCGTTTTATGGAATTCATATTTTTTCTTAATTTAAGAAGTTATGTTTACTGGTATTTTAACCTATACTAACTTCCCTCCCACACTCTTTAAGTCATACTTTATGTTTGTCTTTAATACGTTTATGGGTTCATGTACATATTTCGTGTGTACTTTGTTAAACGAATATTTTTATTTTCATAACCAAGCTATTTGGCAGCCTATCTCCTGCTCAATTCTGTTGATATTTAAATTTTTTTCTCTTACAATATTGGCATGTTCTAACAATGTATGTATGTATGTAATACATTTATGCTGCTACATGCTCCTTTGTCTACATGGCTGCTACAAAATTATGTTTTACAACAAGGATGTCTTTAAAATGACTTTATAATCCAATTATTTTCTGTTGTTTTCACCTGTTCGTTGTACCCTTTTAATTTTCAAAAAACAATCGGGGGTAATTTGAAATTCTTTTTTATAGGAAAACATTGAAAAAAGAAGAAAAACATTGAATTGAAGGTCATTTTAGATAGGAGGGCGTATTTAACTTTAAAAAAGTTTATGGCTTATGAAGCGCCCAATAAAAATTCATTTGTATACATGGCCTCCAACTAAATAGTTTCTTGTTTTTGTAACAGTTTCATCGCAATAAGAGAGTTATGCTGGAATTAACCACTTGGCCAGGAGCTTTGGGTAATTGACATGTACAGGGTGGGCCATTTAAAAGTTTAAATTAAAAAGTTTAATAAAACAAAAACGGTTTGAAATTTTGCAAAATTCATTTTTTTGTTGTGAAGTACAATTGTTCCGGTTAGGAATAAAATTTTATTCATATGACTGCCGAGGGTGGTCTCACAGTGCCTCAATCAATCGAACCAATTTTCGTAAATTTTTTCCAGAGTATGGGGTCATATTTCGGCAATCGCATTACGAATATTGGCCTTCAAATGCTCAATTGTTTCTAATTTGTCGGCGTAACACTTATCTTTAACTGCGCGTCACAGAAAATAGTCCAACGGTCTCGAATCGCAGCTTCTTGGCAGTCAATGGACATCACCATTTTGGCTAATTAAACGACCATCAAACGTTTGACGCAATAAATCGATTGAGATGTGTGGCAAGTGGCACCATCCTTTTGAAAACAAACACCGTACACATCAATACCATGAAGAACGGGTACAAAAAAAATCGGTTATAATGGTGCGATAGATGTCTCCATTGACCGTAATGGTTGCGCCGTGCTCATTTTCAAAGAAATATGGGAATATGATGCCTACACTCCACAAACCCCATCAAACAGTCAATCGCAATGGATGCATTGACTTCTGTAAGACCACGTGTGGGTTTTCTGAGCCCCAAATACGGGAATTTTGCTTTTTAACGTACCCTCCAAAATCACAATGAGCTTCATCCGAAAAGATGATTTTTTTGGCAAAATCTATAGCATCGTGCAGTTTCTCATTGGCCCAGCTAACGAAGCGAAGACGAAGCCGATAGTCATGCGGCTTCAACACTTGAACCACGTACACTCTCAGCCACAGCTCCGATATTATGCGCACTGTACGAGCACTCTCACGTCTTGGCGCACCAACAATGACAACAGTTTCACGAATTTTAGCAATAAACTTGCGTATAGCGGGCACTGTTGATCATTCTCTGCGACCAAACAGACTTTTGTGCGACATTTTCGTGCAATTTCCGACTAATTGCCTTTGCTTTGGAATTAAATTTCCAATAAATCCCAACGTTGCTCAAGCGTAAATCGATACATTACGTTCAGTGGGGATAATATACTGAATTTTGTGACAGTATGGAATGATAAGTATTGCCAGATTCGAAATCTAGCGAAGTTTGCGGATTGTTCAAATTTAAACCAATAGATGGCCTACCTGATAGAACCAAAAGACGGAAAAATTGTAATTAAAAATATTACTTACCGGAGCAATTAAGATATTCATGACAATACTTGATGAAGTTGATAAAAATTACTACAAAGCATGACAACAGAACATTGGGTCTTTGGCTCCGTATTTGGAGTTTAGGCGGAGATGACAGTTGCAAGCCCTAGAGCATGCTAATTTTTATATACAAAATAACCTATATTTGTGGCTCTTAATTCATAATTTGTACTGGTTATTTAGTTTCAATTTTATTTCTCTCGAATTTAACAATGAATTTCCGAATATAAATCATTTACTGTTATTGTCCATTTCACAATTTATTGTGAATTGTTTATAAATTTATTTTTAATTTCAATCAGACGCACATAAATTTAAAAATTCTTATTTTATTTATTGAACTCATAAAAATGGCCGAGAATTTAGGACAATTTAATATTCAATTACTCTTCCTCAACACAAAGCAAAGCACATATACAGTACCATCACAGCGTATGAGTGATATTTAATAAAAAAAAAATTCATATGAAAAAATAACAATCATACGCCCCCTCATATTACTTTTCGCATACGAGCGAGTATAATACGATATTTTTATTTACGATGTGGAAAGACAAACACACACATAAACGATTCCAAATAAACGTTTTTTTTCTCTTTAAATTCTATTAAATTTTATTGAAACATAAAAAAGGCTGTTAAAGGAAGAAAATATGAAAATTGTGGAAATACATGTTCAATCAAAGCGATATTTTCCGATAAAGGCAAATAAATAACGTTGTGTTGTGTTATTTATTTTGATCGTGTATCAGAAGCATGAAATTGTTAATGATGAATTCCTTTGGAAGTAGAGAACGATTTATTTCTCATACATACCAATAATTGGTTAGTACAACCCTTTTGTCAGGATTACAACCTAGTTTCGTACACCTCTGATGTTGTGTGTGTTCATTTTATACATGAGTGATGGGACCTACAGTTTAAAATGGACTCCGAATGACAGATTTTTTGAGGAACTTTACATGACAATTTATGAGTGATAGGAACTACAGTTTAAAGTCGCTTTCGAACGACTGATTTTTTTTTTTTTTTTGAGAAACTTTCCATGGCAATTTTATTCACTCTCAGAGTTTTTGCTAGAAATCTGCTGCTGAGCACAAGTCGCTGAAGAAATATTTTTCATATTTTCGTTTTGATGTCTGACCTGGGGTTTGAAACGAGGTCTCACGTCTAGTAAGCCAACACACTACCCACTAGAATATGGCGACTTCATTTCCACCTTAAATAAAAACGAATAATGAAGCCTTTGTTATACAACTCAATATGACACTGAAATGATATCAGATAGCTTGGTATAGACGCATCGTTTATCTACGTTTATTTTAGTTTATTTGATAAATTCTATATTCTAGAAAATGCTTATATTCTGTCACTAATTGCCGCTTCAGCGCTTCAAATCAGCGCAATGAAAAAATGATGATTAACACCGGTACGTGACAAGGCCGTGTGCTTTATCTTCAGTAGCATGCTCGACATAATAATGCCAGAAGTAAATCTTAGATAGGGCTTCTCCTGTGACACACTGTTTAGCTTTGGGAATTTAGATTACACACATAACATATGTCTACTCAGTGAGAATCTGGTTCAGAATGAAACTCAACAGCAAAAAGACGAAATCAATACCTAACACGTTGCAAATATAGAAAACCCCCACAAAGGTTAGATACAGTGAGCATCAAAGAAACTGTACATTAAGAAAAAATATACATTAATAAAATACCGTTAATTTTATTTCAAAATTGTGTCATTGCCAGTTTTTAAAATTTTTGTTTCAACAAAAAAAAAAAAAATTTCAAAATATTGTCAAATTTTTTCGGGCACTCTCCTTAAGTGGTTGAGTTTTGTGATTGTCAGAATTTTATCCATAGTGTACAGTTTTTTTTTTTTTGATGCTCACTGTAGATTAGATAAGGTGTTGGAACCTCATTAATATCCAATCCGCGTATCACACATTCACTTAAGAGGTCTAACATGACTCTAGAATAAGTCTTGCTATTTGCTGCATTCACCCTAATAGTCACCCTAGTCCAGCTGGTTGTGTGCTAGCTTATTCGACGTGAGGCCTCGGTGCAAACCCCAGTTCAGACATCCCAACTGAACGAAATATAAAAAAATATTTCTACGGCGACTTGCTCTCAGCAGATTTCTCGCAAAAACTCTGTGAGTAAATAAAATTGCCATGAAAAAGTTTCTCAAAAATTTGTAGTTCGAAGCCGGCTTTAAACTGAAGGCCCCCCCCCTCATGAATAAAATTAACAAACACGAGATATGTAGTATGAGAAACTAGCTCCATAATCCTGACTGAAGGGTTGTAATGATTAATTATGTATGTATGACCTCTTCGTAGTCTCCTGCCAAAAACTCTGTACAAAATTGAAATGAAAAACTTCTCAAAAATTCGTTCGGAGTCGACTTTAAGCTGTAGATCCCGTCAGTGATAGACAAAATTAATATAAGTGGTGTGAGAACCTAGGACCATTCTTTTATTGGAGATCTCAGTACACTTTCTTCACCCTGTAAATTTTCCTTTTTTCGGAAATATTTAAAAGCCACCCTGAAATTGTTGAAATTCTCCCCCTTATATTGTACAAAATGAAATGAATGTTAATTAAAATGCTTGAAATAAAAATGAATTGAATAACAAAATAAAAGAAAATAAAAAAATGAAATATTTTATAAAAAAATGAGGAACATGGAGAATTATAATAATTTATCATTTAACACACACACAACAACTACAGATGCAGAAAAGTATTTAATTTTCAGGGAAAAAAGAATAAAAATTGAAAACAAGAAAAAATTTTTGTTCACATGAAAAAGTTTATCAAACCTATGCTGATGCTTTGAAAAAGCATTTGTTAGTGCTATTCAACGCAGATGAATGATTCGGTTAATCGAAAAAGTATACCTGGATTTTGGTGAATGAAAAGAAAGGGATTTCAAAGCCTTAGCCTCTACAAAATTCTTAAGTTCTTATGACCATATTCATATCAACTTATCATATATCATACTGTGTATTGCCACACACTTTAAAACAGTCCTACTGAATTGGATAACTTAGCTGCATGGTAGGGGAACGTCACTAGCGTCAAGTGTAAGCTATGTAAGGATAGTGCCGATACAGTAGAGCTTAAATTTTCAAAGAACATCTTGCAAAGAAATAGATCCGCAAACCTGCAAAGATATAACCAAGTTTTTAAAGCGACTGTCGGGATAATTAAGAGCAGAAAGTGAAGATTCATTAAGGATTTAGCGAGATTCCAGATTCTGGAATTACAATTGATGGTCTTGTCTGAATAATGCAAGATACCAATAAAGCTGCTTTGGTTGCTGCTGAGATCGTAGAAACAGGCATCAGATATGTTTTGCTTGTTTCCTTTATAACGAAGCTTTGAGGTTAAAGTCAACTTGTCAGTTATCGTCGAACGGAGAGTTCATAGCATAAAATAAGATTATTCGAATAATACATACACAATTCGTTATTACCTTGCTTTTCAGTTAGGATTGCGACCTAGATTCTCACACCACTTATGTTGTGTGCATTTTATGCATGAGTGGCGGGACATACAGTTTAAAATCGACTCCGGACGATTTTCGAGACGTCTAACCTGGGGTTTGAACCGACGCCTCACTTCTTATAATACAACACACTACCTACTAGACTACGGCGACTTAATGATATCCATGCCTAGAGAAACTTTTCCTGAACTATTGTTCAGTTAGTAAGACAACTTACAAATACAAATTTTTTTCAATCTCTTAAAGGTCTGTGGCTCTGTATTCTAACAAATTCGGTTCCTGGCCATTATGCTGATAATATACGAGAATCGTAGAAAATACATAAGACGTTGGTTATATCATATGATACCATATCAAGACACTAATATATCACACTAGGAGCTATGTAATAAAAACAGAGGAATCGTATAGACGGTGATCACAAATAAATTAAGGTCATGTAGTAATTCATTTCCCGTTGTGGAACTTACTCCTTAGCAGCATTTGTCTCAGTTCAAATAGCCCCCAGTTATCGACTGTATGTCCGTACAAATGTTGAGATCAGCGAATAGATTAACATATAAAGGTCAGATTGTCATTCACTTATTATTCGAACTTGTACTGGAGGACTATAAAAAAAATTTAAGAAGTATTAATTGATTATTTTTAAAGCATATTTTTAGTTGCCATCTTTAAAATATTTCATTTATTTTCTGTTCATTACGAATCTTTTCGTATTACATTGTTATTCGAATTACTACTCAAATATTTTACGAAACCTAAACGATTATAGAGAGAAAAAATCATTCGATTTTTTCGATCATTATTAAGCACTCACAAATTAATGACTCTCTTATTTACATTGAAATAAGTAAGAGTAAATAAATTGAAGTATACTTTCAGGAGATATTATAAAATCATTTTTATTTGCATACTTTTTAACTTATTATATTGCAATGTATTTGCTTATCAAAATGCATTCATATTTCCATAGAGTTTTAAGTAAATAAATAATTGATAAAAAATAATTTTAATTAAAGCAATTTATTCTACAGGATATTTATTGATTTTTTAGTTTTTTATTTTAAGAAATATTTTTCTTTAATTTAGAGAGCAAAAAATTTTAAAAATAATTGTTAATATATTCTAAGCATAAGGAAAAGAAATTTCAATTCCAAACAAATTGACCATTTTCAAATTGTTGGTTTGTGGCAACAATTGCATTCATTTTATGTTGGCAGCACTTTGATTTACCACCAAAACCAATACGTGCTCAGGTTAAATAAACAAATGCTGCAAATGGCATCCATTCAAGTGGCATGATTTTCTTAAGCTTAAATGAAAACAATTCAAGAATTTTTAATTTATAATGAAAATGCAAAAGTATTTTCTATTTATGCAGGAATTTCTTGCTAACAACTATAAATTTTCAAAGGAATCTGGAAATTTAAAGGCAATTTTAACTTGACTTCACATATTTTTGATGTCATCAGATAATATTGAGAAATACAAAGAATGAACAACAGTGCCCGGTATACGCAAGTTTATTGCTAAAGATCGTGAAACTGGTATCATTGTTGATGCGCCAAGAGAGTGAGCGTATATATCGCAGCTGTGGCTGAGAGTTTGCGTGTTTCAAGAGTTGAAGCCGCATAACCATCGGCTGCGTTTTCGCTTCGCTAAATGGGCCAACGAGAAAGCGCACGATAATGTCGATTTTGCCAAACAAAAATCATGCTTTCGGATGAAACTCTCTTTCATCACGATGGGTACGTTAATAAGCAAAATTGCCGTATTTGGGACTCAGAAAACCCACACGATGTTTTACAGAAGGCAATGGCAGGCATTACGAGTGACTGTTTGCTTCGGCTTGTGGAGCGGAGGCATCATTGACGCATTTTTCTTTGAAAATGAAGACGGCGCAACCATTAAGATCAATGAAGAGACCTATCGCACTATGATAACCGATTTTTTGTACCCACTCTTCATGGTAATGATGTGAACGATCTTTGGTTTCAACAGGCTCGTGCAACTTGCCACTTGCGTCACGGCCTTTTAATTAGTCGAAATGGTAATGTCAATTGACCGCCAAGAAGCGGGGATTTGACACCGTTGGACTATTTTCTGTGAAACGCCATTAAATAAAAGTGTCATGCCGAGTAGAAGTCTCCGTAATCTAGTAGGTAATGTGTTGACTTATTAGACGTAAAGCCACGGTTCAAATCCCAGATCAGACATCAAAACGAAAATATGAAAAAAATATTTCTCAGCAGATTTCTGAAAAAACTCTGACAGTAAATAAAAATTGCCATGAAAAGTTTCTCAAAAATATGTCGTTCGGAGTCGACTTTAAACCGTAGGTTCCGCCACTCGTGTATAAAATTAACACACACAACATAAGTGCTGAGAGAAGCGAGGTCGTAATCCTGACTGAAGGCTTACAATGACCAATTATGTATGAAACGGAAACGATTGAGCATTTGAAGACCAATATTCGTATTGCCAGATACGAGTGTCCCATACACTAGAAAAAGTGCATGAAAATTGGTCGGATCGAATGAGGTACTGTGAGGCGAGACCCGGCAGCCATATTGAATGATAAAATATTCCATTTCGAACCGGAACAATTGTACTTCACAACAAAAAAATTAATTTGATACAATTTTAAACTGTTTTTGTTTTACTGCATTTTTAATTTTAAACTTTTAAATCAACCACCCTTTACAACCACGATAATAAATTTGATAAAAAAAAATTTGATTTGATTTAAAATATTACAGTTGATATCCCTTAGCTATGATGCAAATCAAACTGTAATCAAATATGGCTTGTGGTTTAGGAAGTTCTGTAGTGTTCTGTTCGTTCTACTTGCTTATCTTGCAGTTGTTTGAGAAAAAAAAAAGAAAAAATAAAAATTTTAATAATAAAAAACATACAGGAAATTACATTCGAGATTCCTTCTACAAATCGTTGAAGCATAAAGTATCATTGAATTGCAACGGAAAGAGCTGGAAAAAAGAAAAAGAGAGGAAGTAAGACAACTATTTTTTCGCATTTTATTTCTTTACATATCTGCTACAGAAATCCTCGATGAGGTTATAAATTTTTAAAGGCAAAAATTAACTGTCATGCAAGCATTATGGTGCAGGAAATTTTAAATTTTATTTCTTGACAACAGATTTATGATAAAAACTGTTTGAAGTAATTTGTTATGAAATATTTTTTTTGTCATTAATGTTTAAAAATTAAATTGGAAAATTATAGAGAAAAAGTTACAATAAATAGTCAGTACTTCTGTATCTAAAACCTTAAAAAATAAAAATTAAAACTCCAAGCAAATCTAAGAAGACTAACTTCAGCCGATACTATATCTCTGGATACGACCAAATATAATTCGCCCAGATCCTGTGAGAAGTTTTAATGATTTAACACTGTACATTAACATGCCAGAATATATTTATTTTGAGACTGAATTTGCCACAAATATTGTTGCAGCTACGCCTGATTTAATTGCAATGCCTGTTGCTGCTGACGTCGAAATGTTTACAAATATTTTGAATATCCCTGAGCACAATTTATTAAGAACCAGCTTGTATTTGAATATATTTGTTGTTGTAAAAGATTTTAAAGCTGTCATAGTAAAATTGTATTCAATTACACGATGACTTTTGGGTAAAAATGGGATTTCTTTACACCGCAATCCAATTGTACGCATTAGGAAATCAACAGAAATTGTATAAATTTTAACAAAATTTACTTCTTTGAAAACAACATGAGTTTACTTACTTATTTAATTGGTCATTAAACAACCCGTTTATCAGATTTCGGCCTGCTTTAACACGTCCTTTCAGGCACCTTTGCCTCTTGAGAGATGGTAATTCAAAACGATGACAGTCCTTCCTCAATTAAGTTCTTCCAACGACCTCCGCTAACCCCCATATCAAATACCTCTTCTATTCGAACAACATGGCCAGGCCAACACAGTGTCTACATACATCATCACCAATTTGCACTAGGCCGAAAATCATGCGTAGGACTTTTGCCTCGAATACTTGTAAGACTGCTACATGGGCACTTAATAATGTCCGTCCTTCTGGGCCATAATGAAACACAGGGGAGGATCAGTGACTTGTAGAGCATGTGTTTTATTGAATGAGAGAGGTCCTTGCTACTCAATCGCCTAGTGAGACCATAGTCCACCTGTTGGCAGGTTGATCCTACACTTGGTCTACAGAATGACATCATTTTTATTGTAAACGGTAAAGGTATACATACTCATTGACGATATCAATTGTAATCTGGAATCCGTATGATCCTACTTGTCGACAGTATATACTTCGTTTTGCCCTCAATTACTGCCACACCCAACTTGAATAATTCTATTCAATAGCTTTAAAAGAAGCAGTAACATCTAGCTTGGTACGTCCTTTGATGTCTATGACATCGGAATATGCAAGCAACTTGACAGTTTTGTGTAAAATAGTACCACAGCAATGCAATCTCGCCTTCCATTAGGGATCGTCTTGTCTGAAGCCTCAACAGGCTCGGCGAGATCCCCTCCTAGCAACAGTAACAACTCTCTTGGTACGCCACAAAATGTCAATGTCGTCAGCAAACACATCCATCTGGACAATTTTGCCCAAAATAATGCCATTGCTATGCACTCTCGCTCCAACTCTCTCTCTCCCTCTCTCTCGCCTTCCACAGAACACTCTGCATGACCAAACTGAAGAGATCGCATGATAATGTATCGCCCTGTCTGAAACATTGCAGGTTCGGAGAGATCCATTTCCAATAGCAGTAACATCTCGCTTCATACGCCCTATGATGTCAATGTCGTCAGCATACACAAGCAACTGGACACTTTTGTGGAAAATAAAGCCATCATAATGCACTCCCGTCTGACGTAGAATACTTTCCATGATGCAGTTGAAGTAGTCTCATGATAAGGGATCGCCCTGTGTGAAACCTTGCAAGTTCAGAGAGATCCATTCCTACCAGCAATAGGTTCAG
Organism: Sarcophaga carnaria; assembly: GCA_958299815.1. Classification (NCBI taxonomy): domain Eukaryota; kingdom Metazoa; phylum Arthropoda; class Insecta; order Diptera; family Sarcophagidae; genus Sarcophaga; species Sarcophaga carnaria. Next base: position 153,619,121 of record OY283149.1, read on the forward strand.
TATGATGTCAATGTCGTCAGAATGTACAAGCAAATGGACAGTTTTGTAGAAAATAGTGCCGTTACGATGCACGCCCGCCGTCCGCAAAACATTTTCTATGACGAAGTTAATGTATTCGCATATTAAAGGATCGCCCTGTCTGAAATCTCACAGGTTCGGCGAGATCCATTCCTATTAGCAGTATCATCTCGCTTGGTACACCCTTTAACGTCAATGTTGTCAAATAGTGCCATTGCGGTACACTCTCTCCTTCCACAGAACCCCCTCCATGACCAAGTTGATGAGTTCGCGTGGTAAAAGGTCGCCCTGTCACGGTATCAAAAGACACGGTGTGATCCATTCCTACCTAGATGAACAGGAATTTGCTCATTGACGATTCCTTAAAGGCTGCAGATGTGCCTAATAGGATGCCGTAAATTGGATTTTAAACGACGGAAGTACCTTATTTGTCAACATTAAACTGTAGCAAGATATCTTCGTAGCAAAGTATTATGATACATCAACTCATCATTTACTTCATTTCCATTTTGTTATCAAATCTTTAATTGGAATCAATTGTCAATTTCCAATTATAATTCTCCGTATATTAGTTATTGTCATGCATTTTATCAATCGTATTTAACTTCAACTCATTTAAATGCAAATGAAATGCAATTTTGTTAATCGAAAATCACACACAAAATTATTCGCAATTCTAATTTACGATTTCCACCAAATTTAAATTACCAACATAGTGTACGGGTACGTATGTCATCATATAAACCCCACATCATCATCATTACCATTAAGTTACGCAATTTCCTCAAATCAAATTAAAGTTTTTTTTACTTCGTCTTCGTCTTCTTTTTCCATCTTCAGCGATAAAATTGTAAAAATTGCAACGTTATTCGTTGCGAAATGAAATTGTCAGTCAATGATGCATCTGAAACAGATAAAATAGCTGTTGCAGCTACAATCATATATGTGGGGGAAGAAACATGGATCACGACAAAAAAAAATTTGCCAAATTTTGTGAGAAGAAAAAAAACGCGATGAAATTATTTCAAACGTGTGTGCTTGCATAAGGAAATTGTGTGCAAAAAACCCCAACCCCTGCCGTTTTTTTTTTAATAATTTTGCTACATTTGATCAGGCATGCATATGAGAATGCACAGAATTACTAACATCTATACAGTCACGCACACATACACACACATACAATTCCTAAGATGGTATCTCTAACAGGGGGCATGTCAGTTCATATACATGTGCATGCACATGTCATATTTCAGTTAAAGTCCTCCCCTGTTATTTAGGTGGCTGACTTCGGAGAAACATGGAAAGACGAGAAGCAAAAGGGAAGGAAGCAAGGCTAAGTAATCAAAAAGAAAATTTTCAATTGGAATTTTTCCTTTACGAAGCATATCTTTCGTTTACCTTTGAAACAAACAACAAAACCTGTGTAGAGTTGAGAAATATTTTCCAATGAACAGGCACACAAATAATCACATAAACATTCTCATACAACAACATGCCAATAACTGTTCCCAAACTCTGGCACAGTAGAGAGAGACACCACCGCTGTCATATGCAATAATAATATGCTCGTTCGTTCGTTTACATAAAGTTTTCGTATCCTTTAGTGATTTCCGTCATATTAGAAATTGCTTCAAACCATCGGCTGCAAATAGCGGCAAATAAAAGACACACGATAAATTCATTGCTTGTCATGAGAAAAAAAAACGAACTGAACTGAACTGAACGGAACATTATCAGAATAACTGTGAACGACGATTTAAAATATTTGTTGTTTTTTTTTGCCTGTTTTCAGAGGAAGAAACATGGAACAGAGAGGCTTAACAAACAGTGATTGTTTTGCCATGTCATGTAGAAAATTTTCGGGGTATCAAGAAAATGTCTTTTGCTTACGGCATTTATTGTGCGTTGATAAGGAAGGTATGTTGTACAGTGGAGCTACAAAAGGAAGAATTTTGTTACGTTTTTCCCTTTTAAAAATGTTTAAAATATAAGCTCGTAGATTGCAAATAAAATAAAAATAAATTTGTTTTAATCAAAATTCTTTACTATTCGCACAATTCTGTGTGCCACTGTTCACAACTTGATGTAAACAACACCAATTGCCTTCTTTTGTTATTCCTCTGTTTATACTCTTTGCATAAACAATAACAATTACTAGACAATTATTCGTTAGATCTTTATAACGGAGATCTTCAAATCGCGATTACTCTCCGCAAACACACCGCATCTTCACACAAGACTGACTGAACTTTTACTAACTCATTCGCCTACTGTGACTTGTCTTTTATATGGCAAAGTAAACAGTCTGATGAATGTTCTTGGAGACAAATGTTCATGACTTTGCCTTCTCGAAATCTCTATAAATATCAACATCGTTGTTTACGTTTATTGTTTGTTTGTTGTTGTTGTATTCTGTTTAATTGTTTACCATTCGTTTTTATGGAGGTGTTTGTTGTTGTATTTTTGTTTACTTGTTTACCATTTTTTGTGCTGGTGTTTGTTGTTATATTAAGCAATACGATAATTTCTAAACAGGTTTGTTCGCTGCATTGTTTTGTTTTTGTAGCTTTTGTCTAGATTTTTTATTTCAGTAACAATATCAAGAATAGAAGTCGCCGTGGTCTAGTAGGTAGTGTGTTGGCTAATTAGACAAAAAGCCAGGGTTCGAGCCCCAGGCCAGACATCAAAACAAAATACTAAAAGTATTTCTTCGTCGACTTTCTCTCAGCAGATTTCTGGCAAAAACTCTGCAAGTAAAATAAAAATTGCCATGAAAAGTTTCTCAAAAATCTGTCGTTCGGAGTCGACTTTAAACTGTAGGTCCCACCACTCATGTATAAAATTAACACACACGACATAAGTAGTGTGAGAAACTAGGTCGTAATCCTGACTGAAGGGTTATAATGACCAATTAAGTTATGTAACAATATCAAGTGATTTTATTTTTTAACACTTGCTTTGAACATTTTTTCATCCGAATCTAAAGAACTGTTTCTGCAGGTTAGATTGGTGAATAATGGAAACTCCTCCAGTCGCCGTAATACATATCAAGTATTGAATTTATTGATGTAGAAATACATGATAACATCTGCATTATAATCGCTATTGTAAAGAGCCTGATCAACTGATTATCTTGTCAAGTCAGCTCCTGCAAATATCGTTACAAGGAAAACTCTCGCATTCAAAAGTAATACTTTCAACCACCAAGAGTTATGCCACATCACCATGATCGGATTCAACACCCAACAACATGTGCAAATAATAAAAAAATTGTATCAAAAGGGGTATTCTATTCAGGCAAAGCATCGCGTACTTCTCTCATTTAATTGTTGCCCAATTCGAGTAGACATACTCGAGCTCTATTCGAGAGGTTCAGTAAAACAACACCAGTACTTCAATGAAACGAAAGATCTACTAAAAATACATCCGCTGAGAGTGTATATGAGAATCCGAGGCGAGGATGTCTGTTCGCTGAATGGCTTTTGAAGCTTTTTTTTATCGAAAACTCACTGCTCACTGCACTGATATTTATTATTTCAACGCGCCCACTGTAATCTAATGTTTATGGAAATTCCTTAAACAACAGTTTTTTTCTTTTCATGTTGTTTTCAAAGTCGAATTTATTCCATCTTATGTCTTGGAATGGATAAAGATTGAATCAACAAAATTCTTGCTACATATTTATTTCGCTTTAATACCCTACAACAGTATTAGACTGTTGCAATTACCTGTGTTAACCCAGAAAAATGGCTTCCCAATAGTTTCATTTGAAACGTGCACACGTGCATGCGTACATAATTAGTCATTACAACCTTTCAGTCGTGATTAGAACAACCTTCTCACACCTCCTTTGTAAAGTGTGTTAATTTTATCCAATAGTATTGAGATCATCAGCTAAAGTCGAATCCGAGTAACAGATTTTTTGAAAAGATTTTCATGGCAATTTTACTCTCAGAAGTTTTGTTTATATTTCGTTTTTATTCCAGATGTCAGGGCTGGGGTTTGAACAACGGTCTCATGTTTACAAAAACACAACCTGTTTACAAATTATCGTACTGCTTAATATAACAACAAATACCAGCATAAAAATGGTAAACAAGTAAACAAAAATCCACAAACAACACTACAAGAGTAAAACAATGTTTTTATATTTATATAGAGAAGGCGAAGTTATGAACATTCGCCTTCAAGAACACTCATCATACTGTTTACTCGACTACTATATAAAAGTTTGAATAGAATAATCGTGGTTTGAAGATCTGTCGAACATTTGTCTAGTAATTGTTATTGTTTATGCAAAGAGTTTAAACAGAGGATTAACAAGGACAAACAATTGTTGTTGTTTACATCAAGTTGTGAACAGTGGCAGACAGAATTGTGCGAATAATAAAGAATTTTAATTAAAACTAAACACAAGTATTTTCAATCTACGAGCTCATATTCTAGACGTTTTTAAAAGGTAAAAACGTAACAATATGATTGTTGCTACCCCGGGCAAAACTTCATCCCATTAGTTTTGCTTGAAAAAACTCAGAATTAATTTTTTATTCGGGCACCAACTGTTATCGTTTAAAGAACGAAATCTTATGAATCGACTTTCAACATTCCTGTCCGACACATCATACATCATAGTTACGTCAGAGTTGTATGCCAAAGTCACTCAAAGAAATATTTTTCAGAAATGTCTGTACTGGGGCTTGGATTACGGCCTCACGTCTAATGAGCCGATACACTCATACATACATAATTGATCATTACAACCCTTCAGTCAGGATTACGACCTAGTTTCTCACATCACTTGTGTTGTGCATGTTAATTTTATACATGAGTGGTGGGACCTACCTTTTAAAGTCGACTCCGAACGACAGATTTTTGAGAAACTTTTCATGGCAATTTTATTTGACACTCAGAGTTTTTTCCAGAATTCTGCTGAAAGAATGTCGCCGAAGAAATACTTTTTGTATTTTGTTTTGATGTCTGGCCTGGCTTTACGTCTAATAAGCCAACACACTACCTACTAGCCGATACACCACCTAATAAAATATAAGACTTGATTTTACTACTCGATGCAGTATGTCAATGCCTTTATTGCTGCCTGTCTAACTACACAGATTCTAATATAATTCATACGATACATGAATCCTTTGCCGTGAATATTTCTTAAAAGCTGAGATCGTGACAGGCGTTTACAATGGTTTTTGACTCGGATAAGTTTAGGGTGTCAACAATCGTATTTTATGGACTCTAATTTGATTTTTTTTTGTTGTTTTTTTTTTAATAAAACGAGAGAAAATAACGATGATGTGGATGACGATGATGACATTGATGAATTCCAGCAAGCACATCCCCCCCCCTCCCCCTGCTATGTTATATGATACTTTCGTCATGTCATTTCTGAAAAGTTTCAATCTAAAGCTCTATAAATACACTCTTATAGAACTACACAAGCACGTGTGCTCTTGTATAAATGTATGTGTGTATGTATGTATGTATTAGTATGATTATATAATATAAGCAAATAACGTATACATATTTGCTTTAAGCATTCATGCAAAAATATATCGACTTTTATTATATTTTACCGCTAAAATAAATACGTATTCCTAGCAGGAGAGATACACTATCGAACGAACATATGCATGAGCTATTATGCGTATATTTTTTTCTCATTCAAATTGTTGCTACAAATGTAGATTTGTTTCCCCATTTTATTTCCGATTTCATTTTATTTCGTTTGATTTCGTTTCTTTTTTTTCTACTTTTTGTTGCCACCGCCAATCATTTCCAAAAATGGATCAATTGCCTCTCATCTATTTAAATCAAACTATCGATATGTGAACGTATGAATAAATGACTGGAATGACTGAGTGACTGAATGAATGAATATGTTTATGATTGTATTGCTATGCTGCTATGCTATGTGTGTGGTATTGATGTGAATTTAAATACATGCAGCCCCCACAACCATTTATAAAGCAAAAGAATATCGAATACAAACGTAACGTATGTATATGCAATGAGATACGATATTAACTTTAACGTTTGCATTTTGATTTAATAAAATTTCAATTTTTTTAAATATTTTATTGAATCCGGGTTTTCTTTTTATTTTTCTATATTTTGTTTAAGGTTTTTATGAGATTTTTCTGATTAAAATAAAAGCTTAAGCAATCAAAAATAAACGTTTAACTACGTGCATTTTGGGAAATGCATTTAATTTTATTGCATACAATTATCTGCTTTAAAAATACGTGCAGTGATAGGCAAACTGTACTTAAAAGCATATTTATTTAGGCCTACCAAGAGAATACTTATGACCAAATGGTTAATTAGTTGAACTACAACAATGAACCGGATAGTGATTCATATTATCAAAGGAGTAGAACAGATGTAGGGTTATTTAACATATACTTCACACACGACTACAACTTTAATAAACCGTTCGGTGACTATAAGAGATCAGCAATGAGTATTAAAAAAGATGAGTAAAATCGAATCATACTCATATTTTATGATACTTATACGCAATCATACTTATTTTAATGTCATGGAACCTCTCATATTCAAAGTTTTAAGTACTCATCATATTATTTTTACGCTGAGGAGGAGTAAATGTACCTAATCGCATCATAGGGGTAGTCGTCACTACCCCCGTGTGTGGGGCCCACACCCACTAAATCTCCCCCTCCTCTTTTGGGCTCCTTATGCCCACTCCGGAACTACCGTGGTATAACTTCGAAGTGGAGTCCGTCTGGCCATTCAGCCCCTTCATGTCCATATCCGCGTCCGGATTGCGTAACGAATTCCGAGGTCTTTAAACGTCCATTCTACTTCTCTCATCTAAGTCGATCTTCTTAGATTTTAGTAAGACTTCAGCGTATCTGACTATACTATTCCAATTCTCCTCACTGTTCAGAATTACATCGCAGAAGTTCTCGATAGTACAGACGCCGACTTTGGCCTCCAGATTCCTTTTTTGCAGTCTCCATCTCTCACAATGAAAGGAAAGTGTGTTCCGCATCATCAGTCGACGCATCATCGTAGATACAATATGGTCGTGTCATCTTCCCCATTTTAAATAGGTACTTACAAAAATAACCATGTCCAGATAACAGTTGTGGCAGATAGTAGTTAACCTCACCAAATTTCCTCTCCATCCAGCGGGTAATATCTGGGAGAAGTTTTGGCGTCCATCTACCACTCGTCTCAGTATTCCATTCCTCTTGCCATTGTTGTATGGTTCGCTCTCTGGCGTAGTACTCATCATATCCATACTTAACAACACACACGTATGATGTTGTTTATTTCGACTGTCCATAACTCAACATATACACGAAGCACAAAATAAATATGAGTCGCGTACGAACACTAAAATACTTACTAGAAGGTTGTATGTTTGTTCTGCTCTATCTTTTTTGTTTGTACGTGCTTATGAGTAGCGACTACCTAACCACCAGAGGCCAGACGATTGCTAAAAGTCTGATCAGACAAGAGTCCATAGTTTAAACTCCATCTCCGACATCTCAAAATATGAAAAAAAGAAAATATTTTTTTCGGCTACAGCGAGTCTTCTGGCAAAAACTCCGAAACTAAATAAAACTGCCATGAAAATGTTCTCAAATATCTCTGTCTTTAAGCTGTATGTGACGCCATTCGTTAATAAAATTAACACTGCAACATGGGTGGTGTGAAAAACTAGGTCGTAATCCTGACTGAAAGGTTTTAATGATCAATTAAGTAAGTTAGTAGGATCAGATTAGAATGAAGATTTTGTTATAGAGAAGATAACAACAGACAATTACAAAACCATCCGATAGCGGCGTGGAATTGATCCTCATTGAACTATTATTGTAACGGATAACCTCTTTTGCTAGAACTGCAAAAATTCTTTCAGCGCCAAGAAAGTGTTTTATCACTATGAAACGGACTATGATTTAACCTGTCAAAAAATCCTATTATTTGTATATACCTGTGTCTAAAAACCATCCAATTATTCCCCTGTGATCCTAACATCTCTGATTATAATCTATGTTCTTAACATATTTAGTTTTAAAGTTCCTAACTTCTCTGATCCTAAACTCTCTTCTCATAATTTAGAAATTATTTAGTCTTGAAGGTTTTCAGTGGCACATTGATTTCAATTTCAATTAGCTTTTCAAATACAATCAGTTTTCAAGACAATAGAATACTAATTTTAGTAATATAATAGAATAGTAATAGTTTAACTAATGTAAACAATTGTTACAAGCTCTTTACAAAATATTTCCATAGAAAAAATATTTTTAGTTTTTAAATATTCCCTACAGTACACCCACACTACGTATGCATAATATTTCTAATATTATGTTGTAAATAAATAAATATTACTCATACGCCTAAATCCGTAAATTAATTACCATTATTATGGCCATCATTATGTCCATCATTATGTCATTAGTATTTAATTCATTACGTAGTTAGCTATTCAATGATATCCCAAAATTAAATGCAAAAATGAATACAAAATTAAAAACAAAAAAAAAAAAAAAACAACAGTTCAGCAACTTAAAATCGTCGATTGTTTTTGGAGTACTTTTATGTTCGCATAATAATAACCCCTCCAGTGAAGCACCACTGATGATTACAAATTAAAAAAAGAGTCGCTACTTAGTGGTGACATTTGAATTCAATTTAATTGTGAATGTATGTACGTATTTACGTATGTATGTAATATGTATGTATGTATGCAATTTAGGGTAACTATTTGCAAATGCTTACACGCGTACACAAATGCATACAAGTGCACACATTATCCGTAGAGTAAATATTTTGAATAAATGAGTGAATAAAATTGGCGTAAAGGAGGGGTAGTAAAACAATTCTATTTTTTTTTTTGGTATTTTGGAAAATAATGAAGGAAATCGTTTTGTTTATTTTTATAAATTTAATGTCACAATATCAATAAAGCGGTTTTAGCAAAAGTATTCATCATGGAAGTTGGTTAATAAATAGTTTTACGATAATACGTCGCAGTACTCACTTGGGAAGGAGGGGTCGTGAAAAAGGCTCTGGTCATTTACACAAAGTATTGTCACGAAAATAAAAAATCTGGTTACTGGTGTTTTGCTTTTACATAGCTTATATTAAAATTATTAAAAAAAGCTAAAAAATCAAAACAATGTAGTAAACAAACCTGTTTACAAATTATCGTACTGCTTAATATAACAACAAACACCAGCATAAAAATGATAAATAAGTAAACAAAAATCCACCAACAACACCACAAGAATAAATGTAAACAACGATGTCATGAATATTCACCTTCAAGGACATTCAACAGACTGTTTAGCGCCTGTCATATAAAAGGCAAGGCAAGGTAGGCGAGTGAGTTACTAAAGTTCAGTCAGTCTTGTGTGAAAACGCAGTGTGTTTGAAGAGAGTAATCGTGGTTTTGAAGATCTTCGTTACAAAGATCTGTCGAATAAATTGTCTAGTAATTGTTATTGTTTATGCCAAGGGTAAGAAAAGCAATTGTTGTTGTTTACATCAAGTTGTGAACATTGGCACAAAGAATTGTGCGAATAATAATAAAGAATTTTAATTAAAACTAAACAAAAATTAATTTTTATTTTATTTGCAGTCTACGAGCTCATATTTTAAACGTTTTTAAAAGGTAAAAACGTAGCAGTATTTTATTGAAGCTGACTATTTTCTTTATATTATATCGAGCAGGTTGGATCCTTTAAAGACTATATGACCTTAATGTTGAACAAGATGGACTATGCTAGAAACTAAAGCTTTTAAAACTTGTTCCAATACTGGCCACTAGACCACAACAGCCACAACAAAAATTGTTTGTCATCTGCTGCATTTGAACTCAAGATACTTGAGCTTGTATACTAGCTTTTTAACTGCTCCACCACACTATCTGATCCTCCTCGGAACCGATAACGCAGACTTAACTGACTGTTTGGTTTATAGTTATTGAGGCATTGCTCTAATACGCAGAGTTTTTACTTTTGAAATGTTTATTTTCAGTCCCGCCAACATCATGTCATGTGGCTTTGGTTTAAGGTCTCACAGACTACATCCTAAAGGAAACTAGAATATCATTCAGGTCATCTTTAATTTCCCAAGATGGAACAGAAAGCATATGTGATTTATTATTTTAAGAGAAGTGATGAGAGGATCTTGTCAACTCCGCAGTAGGTCAATACGTACTTTTGGACTTTTAAATGAGAAATCGAACGTCTCTAAAGTGTTTTGTTGAGTTTTGTTGCATACCACCAAGAGTTTTGTAATGCAAAAAAAATTGTTTTAGCTTTAGGCCCATAAAAGCTTAACGAGCCTTTAAAGACTCTGTTAGCAGTCCTCTGTCACAAATCTGAAAGTAAATAAAATTGCCATGAAAAGTTTTTGAAATTTGTCTTACGAAATCAACCTTAAACTGTACTTTCCATTACTCTTGGATAAAATTAACACACACAGCATGGGTGCAGTGAGAAGATAGCTTGTAATCTTGACTACTGGGTTGTAATGACAGATTAAGTAAGTAAAAAAGTATGAATATTTGTAATTGTTATAGAATATTAGTGCTCCTATTGTGCTAAAACATTGTTCACTACTGTTCACACGCAAGTGAGTCTCTAATTCAATAAAAAACTGTGATTTAATTATGATGACTTAATTTTTTGTGCGTGTTTACATATTGTTTTCCAAGTATACGAAACAATTTCTATGTAAATATTTAAACATGAAGTTAACAACACTTAAAATAGTGTCAAACGATTTGTAAAACACGCATGCTTTTTTATGCGTGCGTTTTTTATGGAAATTAGAAAAAGTTTTTTATTAAACAAACGAAAAAACAAGAAATTTCCAGTACTATTTAACATTTCTTCACTGATTATTGGAATTTATTTCAAAACAAAGTTACAAAATATTTACAATAAAGTTCATACATACAAGAAATGCTGCAAGTCGTACGACCAATTCTGTTAAATTTAAATAAATTTAGAATTCCATCTTGTAAATCTTTTATTTTCCTACAATAAATATTTTCATTAAAATAAATTGAAATTCAAGAATTTTTTTTCCCCACCTTTAACAAGCTTAACTTGCATACACCATGCAATACGCAGTGAAAGAACGATTAAAATTTATGAGATTTTATAGACACCAAGCAGTAAGGAAGTAAGTAAGCAAACTATGCGAAAAGAAGGAAAAAACTTTGAACAAAAAACAACTGTTCTGTGTTTAAACTTGAATACAAGGTAAAAATATGCCAACAGAAGGTGTGGAAGCGCAAAAAAAAGTGCAACTTTGATAAGACGGCAATATTTGCAATATTTTCGCTGCATCTCTAAGCTATTAAAGGAAGGAAGGAAGGAAGGATGTAGAAAAAGCGTATAAATTGTATAAACATAGTTATTCAATACCCTTTTTCATGTTACTACAGCAAATCGTATAAATATATGGCAAGTTATTTAGTTGATTTCTATTTAAAAATAACGATAATCTAAAGTATAATTCACGGTGCTAGAAGTATACTCATGTCTCAACATACGGGTCATGCGAGAACCAGAAATGATAATAGAAGCCTTCAACAAGTGCAGAGTCTGGAGACATGTCATAGTACCCAGTGCCTAAGAGAATTTTAGATGCCTCAAAACAAAGAATCCTTAGAAAACTTCCTTCGATCGCATGTATACCCTCCGTATAATTGTACAGCAATCGACAATACAACAAATTTTCCTCTTCATGGTCTTTATAAACGTCTCAAAGTGTTCTCAAAACCCTAGATCACCAGGCAAGGTTTTTACACCGCAAACTATTGTACAAAATCACCACGCACAACAGGAATGATGTGAGAAGCTAGGTTCTAATCCTGACTAATAGGTTGTTATGATCAATCAAGTAAGTATGTATTCAAACTCTTTACGTGGTTGCCAAAATGTCCAATTATATACAGCAACGCGAAAGGCATTAGAACTGATATTAACACATTTCTTGATGTTTTAGTACGTAATTCCGGAACATATGGTATACGAGACCGAAAAAGCTGATCGGAACAGCAAAAAAAAACTCTCTAACAATACACACAAGGGGAAATTTAAAACACAGGGTGGTTGCAAAGGATGTAATATATCGAACTCTAGGCCAAATCAGTTTACGGTTATCCTACACTTGAAGTCACCATAGTCCAGTGGGTAGTATTTTGGCTTATTAGACATGTGGCTTCGGTTCAAACCCCAGGTCAGCCATCAAAACGAAAATATGAAAAATATTTCTTCGACGACTTCCTCTCAACAAGTTTCTGGCAAAAAGTCTGAAAGTAAACAAAATTGTCGTTCGGAATCGATTTTAAACTGTAGGTCCCACCACTTATGTATAAAATTAACACACACAACATGAGGGGTGTGGGGAGCTGGGTCCTAATTCTGACTGAAGGGTTGTAATAACCAATTATGTATGTTATGTATGTATGTGTAAAAGCTATTCCAGTACTTATCGATCTCTGCCTAAGAAAACTTCTTATGATATTTGCTCCAAACATCACATCCAATCAGCAACTTCGGTTTCAAACCGATCTATAAGCCATTCCTGTCGTGAGTGTGAAGATAATTAAACTTTAATCAGACTATCAAACAAAAGGTAATTGAATTGCATAAATTTAACAGATAAATACTGCTCTAAATTATACTTGGAAATTATTTAAAATACACTCTCAACCCCCCCCCCCCCCCCAAAGTTATTTGTTTAAATTTTTATTGTTGTCGTCTCTGGCTTCGAACAATTTTCGAATATTCACTCAATTACCCAAACCATTGCTGCATGTAAATTGCTTCTACAATTATTATCATTCTCCCCTTTCCTCTCTTTCTCTCACTCTCTCTTTCGCTTTCTCTATCTCTAATTCAAAATTTCACTTGAATACTTATGAGTCTTTCTGTGGTCATAATGTCACACACAGATACCCAGTAATTGGAAAATATGAACACGAGAGAAAGACAACATTTGTTGCAAACGTCTGCTTTTCACAAAAAATGTCACACATCATATCTTGGCTAAATTGTTAATATATCTGTATGTGTATTCGAGTGCGTGTATGTGTACATATGTATGCAAAAGTGCATGCAATCCTCTCATACGTACACACACACACACACGAATGCATTGAAATATTTCAAATTAAATTTCATGAATCTTATGCATGCATTGTAATGCCCTTTGATTGAAAATCTATTCCATCCAATGAATTTGAATATTTATTTGCTTTCTGTCATACTGACTGACCATTTCAATTCATAAGTATACATACACATGTGTAAGTACGTGTGATTATGTGTGAGTACATTATTATTCCATTTACAGTTTTGCAGGTACTTATTGCACTGACTCAAAGCAATTGATGAGGAGAACAGAGTATGGCCAAGGGAATAGGGACCAGATTAAAATATTTTAAAACAGAATAAGAAAGTACAGAGTCCTCCATAAGAAGGTCTTCGAGTCTGGCTAACGGATATCGATGTATAGTGAGCGCCAAAAGAAACTAAAACTCAACTTTTACCACTTAAGAACAGTGCCCGAAAAAATTTAACAAAATTCCGAAATTATTTTGTAATTTTTCTTGTTGTTTCAATTTTAAAAATTGGCAATGAAACAATTTTAAAATAAAAATAACGGTAAATTATTAATGCATATATATTTTTTAATGTTTAGTTTCTTTTGACGCTCACTGTATATAATCACTGTTGGAAGGATGTTTGCTTTTATTTACCCATCCTAGCCAAGATGTTCTTGATATAAATGAGTCTCTAAAGAGGATATCATGATTCATTCATGGTAGGAAGGTAAAAGTCCTCCCTGAGAAGTTAGAAGTCGCCCTAGTCTAGTAGGTAGTGTGTTGGCTTATTAGACGTAAGGCCTCGGTTCAAACCCCAGGTCAGACATCAAAACGAAATATGATAAAAAATTTCTTCGGCAACTTACTTTCAGCAGATTTATGGTAAAAATTCTGAAAGTAAATAATATTGCCCTGAAAAGTTGCTCAGAAATCTGTCGTTCGGAGTCGGCTTTAAATTGTAGGTCCCGCTACTCATTTATAAAATTAACACACACAACATGAGTGTTGTGACAACCTAGACCTTAATCCTGACTGAAGGGTTGTAATGGCCAATTATATATGTAGTTAGAAGTGAAGTGTCCCAACTGCTGTAATAAAATTTTGGGATACTGCACTACGCTGATACACTCATCCGATTTAATAATTTTGAATAGACCGCTAAAAATTCAATCCAGAAGTTATATTACTCTTTATGGTCTCGTCCAGGCCACAAAAACCTAAATACCCATTCTCTGCTATCCACCAGGATAGCAATACCGTTATCAATATAAGAAATCCCAAGAGTTGCAGTACCTACACTCACCTTATTCAGATACTAGAAAGTGACAGATACAAGGCATCCAATTCACTGCAAATCTTTTCATAAACCTTATAACAAGACCAACTCATTTAAAAGATCCGAGCGACAAGCCCGTTATTATTCTGATTTACACAGAAATCCATGAAAACTGACTCCAGTATCCAAACAGGACAAAAGGGTCTTTAAACACAAAATTTCTTATCGAGCACCATAATCAAACAAATGTATGCCGTTATCAGGTTTAAAGCTTCATGGGCTAGCTATGCTGTACATAATCTGAGCTCTTTTTCGCAAACGTGCTAAATATGAGGCCCTTTGATATGGTGTTATGAGGATTGTATCACAGGCACATCCTGGATGGATTTGTGACATCACAGAATATATCTTCCGAATGCACTTAACATTTAAGCAAGATACCTATCAGCTGCAATATCTGCTTTAAAATTGATCTGCCAGAAGAGGTTGCCTTTTGCATTTTTTCTTTCTCTTGTTAAAATGGATGCACGTGTTTATAACAATCCTCCTTTGCATTGCGAATTTCTTAAGAACACTGTTTGGATACACCTTTAATCCGATAGATCCAAAATATATTGGTTGAAGTAGGGTTTGCCCTTACATCGGTTGTACTGAGAATTTCAATATCCTCCAAACCAAAGTGCAAGTTCCTTCTGGATATGAAGTCGTCATAGTCTAGTATGTAGTGCGTTGGCTTACTAGACCTGAGGTCACGATTCAAGCCCCAGGTCAGACATCTCCAACAAAACGAAAGCAAAAACTCTGAGAATAAAAGAAAATTGCCATCAAAGAGTTTCTCAAAAAATTAAATGAAAATTAACGCACACAACATAAGTGGTCTAAAAAACTAGGTCGTAATCCTGATTGAAGAATTGTAATGATCAGTATGTATGTAAGTTTGTGGCATTCATTGCTATGGCACATTACAAACCGTAGCTTTATGTTAGTAAGCCGTTCATTGCCCTAATAGTAGGAATAAAAAACGTTCAGTGTGTAGTAGAGAAGTCGCTGTTGTCTAGTAGGTAGTGTGTTGGCTTATTAGACGTAAGGCCACGGTCCACACCCCAAGTCAGACGTCATAACGAAAATATGAAAAAAATATTTCTTCGGCGACTTCCTCTCAGCAGCTTTCTGACTCTGAGAGTAAATAAAAAATTGCGGTAAAAAAGTTTCTCAAAAATCTGTCATTCGGAGTCCATTTGAAACTGTATATCCCGCCACTTCTGTATAAAATTAACATACCCAAACATAAGTGGTGTGAGAAGCTAGATCGTAATCCTGACTGAAGGGTTGTAATGACCAACATGCCAGAATGCTGGTGCTTCCAACATGACTATGATCAGTTTATGTTGTCCACAACTATAGTGGAATTCCTGTAAAAAAGCTTTATTAACGGTTAATGGTTGGAAAGTTCTTTGGCATCGTAGTTGCATAATTTCTTGCAGATCATTTCAATTGGAGAACATATAAATTGTGATGCGATTAAGTTGGATTGCGAAGATGTTCAGCAACTTTTTGAGGACTCTTTCAACATCTTCAAAGCTTCATGAGAGGTTGATATTGTCTCAGTCATAATTGAGTTAATTTTGTTGTTTATAGAGGCTTCTAGTCAAACTTACAAAGTAAATTTTATTGTACACCTCTTCTAATCAATTGTGCGCATATAGTTATCTTATCATAGATAACTGTCCACATGTAATTGGTTATCCCCTTTACAATAAAAATTATCTTTCCATTTTGCACAAGTAAATAATAAACAAGGAATTTAGCAATTGTCAAATCATAAAATGTTGCCATTGCATGTTGCCACCCCTCAGCTACCGCCCCCCCCCCCCTCCTCTTTTAAATTTGGCCAACACACCACAATGTGCCAACAAAGTGATTGTCATGCGAGACGTGTATGCAAATCATCTTCAGCTTGTACTCTCTGGTGGTACAATTTTCTGGCTTCAAGGAGTCTTTCACTTTTTGACACTTTTCTGCTTTGATTGTTGGTTGTTGCTGGTTGTTGTTGCTCATGTTCATATTCTCAAATTGACAATTATTCATTATTGGCTATCATATGACAGCATTTGTTTTCTTGTTTTCTCTTCCTCTTCTTCTTCATTTTCATTTTGACAATTGCAAAATTTGAATTCAAACTCATTTTCATTAAAATCACAATGCAACACTAAGTTTGTAGCATACGGACGAGCGAGCTTTCCCTCATACGAATTCAAAGTTCATGCACATGCATAAGCAAATATTGAAGGAGTAATTTTAATTGTAATTTATGATGATGATGTTAATGGGCAGGGTGGCAGGGATTTTTGGTTTCTTCTTTGAATGCTCTTTTCACCATCCATCCATCATATGGTCGCGTTCGTGTTTGACAACCATAAAGTATCCCCAGCAATAATGTTTTATGAAATGCATGCTCGCTCCACTTGATGCAAGATGTCATGGCAAAAAAAGGATAATCATGTGTGGATATTTGTATACGTATACGGTTATTTACTTAAGTCATCTCCATAAGAGTGTACTCGTATATGGGTGGTTTCGTGGCAAAGTTCATACTCAAATTTAAAATTTCCTTCAGTAACCGGATTAAAATCAAGGATTTAAAAAACCCTTTGGATTTAAGATGCTTATGACCTCAAAGCTTTTGTTGCCTTAAATATAAAACAACCCATACTTATCAATATGTATTGAGTTAACATACTCATACACACACATGCACTCCCGTACGATATACATTGCTTTACTAATTGGATTTTTGACATACATTATGTGTCATAATGGCAAATATTTAATACAAGTCAAGTCAAGTTTTTCAAACTCATCTGCGTTGCGTTGATGATGATCAACTTCCTATGCACCGAACGACATAAACAAAATGGAGATAAAATAAAAGAGAGAGAGAGAGAGTGAGAGAGAGAGAGAAAGAGAGAAAAAATTTAATCCCCTCTTGCATATGCAAACAGAAGTTTATCAGCTCAGGTTGTCATGTCAATTGGTTGTTGTTGTTGTTTTTTTTCTTGTGTTCTTTTGTTAATTAAAATATTTTTCTTTTTTTTTATTTTTATCTTAAATTCTGTTAAGAAAATACATTTTTTTTATTTTTAATTTTTTATTTTTACTCTTATACATGTATGTATGCATATTCCATTGCTCTGTGTGTGTTATAATCATATTTTTCTACACTTTTAATTGAATACTTACGGAAGACCAATTTTGCAACTTTAAATTCAATTTTGTGGTTGTTCTTGTTTGTTTACAGTGGAGCAGAAGTGAAGAAATTTCAATGAAATTGGAAAATGCAAAAAATAATTTCGAACAAAAAAATATTGTTACGCAAATCGAAACGACATAATATCGTTTAACAACAAAAACGATAAACAAAAGCCACACGATACAAATACACACTAATACTAAGAATACAATGAACGTGTTGATTATCTAAAGCTCTGCACACACACATATGTACAACGAACCTGGTTGCGCCTGGTACCAACAACAACATGGATGTGACAAAAAGGGATAATCAACATAAGCAAAGTACATAAACAACAATGTATTAGCAATAGAGCTCTCGAAAAGGCGAGATCACGAACCCTCCACTTCAAGAATGTTCGTTAGACTGGTTGTGTCAGACTATAAAAGGGCTGGACAAAGCAGGCAGCAGTCAGTAAGAATTCAGTCAGCCTTGTATGAAGTTGCGTGTGAACAAAATAAGTCGTGGTTGTAAAGATCCAGTGAATACTTGTGTGAATTAGTAAAGTGAATAGACAGATTTTTATTGTTGTATCGTTAAGTTGTATACGGTGGCACACAAAAGTAGTGTAAATAATAAAGAGACTTTAACTGAAATAAAATTAAACACATTTGTTTTTACTTGGTTTGCAATTAACGAACTCATATCTAAACGTTTTTAAAAAGGTAAAAACGTAACAATATATTCTCAAGCTTATGTTGAAAGGTAAAACAGAAATTAAATTTTGATTAAGGTAAACAATGCAAATTACTGTGACCATATATGATAAGATAAACGAAATATTGTTACGTTTTTATCTTTTAAAAACGTTTAAAATATGTGCACGTAGATTGCTAACAAAATAAAAAATAAATTTGTGTTTAGTTTTAATTAAAATTCTTTATTATTCGCACAATTCTGTGTGCCACTGTTCACAACTTGATGTAAACAACAACAATTGCTCTTCTTTTGTTATTCCTCTGTCTACACCCTTTGCATAAACAATAACAATTACTAAACTATTGTTCGACAGATCTTTATAACGGAGATCTTCAAACCACGATTACTCTCTTCAAACGCACCGCGAATTCTCACAAGACCGACTAAACTTCACTAACTCACTCGCCTGCTTTGCCTTGCCCTTTATATGGCAGAGTAAACAGTCTGATGAATGTTTTTGAAGGTGAATGCTCGTGGCTTACTCTCAACAGATTTCTGGCAAAAACTCTGAGAGTAAACAAAATTGTCATGAAAAGTTTCTTAAAAAATCTGTCGTTCGGAGTCGACTTCAAACTGTATCTCCCAGCGCTCCACCAACATCTGTGGTGTGAGAGGCTAAGTCGTAATCCTGACTAAAGGATTGTAATGATAATGAATTCATATCAGAGTCATGCTGTCAACAAGGACTTAAGATTAGAAATAATCGCACTTTGTAGAGAGGTCATGTGGAGAAACCACTCAATAATTACATAAGAATTATGAATTTATACCAACCATATAACAATGGCAGCCCATTCGAAAGTGCCTGTTAATCAGAATTCGGCATTAGGGCTTTATGTCTTAGTCTATAGTCAAACCCTTTCGCTTTTAGAAGTATAGACATACATACAGTCTTACATACATAATTGGTCATTACAACCCTTTAATCAGGATTGTGACGTAGTTTCTCACACCACTTATGTTGTGTGTGTTAATTTTTATATATGAGTGGAGGAACCTACAGTTTAAGTCGACTCCGAACGACAGATTTTTGAGAAATTTGGAGATGCATAACCTGGGTTTTGAACAGAGGCCTCACGTCTTATAAGCCAACACACTACGTACTAGACCACGACGACTTCATTAGAAGTATAGAAAGGATTAGAATTCAATAAGAAACAGTCAAATTTAAAATCAATAAATAGAGACAATGAATTGAAGGAAATCCTTTGCTATACCTATATTGAACCTGTACTTATATGGCAAATAGTGTTGGCCTTAAAACACTGCGAGGTTATCTCACAACCATCGCTTTAAACAGTCAATTTGTTGACTACTTTCGTTAACGCATAGAGCCATAGATCCTCGGGCTACAACACGGTAAGCCGCAATGTATGCACTCCAATGTCTTTCTAGCAATCTGTTTTGTCATAAGAGTCAAGCACCTACACCGTAGGCTCGTTAATACATAAATTAGCTGGTCGTCCTACGTTAAAGCCCTAGCAATAGCATATACAGTGAGCCTCAAATGAAACTGTACACCAAACTCAACTTTTACCAATTAAGGAGAGTTCCCGAAAAAATTTGACAATATTTCGAATGTTTTTTTTTTGTTTCAATTTTAAAAACTGGCAATTAAACTATTTTAAAATATATATAATAACGGTAATTTATTAATGTATAATTTTTTTTAATGTACATTTTCTTTTGACTCTCACTGTATTTTGTATTAATCTTTCTAATCTTTTTCCTATTCTTTGATACCAAATCCATTCGTAAATACAAGCATTTATTCATATCCATACGTATAGATCTCTATGTCCAGACATTCTTTTATTCTCGACGATTAAAATAATGCCAAGAGATGGAGAGAATTAAGACAATTGATTTAATTAATAAAGGTGAAATTGTACCATTTACTGGTTTTTAAGGCAATCATCAAAGTTGAAGTCTCAAGTGCCTGAAATTATCACAAATTATATTATAATTATCAACGTAAGTATATCAGTGAGAAGGAGAGGAGATGATGTTTTATCTTTACTAAAGGAATTACAATTTACATTCTTGTCAAGAGCCACACATAGGATTTCTACCGCAAATTGAATTCAGTGCGTGTTCACCTTCTTAATCTCACCCATATTCTGTGTATGAATTTTATCCATGATTGGCGGGTCCTACAGTTTAAAGTCGACTCTGAACGACAGTTGTTTCTTAAAAAACTTTTCATACGAATTTTATTTACTCTCAGAGTTTTTGCCAGACATCTGCTGAAAGGAAGTCGCCGAAGAAATATTTTTCACTTTCATTTGAACCGAGGCCTCACGGCTAATAAGCCAACACACTACCTACGAGACAACGGCGACTTCACTCCATTTATTTAGAGCCTGGAAATATCACTCTTTTTGAAGTATGCTTCAATGTCACTTTCTTTATTGAATTTTCTATTTTTTACGTCCACAATTGTAAAGTTCGATTTTATTACTCCGCTATGATAAAGAGCCATAAAAATACAAGTCTTCCAAAGGCCAAAAAAGCTTCGAATGTGTCTTAATAACACTCTAGCCAATGTAATCAGGCCTTGACTTCGTGTAAGCGACAGAAAACCAAGCGTAATTAAAAATTTATATCTTGCACTGTACCTCAGTGAATGTTTAATTCCACAATGCTTTAAATTCTCAAGACCAAGATATAGGGAGGTTCTGAGACTTCAATGTCCACAGCATACATAGCTAACAGGTAATATACAGTCAAAGAAAAAAGTCTACATACACCACCGTTTTATCTTTGAATTATTCAACTGTATTCTGTTTATTAAAAACTGCACATAAGTTAGGTACAGTCAAAGAACAAAGTCTACATACACCACTGTTTATTTCTTTGAATTATTCAATTGTATTCTGATTATTAAAAAGCCGCATATAAGTCATGGGCAGTCAAAGAAAAAAACAGTGGTGTATGTAGACTTTTTTCTTTGACTGTACATGCCTAATATGCAGTTTATTTAATGATCAGAATACAATTGAATAATTCTAAGGAATACGTATATATACGCAGGTTTAAATATAAAAAAATATTTCTTTTCACCTTTTTTGCCTACTGGGTTTGTGTATGCATTAAACCATCTCCCGTTTATTTTTTCTGAAATTTTCTTATTTTCAACACTTTAATCATCACTTTAATGCTGATTAAATAGAACATACAGCATAAAATATAAAAGGAAACCACATATACATATTTGTATATGCACGTGTATACGTAAGTATATATGTGTGTGTGTTAGTGCAACGTGTTGCATATAATACTTATTGCCACAAAAAATAAAAGAACAGCAAGAAACTTAAACCGGGGGGAAGAAAAGAGAAGAATTGTGGATAATATTATAACAACGTGATACCATAAACTCATTAAAAGGAAAATATAAACGGATTATCTTGAGAAGCAAAAATGTTTTCCTTTTTTCTTGCTTTTTAATATGATTTAAAAGCGTTAAGCATGAGAAATTTGCATTGCCAGGTTGGCTTATGGCATATATTTCTTTAAATTATTATCGTATGCCTTAAATGAAATATGTTTTCTTTTGAAATAATTGAATTTTAAAAGTTAGTTTTTTAGACTTTTTGTTTAATTGAAACACAAGCAATTTATTTAATTTATTTGAAAAAAATTTTGCTAAACAAACCATAGAATGCAATATGTACACGAGTATTGAAAATCATTTATTCCAGGGCAGCTTTTAAACATAAAAAACAAACAAACAATGTCTACAAGATTATTTAAAATAAAGTGCAACACTTTACAAACAAAACACAAAAAATATAACAACAAAAACAACAACAATTAAAAATAAATAAACTTTTTAAAGCAAATACAAGTAAGTGTTCCAAACACACTGACACTGACACACTGAAAAAAAATACGATTCTCTGTAGGAAAAAATCGAGTAAAGGAAAGTAAATGTTTTTTTTATTGCCACAATGACACTTTAAACAAATTGAACTTTTCACATTTGCCCACAAATACCAATTTAAATGAACATACAAAATACTATTTCTATGTATTCGTATGCGTGTATGTGTGTATTGTGTATAAGTATTTGTAAATGCAAGATTTGCTCAGTGAAATTACATGTTGCAATATATAGTAACAGCCACACAGCCACACACACTCAATTGTTGTATACAACTGGCAATACCACACTACAAAAAAAAACAGAAAAAAAACAGAAAAAAACCAGAATAACGGAATTGAATTTAAAAACACACACACCAGTTTGTGTGTAAATTTTAATAGTAACAGTCAAGCAAAAACAAAACAAATAAGATTTAGGAGCATGGTAGTAATAAGAGAAGTCCTACACTTGAAATTAAAATCAAATCAAACAACCATAAAATTGAAAACACCCCCCCCCCCCTAATACTATTATGGCCTCTTTATGTCACAACAACACTTGCAGACCAGAGATCAACAATGAGTATTCATAAAGATGAGTAAAATCGAATCATACTCATAATTTCAGATATTTATATGCATTCATACCTATTTTAATATCATGTAACCTCTACTCATATTCAAAGTTTGAAGTGTTCTCATCATATTCATACTTAACAACATGTATCAGAGGTCAGCAATAAGTATTCAAAAAGATGAGTAAAATCGAATCATTCTCATAATTTCTGATACTTATACGCATTCATACTTATTTTTATGTCATGGAATCTCTACTCATATTCAAAGTTTGAAGTACTCAACATATTCATACTTGACAACACGTATGATGTTCGATGATTTCGACTCGTGTCCATAACACAACCTATACACGAATCACAAAATAAGTATGAATCGCGTACGAACACTAAAATACTTACTAGAATGTTGTGTGTTTGCTCTGCTTGCTACCCTATCTTTTTTGCTTATGTGTCTGTTTACTTTTTTTGTAAATGCAACAACAACTAAGACTGTAAATTTTGATGAATGATTCGAGTCATTATAAGTATTTTTCTCTGAAGTTATGAATCTTAAAGAGTAGGCTTATGAATCAAACATATTTCACATTGCACCATGTATTTATAAATCAACGTTGTAGTGAGTATGAATGAATCAGAGTACATAGTTAAATTTCAATATTGTAGACTCATTTATATTAAAAATTTCATGAGTAGCAAAAAAATGATTCATTGCTGATCTCTGTTACAGACTGGATCCTGGACTTGCCACTTTTTGCAGGCTTCTCTCAGTGGAGTGCATCTGAAAGTAGCAATTTTCAATGTCTCTGGCTCATAAATCAGATTGAATTTAACCGATTTCATGGGTTATGTTGTCATTGAGGACCTCTATGGTTTGTGACTTATACACTTACACCTGCGACTCAAGAAAATCCTACAAGGGAAAGCCGAACGAAGTGAAATCGCATGATTTTGATGCCATGATTACTCCATGCCGTGCAGAATATCCTACGTGTCATGAGTTGTGTGGCACGTAACCTCGTCCTGTTGAAACCACATGTCGTTGGTGTTCAAATCATGCAATTCAATCCAAAAGAAGTTAGTGACCATCGACTTACAGCGCTCGTCGTTAACAATTATGACTCGTCCAATGTCGTTCTTAAGTCGCCGTAGTCTAGTAGGTTGTGTGTTGGCTTATTAGACGTTAGGCCTCGGTTCAAATCCTATATCCCTGTATATAAATTTGAAAAAGTATTTCATCGTCGACTTCTTCACAGCAGATTTCTGGCAAAAACTGTCACAGAAAATAAAATTGCCATGATAAGTTTCTCAAAAATCTGTCATTCAGAATAGACTTTAAACTGTAGAAGCCTCCACTCCTGTATAAAATATACCCACCCGACATCAGTGGTGTGAGAAGCTAGGTTGTAATCCCGACTAAACGGTTGTAATGACCAATTATGTTGTGTATGATGACATGGATGGATTGGCTCTGAGGACCACTACGGTGTGTGGTTTATTCACGTGCACCTGCAACTTAAAAAAATCCTAAAGAGGTCAAATCGCATGATTTTAGTGCCTATTTAACATTAGCCCTATGTGAGATGACCAAGTCGTGCAGTGTACCCACCTAATGCTGTGTGGCATGTAGCGCCGTCCTATTGAAACCACATGTGGTTGGTATCCAGATCAGTCCAAAAGAAGTTGGTGGCCATAGACTAATAGTCCTCGTCGTTAACAGTTATGATGTTAACAATACAATGTCATCCCCAACGATCCCCCATTCATGCATTGGCCGCTTTTGGATCGCATAGGGATTGGTAGATACCTACATAATTAGCCATTATAACCCTTCAGTCAGGATTATGACCTAGCTTCTCACATCACCCATGTTGTGTGTGTTAATTTTATACATGAGTGGCGGGACCTATAGTTTAAAGTCGATTTCGAACGACAGATTTTTGAGAAACTTTTCATGGCAATTTTTATTAACACACTCAGAGTTTTTGCCAAAGATCTGGTGAGATGAAGTCCCCGATCAAATTATTTTTCTTATTTCCTTTGGTTGTAGATGCGTGGCCTGGGGTTTAAACCGAGGCCTCATATCTAATAAGCTAACCTACCTACAAGACTACGGCGACACGTTGGTATCCAGATTATACAATTCAGACCAAAAGAAGTTGGTGATCATGGACTTATAGTGCCTGTCGTTAGCAGTTATGACTTGACTAATGTCCTTCTTAATGAAATATGTACCGATGACATGACTTTCAATTCATGCATTGGAAGCTTTTGAAACTCATGTGGATTCGCCACGATTCGCCAATTTTGTTTGTTTTCGCCTCCATTCATTCAGAAATTGGCCTCAAGCCTGATGATGATTTTTCGCTGATATTTTGTTTGTCATTTGCAAACTGTTCCAGAGCCCATTCAGTGAGCATATGCCCTAATCTATGGCCGTCCAAAGTCACTTGCAAAACATACTGAATATATGGCAACTTATATGACAGATGTACCTTCAACAAGATGGATGTTATAAATTGGCAAATTTCGTCCATGATGGAAGATCCGATACGACCCTTACAATCCTTTAGTCGAGATTACATACTAGTTTCTCACAAGAGCCAGTTTGTGTGTGTTATATGCAGGGACCTACATTTAGAAGTCGATTCCGTATGCCAGATTTAAAAATCTTTTCTCAAGATTATGATTAGTTTCGCCAGTTAATTATTCAGAGTATTTTATTCACACTTCTTTCTTCAGGGACACATAGCTAAGGTTTGAACTCGTGTTTGCTGCTAATAAGCCAGCAAACTACCCACTAGACTCTGACGATGTCCATCATGATCATACAAAAAAGGTCCTGGACTGCTGCTCAATAAATTAACATGGCTGCAGTCATATAAAACGATACAATTTTTTTTACTGATTCTGTATAGAAACTAATCCAAATATTGAAAACAGTTATCATGCAGAGTGTAGGGTACTCGTAAGTGCTTTAAAACAAGTTTTAAAAAAGGAATTGAAATTTTAAATTCTCAGCTCATGTTATTAACACACACCAATATACCGCTACATACCAAACATTGCAATGTACGAATGTGCATTAAAAATGCAAGAGTATTTGTTAATACATACATACACACATACATACACACAATATACAATACACGAGAGTAAGCTTTACAATATTTGTTCATGTAGAAGCGTGTGTGTGTGTATGTGTATGAGGATAAGGGTAAGAGTAGAAATTTAAAAAAAACAGGAAACAAAAAAAAGAGAAACATCAATAGGGGGTAAAAGGACATTGGCATTAAACTTAATAAACATGGCAGAACACAATACGAATGAACCCAACAAAACGAAGAATTTTCAAAAAAAAAAATTTCTTTTTTGTTTTCCAAATGTAAAGAAATTCTTTCTTTTTTCATTGCATTTGAAATAGAAAATCTTAACTCAAGTGCTTTAAATTTAAATAAAAATTCTTTAAATATATCATCAATGGTTTACTGGGTTATTTGTGTCATTATTTGCATGTGCAGCTACTGTTCTGTTCTGTTCTACTAGCGTACGAGTATGCCAATTGTCATCATTTGTTGTTACCTGATACTTTTCATTGTGTATTGTTTTATAGTTTTTCAGTTTTTTCTGGTTTTGTTTACTGGTGTAAATGACAATTGTTAACACACCTGTTTCTCTCTGTTATGTATGAAGAAGCGATTAAACTGCTAAATTATAAAACAAATATGAAAGAGTGTTTGCTTAGCAACGATTGGTTGGGGTCATGCATGTCGGAAATAGAGATTTAAGAACTTCCAATCGCTGGGATTAGTAAAAGAGTCTTAAAAGATTAAAAAGAGGAACAAACCGACAACTTGTGGACGTTGAAGCCACATGCAACACAATATGCCACAATATGACACACAATACACAATACACAATATGACACAATACAAACGCAACGCGTCTTCACACAAGACTGAGTAAACTTCACTAACTACGGTCGCCTGCTTTGCATTGCCTTTTATAGGGCAGAGTAAACAGTCTGATGAATGTTCTTGAAAGCGAATGTTCATGTTTTCGCCTTCTAGAAATCTTTATAAATGTAAACATGGAGACAGGATGGGACTGGACCTCTATCTAGAAAAACCAGAAACCTAACTTTGCCTCTGGATACCGAACCATACTATGACTTTTCAAACGGAAGTACGCTAGATCAGGGAATGTATGATCAAGGCTTGTAATCATTTGGTAAGCTTGACGTATAGGGATTTAAATATCTTCACACAGAGTCAAATGTCAATTAGAGTAATAACATCCGGGAATACGAGGTAAAAGGCCGTCCTGGAGTATAATAAGGCGATTGACACTTACTTCAGGTATGAAAGGGCACGCATTCTATGGGTTCCTAATCATAAGAGGAGTGATTGAAAATGGGGAAGGGAATATTATGGCTTTTAGAACGAGAGTATTACATACTATATGCTCGGAAAACACAATGCTTTATAGTGCATTTAAGATCAAGCTGAAAAACTGGGCGGAAGCGCTACATCAACTATTGTAGAATTATGACACAGTAGGACGTATTACAAAATTACTTTGGAACCAACCTAATGAGCGGAGAGCCATGAGTATTTCAATAAATTAAATAAGGACTACATAAGTGCGCTAATGACAGTACTCACGAGACAGTCCTGCCTTACATGTACACTTGAAACGTACTGTGATGGTGGAATAGAATGAATGTAGGGTATGTGGCGAAGATATCGAAACAATGAAGCACAGCTTGAAATCGCCGTAGTCTAGTAGGTAGTGTGTTGGCTTATTAGACGTAAAGCCAGGGTTCGAGCCTCAGGCCAGACATCACAACAAAATACAAAAAGCATTTCTTCGGCGACTTCCTCTCAGCAGATTTCTGGCAAAAACTGTGAGAGTAAATAAAAATTGCCATGAAAAAGGTTCTCAAAAAATCTGTCGCTCGGAGTCGACTTTAAACTGTAGGTCCCACCATTCATGTATAAAATTAACACACAACATAAGTGGTGTGAGAAACTAGGTCGTAATAGGGTTGTAATGACCAATTATGTATGTATACGATGTAAAAGGCCGTCCTTGAGTGTAAAAAGGCGATACAAACTTACTCAGGATATGAAACCGAACGCATTATATAGCTTGCCAGCAAAGATCAGCAATGAATCATTCTTTCCCTACTCATTAGCACTCATGAAATTTTGAATGTAAGTGCGTCGACAATATTGAAATTTAACTATGTAATCTGATTCATTCATACTCACTACAACGTTGATTTATAAGCACAGGTTGCAATGAGTATGCGTACAACGTTGACGTCAAACTCATACCATTCGAAATATGTTTGATTCATACATAAGCCTACTCATTCGAATCAATCATCAAAATTTACAGTCTTAGTTGTTGTTGCATTTACAACAAAAGAAAATAGACACATAAGCAAAAAAGGAGAGAGCAGCAAGCAGACCAAACACACAACCTTCTAGTGAGTATTTTAGTGTTCGTACGCGTGTATATGTTGAGTTATGGAGAGTCGAAATCAATAACATCATTCGTGTTATTATGTATGAATATGATGAGTACTTCAAACTTTGAATATGAGTAGAGGTTCCATGATATTAAAATAAGTATGAATGCGTATAAGTATCCGAAATTATGAGTATGATTCGATTCTAGTCATCTTTTTGAATACTCATTGGCGAATCTCTGGTTCGTAGTAATCATGAAGTGATTGGATATGAGGAAGCGACTTTTCTGTCTAATAGAGCCAGAGTAGTACATACCCAATGCCTTACAGTGCACTAAAGGCCAAGCTGGGAAGTATTTTGAGAATTTTAAAACTGAATAGGGACGACTTGAGCAAGCTACTGAGCGTACTCACGCGGCAATCCGCCCTACATGCACATCTGAATCGTATTCGCGTGATGGAGAATGATAAATGCAGGGCATGCGGTGAAGATATCTAAACAACGGAGTACTCTTTGTGTCCTTGACCAGCTTTCATAAGCTCGAGATCTCAATATTTTGAGGATGACACTATCCAGACGTAAATCTTTTCAGGGCTGTGGACTGGAAGAAGCTAAGCAAGTTTATACAAGATACTGATGATGAGCGTACAACTAATCTACATGATAGCTTAGGTGTATGTCAATAGGAATGAGACCCTTGGTTTGCCCCTGAATAAAGACATCAACCTACCTAGTGTTGGTTCAATGAACTGCTAACAGGATAACCCAACTTTAACTTCAATAAATGCTTCATTTTAGTACTTGTGAATGTGTTGTTAGAGGTTGACGCAGTCTAGTAGAGTAGTGTGTTGGCTTATTGGTCTTGCGGCCGCGGTTCAAACCACAGGTCAGACATCAAAACGAAAAATATAAAAAAAATATTTCTGCGGCGAACTCCTCTCAGCAGACTTCTGGCAACAATTCTGAGAGTAAAATAAAATTGCCATGAAAAAGATTCTCAAAAAATTTTGTCTCTCTCTTAAACTGTAAGTCCCTCCACTCATGTGTAACATTAACGCACAACATAAGAGGTGTGAGAAGCTAGTTCGAAGCCGGACTAAAGGATATGTATGTACATATGTATGTATGAAGGTGTTGTGAATTAAAAGCGGACACAACATTTTTCCTACAATTCATCAACAATTAAGGTTTCCACAAGCCATCTAAATTCAAGAAAAAATTCTGCCTCTTACGTTATAATATAGTAACGCATTGTATGGCCTATGGCAGCCTTTAATATAAAATTTTTACTTTTAATATGTTTTTAATCCAATTCCCATAATTTCTTAAATTTCAAACATAACTTAATTTGTTTTTTTTTAATTTGAAAGAAAACCATGGCTTAAGGCATTAATCTTCCTGCAACGTAAAGCAAACGTAATAAAAACTAATCCCCGCACACTTTTGATAATGGCCAGCATGTCAGAGCAAATGAATGAAATGAACAAATGTAACCCACATTTACAACAATATGGGGGAAAAAATGTGAACTAAAAACATAGGAAAATAGATTAAATTGCTCTCCCCTTTAAGAAATAAAACAAAATGAGGCAAAAAAAATGCAATTTTAAGAGAAAGAAAATTCAAAATGCGGCACTAAGAGATCAATATACTCGTACGGACCGATTGGATTATTTATGAATTGAAGGTATGACTTGGATATGTAAGGTAATGATACTCTGGATTAAATGTTTTTCGCAAACATACTGACTTGACTCGACACGATACGACTTTCGACTTGTCTTATCTCAAATTGAAAATGTTGCACATGAATACTCCACAGAAAAACACAGAAAAAAACGAAAAATATTCTACACAAGCCATCATCATCATCCATACAAATGTAAACAAAACTATACAGTTACAGTTACAGTTACAGTTACAATTACAAAAGTGAAGATATCTTTACATATATACAGTAGCGAGTGATACAAATATCTCCGTATCTCGTTACTTTGTGTAAATATAATGCACACACACACATACATACAAACATATACAAATAAATATTTAGTATGTATGTATGCTTGTAAGTTGATGTTGTAATCGAGTTGTTATACTTTAATGCTGTCATTTCAACAACCACTGTCATAACGAATTTTAGTTTTTAGTTCTTCTGCTACTGTTTTCTCCCCACATACATTCCACATTCTATAAATATCTCATAACTGTTGCGATGTTCTTTGAATGCTTTTATTGCCATTCTTCGATAACATCTTCTCTGAGGGATACACAGCATAATCATCAATTTCTTAGTTGCCTCAATACCTAACACAGCAGCAGCAGCAGGGGCGTAGCAGCAGAAAAAGGTCTATGAGCAGCATATTCATGTTCTCCTCCATACGGTCGACAGCCGTTGGGGACAGTGTGATCATCACACATAACCTAATTGATCATTGCAATCCTTTAGTCAGGATTACGACCTAGCTTCTTCCACCACTGATGTTGTGTGCTTCAATTTTATCCATGAGTGACAGCACCTACTGCTTAAAGTCGATTCCTAATGACAGATTTTTTTATTTTTTTTTTTTTTTAAGAAACTTTTCATGGCAATTCTGTTTACCCTCAGAGTTTTTTCCAGAAGACTGCTAATAGGAAGTCGCCTAAGAAATATTTTTTCAGATTTCGCTTTTTTAGATATGTCAGATCTGGGGTTTGAATCGTGGCCTCACGTATAATACGCCAACACGCTACCTACTAGACTACGGCGACTTCAATACATATGTAAAAAAGTTTTGAAGGGGAAGTCGAGGAAGAAATACATACATAACATAACATACATAATTGGTCATTACAACCCTTCAGGCAGGATTACGACCTAGTTTCTCACACCACTTTTGTTGTGTGTGTTAATTTTATACATGAGTGGCGGGACCTACAGTTTAAAGTCGATTCCGAACGACAGATTTTTGAGAAACTTTTAATGGAAAATTTTATTAACTCTCAGAGTTTTTGCCAGAAATGTGCTGAGAGGAAGTCGCCGAAGAAATACTTGTATTTTGTTTGATGTCTGGCCTGGGGCTCGAACCCTGGCTTTACGTCTAATAAGCCAACACAGACTACGGCGAATTTAGTAGCCAGTATGGATTCCCAAACTTAAAAGCGTTCACAGAGGTCTTAATCTTGAGCGTGTAAGTCTAGGAGCCACAGGCTCTATAAGATCCAAATCAATTTCTGATCCCATTTAATTGTTATCAGTGAATACGTGGATGATATTTCGTGGATATCATAGGCTGTCAACATTATAGTATGTTTTCGGTAATTTTGTTATAAAAACAAAATGAATACTTTCCCAGCTAAGCAGTGTACTGCAGCTTGTTCTAGAATGATAGGGTTGCCATCAGTTGATGCCAGTGATGATTTACATGGTTGTTGCATTCGATGTAGTGGTCAGAAAACTTGCCAATTGAGTCATACTGATATTGGCATCACTTTTTCAAATTTTTTAAGAGAACTGATGTTACATTTTCTACGTGTCCAGAAATCCACAGGAGGATAACCCTTAAAAGCCTCGTTGTCTGCTTCGAAGACACCCAGAAATATTTGACACTCTGCGATTTAATGTATATATCCTCTTGGAATACTTTCCTTTCGAATTTGTACCGAGATAGACTATAGATTTTGCTTAAATTATGTTATCGAATATAAGAGTCAACTGATCCGAAGCAATTTCTACCCTCTATTTAATTATGTCATCTTCATCCTTCAGTGAATACGTTGCTGATATTTCCTGGATATTATAGGCTGTCAACAGAATAGGATATTTTTCAGCAATGTAGTTATAAAAACAACATGGAGTACTTTTCCAGCTATGCAGTCTACTGCAACAAGTTCTAGAATCATAGGGTTGCCGTTGGTTAATGCCAGTGAAAATGTATATGGTTGTTGTATTGGATGTAGTGGTGAGAAACCTTGCTAATTAAGTCATTCTGTTATTGAAAATGAACAAATGAATACAAATTTGAAAAACAGGAAAAAGAAATTGGGCAAGTTCAAGCTGAATCCATTTGAGAAATGGCTGCTGAAGTCCTATGGTTCTCAAGAAAATCTTAATTGCACATATGGTCCAAGGAGAAGATCTCTGTCGAATTGGCTGCGAAGATGAAAGAATGGTTGGTTGACATTCGAGTTAATTTAAAGATGAATCGACCAGTAGACAATACAAAGGAGGTGATGATATTCTTCGAGAAGAAGTAGAAACAGATAGAGTGGTTTATAACAGCAGTCACCGCAGTACTCTGAATTACATTGGAAATAGAAGAAATTGAAGTTGCCGTAGTCTGGTAGGTAATGTGTTGGCTTAGGCTTATTAGACGCCAGGCCTTGGTTCAAACTTCAGGTCAGACATCAAAACGAAATTATGAGAAAATATTTCTTCGGCGACTTCCTCTCAGTAGATTTCTGGCAAAAACTCTGAGAGTAAAAATAAAATTGCCGTGAAAAGTTTCTCAAAAATCAGTTGACTTTAAACTGTAGATCCCGCCACTCATGTATAAAAAATTAACGCACACAACATAAGTGGTGTGAGAAACTAGGTCGTAAGCCTGACTGAAGGTTTGTAATGACCAATTATTTATGTAAAGTACACAATAAAACGATCATTATTAGACGTTTTCTGATTATCAGAACAGGTCCACCTAATAATAATGGGCTTATCAGTTACTAAGAACTTCTAGTCTATCCTCTACGTGAGATTTTCCTTCAGAAATGATAAAATTAACAGAGAACATCGAAATGAAGTGAATTAACATTGCGTCTTGAAAAAGAGTAGGTCTCGTATAGCAATCAAAAACAGTTTTAAAGAGAATATTATTTCTGTGAAGTCTTTATATTCCATCAGATAGTGTGTAGGCGAGAGAGGACGAGAGTCCATAGTTCAAACAAGAGATCAGGCGTTTAGAATAGAATTCGACATATAATGTGGCAACCTTATATTATTTAAAGGAACGTACAAAAATAAGAAATTCAAGGCATTTGAATTTATCTACAAAAAAATATATTGGGTACGACGATCAAACGCCCAAAACATTAAAACACTTCGTTTACTCAATATTTACGCTACTCACAGTTTTACAATGACTAGACATTATGCTCTGCAGTCACCCCAATAAAATTATCTCCGGTGACATCTTATATCCTCTATGCAGAAACATAAACTATTTTAGGCTTCTATTAATCGCAGTGAATAGTAGTAAGTAGTATGTTGGCTTATTAGACGTAAGGCCATGGTTCAAACCCCATCTCAGACATCTCCAACTAACTGAAATATGAAAAAATAATTCTACGGTGACTTACTCTCAGCAAATTTTTGGCAAAAATTCTACGGGTTAATAAAATTGCCATGAAAAGTTTCCCAAAAAATCTGTCGTTCGGAAATGACGTGACATGAGTGGTGTGAGAAGCTTGGTTGTAATCCTAACTGAATGGTTTCAATGACCAACTGTTTATGTATGTATGAATCGACCACTACACAATAGAAAGGAGGTGATGTTGCCCTCCGAAAAAAAGTGAAAAGTGGTAAAGAAATTAAGAACAGCACTGTGAATTACTTTAGAAATACAGAAGGAATTGCGGTAACACTACCAGTATGAAGAAGGGCAACTAATGAGGGAACTGTCAAAAAGGCTGACTAGACCGCGTAGTAATATCACATGACAGTCCATGGAGGTGATTGTAGTCGGTAAGAATCCGACGTATCAAATAAGAAACAGTAAAGAATTAAATGGGAAAAATATTGATTTATTTGGACTGTAAGTATTTGTTGTGGTCTAGTATTCGCCGTGGTCTAGTAGGTAGTGTGTTGGCTTATTGGACGAAAAGCCAGGGTTCGAGCCCCAGGCCAGACATCAAAATAAAATACAAAAAGTATTTCTTCGGCGTCTTCCTCTCAGCAGATTTCTGGCAAAAACTCTGAGAGTAAATAAAAATTGCCATGAAAAGTTTCTCAAAAATCTGTTGTTCGGAGTCGCCGTTAAACTGTATGTCCCGCCTTTCATGTATAAAAGTAACGCACACAACATGAGTGGTGTGAGAAGCTAGGCCGTAATCCTGACTGAAGGGTTGTAATAGTCAATTATGTATGTATGTAAGTATTTGCTATTGAAACCTCCCATGAGATTGGACTCTCACCTACGCTTCTGTTCACTTTTATTTGATTTTATCGAACATAAATTTTCAACTACAGATTAAATTCAGCACAACATTGATGCCAAATGAAATTTCCTACTCATGGAGAAATCAAATGAAATGGCACAAGAGAGACGGAAGACAGAAAGAAAAAAACATGAAAAGCGAACAAAAATTATAAAAATACACAGACTTAGTTTTGATCTCCGATAATTTCTAGCTCAAAGGTATACATGTAGTACATGAACAGCATAATCTTCCACTGCATGTTAAACATTAATATACACATACTACGGTACATACCTTACAAACATACATATGTAATATTGTATTTTCATATATTACTTACCAATGTATTGTATGTATGTATGTATGGATGTTCTTAAAAAACTTATACTTGTGCACATAAAATTGTATTGATGTTCTCGTTTTGAATGATTCGTTCTCTTTCCTTCGTTGGCTTTATTGGCAATTTTCTTGGTTTTTTTCTTTTTTTTTTTGTCGTAAATGTATCTTGTTTTTATTTTCTTTCATTCCATCTCTTTCTATTCTTTTTTTGATGTCAACGTATAACGCTTTTACCATTTTGCCTTCTGGCTACTGTTACCTGATTTCATTTAAAAGAGAACGAGCGAGTGGGGAAAAACCCCACTATTTTTATGCTGTGCCAGTGATTCTTCTTATAGTTCTGTCTCCCTTTTTTTTGGTTGAAGTCCTTATGGCATGGAGAGGAATAAATAAGTATAACAAGACTACTAACATGAGCTCATGGCGATTCATTTACTGGGTAATTGCGTTTAGAATTTCTTCGTCAATTCCATTATGTTGGACTGCTTATGCAGTTCAAAAGTGATTTGAAAAAATTAAACTCAAGAAAAGAACACCAACGTATGAAGAAATAAGGATCATTGGGGAGAATAAGGCCCTTTGGCATCTGTGAATCAAGGAAAAGTAAATAATCCATCAGTCAGTATTCCATTGCATGCGTAATTGGCCTATTATAGTATAGTTTTTGATCATGTAGTCACCGCAGTCTAGTAGCTAGTGTGGTGGCTTATTAGACGTAAGCCAGGGTTCGAGTCCCAGGCCAGACATTAAAACAAAATACAAAAATTATTTCTTCGGCGCCTTTCTCTCAGCCGATTTCTGAAAAAAACTCTGAGAGTAAATAAAATTTCCATGAAAAAGTTTCACAAAAAATTTGTCGTTCGGAGTCGACTTTAAACTGTAGGTCCCACCACTCATGTGTAAAATTAACACACACAACATAAGTGGTGTGAGAAACTAGGTCGTAATCCTGACTGAAGGGTTGTAATGACCAATTATGTATGTATAGTCAGGTATGTAGTGTGTCGACTTATTAGCCGTGAGGCCAGGGTTCGAACCCCAGCCCATACATCTCGAACAAAACGAAACATGAAAAAAATATTCCTTCGGCCACTTCTTATCAGCAGTTTTTCTGACAAAAATCTTTGAAAGTAAATAAAAAAGTTCGGAGTCGACTTTAAACTGTAGATCCCGTCACTGATATTTAAAATTAACATGGGTGGTGGGAGAAACTACGTCATAATCCTGACTCTTTTTACTCTCAGAGCTTTTGCCAGAAGACTGCTGAGAAGAAGTCGCCGAAGCAACATTTTTTTATTATTTCGTCGTATTCGAGATATCTGAGCCATGGATTGAACCACAGACTCTTGCCTAAGAAGCCAACATACTGCCTACTAAATTACGGCGATTTCAGACTGAAGCCTTCACTATATGCGCGTATTATTGTAGTGTCCCTCCACACATTTGCTCTCAGCAGATGTACTCTCCATGATATTTACAAAAATTCCCCTCTAATTTTGTTTCCAACATTCTTTACCACCCTAATATGTCACCTTCATGTGACTCCATTCCATACGTTCGTTTGCTTTTATAAAAGACTGTCCTTAAAATTAAACATCCTACAAATGTTGTGACGATAAAAATCGTTTAAGCATCAAACGAGACATCATTTCAACTGGATTTAAGAAGAATGTGAATCCATTTTATTTCCAAATGGACTGGCATGCTCTTCCACTACGTCTCTCTTGGTTTGCTAGCCAGCCAGTATAGCAAGCATCCAGCCAGTATGTGGTCCATTATTTGCTTTCGTATTACTTTCTATTCCCGTTATTGCGACGACAGTAAATAAATGATGCGTTTTCGTATTGCCTGATAGCCAGTGGTCAGTCCGTCAGTCAGTTCCGGCTTAAATCAACTATTGATTCCGGCAAGAGTATATAAAAGTTAAAAAAAAATCCATTTTGATGGCTTAGAGTTTATTTTATAACGGCATGGAACGGCATGAATGAAATCGAAATTGCTGTATAAAAGTAGCAATGTGTTGTGCAACTGCATAGCATTTATGGAGGGGGTGGGGAGTTTTATAGCCAACAGCGTACATATTAAGCGAATAATGTGAGGTTTTAACAAAAATCAATTGAATTTGATTGAAATCAAATATTTGGAATGTTTTCAGCTGATTTTTCTGCAGGAAAATTGTTGAATAAAGAAAACATAAACACCTAATGACTGTGGTAATAAACAGGTGTATAATCATTATTGATATCGTTAACAGCTTAAAATAATTTACAGCTCATAGGCTGCCTTCCAAAATGTTAGTTGCTTTGTGTTTGAACAAAGTATCGTGTTTCATAATGCCGCTGTACAAAATATATACAATGTATACTATTTCAAAAAACTTCGTCAATGTGTGTTTTTAACGCAGTCAAAAAGCAATCAGGCATCGGATTTATAGTCGATGCATTGTTTCGTTACTTTGCATATCTACATAGTTTATATACAGTAGTAAAACTGCATACAAACTTTGTATTGATACATTTTGGAAGGCTCTGTCATTAGGTTGCAAACATGGATGCTTAAAACATAGTCATCTTTGCTAAAACTTATGCCAGTTCCAATAAACTCATAGCTTATACCGTCGTTTTTAACGATAGACCGAACAGAATTGCATACACAGTGCATTAGCATAAATAATTTTATGGTCTACTGACGTCCACATACGCCATTTCAGCCAAACTATCCACAGAGTTCTTGTAGTAACCTAGGAACCTCTCTCTGATCGCTTGCAATGCTGGATGTGGCACGAGAACTGGTTAATAGACACGTTGTTTTCCACGTCATTGGAGACCCTACAATAGTTTTTGATGCGGAAAACGTAGTCATGCAAGGATGCTAGAATTTTCCGTATATAAAGTCAAATTCTATTCCGAAATATGTAGACAATTGCGTAGAGGCCTAACCACCCTATCATATTGCAGATATGGCAAAACAAAAGCATTTAATTTTAGTATGAATTTCTAAAGGGCTTTTATGGTATCAGCAGGCAAATTGGAACTCAGTCCTCAATGCTTTAGGATCAGTGCTTATTAAAATCGATGTTGTTTTTTATCTTTAGCTAGACATGTCGATTGACTTTGTCGATTACAAAAACGTAGACCCGCATAATTCAAATGCTGTTCTAAAGATCCAAAAGATTTTAGGCAATTCGAAGTTTCATAACGATCACACTATTGAAGTTCTCATGAATGGTATTCCATAGGAGGAGTACAGTCTATGTGGAAATCAGGCTATCCGGAAGGAGACCTAAATGACTAACCGTTGTCAGACCTTACATACAGTTTCAGAGAGGAGTTATTTAAACCGATATGAAGCAAAATGAATACAATATCTATACGATCGATATCAAAGGTCAATAAATTGCAGAAGTTGAACGATATACAGATTCACACACTCTCTGCGATTAATAAGTAGCCTAAAATCGTGTGTGTTTCTGAACAGAGACCAACAGATAGTCCAGGTCAGACATCAAAATGAAAATATAAAAAAAAATTTCTTCGGCGACTTCCTCTCAGCAGATTTCTG
Source organism: Sarcophaga carnaria (assembly GCA_958299815.1). Classification (NCBI taxonomy): domain Eukaryota; kingdom Metazoa; phylum Arthropoda; class Insecta; order Diptera; family Sarcophagidae; genus Sarcophaga; species Sarcophaga carnaria. Next base: position 153,657,504 of record OY283149.1, read on the forward strand.
GCAAAAAGTCTGAGAGTACATAAAATTGTCATGAAATGTTTCCCAAAAATCTGTCGTTCGAAGTCTAATTTAAACTGTAGGTCCCTCCAATCATATATAAAAAATTAACACACTCAACATAAGAAGCTCTTAGTAATTGATAAGCCCATTATTATTAGGTGGACCTGTTCTGATAATCAGAAAACGCCTATTAATGATCGTTTTATTGACGGTTTGCGCCAAGTATTACAAACACAATGTGTTCTTTACATAAATAATTGGTCATTATAATCTTTCAGTTAGGATTTCGACCTAGCTTCTCACACCACCTATGTTGTGTTAAATTTTTATACATGAGTGGCGGGACCTACAGTTTAAAGTCGACTGCGAACAACAGATTTTTGAGAAACTTCACGCGGCAATTTAATTTACTCTCACGGTTTTGCCAGAATTCTACTGATAGGAAGCCGCCGAAGAAATATTTTCTCATATTTTCGTTTTGATGTCTCACCTGGAGTTTGAACCGAGGCCTGGCTTCAATTCTTCTATTTCCAATGTAATTCACAGTGCTACGTTGACTGTTGTTATAAATCACTCTAATGCTTTCCAGTTCTTTTCGGAGAATAGCATCACCTGCTTTGTATTGTCTACTGGTCGACTTATTTTTCAATTAACTCAAATGTCAACCAACCATTCTTTCATATTCGCAGCCAATTGCACAGAGATCTTCTCCTTGGACCGTACGTGTAATTAAAATTTTCTTAAGAACCATAGGACTTCGACAGCCATGTCTCAAATGGATTCAGCTTGAACTTGCCCAATTTCTTTTTATTTTTTTTTTCAAATTTGTATTAATTCACTAATTTTCAATAACAGCATGACTTAATTAGCAAGGTTTCTCACCAGTACATCCAATACAACAACCCTGTACATTTTTACTTGCATTGGCCGATGGCAACCCTATGATTCTAGAACTTGCTGCAGTAGACTGCAATACAACAACCCTGCACATTTTTACTGCCATTAACCGATGGCCATTCTAGTTCTATACACTGTAAAAAATTTGGTTTCGAATCCTTCTCTCTAAAGGTTATCCTTTTCCTTATGATATTTTTCTATTCCCTATACAGTACATTACACAAGTAGGAGGCAAACATTTGGTATTTGTCGCATAAAATCACATTACAGACGTAGCCAAACAGAAACTTGAAATGAACCCTCCATGGTCCATAAATCATTCAATTATTTTGTTTGAAAAGGAATAAAAACAACAACAATAACAAATATTAGAAATACACAAACTACCCAACATTTAAAAATATTTATTTTATTTGTTTATTTAAGAAATTTATTTTTTATTTGTTTTCATTTTATTTTCCACATCCTTTAAACCCATTATCCTAAACAAATACAAGAACTCTCTACCAGTTAACCTTTTTACCCGTAAACCAGAATAGGGGACAGGACAGCATTTAACAGCCTCAAGTGTTTATAGGCCTGAAATGGAATGAAAACAACAAAAACATTAAAAAAAATAATAAAAAAAACAAAACAAAATTTATTGGAAACAAATTTATCACATCAATAAAAAGCAATTTTTATTAATATTCTTCGAACGTAAATAAATATAAAAAATTTCAAATGATAACGATGAAAAAATAACTGTAAAAAAAGAAGGACGCAAAACGGAAAAAGCGTATGAAAGAAAAAAATATGAAAACTGTTCAGGCTTAACACACTTACTTAGAGGCATATTGATAACGGCCCTTCTGCTAAAAACACAAATAAATGCGACAAAATACGCACACAAACAAACAAACAAACAAATGTGAAGAGAGAGGGGGAGAGAGAGAAAGAGAATTTCACTCCACAAATCTCCACTTCAAACCCAAATGTGTTGTTAGCAGCGGTATTGTTAAGGAGACAGACAGTCAGCATTTGAATTTCTTTAAAAATCCTTATAAAAGAGAGGGCCATAGCGCCTAATAGTATGCCATGCTATACTATACTTAGCTCTAAGCAATTTTAATATGTCACTGTTGGCAGTCGCAAAATAGGCAAACAAATTTTCATTCATTCTTTACTTTTTACTCGTGTCTTTCTTAAAGGTCCTTAAACTTGGTGTTTGAAGGGGAGGTAAGGAAGGGAAAACAGAATGTATTTTTTTAAGTTGAAAAAATAAAAACGAACGCTTACGGTCATTTATCATTCGTTAAGATCTTTATGGGATTTACACAATTTAATTCGAAATAGAAAAACTGTTATTCAAAATACGACAATTGAGCAGACAAACTAAAAACAGAATGTAATTGCCATGCTGGGGCACTTTAGACGAATTAGAAAGGACGTATAAAATATGTGACATAACGTTGTTCACATAAGATATCGTGAATAAAATAGGACGAGATGTCATTATTGCCAAGAGGCAACTGGATATTGATCTTGGGGCCATTGCTTTTATAGGAGTATCAAATATGTATTGAACGTATCAAGTAATTTCAAAATGGCGGCTCGATGTGTAGTGTCTTTAACACTCTTTTAAAAACTATCGACAAAAATGCTACATTTTTATTGCTTATGCAAACGACGTGGCATGTAAAAATTTAAAATTACATATAAACATACATACATACATATATACAAACACACATACATACATACAAACATGACACTGATGATGGCAGCAAGACATATGCGGTATCGGCGGGGGTCCCACAAGATTCCGTGCTGGGCCCAATACTATGGAATGTCATGTATAATGGTGTACTGGGGCTTAGATTCTCTAGAGGTACACAGATAATTGGTTTTGCGGACAATATTGCCCTGGTGATAAGTGGAAAACATTTGGATGAATTGGTGAGAACGTGTAACACTGCGGTTGGCATATTCAGGAGCTGGATCATGGGAATAGGTCTCAAACTTGCTGATCACAAGACGGATGTACTACTTGTAAGCAGTAGGAAGAGAATGGAATTTATTACAATAACGGTAGGTGACCAGCGCATAACATTAAGGCAGGCGATTAAATATCTGGGAGTAATGATTGTTAACAGGCTCACGTTTAGGGAACACCTGACGTACATCTGTGGAAAGTATGCGGCGACATCATGTGCACTTGCCCGAATAATGCCTAACCTAGGAGGCTCAAAACAGGAGAGGAGGCGATTACTGATGAAGGTAGTGACATCGATCGCTATATATGCAGCACCTATATGGGCCAGGGCCATGAATAAGAGGACCTATAGAGCGGGAATGGAAGCGGCTTGCAGGAGATCCGCTCTCAGGGTGATTTCTGCCTTCCGCACGGTGTCTACTGATGCAGCATTGGTGATTGCGGGGATGATGCCCCTGAGGCTAGTAGTGGATGTAGAGAGGAGGAAACATGACACAAGGAGGGGAATGGATCTTTCCAATCCTGCTCAGTTAGTGGATGATGCTATGCATAGCAAGACTGGTCTAATTCTACCAAGGGAAGATGAACCCACAGACTCATACCGAGCATAGGCGAATAGACCAAAAGGGGACGCGGTCAGGTGAACTTCTACCTGACACAGTTACTGACCGGCCATAGATGTTATAGGGCATATCTCTATAAGTATGGCCATGACGTGGACGAGGCATGCCCAGAATGCCGTAATGAAAGGGAAACGGCGGAGCATGCTTTGTTTACTTTCCCGCAATATGTTGTTCAACGAAATTGCTTGGAGAGGACAATAGCATTCCTGGTAACGCCCGATAATATAGTTAACCTGATGTTAACCTCATGTGACAATTGGAACGCAGTATGTGTTTTCGCAAGGACGGTATTGACGCAGCAAAAATTGGCTGAGAGAGCAAGGTCAGCAGAATTTGAAGGCAGCACTCGCTGAATCTCCACACCCCGAAGTAATACTTGATTGTGGTCCCGGGGGGAGAGGCAAATGGTTGAAAGTGTGACGAACTAGGTTGGGTTTAGTACGTATGCGTTTAGCAAGCCGAGAGTAAGTCTTGCGGCGAATCGTGCACATTGGTAGCCCGGCCTACTTTCGAAGATTCCCAACCTTTAGCTCGTAATGCTATAAAAAATACATACATGCAACTGACAAGGATAATGCCAAATATTGGAGGACCAAATCCATTTAAGAGGGTTGTAACGTCGAGAATGTTATATGCTTGCCCAAAATGGTCGGAGGCACTCTCCGTGAGGATGACGAGGAGGAAACTGTCCTCGGTGTATCGTCTAAGCGCGATTAGACAGATAAGTGGCTTCAGGACAGTGTCTGATAGACATATTGGCGGATGAGATGAGGCGGATATACTTTCGCGGTCTCGAATATCCAGGACAAACAGCAGCTATAAAAACGGAAAAACGAAGGACTTCCATGCACAAATGGCAGTTACGATGGGAGAAGAGTTTAAAGGGAACGTTGACATTTCACCTTCCCTAATACAACCCCTTGGATGAAGAACAAAGATTACGAGCTGAACTATTACGTGACCCAGTTCCTAACTGGTCACAGATGCCTCAGGAAGTACCTGCACAGATTTGGACATGATACTTCCCCTTTATACCCTATATTAGGAGGAAGATGCGGAGCATATTCTAACATTTTGCCCCTGATTTAGATGGCCCAGGGAAACGAGTTAAGGACCAAATCGGCTTATGGAAGAGGTGAATGGCTGAAGTTATACTAGAACTCCGAAGATTTGACTAAGTGTGAGTGTCGCTGGAAAAGATAGTGAGGTATTCGATGGTTACCCGGCATATTGATTTCTGGGCACAGGCATATTGTAGGTAACTGATCTGACATATTTACATGAGATCAGCGCTGCTCTGCAAGGAAGTAAATCAATTATGTCACATGAATTTTACCCATATGCAAAGGAAATAGTGGATAAAGCCACCAGACTAATATACTCCAACATGGTTATACAAAACAGGATTGACATTAAACCTCACCAGCGTTCATAGATGAAACGTCATAGTACTTAATACGTGACATTGAGAATGAGCGCACACGTCTTGATGTTAAGAATTCCTGTAAACAACTTTTATAGAACCTGTTATAACAAGGAAGAAGAGGAATCTACAGAAAATTTACGCTGTCATTGTCTGGTATTTGGAAATCTGAGATAATGTATACTTTCGCCCAGGATGTATTGACTGGACGAGTTTTGAATAACATCCACTCCTTTATAATGCAATGCAGGCTGCTGAAGGATGTCAGCTAAGAGTTAAAGGCATATAATTAAAAAGAATAACAAGTCTCTTTTGTAGGAATTATTGTTAAACATGTTATCTTCGGAAATCTATAAAATTATTCATAGAAAATAGAATGCTTAAGAGGTACTACAGTCTGAAGTTCTTTCAAATTCTTAACATCAGTACAACCCTTCTGGTCAGGATTACGATATAGCTTCTCACACCACTTATGTTGTGTAGGTTAATTTTATGCATGAGTTATGGGGCGTACAGTCGACTCCGAACGACAGACTAGTGAGTAGTTAAGTTCAGTTAGTCTTGTGACGCGGTGTGTTTGAAGAGAATAATCGTGGTTTGAAGATTTCCGTTACAAAGATCTGTCGAATAATTGCCTAGTAATAACAAAGGAAAGTAATTGTTGTTGTTTACATCAAGTTGTGAACAGTGGCACACAGAATTGTGCGAGTAATAAAGCCAACACACTACCTACTAGACTATGGCGACTCCATTAGTAACGAGATCAATTCATTAAACTCTCAAATAATTCCCATCAGTCTTATTTTCTTTACTCTGATAACAATGTTTCCTGTTTACTACCCCCCTCCCCTCCAGATTGTTGCTTACAAGCTCTAAGTAATATAAACATGGATAGCGTATCTCGATATAAATGTAGAGAATGACAACCAGAAAACAAGCCGTAATGGATGACTTTTAATCATGCCATACACATACACATACACTACCACACACACACTCTCTAACGATTAATATCAAAGTTTGCTGTTGTAGGTGTATTTACACAACAAAAAAAAATTGAAATTATTTTGCCGGAAAACGGAAATGCCATGAAGTACTCCAGACATTTTATTGTACGTTTTCCTTGGTAGCAATAGTTCATGCAGGTGACTTTTTGAAAAGCAATACAAAATGGAAATTTCTTTAAAATTTTCCTACGTTTTAGAAAGTTTACTTTTCTTTCTTTTTTTTATCAAATTTTTTCTTCTCAACATATTCTTTTTTCCTTTTAAATTATATTCTAAACATTAACCTTAATGTTGCTGTTGCTGCCGTTGCTGCTGTTGCTGTCATTGTTGTTATCTTGTCATTTCCTACACAAACCTACGTATATTTTTCTCAGTATTTTTTTTTAAATTTGTCTCTGGCTTTGAGTTTAAAATTTTGGGTACTAGTGTGTCTGTGTGTGTGATTGTGATTGTATTTGTTGTTGACATTTGAATAAAAATATCGAAAAATCAGATAAAAATTAACGACCCAAAGCAATGAATTGCTATTTTACTATCACCACCTAAGGGAAGGGGGATGGCTAACAGAGAAGGAGAAAGAGAATGGAATTCCCCTGTTACTTTTAAAATATTAACACAAACAGAAAGAGAGAGAAAGAAAGTGACAGAGAGAGAAAGAAAACTTTCTAAAACTCTATTGTTTGTTTCTCGACGGTTTTTCATTTTGGCTTTAATGTTTTGCGGTGTGAAAAATTACTCAAAATCGGATTATGGCATCATTTTTTGTATGTCAATCACTTTGTATTTCATTCATTCAGTCATTCACTGTGTGTGTGTATAAAATGTTAAGTAGAAAATTTATGATGACAACCAAATTAAATTTATTTCATTTCATTATTATTTAATATTTTATTTTATTTCAGTTGTAAAGAAAAAATTCAATTATACAAGTTCGTTGGTTGTTAAGGTCGTCGTATCATAGATACTTAATATTCACATACATTGTATACATATATAAAACAGATAAAAATCATGCTTGTATTTGTATTGATACACTTTTGACAATTTCAATTACATTTAAAGGATTTAAAACACGTGTCATCGTATTATTTTTGGAAATAACAAGTTCAGGTCCTATGTCACAAAACCCTGATAAAGGCAGGCACACTATGCAAGGTAATTAAGATTTCGAAAAATAAGATGTCAGGTTCGGGTTTTGGCCAATACTACATACATACATAAATACATAATTGAACATTACAACCCTTCAGCCAAGATTACAACCTAGTTTCTCACACCACCACATGTTGTGTGTGTTAAATTTATCCATGAGTTGCGGAACCTTCCGTTTAAAGTCGACTCCGAACAACAAATTTTTGGAGAAACTTTTCATGGCAATTTTATTTCCTCTCAAAATTTTTACCAGAAATCTGCTTAGAAGAAGTCGCCGAAGAAATATTTTTTTATATTTCATTTTGTTCGAGATGTCTGACCTGGGGTTGACCAATACTTCCTTACTTAATTGGTTCTACAACTCTTGAGTCAAGATTACAATCTAGTTTCTCACAGCACTTATGTTTAGTACCATCACAATTTCTTGTCAGCTGACATACGCTCAGCCACAAAAGTATACATACGGTTTACAAATTTCAGAAATTTTTTAACCAATCCGTTTTAGTTGAAAATCTTTATAATTGTCTGACAACTTTCCTCGATTTTAAGACGGCCTTTTAGATTGGTTCAGAAATTTGTGAAATTTGTTAATCGGATGTATACTTTAGTAACTGTGTGCACCCGTCTTGCTGCATAAATTGTAAAATTCTTTTCATTTACAGCGGTAACTAGCAAAGAAGACTTAAGCCCCGACTAGCCAAACGTCCAGGGAACGTACGAACGTTTTTAGCAATATGAAGAGCAAAGCAAATGCTTACTGAAATAACATTACGGTTCGGTAATCACACTCCTAGCGTTTCGTATTCTAAAAGCGAACGTAAGTTCCATTATGTTCCGTGGACGTTTGGCTAACCGGGGCTTTAGTCTTCATCATCAGTCACCGCAGAAATGAATAAAATTTGACAATTTGTGCAGCAAGACTGCTACGTAAGCTATCAAGAAATTGTGAAGGTACATAACATGAGTGCTTCGGAGCTTACAACTCCTATGCTTAGCGTTCACTTACAGCATTTTTATTGTACACAGTCTTTGGATTACTTTTGCAGAATTTACCCTTTTTGTAGTGAAACAAGTACCAGAAAGAGTTTTTGTCCACATGTTGATGGGGTGTATTGAGTATGTCGCAGTCATCGTAGTTAGTAGGTAGTGTGTAGGCTTATTAGACGTGAGATCGTGATTCAAATTCCAGCGCAAACATTTCGAAAAAAACGAAATATGAAAAAATTTTTTGTTCGGCGACTTCCTTTCAGCAGCAGTCTAGGAAAAACTCTGAGAATAAATAAAAATTTCCATGAAAATTTTCTCCAAAATCTGAGTTTCACAGTCGACTGGAGGTCCTGCTACTCATGGATAAATTTAACGTATACAATATGGATGATGTGAGAAGCCAGGTTACAAACCTGATTTAAAGGTTATAATGACCATTTAAGTAAGGAAGTAAAGTGTCTATCCTCTAGTTATTGCTTACTGTCCAGCAAAATGTTAAGCTCCAGCAACTAGAAGATATTCGGTGGCACCCAAACTTTCTTACTTTTTCTACAGTTTTTATATTTTGTTCTCAGAAGTTAAGCTGCATGTACCATAAATCACTCATAATAAGACTTTCTTTGAAGAAGAAACTGTAGTCTAGTAGGTAACGTGTTGGCTTATTAGACGTAAGGCCATGGTCCACACCCCTGGTGAGACGTCAAAACGAAATATAAAAAAATATTCCTTAGGCGACTTCCTCTCAGCAGATTTCTGGCAAAAACTCTGAAGGCAAATTAAATCGCCATGAAATGTTTCTCAAAAATCTGTCATTCGGAGTCGACTTTAAACTGTAACCCCCACTACTAATGGACAAAATTAACATACGCAATATGGGTGATGTGAGAAGCTAGGTTGCAATCCTGACTAAAGGGTTATAATCACTAATTTAGTAAGGCTGACTTCCTAAATGATAGTTGCTATGTGTTTGAACAAAATATAGTGTTTCATTAAGCCGCTGTACAAAATATTTACAATGTATTCTATTTCAAAACGCCGTCAATATGTATTTTTAACGCAGTCAAAAAGCAATCAATCATCGGATTTATAGTTGATGCATTGCTTGGTTACTTTGCATATCTACAAAATTTATATACCGTAGTAGGACTGTATACAAACTTTGTATTGATACATTGTGGAAGTCAGCCTAAATAATCAAGTAATGTGTCTGTAAAGTCTCAATTCTCCAGCCATTGTTTACTGTCTGCTTAAAACATAAGATCCAGCAATTAGTTTATACCCGGTGACGTCCATCTCTCTTACTTTTCCTACAGTTTTTATATTTTTTTTTTCTTTACATAGGTCAGAAGTTGAGATACGTTCACCATAAATCATTCATACTAAGACTTTCAACTTAATCTTCCAAAGGAATTGGATATGAACGACAAATATTACAGCAGGTTCTCCCGCAATTATCTGCTGCGAACCTATCTACAATAAGCCCTATAGTACGATCATCTGTGAGAGACGACTTCAGAGCGTTCCACGTTTTATTGCACACAACTGCTGCGGCATGCAACTGTCTCTATAAAATCTATTTCTAGCCGGATTAATAAAGAAAACCACGGTGAATTTCCTCATCAATTTCTAAAATACTTAAGTTTGAAGAATTTTTAAAATCTAAACTTTAATTTTAGTAAATTATACCCTCTTTCCCCCCTAAACAAAAAAATAAATTTATATTTGCATTTTCTTTTTTTAAGGCTCCTTAGTCAATATATAAGCTCTGCTGCAGTGTGTTTGCCGAGCCAGTGTCCAAAGATGTCACTGCAGATGCTTACGAAATGAAATCAAACGTGGAAGAAGTAAAAAACGAGAGACAGAGAAAGAGCGAAAGAGAAAGAGAGAGCATTTATGCATGTCCAGCATGTCCTGCATGTCCTGCATGTTTGCAATCTTTCTTCTTCTTCTATTTTTTTATAAGTAAAAAGCAAATAAGATTTTCAATTTAAAATGACATGTCTTTTATCCTGTTCCTGCTCTCTCTCTCTCTCTCGCTGTCTCTTTTTAGACTTTTAATTTTTTTTGTCGTTTTTCATATATTTCTTGTTGTTGTTGTTGTTGTTGTTGTTGTTCTATTTTGAAAGGTTGACAAAAATTTGTTAAAAAAAATAAAAAAAATAAAAAAAAATCGACAAGACTATCTATGCATGTATGTATGTATGTATGTATCTATCGAATGCATGTATCTAAAATGAATAAATTTGTTATTTAAACATTTATTGTGCCCAGATGGATGAATGGATATGTATGTATGGATAGACGTATACATGGCTACATTGATAGAGAGCTTAATTTATATGGACACACATTAAATTTTAATTAAAGGAGTTGTTCAACAGCAACACGATAGAAGTTTATCAAATAAATTTGAAAATAAAATAAAATAAAATTAAAAAGAAAAAACAGAAAAACTAAACAAATATATTCAAAAAGATAAAAATAAACTTAAAACTTCAATGGACGTGTTTATTGAATAAATATTTTATATTCTATTGGGACACATGACATGAATATTTAATAAGAATATGAAGGCAAGATATCATAGGCAGGCAAAAGGCATATTAAATAGGCCTGAGACTAAAAATCACTAAAACAAGGATAATGAGGACCACCACTGTCAGCAACGGAAAACAATGGAATTTTTCAGACGTATGCTATTTCTATTATCTTGGCTGTATATTATTATCGACTGGTGGATTAGTTACACATGGTGCCCCCATATTTGTTTTGTGATAAAAATCTTGAACTCATATTACCTTTGAAAAACGTTTAAAATATGACCTCGTAGATTTCAAATAAAATAAAAATAAATTTGTGTTTAGTTTTAATTAAAATCCTTTATTATTCGCACTATTCTGTGTACCACTGTTCACAACTTGATGTAAACAACAACAATTGCCTTCTTTTGTTATCCCTCTTTGCACTCTTTTGCAGAAACAATAACAATTACTAGGCAATTATTCTACAGATCTTTGTAACGGAGATCTTCAAACCACAATCACTCTCTTCAAACACACCGCGTCTTCACACAAGACAGACTGAACTTCACTAACTCAATCGCCTGCTTGCCTAGCCTTTTATATGGCAGAGTAAACAGTCTGACGAATGTTCTTGAAGGCGAATGTTGATGACTTGTGTGTGTGTCAATTTTATCCATAAGTGCTGGGATCGACTACGAGCGACAGATTGTTTGAGTAACTTTTCCTTGCAATTTTATTTTACTACCAGAGTTTCCACCAGAACCATCTTTTTGTCGACTATAAGGCTGCCTTCGATAGCCCCATAAGGGATCGTGTTTTTGCCGCAATGTCTGAGCTCGGTTTACCTGCGAAGCTGATAAGTCTATGTAGAATGACGTTGAGCAATTCGTACAGCTCCGTCAAGGTAGGAATGGATCTCTCCGAACCTTTTGATACCGTGCGAGGTTTCAGGCAAGGCGATCACTTATCATGCGACCTCTTCAACTTCGTCATGGAGAGTGTTCTGCAAAAGGCGGGAGTGCATCGCAATGGCAGTATTTTTCAAAAAAGTGTCCAGTTGCTTGCGTACGCTGACGACATTGACATCATAGGGCATACCAAGCGAGATGTTACTGCTGCCTTTAGTGCTATTGAACGGGAGTCTACTGTATTAATTCTCAGATTACGGCCGATAACTATACTTTTGATACAGCCAAGGAATTCGTTTATCTTGGCTCCGCCACCAAAAATGATGTCAGTCTGTATATCAAGCGCAGGATAACTCTTGCCAACAGGTGCTACTATCGTCTCAATAGGCAATTGAGTAGCAGAGACCTCTCTCGTACGACAAAACTAACACTCTACAAGACGCTCATCCTCCCCTGGCTTCATTATGGCGCAGAAGCATGGACCTTATTAAGCACTGATGCAGCAGCCTTGAGAGTGTTCGAGAGAAAAGTCCTACGTAAGATCTTCGGTGCAGTACGAGTTGGTGATGATTTTCGCATTCGATCCAACAGTGAGCTGTACAAGCTCGTCAACGACATGGACGTTGTGCAGTGTATTAACATCCAGCGGCTGCGCTGGCTCGGCCATGTCGTACGAATGGAGGATGGTGCTCCGGCGAGACGGGTATTTGATGCGTATTTGAGAGGACGAGCTTGTATCCGTTGGAAGGACCAAATCGAGGAAGCCCTGTCATCGATTGGTGTGACCAACTGGCGTAGGCGCGCAAGAAGCAGAGGCGCCTGGAAGGATGTGAAATCTGTTAATCGGGTTGTTAATAGTCAATTAAGTAAGTTTTTACCAGAAGACTGTTGAGAGCAAGTCGCCGGGGAAATATTTTGCAACATTTCGTTTTTAAGACGTCTGAGCTGGAGTTTAAACCATGGCCTCACTGCTACTAAACCAATACACCAGCTACTAGACTACGGCGACTTTAAAATCACTTGTATAAAACTGGGTACAATGAAAACGAATGAGACAAATTATTTACGTCTTACGCTGGAAAAGAGAAATCAATAACATGAGAAATTTATACTGACCCTGTAATCCTTAAGGAATCCTAAGGAAACATCAAAAACAACATGCTGGACAAGATGCTCATTTGTGATACCCTTCAGAAGGTTACCGCAAAGGCAACAATAGCAATCAATATTGGTACATGGCTCTTTGCTAGGACTCCGTGTTTGAATCCTTGATCTTCTGAACAATAAATTCAGTCACTTTTGATATGGTAGGCAAAAGTTACTCAAATAAAGCAATGAAATGTGCTTCAAGCCATTTGCGGCAATGAGAACTTGCGCAAGTTATATAATAGCGGTAGTTTTAGGTATCCTTCCCATTTCGATTATAATTTGGAAGAGAATTTATTTTAGTGCCCACAGATAAAAAGAAAAGACATTCGTGTGCCTTGCGAGCCTTTCAATTTTCTGCTAGACTGAGTTCTGTAAACATAGTGAAAGTAACACTAGCAGCTCGGATCGTATTTTGTACCAGAGAGGGTTATCTCCACCTTGATAACACTGTTGAGACTTTTTTGGCGGCGAATTCTTCCTGTTCTATTTGATAGTGGGTAATAAAAACTTGGGAACCTTAGTCGAAAATGGTAACCAACAAGGAATATTTTAATGAATGTTTATCGGGTTTAACATGGACTTAAAGGGCACAATGGAATGGTGGGGTACTCTAGGGGGAAAGAGGTATACCCATCTTCACAGATGGGTCTAAGTTAGGTGGATGTACAGGTGCTGAGGTTTTCTGTAGGGAACTCGGTCTTGAACTCCACTTCAGGTTGAGATTTTCAGGCGGATATTTTCGCAATCTTGAAGGCTATTGGGGCCATAGTTGGTGGCCCAGTTTCGGATTCGGAATCTTACATGATCTTCGTTGACAGTCAGGCTGCCCTTAGGGCCATTGCGTCGGTCTGGTGCAAATCGCGAGTGCAAGGAGTCGTTGAGGGTTCCGGGTCATAGCGGAATACTGGGCAATGAGACGGCGGATGCCCTCGCTAGGTTAGATTCGGTTTCTGGTAGTTAGTCCTGACCCCCCGGTCTGTCACCTCTACGGCCTCATCAATGGATGGGTCAGGGAGGAAGAGCAGAGACGTTGGGGGAACGGATCGTATTGTTTTGCCTCTAGATATCTATGGCCTGCTGTGGACAATAGGAGAACAGGTTGGCTGCTGGGCTTGGATAAGGCCCGCTTAAGGTTGGTTGGTGGTTTTATCACGGGGCGAGATTAGGTTGCTGACGGGGATCTGGAACAGACCCCAGCCGGACTATTGCAGGGCATGTTGCGATGCGGAGGAGTTGGAGACTATCGAACACCTCCTCTGTAACTGCCCAGCCCTTGGTAGATTGAGGTTGAGGACCCTTGGTAGGGCCTTCTTTGAGAGTTTGAATTCTGTGTCGAGAGCCGACATCAAGGCTCTCCATAGATTCATTAGTGGCTTAGGCTGGTTGAGAGGCGCTAAGGCTTCATCAGTGTAGTCGCGCCCTCCCCTTTTTGTTGTGTCTTATCTGTGTAATTCCTCCACTTCCCATTCTCCCCTTTAATAAATCATCTCCTTTTTATTCCTTTATTATCCTTCCCTCTGTAAGGACGTTGTACAATGGGTCAATTCGATTTCCGGGTACTGTACTTGTCTTTATTGACAAGTACATGTCCTTTAACCTAACCTAGAGAAATTGGAAGAGGAGAAGAGATAGGAATAGAAGAAGTCCTTAACATGGACTTATAATTTTAAGTTGTTGTCTAATTGCCCATTCATTACACGAATTTGCACTGTCAATATAGTTGGACTATTTAGAAGAAATCGTCGAAAACTTGTTATAGAATCCTTTTATAATTATCAACTGGTATCAGGTGATTGCCATGCGTTTCTGCCTACAAGATTCAAAATTTGATGCACGGCAAAAGATGCTTTAAGTTTTTTACCCACAGTGACAATAATATCAATATCAAGTAGACCATGGTGTGTGATAGTTTTCTCCAGTTTCCAACACTGAATTTGGTTATGTTCTTTACTACTTCAGTGCTGTTTAATAATGTAAAATTGCTCACAGGGGTCTTTCGTTATGTGTAAAGTTTATTTTTTAAAAAGCTTTCTCTAAATATCAACAAAAATAAACAAAAGATTAGTAATAAAGCTTCGAAATAAAGCTTTACATCCGCTGCTAAAAAAGAACACACAAAAGAATACTTAACAGACAACAGTAAAGTTTTATAAACACAAGACCTTGCTGTTAATAACACAGGGATTAACAGCGAAAAATTAAATAACAGCCTGAAAGTATGTTATCGTTTTGTGTATTTGCACATGGTAATGGTGGTATAGGACAATTGCTGTTTGGTGGTATTGTTGTTGTTGATATTCCTCAGGTGGCTGCTGCAAGTTAAATAACATTTGCACTCATACACTAACATTTAACATTCGGTGTTAAAAACAACTACAGTAAGTGCGCTCTATGCAGGTTTACGAGTGTATGCTTGTGTGTATGTGTGTGAAAGTGAAAGTGCTGGTACAAATGAAAGAAAAAGTTTGGGGGAAATTAAAACAACATTTTGATTTAAGACATCAAGCACATGGAAATGATTAGTTGTAGTGTTGTTGTTGCATTGAAAACACGTGTTAAGGAAACGAGTTTCCACTTCGGCAGAGATCAACAGTAAAAAAAAAGAAACGGAAAGAAAAAAAGCAACATAAAATAATAAAAGAAATTAAATAAAATTCAACAAAAAAAATATGAAAAAATTATTAAATTCAGTGGAGTAAACAATAATAAAAAAGAAGAAGAAGACGAAGAAGAATAAAAAAATAATTCTTAATAAATTATAAAGAAATTTAAGTTATTATAGCGTTGTTTGAAGGACCATGACCCTGGTTTTTAAACAAAATAAATTTGATTTTTATTTTGTTTTACTTTTTAACAAAAAAGAAAAACAAAAGGCCACAACGAAACATCATTTGAATGCAGGTCAGTGGGGCTGATATGTTATCTCTCTCTCTACATCATCAACTTGAATATATGTGCTTGTATGTATGTAAGTGTGTATGTGTATACATATATAACAGTGTTACTGTGCCATTTGAAACAAAAAAATGACATTTACAATGAGAGTATGTCAAAGTACATGAAGTACATAATAAAAGAGTGTGTGAATGTGTATGTGATTTTCCATAGATTTTTAAGCACGAGACCAAAAACGTTTCATTGTTTCAATTTTCTACTTTTCTTTTTTTGTTTTTTTTTCTGCATAAAAATAAATCCTGTACACATACAAACATATGACCCAATGTGTATATGTGTGTAAAATACATATACATGTGTGTACATATATATATGTACTTGCTAAATGAATGCATACATGTGTATACTGACGTTGAGTACTTTCCAAAGGTAAGTAGAGTATATCTTGTGTTCTAAGATATCATTTCATTGCAAAATACACGTTTCTGTTAAACGGCTCGCAGCAAAATATTATCGATTTCCATAATAATTACAGATTTTCTAAATGTACTGCAAAAACAAAAAACCTGCCTTTTGTATACTGGAAACCCATAGTTAGTCTCTATCTGCACCCTACTCTCTAACGTACCGGAATACATTAGGAAAATAAACTTTCTTCACATCTTTAAAGACTTATAAAACAAACCCTCAATTCCTTCTAGTACATCAAGGTTTTTAACACACTGTAAAGTAGTTTATAATTCTCTCAAACAATATACAGTCAACGTCAAAAGAAACTGTACTTTATGGATACAATTCTAACAATCACCAAACTCAACTTTTACCACTTAAAGAGAGCGCCCGAAAAAATTTGACAATATTTTGAAATTTTTTGTAATTTTTTTTTGTTTCAGTTTTAAAAACTGTTAAAATGAAACAATTTTAAAATAAAAATAACGGTAATTTATTAATGTACATATATATTTTTTTAATTGTACCCTTTCTTTTGGCGCTCACTGTATTTTTTAATTATTCATTTTTTCCACTCCGAAGCGTATTATAAAGGATCTTACCTATATTCTGGTTATTTTCTTTTACTTCGTTTGTGTTCAATTCATCAGGTTTTCTAGTTAAGTGTGAGATTGGTTTACTTTAACAAGTTCTAGAATAATAATGTTACCATCCATCGTTGCATAGAAATTATGTACTCCATCACTGGATATTTGGTTGTTGTATTTGCTGATTTAAATCCCAGACGCCATACTCTTGTATGTAATGTGCTGATTTATTAGACGAGGCTCAAACCCCAGATCATCTCAAACAAAAAACTTTCTTTCGTCGACATCCCCTCAGCAGTCTTTTAGCAAAAATTCTGAGAATAATTTAAATTGTCAAAAAAAAGTTTCTTAAAACCCTGACGTTCGAACTCTACATTTAACTGGGGATCCCACCACTCATGGATAAAATTAACACACACAGCATGAGTGGTGTGAAAAGCTAGGTTGGAATCCTGACTAAAGGATTGTAATGACCAATTAAGTGGGTACTTTCTCAAAACATTTAAAGTCTCCGTAGTCCAGTTGGTCGTGTGTTGGCTTATTAGTCGTAAAGTCAGGGTTCGAGCCCCAGACCAGACATTAAAACAAAATACAAAAAGTATTTCTTCGGCGACTTCCTCTCAGCAGATTTCTGGCAAAAACTCTGAAAGTAAATAAAATTGCCATGAAAAAGTTTCTCAAAAATCTGTCGTTCGGAGTCGACTTTAAACTGCAGGTCCCAACACTCATGTAAAAAATTAACACACACAAGAGAAACTAGGTCGTAATCCTGACTGAATTACCAATTATGTATGTATGTATTTGCTGATTTAAATCCTAGTCGCCATACTCTTGTTGTAATGTATTGGTTTATTACACGAGTTTCAAACCCCAGATCAGATATCTCGCACAAAAAGTTTCTTTCGTCGCCATCCTCTCAGCAGTTTTCTGGCAAAAACTCTGTGAATAAATAAAAGTGCCATGAAAACTTTTTTAAAAATCTGTGGTACGAACTCTACATTTAACTGGGGATCCCACCACTCATGAATAAAATTAACACACACAGCATGAGTGGTGTGAAAAGCTAGGTTGGAATCGTGATTGTAATGACCAATTACGTAAGTACTTTCTCAAAAGGTGACAATACCTGATGTTTTTTAATTAATTCAAGGAAATTATTTGCTTGTAGTGCAGTTAGATCACAGGGTGATAGGACTTCAGTGGCTCTTAACTTTTAAAATTCAAAATTCCCGGAGGAAAAGATGATAATGCCTAAAGTAGTTTGATACTCATCATCCAACTCCTTCTCATCGCAACATGCCTTGCAATAGTCCGGCTGGGATCTGTTCCAGATCCCCGTCAGCGACCTAATCTCGCAGTGCCCCGTGATAAAACCGACAACCAACCTTAAGCTGGCCTTATCCAGCAGCCAACCTGTTCTCCTATTGTCCACAGCAGAACTGAGGAATTTTCTTTTTTTTTGTATTTCCTTGAGGAAAATTTCTGTCTTTGTCTTTTACCCGGTTCGTATCTGATGAGTCAATGAATTATTTGTTTCAAAATATATGACAATGCATTGTATCATATGGTCGGCTTTGACTGTCTATAACTGTTGTTTACCTTTTATGGCATACAGTAACAAAGGAAGGAGGAGAACAAAAAGTGAGTTTTTTTCTTGGCATTATGCCCACAGTTGTGGAAATTTTTTTCTTTAATCAAAGAAAATTAGTTCGGCTATAAAGTTGTGAAAAAAATTTTTAAAATTAAAATTGTTTACAAATTAAATTGCCAATGTCGTTATATAAATACGAATGTTTTTAAAGGTATTGAGAGGTCACCTTATATGAGTCATGTTTAAAGGATTGTTATTGTTATTAACCCTTTGATGGACACTGACGTCTACAGGCGTCATAACAAGGGTTTCTGAAGGGACATGACGTGTATACACGTCATAAATTGTTTCCTTGCCAAATAACGGAGATACAGCAAGTGTCCCACGGGAAGGCCTCCTAAAATTTTGGTGTCCGTCAAAGGGTTAAGAAACCTCTTAAATTCTACGTAACATGGTATTTAATTTTCTTTATTACAATATTCTTAAAGACAGAAAAAGAAAGAAACAAAAACGAAATGAACGTTGAATAATAAAAATAATAAACTTTGACCTTTAACTTACATATTCTATTCACACTAAACAACTGTTTGTTATCTTTTTCACGTTACATTTCAAATTGAATAAAAAAAGTGTTGATTTTTCTTCTTATTCTTCTCATTTCATTTTTTTCTTAACTTTCACTGCGTCAAGAAAGAAATGCAGAAGAAAAGAAAAATCTGCAGGGAAATATCCAATTCAACAGGTGGTTTTTTGTTCATTTGGTTGCGGTTGAAAAGCCCATTATCTTGTAATCTAATACATATAAAAATAAACATACTTTTAGGCGCTTAAGCCCGTAAATAAACGAAGGAACTTACATAGTGATATAAACAACAGAAAAAAGAAAGACAAATAGTGCCTCAAAATGAAATTTATAATGACTGTCATCAAAACGTTTCATAGTTCTTAGGAAATTATGAATATTACAAGCACTCTCCTGTCACACTAATAACATTAATGGATTCGTTTTATGTCTTGTTAGAAAGCCTTACGCTTGGCTAACCTTTTTAAACAAATCCGTTTTTGGCTTGTGATTATTTTATTTTTTAATTGCTTTTTTCAACGCAATAAGATACCAATTAAAATAAATTATTATTGCCATGAAGCGGTCATTTAATTAAGAACATTACACAGGTTGACAGAAGACATTTTAGAACTTGTTACCCGGAATTCCAACAGAGATTAGCGAATAAATTGGTCAACCATTAACGTAATATCGCTCTACATAATCGTTAAATAATACCTTCGTACGCTAACCATCATAAACAGCTTCCAAAACTCTAGTGATATATGAGAGCTATGAGGGCAAAACCTCTGCACATTTTAAGAAAAATTTCGGGCAGGTGTACTATAAGAAAACTGATCCTTTCTCTTCCTCTTATAGCTGACTTTCCGAATGCCAACACACTGCACTGCATGTGTAGAAGTATTCTCCTTAATTTTGGTCTTTCAACAAGGACTGTAAAACTTTATACTATGTTCAGATTTGCACTTTTATTGAGTACAATATTCGGTTTATTGAGTACAATATTTTAAGTGTCCGGACATAATAATATACGCAGTTCAGCTTCTTATTCAATATTCATGTGACAGCTGGTAAACAACAACATTATTGGATGTTTCAACAACATTATTTTTATTTTGATTTGTTTGTCGTTGTTGGCATTTAAGTTCTCAAATATTAACAGAAAGTGTTCGGATAATTGTAATATGCTCACTGAACATACTTATGACAGTGCTGCATTTTAAGTTTTACTCAATATTATAACAATTTGCGTATTTATTGCACAATAATTAATTGAAACCTTACATGAAATATTGAGGTCAATAATGGCATTTATTGCGATTTACGCATATCTGAACATCGTATTAACAGTTGATAACGGCCATCTTGTTGCAGCTACATCTGTCAAATTAGTTGTCATTTATCCAGTCAAACAAGGGCATGTGTTCGATGGATGGCGTTCGAAGCCAATACACATGAGATCCAAGAGTTTTCTAATGGATGCTGAAAAAGTTATTGTTTAGCGTAGGTTTTAAGCCGACGACGTCTCTGGTCCATATTTCTATGAGAACAACGTTGGTCTGGTCATCACTGTCAAAGGCAAGCACTGTAGGTCGAATGCCACCTTCGTTTGAATTTAATGCGATTATGTGGATACCACCGATATGGGCTTTCAACAGAACGGCACTACGTCCCACACAATTCTTGCCATATTGGATATTCTGAATGAACGGTTTGAGGGCATGTGAGGTTATCTAACGTGGAAATAATGTGAACTGGCCACTGGGATCATGAAATTTGACCACGTTAGACTTTTCCTTGATGGCAATTGTATGCGAATAAACCACAATCCTCAGGAGTCCTCAAAACCAGCATAAGCCATGTCATGAATGACTACGTTAATCGCCGGAGTCATGGCAAATTGGACATTTCGGATGCGCTTCACTACTAGCCGTACCGTAGTAAATAGTGTGTTGGCTTATTAGACGCAAACCCTTGATACAAGTCAGACATCTGAAACAAAACGTAGTAAGAAAAATTATTTCTTAAGGCGACTTCCTCTTCTTCTGCCGAAAACTCTGTGAATGTTAATAAAATTGCCATGAAAAGCTTCTCAAACATCTGTCGTTCGGTGCCGCCCTTAAACTATAGATCCCTCCACTTATGGATAAAATTATTAAACACAACATGGGTTGTGTAAGCTAGGTTCTAATCCTGACTATGGGGCTATAATGACCAATTAAGGAAGTAAGTGAAGATACTCCACACATAATGGTATCAATAGGTCTTTCTAAAGAATAAAAAATGTCGATGATAGGAACCGCTTAATTCAAGACCCTTTGCATACATACATAATTGGTAATTGGTAATTACAACACTTCAGCCAGGATTACAACCTAGTTTCTCACACCACTTATGTTGTGTGTGTTAATTTTATGCATGAGTGGCGGGACCTACAGTTTAAAGTCGACTCCGAACGACAGATTTTTGAGAAACTTTTCATGACAATTTTATTTACTCGCTGAAGAAATATTTTTTGTATTTTGTTTTGATGTCTGGCCTATGGCTCGAACCCTGGCTTTACCTCTAATAAGCCAACACACTACCTACTTGACTACGGCGACTTCAAGACCCTTTACAAGTCTCAAAAAACTTGGTCAAAATTTAATCCAAAAAATTTTTTTGTACTTCGTCCCACTGTATTATACTACTTACACATCCTAAGTTGCATGTCCCAAGCACACACCGTGCCGGCAATGGTTAAAAACATTTTTTAACAAAAGATGACATTGTAACTGTCATGTTCGCCGTTTTTTCCGTTATTTCTCTTTCGCATGAAATGTATTGTGTTGCTGTGTATGCGTATATGTATGTATGTTCACTTCACATTGCAGGTGTTGGCACTTGTACAGCCATTGTTTAAGGATAACACAAATACATTATTGTTAAACATGTACAGTGAAGAAGAAAACTTATCCGGCATAATAAAATAAAAGTTTTCTTATTAAACTTTGAAAGAAAAACAACGCTTTCTTTGTTACCTTACTGTTGCAAGTGCAATGTGCCTGGAGAATTCATATTCTTTTAAGAGATTATTTATAAATTTTTTAAATTCTTTATTATTTTTACAATACATACATACATACATACATACATACATATATTGTAAGCATTATATAGTATTGTTGTTGTTATTAAAGAGTTTCCCATAAATTGTATATGACAGCAGCTATAAAAACTGTTTAATGACAGTAAAACTGTCATAATACATACGAGTGTTTGGTTGGTTGCTTGGATAGGTTGTTGGGGGGTGGATCGATTCATTATAAATTACAACAACACAAAAAAAAAGAGGAATTGTTTGTGCATTATATTTCATTCCATTCGAATGAAGGAAATAATGTTTAATCATGTGCATGAGAGTGGCACAGTGAAATCTTAAATTGTGATGATATTTCTATAACGTCTTCATTAGAGTGCAATTGACATGTTATTTTTGTTGTTTTTCTTTTCTTTTTTCACTCGTATAATCAAATTGAAATTGATTTGTTATGACAACAGCAATATTCTTAAAACATGGAAAATAAACGCTCTTCGTGGCAGTTTGCAAATGGAATGGAAATGTTTAAAACACGTGATGGAATGGAATTCAATTTCGTTCCACCACAGGGCAAATTTTCATTTATCGTTGCATCCTAATGAGATCAAAAACAAAGATCAGCAATGAGTATTCAAAAAGATGAGTAGAATCGAATCATACTCATTATTTCTGATACTTACATGCATTCATACTTATTTTAATATCATGGAACCTCTACTCATATTCAATGTTTGAAGTACTCATCATATTCATACTTCACAACACGTATGATGTTATCGATTTCAACTCGTGTCCATAACTCAACATATACACGAAGCACAAATTAAATATGAATCGCGTACGAACACTAAAATTCTCACTAAAAGTTTGTGTGTTTGCCCTGCTTGCTGCTCTGTCGTTTTTCTTTTTTTGTAAATGCAACAGTAACTAAGACTGTAAATTTTGATGAATAATTCGAGTCACTCAAATCATTTATAAGTATTATAAGAAGTATTTTCCTAAAGTTATGAATCCAAATGAGTAGGCTTATGAATCAAACATATTTCGAATGGTATGAGTTTGATGTCAACGTTGCACGCATACTCATTCCAACCTGTACTTATAAATCAACTTTGTAGTGTGAGTATGAATGAATCAGAGTACATAGTTAAATTTCAATATTGTTGACTCACTTATATTAAAAATTTTATGAGTGCTTATGAGTAGCGAAAAAACGATATTGTGATAAATTTCTCCAATTTTGTTCTTCTAATTGATAATTGAATTGAACATTGAAACATTATTGTACCCTGAAGAAATTAGACCACCACTACAGTTAAGGAGTTAAAATTTTTTTGGATATTTCTTGAAATTATTACCAAATATGACCGGCTTTAAATGAAATGAATGATCTTTGAACTTTTTCCATAAAAAAAACGAAGGAAAAAAAGCAATTTCAAACCGGTATAGAAAAAATAATAAAATTCGAAAATAAATTTTTTTTTAAATTAATCTTTCGATTTATGATTTAATTAATATGTGTTTTAAAATATTGTATTTATTATTATTTATTTCAATTTATTTTGATTTTTATTTTTCGTTATCATTTGGGGATTTTTTTTTTCTTTCTTTTTACAAAAAAAATGAAAACAAAATGAAGAGATTTTTAAATTGAATTGATAACAAATTGTTGATGATTTAATTGAATTGAATTGACAGGTTGCTGGTATATTCCATGTAATTTGGATTTAAGGGTCAACATATGCAAAAAAAAAATTTTTACACGTTGCGTAAGAAAAATCTCTAATGGATTCCACATAATTCTGGTTAAGCTCATGGAGTCTTTTTTTCCATTTCTGATTACAGATCAGCAATGAATCGTTTTTTCGCTACTCATAAGCACTCATAAAATTTTGAATATAAGTGAGACAACAATATTGAAATTTAACTATGTACTCTATTTATTCGTTCATTTATAACTACAGGTTGCAATGAGTATACGTACAACATTGACATCAAACTCATACCATTCGAAATATGTTTGATTCATAAGCCTAGATTCATAACTTTAGAAAAATACTTATAAATGATTCGAGTGGCTCGAACCATTCATCAAAATTTACCGTCTTAGTTGTTGTTGCATTTACAACAAAAGAAAACCGCCACATAAGCAAAAAGGAGAGAGCAGCAAGCAGAGCAAACACACAACCTTTTAGTGAGTATTTTAGTGTTCGTATGCGATTCATGTTTAATTTGTGCTTCGTGTATATGTTGAGTTATGGACACGAGTCGAAATCATCGAACATCATACGTGTTGTTAAGTATGAATATGATAAGTACTTTAAACTTTGAATATGAGTAGAAGTTCCAAGATATTAAAATACGTATGAATGCGTATAAGTATCCGAAATTATGAGTATGATTCGATTCTACTCATCTTTTTGAATACTCATTGGCGATCTCTGGCGTGTATACAGTTAACCCTCCTATAACGCGGTACTCTCAAAACGCGGTTTCCATATAACGCGGAGCTGAAATTTCGACATTACAACCCACACATGACTCACACCACTTACGTTGTGTGTGTTAATTTTATCTTGAGTGGCGGGACCTACAGTTTAAAGTCGACTCTGAACGACAGATTGTTGAGAAACTTTTTAGTGCCAATTTTTTATTTACTCTCAGAGTTTTTGCCAGAAATCTGCTGAGAAGAAGTCGTCGAAGAAATATTTTTTTATATTTCGTTTTGATGGAGATGTCTGACCTGGGATTTGACCACGGTCAAATAAGCCAACACACTACCTACTAGACTTCTGTATGTAATGAAAAACGTTAATAAGACCTAATTGCCTTTATACCGACGATCTAATAAGAAAGCTTGGATCACTCAAGATTTATTTAAGGATTGGTTTTATAAATAATTTATCCAGGCAGTAGAAACCTATACGATGGAAAAAAAATTATATTTCAAATTTTTTTGCCCAGCGAAAAGTTTAAAAAAGAGTTAGGAAACTGCTCAGCTCCCTATGGAGAGGTTTTGGTGGAGTTAGAAAAAAAAGCTACAATCGAAAACCAATGTAAAGATGAACCAATTAAGGAAGACATTTTGTCCATTATAATAAGACGAGTTAGTCGACTCATATCTGACAGTGAGGATAAATGTTGAAAAATTACATTAGTTTACAGAAGTCTTTCTTATTTTTGTTGGAAAGCAGCCTTTAAGTTTAGTTTTAGTTTTTCTTTAATTCAATACAAATAATTTAGAATTTATCTTGTCTTTTCTTTTTTGTCTCCATATAACGCTGTACGAATGAAGTGATTTGTACTAATTCCGAGTTACTTATAGCGCGGTTTCCACACAACGCGGTAGACGGTTTCCACAGAAGACGCTACGAATTAGCCTGGTTTGTACGGCTAAATCCGAGTTTCTTATAGAGCGGTTTCCATACAACGCGGAACCCACCGCGTTATAGGAGGGTTGAGTGTATATCTAAATGTACTATAAACCGTCTTGTTTTTGTCTCCAAGTTTCGGGTATTTTCAGTCTTAATTTGCTTAAAATTAAGTGTTAATTAGAAACACGTAGACTTAGTACATGTAGTTGTGGCCGTACAACTTCCTTCCTGCTACCGAATACGCCATATTCCCTGTGTGGAGATATGTATAGTGTCTCATATATAGTAAGGTACAGATTTTACTGCCTCAGTTCGCAAGGCGCCATAAAAAATTCCAAGTTTGCATATCCTAAAGCCATCTATGCTTTAAAGTTGCCGTTATTAGAACTGCTGAACAACATCTTTTTCATACACCTTAACTATACCACGTTTTCAAGAAAAAAAAAACAAAAAAATATTCTTTGTTACGAAAGAGCCGCCAAATACAGTCTCGTCACAATAATGAAACTAAAATGAAAAATTTATTTTTAAATTTCCTACTATTTCTTCCCAGCGACAAAGTTCTTGAAATCTTTACTCAACGAAATGCAAGCGCCGACACTAATTAGTGTCCCAAAAAAAAAAAAAATATTAAGTATCTGCTCTAATCTACGGGTGTTTTATTTGTTGGAGGCTGGCAGATTGTTGAAAATTAAATGAAATTTTTTGCTAAAAATTCTTTAAAACGTTATCTTTTTCAATTTCATATTTTATATTCTTTTTTTATTTTTAAATTTTAAATTTCATTTGATTTGTTGCAATAAAATAATTGATTTTAATGGAACCATTTTCTTTTTTTTTTGTATTCGCAAAAATGGACATGAACCTGTTGGCTGATAGACAGACATTGACACCGATACCGAGACCAAAAACGTTGTATTAAATTTAAAATAAAAAACTCATAATTTAACTATGCTATGTATTCCGTATTAAAATTTAAATTTAATTTGAATTTTTTTATTTAATAAAACAAAAATAAACAACAACAACAACAAATATAGAAACAAAATTATCATATTAACAACGTTGAAACAATAGATTGAGTACAGAATGAATGAATGAATGAAATGCAATGAAGTATGGACAGAGATTAAGAAATTCTATGCAAAACTTTATTTCATTTTGATTTTGTATTGTTTTTAGAGGAAAAAATATATGAAATCATGTTTGTTATACTGTGTACACTGTACCCATAAAGCATGTAATTGTAATTGTGTGTCTAAATATAGAATTATCGAATGGCAAATATTTTATATTTTTTACCAACACTGACACCATCACCATCACCGACAAACAGCAATCCACATTACAGTGTCTAATCATAATTGAATTATCAGCAGTGCTGCTGCAGCACAGTGCTAGAGACAGATGCAGCATTTGCAGTGTGTAAAAATAAAAATAAAACGTAAAACAAAAACAATTAAAAACTTAAGGAAACTAAAGTCCATTATGATTGGACTCATCATGATTGTCAGCCGACTAGGCTGATACGCCCTATAAATAACACATTAAGATGAGATTTTTATTATGAAAACGTTTTTAAGTCAGGGTTATGAAATACAAACAATTTTAAGAAACTTTTGAAAAAAATTTGCAAATTCTCCGACCGCATTCAAGCTGGGAAATAAGCTTGCAGCTTTCCTGCAACCTTTTGAAGGCAATGAACTCTCAAGAAATTGTGTATATGATTTCCAATGAAGCCCAATAGTCACACAAATAATGTGGCACAGTGATGTGACAAGTCTTACGCGAGATAACATGTATTCGTTCCCTGGACAAAACCAGTAAACCCTTTGATTTGGGATCAATTTGCCATCAAGATTGCCTAATAACAATGAATAATTTAGTTGCTACATACCCTTTTAGGAGGAACACCGTTTTATGGTATACAGAGTGGCATTGCGAGTTTCTTCCAAGCAAAAGTTTGCATCTCCAAAAGATGTGCTCAATTCAAATTGGTCAGCATATATAGAAAACAGGAAATAGCAATACTATCTGTCGAGCAGCGATCCAAGCAGTCATCTTATAGGAGGTTGGTTCAAGATGAGAATGGAAATCTTAATCAGTTGAACAGAAGAAATAGTTCCACTCCCGGGTCATGCAAAAATTCATTGCTAATGACACCAGAAATTTTTGTGGAATAGAAAGAGGAGTTTGTAAGGCTATACCGGTTAAAAGGAAAGATAAAGGCACACTTCTGCAGTCAAACGGGTTTGAGACAATTTAAACTATTCGTGGGGAATCTTAATCAGTTGGGCAGGAGGCATACTCACGACTCCTAGGTCATGCAGAAATTCACTGCTAATGGCATCAGAAATTTCTGTGGAATAGGAAGAGGAGTTTGGAAAGGTTTACCCGGCGAAGAGAAATCTAAAGACACACTCTAACAAGTTTAAGATAATTTAATCGTTTCTTGGGGAATCAAGGAGAAGAAATTTGCGTCAAACTATCCATAATTAATCTAAATGACCATCCATTCAAGTTGGATTTATTTTAAAATAGGAATCAATTCAAGGCCAATATGTGGACTCTGTAATGAGAACGACGAGTAGTTATGTGGCGTTAATAAGTCTCAATAGAAAACCCATAAGTGTTTACCAACTAATAGGTAGAGAGTTAGCTCTACTGACACCGAACAACTTCCAGAAGCACCAGGATTGAGGGAGACATTATGGGGATACACAAAATAGATTGTGCAATAAATCGTCTGGTCGTGGTACGTCTACGCAACAATCCGTTCAGTACATACATAATTGGTCATTACAATCCTTTAGTCAGGATTACGATCTAGCTTCTCACACCACCCATGTTGTGCGGAGCCTTCAGTTTAAAGTCGACTCCGAACGACAGATTTTTGAGAAATTTTTCATGGCAAGTTTATTTACTCTCAGAGTTTTTGCTAGAAATCTGCTGAGAGGAAGTCGCCGAAGAAATACTTTTTGTATTTTTGTTTTAATGTCTGGCCTGGGACTCGAACCCTGGCTTTACGTCTAATAAGCCAACATACTAGACTATGGCGACCTCACAAGCAATTTTATTTGCTCTCACGGTTTTTGCCAGAAATCAGCTAAGAGGAAGTCGCAGGACTTCGTTTTGTTGGAGATGCCTGACGTCGGGTTTGAACCGAGACCTTACGTCTAATAAGTCAACACACTACCTACTAGACTACGGCGACTACGTTCAGTGCATTCTTCCATTCTGTTACAAAAATTTATTGATTTTGAAATTATCAATATATTTTGTGTTTAACCGATATAATGCGATTAATCGATTACTATGCTAAGCATTGTATCGTATCAAAGCATCAAATGCAAGTGGAATATGCCCTCGACTGTTAACAGAAATTTTATAAAAGGTTTTGAATTTTGTTCATCAAATCAATTATCCTACGCCGTTATTACTGTTAAATGTAGTTTAATATCACGGAACTTTACTTCTGCGATCACATACAAACATAATTGATTATTTAAAGCCTTTAGTCAGGATTACGACCTAGCCATGATGTTGTCTGTGTTAATTTTCAACATGAGTGGCGGGATCTACACTTTAAAGTCGATTCCAGACGACAGATTTTTGAGAAACTTTTCATGGCATTTTTTTTACTCTCACAGTTTTTGCCAGAAATCTGCTGAAAGGAAGTCGACGAAGAAATATTATTTCATATTTTCGTTTTGATGTCTGACCTGTGGTTTGAACCGAAGCCAACACACTACCTACTAGACTGCTGCGAACACAGCATTTTCCAAATTCCCCTAATTAAGGGTTTCATTTGATACCCCCGGACCAATCAAGGGTTAATAGTGATTGTTTGTTTCTCAGTTTAGCACATGTTTCCATTACACTACAATCTTACAGAATCGCATAAACAATAACAAATTTGCAACGGCCACCAGCAGGGCACGAAGTAAAAAAAACGTCCAATCGATTATTTATGTGAACTTGAATGAACTGTGATTAGGATGTTTTCGTAATTTTCTGTTATTATTTCAACATGCAAATTAACAAAATATTATCAATTAACAGTTAACGGATACGTAACACTTGCTTGTACGTACATAGGTACATGCGTTTACGTATTTTAATGCAAAAAAACAACAACAATAAATTCCAGATATTATGAACACCAAAAATATATGTGATACACAAGAGTTATGATTAGATTTTTTGAAGTGTGCTCTCCTACTTTATCGGGACTCTCAAATGCTCTCATTAAGCCTTACCTCTGTTAGCAAAGAATTATTACTTGAAACAACAACTACGCCCATACATACATACATGCAGACGTATATAGATTGCGTTTTATCTACTATTAAAGAATATTAACAACAAAAGATAAGAATTAATAAATAAATCAGCTGATAACAAAGAAAGATAGAGAGAGGAAGAGAAATCAAAGTGTATTCATGTGCTTTAAAACAGACAGTAAAACACGAGGCTACCGAAAAAAAACGAGAGAAAATTGGGCTGAAATATAAACTAAAGTGAGTACAAGTAAACAATTAAACTCAAAAACTTCTGTAAAAAATAGAGAAAAAAAATAAAACAATAACAAAATTAGTCTTTGTGTTTAGAGAAGCATACAAAGAAAATGCATTTAAAAAACAGTGTTTAAAAAACAAAGAAAACAAACAACAAAAATAAACACAAAATCAAAAAAATTTGCCAACAAGTGTTTTAATTTGAAACAACAAAAATAAACACAAATACATTGTTGTTATCGTATCGATACGAATGCTTCTATCATATATGTACTCTTACTCGTACTCGTCTTTTATTTGCATGTGTGCCTGTGTGTGTGTGTATGCATGTATTTATTTGATTTTTATTGAACTGATAAGAAATTAGTTTCGGTTTGTTTGAAAATTAACACACAATAATCACTCAAAACGAGAGCATACTCTTTCTTTATTGTTGTTGATACTGTAGTATAGTGTTAAAATGTGATCTCTACTCTCTTGGTTGTTTACTTTGGTTGGGGAGGTAATGTATGTGAATGTGTGTATGTGTTTGTGTATTCATTGACAATTTTTACTTTTCAACACACTATAATTACCAATGATAATTGCTTTAATTTCAAGAGATAGAGAGAATAACTTCTTTAAACAGAGGCAGAGAGCGACAAAGATAGAGAAAATAAGATATGTAGAGTGAGAATAAAAGAAATTTAGTACAACTTTGTTATCAGTAACAGTGTAGACAAATCTTTAAATAAAATAAGCACTGATTGTGACAAAAAAGCGCGTATTTTCGGTTCTTTATGAATAAAATTATTTGAGAGATTTTTCTTAACTTTTTTAGGCAAATATTTTAGGCTCAAAAATTTTTTAACTTCAAAACCTTATTTTTTCTGATATTTTAATTTGCTATTGAGATTTATTGACACACAATAAGTTCAATTATTAGGTATAAAATACTTCTGAAATTTTACTGTCAATGAAATTTAAAAAAAAATTATGCTTGTCACTAAGTTTACCTCCACGTGTTTCAAGTTATGCCACTTGAAGTGCTTTTTGTCAACCCGCTTTACTTTTTTGGGCCTGTTTATATAAGACAAGCGAACGTCTATTTATATGGAAAACACAAACAAAAGTTGATGTTTTTATTACTTACAAAAACAGCGGATTATTATTCAAATATGGAGTGTTCTTTATGAAAACCAAAACGAAGTAACAAAGTCACTCCGTGCCAATTATCGTTCCTCTTTCCGCCAACAAACTTAAAAGCTGAGCAACAAATATTTGAGCAACTAATTTGATACTAAGTGTCAAAGCGAATGTATTTTTCGCTTCTAAATTCTTAAAAAGCACTATAAACCGTAGCAAAAGCACTGATTTGACCACACTGATTTGACCACACTGATCAGTAAATATTCTTTGATTTTATGTTAAACGCAGAAGTCAGACATGGGACTAATTATATATCTCACCAATTTATTATTAATTCAATATAATTTACTTATAAGTTTATTAACTCATAATTATTTTTGCAACATAGTCGAGTTATATATTTAAATATATATTTAGATAGATCGATATTATTCAGATTAAATATGCATCGTTTTGCTATACTACATACTATTTTAGAGAGAGGTCTAGTATGTCTATCTCATCTACATTGAAATTTAAAACTGGGATCAAAGTGATAAGGGATAATGGATAAGGTTGTTATCGCTTGAAGTCGGGTCTCGACTATAAACATTCCAAAGCAGCCTGTTTAATTAAGTAGCTATGGTTATCGTTGTCTTCTTTTCGTTAGTGGAAAGAATTAGGAGTTTGTCTGTAGGATGTAAGCTTATATCTCTCCGTCTCTGGTTAATTTTTAATTAATATTGAATGGTACACATCTGTAATAGTCGCCGTAGTATAGCAGGCATTGTGTTGGCTTATTAGACGTGAGGCAATGATTCAAACCGCAGATCAGACATCTCCGACAAAACGAAATATAATAAAATATTTCCTACTACGATTTCCTTTCAGTAGATTTCTGACAAAAATAAAATTGTCATGAATAATTTCTCAAAAATCTGTCGTTCGGAAATGATTTTAAACCGTAGGTCCCGCTACTGACGTATAAAATTAACTCACACAACATAAGTGGTGTGAGAAACTAGGTCGTAATCCCGATGGAAGGGTTGTAATGATCAACTATGTATGTTACGAATGTGGTATCCACCTGTCGTAAGAGCAGTACTGCAGTTAGTTTGTTATAAAGTTAGTTAGTTTGCTCTTTACCGGTGCATAAATTTAAAATAAAGAAAATTGTAATGAAAAATATAAAAGAAATTCAATATAATTTGAAAAATTTGTAAAAATGGAAAAGTTTTGATTTTGCCAATACAGTGTTAGTAATTTTGATATCAAAAATGCACCATAACCTGACTTTTGCAAAGCAACTCCTCCCTTTTCTTATTATCTTTTCGCTTTCTTAAATATCATTAACCAACATATTCAGGCAAGATAATATTGAGGTTACTGCAGTAGGTCCTAGGATGATGACATTTCCACATCTGGTTGCGTAGAAACAGTGGTAATTCGCAGTTAACGTCGAGGGCATGGGCCAGGGAACTTCCAAGACAGCTTATTATTATTTTTTTTTTTCGAAAACCATAGCAAAAGTTTCGCCTTCTACATGGTTTTTAATCTGGCTAGTCAAACACTTTAACAACTACAACTGAGCAGATTTCATGCTATTATCCGCGATAAAGATGACGAATACGAATACACGAATTCTTTAAATTGTACAGAATTTTAATATAAACACTTCGAGTGCTGACCCCTATAAAATTGCAAGTTTAACTCGAAAACAAAAACTGCCGTCTTATCAATTATTTTTCCAATCTCAAATGTTTCATCAAATCTATACCAAATGCTTCAATAGAAAAACGAATTCATATAATCCATACCTGCTGAGAGTGTTGTAGTATTTCAACAAATAAACTTTTTTTGCTGCTTCTCTCACGCTCTTCTTAATCAAATAATTCAAAGTAAAAAAAAATTTTATATAGAAAAAGAAAAAAAACGCGATTATTTAACAAAAAAATTTTAATTCCTTTTTATCAACAAGTCAAACAGAACATCAATTTCAGTTCTTAAACGGCGTTTAAATGCGCTGCACATAGCAAAACAAAAACAGAAAGAAGAAAACATAGAACATTATTTTTACGTGAACAACAAATGAAAAAATAAACACAAGTTCTTAATTTTATTTTATTTTTTTTACAAGAAATTTTAAATAAAAATAGGAGTTTTATAAATAAAAAGAAAAATAGTTTTTCCATACAAAAAAAAAGAGAAAGAAAAAGAAAAAGTGATTTTTAGTATTACAAAACGACACCCAAAATCCATGTGCTTTTAATATAATTTTCTATTACAATACCCAACCAACCAACACTGTGTAAATTATTTATTAACACAAACGAAACCAAAGAAAAAAATTTAAAAAAAAAAAAATTTTAAAGAAAAATTTTTATAAAGAGAATAAAAAAATATAAATAAATCCCTCGTCAAATAATAATTAATGTAAATGGATAATAAATTTTATAAATAATACGTTAAATATTTATTAAAATATTTTGTTACTACAGTGCTACAGAACAACAGATTACAACTACTGCTTGCTGCTGAGACTGTCAGTCATAATCGTCAGTCACACAAACACTATCATTGGCAATAAAAAAAAATAATTTTTTTTATTTCTTTAAATGGTAATTAAAAATGTAAATAATATTTCTATTTTCATTTGAAATTAAATAAATGCGTACATATATGCATTCACTGTTTAATGCGAATCACAAAACGTTTCTAAAAGGTTTTCACAAAACTGGGGCACTATAATCAAATAAAAAAAAATTTAAAAATATTTTTTTAAAAATAAGTGTGAATATTTTTATATATTTTTTATTGATTGATTTTATGATTATTATTGTTTCTGTTTGATTTTATTATTAAACGACACTGGCCTATAAGTGCTTAGCAAATTGCGCGCCAATATTTTTTATTCACAAAAAAGCAGAAATTAAGGTGTTACTCTGTAGTTTATTTCATAAATTTTTTATACGAAATTGTTTATATTTTAACAAAAAAAAAATTATGGAATTAGTAACAGTAATAGATACTTACTTTTAATCATTTCATATAAAAGCCCATGAATTAAAAGAACCATCGAAAAATGTAGATGAACATTAAAGATTTAAACTGTCTTTCTGGTAATAGATTTCATTCCTTTCTTCTTTCATTTTCATTTCTTTCTGGTAATAGATTTCACAGTTAACATACATACATATTCCTTAAGATTGGTACAGTGAGCGTCAAAAGAAACTGTACATTAAAAAATATATACATTAATAAATTACCGTTATTTTTAATTTAAAATTGTCTCCTTGCCAGTTTTTCATCTTTAAAATTGAAACAAAAAAAATTACAAAAAATTTCTAAAATATTGTCAAATTTTTTTGGGCGCTCTCCTTAAGTGCTAAGAGTTCAGTTTGGTAATTGTTAGAATTTCATCCATAGTATACAGTTTCTTTTGACGCTCAAGGTAGGTTAAGGGAACCATCATTCAAAGGCATTCTCTTGTGACTAATCAAGGGTTGTTATAAGCCAACGTATTGCCTTAATCGCGTATGTATTTATTCAATACCTTCTAATTCACTCCTCTAAGATGGCAATTGTTCCCCTTAATTGGTCATTACGACCCATTAGCCAGGATTACAACCTAGCTTCTTACACCTCCCATATTGTGTATGTTAATTTTATCCAAGAGTAGAGGGACCTACAGTTCAAAGTCAACTCCGCACGACAGATTTTTAAGAAACTTTTCATGGCAATTTTATTTTACGCTCAGAATTTTTACCCCAAGACCCTGAGATCTATTTTCTTCATATTTCGTTTTGTTTGAGGTGTCTGAGCTAGGGGTTCAACCTTAGGCTCGAGTCTAACAAGCCTACACACTACCTACTAGACTACGGCGACTGCATGGAAAATATCTGATGAAGTATTATTCACCATTGGAATCTTCTGTGTCTTAAAGCTTAGCAATGTAAAGTTAAGTCACATAAAATTTCTTTATATTGCAATTTATGCACGAATCTTGCCATGATGTGCGAAATACAATATCGTCTAAATAACTGCCTTTGTATTGAATGGGCACTAAACATCCACTTTTTCCAAATGCAATGGTTTTTCTGCAATCCTGTTTGGTATCTCTGAGCTGTGTAATTTAATACACAGCTAGTTGGTCCAACTTAGGCCAATGTTTAAACCCATTGCGATACCACCTTTAATATTCCACTGGCGATCAAACACGCATACATAACATATATAATTGGTACCCGGAGGTCGAATTGACCCATTGTACAACGTCCTAGTTTCTCACACCACTTATGTTGTGTGTGTTAATTTTATACATGAGTGGTGGGGCCTACAGTTTAAAGTCGACACTGAACGACAGATTTTTGAGAAACTTTTTCTAACAATTTTATTTTACTCTCAGAGTTTTTGCCACAAATCTGCTGAAAGGAAGTCGTCGAAGAAATACTTTTTGTATTTCATTTCGATGTCTGACCTGGGGTTTGAACCCTGGCTTTACGTCTAATAAGCCGACACCTTACCCACTAGACTACGGCAACTTCCAGATAGATTTTATTACAGCAATCTTTATGTAGGAAACCTTAGTCGCGGATGTTAGAATATGAGACACAAACTTTACCTCTTTAAAACATAAATAGGCCACTAAGAAGTCATTCAACATAATACAATGTTCAGTGGCCCGTACGAATTGCTATTGTACGATGGAAGGCCAGGGTTTATACAGATGGAGGTACAAATCCATGTGCAAAATAAGCCCAATTGCTAAAAACTCTGTGTAATAAACAAATTGCTACGCTTCCTTGCTCAGTAATTCGATTATGACGACCATAGTCATATAGTTTTGATTACTTCTAGACATTCTTCGATTGTTGAACGATCCAATCTTGGAAATGGCATACCATTCACTAACAACATTGCCAGACCCGTTGTTTTAGAAACCACCAAATGGATAACCAAATTGTTGTATACAATTTATAAAATTGTTTTATATTCATGACATACTTTTAAGAAAATCTGTTTAATCTTTTAAACTACGGATGCATATTAGAGATGATTTTTATTTGAATAGCATGGTTTAGTATCTGTCGCCAAAGTTGTAGCAACCCTTCAATTAATTGGGTTCAGTTTTAACAAAAAAAACCAATAAAAAATACTAAAGTCCACATATTGGCCATGGGTATACTTCCCTTTACTAGTTACATTGTTATGATAAAAATTATTTTAATCATTACAAAAAAAAAAAACAAAAAAAACATATGTAAAGTTTAAAAAAAAACTGTAAAATTATAATGCTTATCTAATTATGATTCATTTGTTATTATTTTTTTTGTATTTTTTTATTTTTTTTTTAATCATACTTCGATTTTAAATATTGAAACGATGATGAAGAAGAAGAAAAAAATAAATAATAATTTAAACAAAGACCACAATAACGGTCAACAATAAATTTTACAAAAACAAAACAAAAAAAAAACAAGAAATAAGAGCAAAAATTAATAACAAAAAAACAAACAACATCGTCATCAATTTATAGGTCAGTCATCTTTAACACAAGAAGGAACATTCATTAGATAACAAAAACAATAACAAAGGCAAGAAATAAATGAAATGCGATGAATTTTAAAAATTAAAGAAATTTAAAAAAAAATTAAAAATAAATTATGTACGTTTGTTAGAACACGACACCTGTTGATACAACAAATTACCGTACTTTATAGAATATTTTTGTAATAAAAATAACAACGAAATTTGAATACAAAATTTCAATGTTTTTTTTTAAGCAATGGTAGCGACTTTCGCGAATTTCCAGTTGGTAGATGTAATATCAGTCTGGCATAGCTCTAAAGCCGGAATGCATTGAATTTTTAAATCTGATTGTTTCATCGAATATGAAGTCGCCGTAGTCTAATAGGTAGTGTGTTGGGGTTCGAGCCCCAGGCTAGACATCAAGTCAAAATACAAAAAATATTTCTTCGGCGCTTTCCTCTCAGCAGATTTCTGGCAAAAACTCTGTGAGTAAATAAAATTGCCATGAAAAGTTTCTCAAAAATCTGTCGTTCGGAGACGACTTTAAACTGTAGGTCCCACCACTCATGTATAAAATTAAAACACACAAAACATAAGTGGTGTGAGAAACTAGAAACTAGAAACCTATCAAATATTTTCCCTTCGTAATGATAAATGACAAGAAATTGTTCATTATTCCAATTGCTAAGGAACACCGGAATCGTCCGCATAAAAATCTTATCCTCCAGAAGCAATCAACCTCTAACCGATATACTCTTCTCACATTCTCAATTTAAACAAGTATTGAGCCACAGAATGGGTCACAGTTTACATCGCCATTAATATTCCATACTGAGCCAGAAGTTTTTCTTCTTAGTCAGCGGGGCATTACAACCTTTTTGGTCAGGATTACAACCTAGCTTCTCCCACCACCCATGTTGTGTGTGTTAATTTTATTCATTAGTGGCAGACGATTCTGAACGACAAATTTTTGTGAAGCTTTTCATAACAATTTTATTTTTGCCCAAAGACTACTGAGAAGAAGTGACCGAAGAACTATTTTTTTAAATTTTGTTTTGGTAGAGCTGAGGGTTGAACGGCGACCTCTGGTCTACGCTACCTACTAGACTACGGCGACTTTAATTTGTCGCCAATATGTATTGATAATTTGGAAACATTAAGGTTTACCACCTTCCGCCCATCTCACCCTTTAAACTGCTTTGTGAATCGGTATACTCATGATCAGTTGGCATCACAATTTAGGTAATTGAAGGAATGGCGAAGGCTTTAGCAGGGTCGGAGAAAAGTCATTGGTCAATTTTGGGCCTTATTTTCCAACGCTGTTATTAAATCAGGGCATACAACCATAATATACATACGGTACGGTACTTTCAGAGATATCAGTTCCCAGCTAGGTTGTCGCAGAGATGTTTGGCAGTACAGCAGTCCAGTCTTAGAACCCCTAACGCATCGAATTACGGATAAGTGTGCATTTGGAGAGCGTATATAGAGGTCGAAGTCCCTATAGTTTTGTAGGTTGCCTGTTGCCACGTGATACCAGGGTTCAAAGCCGTATCTTTGATCGTAAGGTTTGTGCAACAATTAGAATTTTGTGTCTTAGGCTGCCTTCCCAAAGGTATCAATACAAAGTTTGTATGCAGTTCTACTACGGTATATAAACTATGTAGATATGCAAAGTAACCAAACAATGCATCAACTATAAATCCGATGCCTGATTGATTTTTGACTGCGTTAAAAATACACATTGACGACGTTTTGAAATAGAATACATTGTATATATTTTGTACAGCGGCATTATGAAACACGATACTTTGTTCAAACACAAAGCAACTAACATTTTGAAAGGCAGCCTTATTTTCCAAAGCTGTAATTAAAGCACCAAATTAATACAACCATAATAATATACATACGGTAGGGTACTTCCATAAACATATAAAAAAAAAATAAACAATTCCGAAATATAGACCACGATATTAAAAAGGCGACAAAAACAGAACAAAAACACGTATAAAAAATAAAATTTTGTTTCTTTTTGGGTTTGTTTCATTTTGTATATACAAAATATTTTAAATATTGTTGCTGTTGTTGTCATTAACATTTTGTTTATATGGAATAAGAAACAATAGCAACAACATTAACACACTAAAGTTAAGAATATAAACAAAAACACAAATGAAATAAAGGAATTAAACAGAGAAAGAAAAAAAGGAAAAAACAAACACAAAAACAAAAATGTCTAAATAGAGGGTGGCGTAAATGACTATACAAACAAGAAATTAAAAAAAAAACAATTAAAAATTATAAAAATTTTTATTTTTTATTTTAAATTTAAAAAAATTTTTAAGTTGTTTTTGGCATAGAAACCACTTTGTTTTACTGCATTTGTAAATAATTTTTTTATCGTTTTTTATTTCTTTAATAAATTTTGTTCATTTTTGTTTTGTTTTGTTTTGTTGTGTTTTACAATACTTCCTTATTTTTATTTTGTTTTTATATTTTTTTAATTGCCTTTAAAATATAGTTTATCACGCAATTCTAAAGAATTGTTGCTGTTTTTGTTTTTAAATTGAATTATAAATTTAGTTTTTCTTTGTCTTCATTTCGTAATTTATTTTCCAGCCGGAATGTTAATCTTTTACAAAGAATTGATAGAAACAAAGAGAAATTCTTTGTGCCGGTCCGCCTCTTGAAAGAAAATTTTTTTTAAAAGTTGAAAGCAAGAAAAAAAAATAAAATCTTTCAACAGGAAAACTGTTTTTATTTTACATCCTGAGAAAAAACGTTTTGAAATGTTAAATGAGACTGCAATAAATAAATAAATCAAACGGAAATTGAAATTTAACAAAAAAAAAATGTTGACAATCTTTGGCAGAAAATATCTTTTCAATTGTCTATCATAAGGAGTATAGCTGCTCTCTGGGCTAGTCACTCTTCCCTCGGTAAGATGTGTGGTTTTTCTCCAAAGATGATATAAAGATGCTTCACCTTATTGCTTATGCAGCAAAAGCTTGTTGTGAAAGAGATAAAAGCTACCCCCAAAATAAATTGCACCGACATCAAGGACTTGTCTGCCTTGGCTTAACTTAGGGCCTCAGCCAACACATATGGATTCTACTGGGAAAATCTTGCAATGTTTTCCAGGCTGCACTTGTAGCCATAGCATATGTGTTATATGTTAGGTTAGGTTAGGTTAGAGGACGTGTATTTGTCAATTAAGACAAGCACAGTACCCGGAGGTCGAATTGACCCATTGTACACTGTCCTAGTTCCTCACACCACTTATGTATGTTGTGTGTTAATTTTATACATGAGTGGTGGGACCTGCAGTTTAAAGTCGACTCCGAACGACAGATTTTTGAGAAACTTTTTCATGGCAATTTTATTTACTGTCAGAGTTTTTGCCGGAAATCTGCTGAGATGAAGTCGCCGAAAAATCATTTTTGTATTTTGTCTTGATGTCTGGCCTGTGGCTCGAACCCTGGTTTTACGTCTAATAAGCCAACACTCTACCTACTAGACTACGGCGACTTCTGTGTTATATGTTGCGGTCGATAGTCTCTTCTCAGACGGTCAGGCTGCTTAAAAATGCTTGCCTTTTTGATACCTTAACTTATCAAATTATCGCTACAGCAACGAAGCTTCACAGAGAATGCTAAGAAGAAATTCGTGACTGTGCAGCACTACTATTTAATCGGAAATTTCAAAAATTGTAAATGTTTTGAACACTGGAAGACTCTGAGGAAAGATTTAAATACTTAGAGGAAGAAATTATTTCCCAGCTAGGCTGCCGCCGTGATGTTTGACAGTACAGCAGTCCAGCCTTAGAAGTCCTACGCATCGAGATACGGATAATTGTGCATTTAAAGAGCACATGCCCTGTTGCCACGTGATACCATGGTTCAATGCCAATGTCAGACATCTCTAGCAAAATAAATTACGAAGAAAATATGTCTTCGGCTATTTCCTCCCAACAGTCAGTAAAAATTGCCATGAAAAGTTTCTCAAAAATGTGTCATGCGGAGTCGGCTGTAAGTCCCGCCACTCATGTATAAAAATTAACACACACAACATAAGTGGTGTGAGAAACTAGGTTGTAAACCTGACTAAAGGGTTATAATGATCAGTTATAGTACTAATGGTGACGTGACCAATACTCTCATAATAGTATTCAACACTTGCTTAAATTGAGAGTAAGAAGGTTAGTTCGGTTAAAGGTTGATTGCTTCCCAGCGGATAAGATTTAGTTGCGGACGACCCTAGTGATCCTTAACCATTAGAATAATGGAAAATTACGGATGTTAATATATGCAGAACTGCAGAATATATATGCGAATATATAATTCTTTCACAAGTTGACCCCACGAATACACGCTCCAAGCTATGCGACTAATTTAAAAACATCTTAGGCTCGATGACAATTTGAATAATAACTTGTTATGGGACAGAGATCAGCAATGAATCGTTTTTTCGCTACTCATAAGAACTCATGAAATTTTGAATATAAGTGAGTCAACAATATTGAAATTTAACGTATGTACTCTGGATCATTCATACTCACTACAAGGTTGATTTATATGACAAGGTTGCGTAAAACGTTGACATCAAACTTATACCATTCGAAATATGTTTGATTCATAAGCCTACTCATTTAGATTTATAACTGAAGAAAAAATGGTTCGAGTGACTTGAATTGTTCATTAAAATTTATTCATCAAAATTTACAGTCTTAGTTGTTGTTGCATTTACAAAAAAAGAAAACAGACACAAAAAAAAAGACAGAGTAGCTATAAACCTTCTAGTGAGTATTTTAGTGTTCGTAGTGTTTGTGCTTCGTGTATATGTTGGATGTTGGGCACGAGTTGAAATCATCGAACATCATACGTGTTGTTAAGTATGAATATGATGAGTACTTTAAACTTTGAATATGAGTCGAGGTTCCATGATATTAAAATAAGTATGAATGCGTAGAAGTATCAGAAAATATGAGCTTGATTCGATTCTTTTTGAATACTCATTGCTGATTTCTGTCTGTATGGGAGGCCCTACGCCCACTTAAAATATCACGAAGTTTATAATGTTTGATATTTTAAACCTACTTCTACCTTTCATATTTTAATTATTTTTATATTTTGACACCCCAATTTTAATTAAGGCTGCTACTTATTGCCTCGTATTTATTTTGTTTATTGTTTAACGCGACTTAGTTAATTGAAGTCGCGATATGAAACGTATTCTTTAAGTACACACATAAACAGTGTTTATTGACGTTGAATTAATTGTTAATTTTTTATTTATTTGTTTTATTTTTAATGTTTTAAAAATTTTGCAATTATTTATTCAATAAATAATAAATGATTAGAAAATTAATAGAATTATTATTTATTACTGCGATTGCGATTTTTAATTAGAACATAAAAAACAAATAAAAAGCTTGACATTTTTCTAGTGATTAGAGCCTAAACAAAGGCTTTCGCGTTACGTTAGTGAAATTTTTATTTTATTTGAATACAAGTGATATTCAAAAGTAGTGAAAGAATTGTTATCTGTCATTTGCAAAAGAACTGATGTTTAGTACGGAGAGATAATTTTGTTTTAAAAATGATGTCAAATTTAAATTTCAAAAGATTTCTATTTTAAAAGAAAAGTGGGCGTGGTTAGGCTTAAGTTTTGAATTGAATTGCTAAATAATCTTAATAGTAAGAAAAATGTCTTTGTTATCACCAACTATCATTAAAAATTCTTTAACAAAGGCATTAAAACTAGAACACTAAATAAATACTATTCTACTATTACTGCTATATATTTGCTTTAAGCCTTTTTGCTACAGATAAGGCTTAAAATTATTTAAAAATTAAAACTAATTTGAAATCTTCTTCGATTCTCTAGATTAGTCGATGTTTTTTAGTGTTTTCTCTTTCCCGTTCCTTTCCTTCTTTTCCTAATTTATACACTGTTGAAGAAATGCCTCGAACTATGCCTTAAAAAGCCTCTGAAATCTGATGTTATAAAATGTAATAAAAATAGCAAAATATGACACGTGTTTTTCTATATCTTTATAACTACTTCAGATTAGTTTATGTTGGAAACTGACTTAGTTGGTCATCGCAAACCTTTAGACAGAATTACTACTTAGCTTCTCACATCACGTCGTGTTGTGTATGTTAATTTTATCCCTGAGCTTCAGAGCCTTCAGTTGAGAGACGACTCGGAACAACAGATTTTTGATAAACTTTTCACGGAAATTTTATTTATTCTCGGTTTTTGCCAGAAGACTGTTGGGATGAAGTCGCCGAAAGAAATATTTTTCATATTTCGATTTTTTCGAGACTGAGACTGAGCTGGTGTTTAAACTACGCGCTCACATCTAATAAGCCAACACACTACTTGTTAGGTTACGGCAAGTTAGACATATGGTTGGTTTAAGTGTCTTCACCCATTAATAGCGAGGGAATTCAGAGCATTTAGCGCCTTTATCTGATCCTTCTCCACCCTAAGACAATTTTATGCTTTCATAAAAGCAATAACTTTTTCAGATTTTATGCGATACATACATTCATAATTTTTCATTACAACCCTTTAATCAGGATTACGGCATAGCTTCTCATACCACTGTTGTTGTGTGTGTTAATTTGATACAAGAGTGGTGGGACCTACAGTTTAAAGTCGATTTCGAACGACGGTTTTTTGAGAAACTTTTCATGGCAATTAATTTTACTCTCAGAGAGTTTTTGTCAGAAATCTGCTGAGAGGAAATCGTTAGTTTTTATGTCTGAAATGGGGTTTGAGCCGAGGCCTCACATCTAATAAGCCAACACACTACCTACTAGACTACGGCGACTTCAATTTGATGCGATATTTCAGCTTATTTCTCGGTTAACGCTTGCACAACAGATACGTCATCGATACCTCTCTAGCGCTTTCCTCGCATTTCTACAGTTGCTGTCTTCTATGGTAATGCTTTGGACCCGACTGTTTTAAAAGATTTTCAGTTTCAGTACAAATTCGCCTAGAGGTGGAAAAGGCTTCACATATGAAGCAATAATGTAGCCTTGTGCCTAATGTAGCGCGAGATTCGCTTTACGAGCAACTTCATCAGCCTTTTTATTATCACCGACATTACGTTCATCTCGAACTCAGTACAGTAACACTTGACTTTTCAAACGAAAACAATTTCTCCCTGTATGACATGATCTGCTTCGGAAACAACTTAAATTTTGTAAAATTTTATATTACACCCGGGTTCTCTTCCCACTTCAATATATTTCTGTCGCTACGTCTGGCATCATGGTTTTTGTATTTTAAAATTAGTACGCTTCAGTCAGTTCCAAAAATAATCCATCCATTCTCTGACCCAGAGACAACACAAGTGTCCATACTTCGGGAGAAAGAATAGCCTTCAAAAAGCAAAAATTTTCAAAACCTAGACCCAATACATGTTCACAAAGGCAATAGCAGACGTATGATGCATCCATTATAGGACCTGTCACAGTAAACAAATCACATGCTTAGCGGTAGTGCTATGTTGACTTTTATAAGTGTATTCCTAAGCAATGCTAGGCCAGTGGTTTATGTCTTAGCTAAACTAATAATTATTTCACTGCGAATGTGACAAAATTGTTTCAATTAATAATTCTCATTGCATGATAATGAAAAAGTTTAATCAGAAAATATTTTTTTCTTCTAATTTATGTAAAACGCTATTAAAAGGTTAATGACTCTGTACGTTAATATATAAATCTGCTAAAATTCTAATGTAAATTTCAAAATAAAACTCATGTTTGGCATAATTTCTGCTTGAATACGATTATTTTAGATTTTATTTCAAATATTTAAAGCACTCTCGTGATTTTGATAACCCTTTGAACTTTTTAATTAAACTGACGCACGCTATTTTAATAGTTTTTTATTCGAAATTGTTTTTCTAGTTGAGTTTTTATAAAATTTTTAAAATAAAATGACAATTAATAAGGAAATTAAAGGCGTTTTATTGACGAATTATTAAATTTGATTAATTAATTGTCTTATAATAGAAGCAAAGCAATAAAAATACTTTCGTGGGGCTGTAAAAACTTAGTAAAAATAAGTGAATAGATTGGCCATTGGAAAGAAGTCTATTAAAGTACCATAATTTAGTTTATAATACAACGTATAATAGATTTTTTTATTGTGTTCATTCATTCATAAATTATTATTTCATTGTTTAAAATTTTGGTAATAAAAAAATTTAATTTGCATCCTTGTCCCTGACCCCATTAAACTCACTGCATAATTTTATTTTCTAAAAAACATTTTTTTGTTCCGATTTTATAGGAATTTTGGCCTTTTCCAATCAGAGATTAAATTCAAACTGTATCTTATACGAGTGTAGGTAGCAGTTCAATTTTATTTAAATTTATTTAACAAGGTGTTGATAATTTATTATTAAAAATTTGCTGATAAAAACGGGCAACATTTTTATGGAATATTTTCAGTCAATATTTTATTTTTTGGTTGATAATTTTGAAGTTTTTTACTTTTTAGAAAATCACGTGCTTTTTTTAGGTATTTGAGCACTTGAGATGATTTACTTTTATACTGAAATAGTTGGGAACATTTGTT
The DNA here is from genome assembly GCA_958299815.1 of Sarcophaga carnaria. NCBI lineage: Eukaryota > Metazoa > Arthropoda > Insecta > Diptera > Sarcophagidae > Sarcophaga > Sarcophaga carnaria. The sequence goes on from OY283149.1 coordinate 153,702,439, forward strand.
TTATTACAATGATTTATGTTTCTTAATTTTAAGTAACAGGTCTTCCACTACGGACTACCGAAATTTGGTGGTTGATAATGGCCATCTTGTTGAAGCTACATCTATCAAATTAGTTGCCATGTCTTCAGTTTGTTTTGCCTTTACTGACTTTATTGCGTGCCACTGCAAGATTAGATCGATGACAATGACCTGCAACAGATCCCAGCCGGACTATTGCAGGGTACATTGCCATGAGAAGGGATAACTCATAACTGTCCAGCCCTTAACAGGTTGAGGTTGAAGACCTTTGGCGTGGGCTGTGTCGAAAGCCGACAGAAAGGCTCTCCATAGTGTTACGTTTTTACCTTTTTAAAAACGTTTAAATATGAGTTCATTAATTGCAAACAAAGTAAAAACAAATATGTGTTTAATTTCAGTTAAACTCTTTATTCTTTACACTACTTTTGTGTGCCATCGTATACAACTTAACGATACAACAGTAATAATCTGTTTATTCGTTATTCTTATCACACAACTATTCGCTAGATCTTTACAACCACGACTTGTTTTGTTCACACGCAACTTCACACAAGGCTGACTGAATTCTTACTGACTGACTGCTGGCCTTGTATTGCCCTTTTATATACGCACGTAATCAGTATGATAAACGTTCTCGGTGTGGAAGGTTTTTGTTCTCGCCTTCTCGAGAATTCTATCGCGACCACATTGTTGTTTGTTCATTCTGTACACTTGTCCATCCCTCATGCTTGTTGTTGTTGGTTTATTTGGAACGGAATTAAACGATGTTTTCATGTGAAATGATATTAGGTCGTTTCTGTTTGCGTAACAATAGATTCATTATTAGTTTGATCTAATTGAGAAGTGCTAGGACTTCAATAGCGTAGTTGTGCTCTTTTGTGTGTTTTGTTAGTCTGTGTAATTACATTTTCTCTATCTCCCCTATTATCCTTTCCCCTTTAGGACGTTGTACAATAGATCAACTGGACCTCCGGGTACTGTACTTGTCTCAAGTGGCCTAAATCTTTAACAGCACGTGGAAACAATAAAATTGTTTGGGAAAATGGGTATTCTGTTCGGGAAACATACCGATCGCTTGCCCCATTCTATGATCGCCTTAATTGCCATACCGAGAGGACTCTTCGCAATGTGGTGAATAAATAAGAGTCCCCGGGTTCAGTAAACGATTAACCAACAAACACGCATCGATGAAAGAATCCGAAGCAGTCGCTCACAAGCACTCTGGCCTTCGCATTTTGGTGAATTTTGCATTGCTACTAGAGCCTGCGTTCGCACTAAAGATAATCGACAATTGACAACGACTTATGGTCGCTGAATGGCCCCAGGAACAGTTGATAACTGGCCCTAAATGGATAAATGTGTATGTGTGCAAACAAAAATATCGTAATTGGAAAGATAACAATGCACATGAGATTCAAGAGCGTCCAATGCACTCGAAACAGTCACTGGTTGGTACGGGTTTTAGGCCGCCGGCGACGTCGGTCCATATTTCTTTGTCCAGGCCATCACAGTTAACCGCAAGCTTTATAAACCGATGATTACCAACTTCTTTTGGTTTGAATTGGCTGATCTGTACACCAATGGCATGTGGTATTAACAGTATCGCGCTACGTACCACATAGCTCATGCCACATTGCTTATTCAGCACAAGCAATTAGAGGGCATGATCATCTCACGTGGAAATGATGTGAACTAGCCATAGAGATCATGCAATTTGACCCCGTTAGACTTTTACTTGAAGGGTTTTCATAAGTCGCAAGTGTATGTGAATGGGCCATTAAACACAGAGAGTCCTCAAAGCCAACAAAGCCCATGCCATCAGTCAAATCCAGATCCGATCGGATTTATGCGTCAGAGTAATGAAAAATTTTAGATTTCGGATCTGCTCCACCCAGAGAAGCCATGGCGGTAATTTGAATGATGTTATATGCCACATAGTCGCCGTAGTCTAGTAGGTAGTGTATTGGCTTATTAGACGTAAGGCCACGGTTCAAACCCCAGGTCTGATATCAACACGAAAATATGAAAAAAATATTTCTTAGGCGACTTCCTCCCAGCAAATTTCTGGCAAAAACTTTGAGAGCAAATAAAATTGCCATGAAAAGTTTATCAAGAAATCTGTCGTTCGAAGACGACTTTAAAATGTAGGTCTCGCCACTTAAGTATAAAATTAACACACACAACATAAGAGGGGTGAGAAGCTAGGTCGTAATCTTGACTGAAGGCCTGTAATGACCAATTATATATGTGTGTATATATGCCGCACATAATGGCTTCAATAGGTCTTTCAAACGAATGAAAAATTTCGATAATATTACGCACACACACACTTTTATTTAAATTGAAAGATAGGAAACGCTTAATGAAAGACCCAATACTGCTTGCAAAGGAAATCTTAAGAATGTAGCCTTGGACACGACCATCTATAACAGTAGCTCCCATATTTTTTATAGCGATTATGTCATAACTTTTTAAAATATTGCATAACGAAACAGGCGATGATATTTCAGACATGCACCTATATTGCATCAAAAACAATGTTTTTGAAACAACCAGCTGTTTTGTTTACCAGCTGTCAAATGAATATTGAATAAGCAGCTAAACGGCGTATATTATTATGTCTGAACACTTAAAATATTGCAGTCAATAAACCAAATATTGACTCAATAAAAGTGCATATTCGAAAATAGTATAAAAACTGTCTTAAAATTTCAAAATAAAAATATTTTGCTGGACAATAATTGATCTGAAACAAACAAATGAGAAAACATTTAGATATGTATACATGCATGCATATATCGATTATGGTCCGTCCACACGTGCTAACACTTTGCGACCACTTTTAATTCGATTTTTTATTTTAATTTCATTTTTCTTTTGGTTTTGTTTTGTTATCCCAATCTGTTAAAAATTTATTTTTATTCACTTTTTTTGTTGTTTTATAAATAGAAATAAATTCAGAGTAAATATTTGCAAAAATTAAAACAATTTTAACACTTTGTTTGCCAATTTTTTAACAATTTAAGAGGGTGACAATATAAACAAAATAAAAAATTATGAAACTACACTGTTTCCGATGAGAAACAAAAACGTAATAAATTTGATTTGTTATTTTAAAAATTCACCGAAGAATTTATTTTTATTTTTTCTTAATACATACGTTTTTAACATTTTTTTATTTTAAATTTGTTTGTTTATAAATTGGGAAACACAACATAATTTGTTTCTTCCAAAGAAAACTATGCAAACATGTCTGTGATTTTTGTCTTTTCAGCTGTATATCTGTCTGATGTGACAGACAAGCGTTTGTTTACCCCAGTGAGTGTCGGCGTCTCCGCTGATATTTTTGGCTGCAAGATACAGGCAATAATTTCCCAGACGTGTATAGTTATTAATAAATACTCAGAAAACGAAAATATTTTATTTGATTTGTCACAATAAGTGTGTATTGAAGAGAACAAAAATTCCATATGCACTCTTAAAAGTGATGGAAGCTATAATATTAAATCAGATTTAAACTTAAGGTCCATACCTGCCATAATTGTTTAATTGTATAGATTTTGCCTCCAAATGTCAATTAATTTTAACTGTTAAGATTAGAACCTAGACTTTCACACCAGATAGGTACGTAGGTAGAGGTGGCTGCCCATCTAAGAGAGTGGATGGACACATTTAGGTCACATAGCGTCCGTTGTGTTCTAACAAATTTCCGCTATTCCTAGCCTCGGCACCACTCGGAGCTCCTAATGAAGCGACTTAGACTGCCAATGCCATTTCCTCAGATCATCTATATAGTTTTTTTTTGCGAGAAGGAGGGAAAATGCTTTATGCATTCATGATGGTCGTCACCAGATATGCTATTTCGGACTCTCCCACTGGGTATACCGCCTTGTCTCCTCACCGGGGAATCATTCCACCTCGGAACCACGATTGTATTACTTCGAGGTGGACCCCTTTTCTGGCATATGTTCCAGTTCCATCGTCGTCAGCCTGCGTCCAGGCTCCGCTCTATTCTCAGTCTGCTGCGTCTAGGTCAAATTTCTTCCTTCGCAGGAAGTGCTAGTGTACTGTTTATCATTTTCAGCACGACGTTTGTAGGGCTAATGACGCCGATTTCAGCTTCGAGTCGCTGACGGCTTTCGGCCCATCAACAACAGCTGAATAAAGTGTGTTCGGAATCATCTAACGTTTCTTTCTCTTCATAGATACAGAATGGCGAGCGGCATTTCCCCATGCGATGCAGGTACTTTCTGAAATATCCGTGACCGGTCAGCATCTGGGTTATGTAGTAGTCTACTGCGCCGTTTTTTCTGTTTTTCCACACTTGCAACTCGGGAATCAGTTTATATGTCCACCCTTCATGCTGTTCATTCTCCCAGCGAAATTGCCATTTTAAGAAGACTTCGTGCCTTATCGCTTCTATGCTCTGTGGTTGAGTCGTACTTTGTCTGACGTTGAAGATCATCCGGCGCTCATATGCTTGTAGGTCTATGGGAACCATTCCGGCTATAACTAGGACTGCTTGTGTGGATACTGTGCGATACGAGGATGTCACTCGTAGAGCAGCTATTCTCTGCGCAGACAGTAGTTTTCTAGCGCTGATCCGGGTTTCCAATGCTTAGTCCGCATCATGACTTGTCGTAATCTGCGTTGGATTTCCATATAGTAAGAACCTAAGAAATTTTTTCTTTTTTGAAACAGAGCCGGGCATGTACCCAGCAACCTTCCCCTTCTTCATCCCTGCAGCTTCTGCAGAAATCATTAGCAAGGCGTCCAAAACCAATGCGCCTCGCCAATACGTACCCATAATGCAATGCCCCGTAATGACCCCTACAACCATACTAAGCATGTCCCTCCAGAGTTTAAGTAGACCCACCATACGCCCTTCATATAGTCTTGCCCAGATTTTTCGCGCCTTTCTATCCATATATGAGAAACCGATTATCGCATTATCATGTATGAGTCTGCATGTTCTCTTTGAGATTCCCAGAGCTGCGGATTCATCGGAGAGTTATATAGTCATGCCTCTCTACAATTACCCAGAATATCACTGTGCCTCGGTACCCATATGATATGAACATCATATCGTTCTGCTAGGTTAGGTTAGGTTAGAGGACGTGTACTTGTCAATTAAGAAGGTCGAATTGACCCATTGTGTGTGTTAATTTTATACATGAGTGGTGGGACCTACAGTTAAAGTCGACTCCGAACGACAGATTTTTGAGAAACTTTTTCATGTGCAATTTTATTTACTCACGGAGTTTTTGCCAGAAATCTGTTGAGAGGAAGTCGCCGAAGAAATACTTTTTGTATTTTGTCTTGATGTCTGGCCTGGGGGCTCGAACCCTGGCTTTACGTTTAATAAGCCAATACACTACCTACTAGACTACGGCGACGTTCTGCTACATCGTTGAGATATCTGCGACAGCTGTACTCCGCCTTAGAGTTCTTCACATTGGGATTTAGAGTCTTGATAGCCGCCTGGCTATCAGAAAGTATGGTAATATTACGCTAGAAGATGTTTCCGTCTTCAATAATTCTCGCCGCAAACTGTATTGTCAACAACTCCGCTTGAAAGACGTTACTGTGGTCCGGCAGCCTTATGGATGGGCTATACTGACAAATTCCGAAAAATTCCACCTTCAGCAGTTCCGTTCAATTTAGAATCGTCAATATAAAATTGCACTGAGTCTTTTACGACGTGGATCGCACCATTTTTCCAGACTTCATCGTTCGGAATTGGTGTCCTGAATGTCATCGTGAAGTCGTACTACGGTGTTTTATAGTCACTGCTTCCCACACCCCAAACTTCTTTCAGGATTCTTGCGTGACCAATATCCCTGTGAATCGGATAAACAGAACAACAGATCTTTGAGTTTTTGCCAGACGTCTTCTGAGGGGAAGTCGCCGGATTCTTCGACATATCAGAGCTGGTATTTGAATGGACACATGACATGAAATATTTTTAGTTGCTCTTCCTCGGCAATCGTTCTCCTTCTTAGAATTTCGATTTCAATTGAAATTTTTGTTTGCAGTTTGGCATACAAGTACTAGGAATCTAATGACGATTAGTTTGAAGGAGAAAACACGGAAATTTTTTTAATTTTTCAAGACAATTTTTTTTTTCAAATAAAAATTGATTTTAAGCTGGCATTCACAGTGATTCAGGCATTGTAGTCGCCGTAGTCTAGTGAGTAATGTGTTGGCTTATTAGACATGAGACCACGAGTCAAACCCTAGGTCAGACATCTCCAACTAAAACAAATATTTCTTCGGCGACTTCTTCTCAGCAGATCTGGCAAAAACTCTGAGTGTGAATAAAATTGCCATGAAAAAGTCTTCTTAAAAAATCTGTCGTTCCGAGTCGAGTTTAAATTGGTAGGTCCCGCCGCTTATGTATAAAATTAACACACACAACATAAGTAGTGTGGGTAGCTAGGTCGTAATCCTAACTGAGACCTTAGCATTCATTCTCCTTCTAAGAATTTTGATTGTTTTTGGTTTGCAGTTTGCCAAAGACTGTAATTACAGATATTTGACGGCTAATATATTTTCGATAGCTTTAAAGCAAGAACAGTTCAGTTGTATAGATGATGTCAAATAGGGATCTCTCTCAGAAGCTGTGCAGGTTCAAATCTGAAGGTGATTACTCTGAAGAGAAAAAATACGGAAACTTTTCTAAATATTTCAAGGAACTTTTTCATCAAATAAAACTTTTAAAACTTGATTTTAAACAGGCGTTCTCTTGTCTAAAAGTTTTCTTACTCAGCAGTTTAATGGAAAAAGTATTCATATGTCAAACCAATATCTGATAAACGTGATCTATGGTCCTTAACCTGTGACTTGATTAGAAAAGCCTGTAAGTCTGTAGTACCAAGGGTATTTTCTACAAGTATGGTGTAGTAATATGCAATATTTCCTGTAGTAAAATGAAAAGAATTTTTCTACGTATAAAAATTGTATGATTTTAAATTCCAAAATATTTAAAAAAAATTCATTTTTAACTTCGCTTATCTAGTAAATTGAAAATGTTATCTTTAAAAGCTTTGAGGGTCCAATAAAACTAAAACAAGACCACACGTCACTCTATTTACAAAATAAATAAAAAATTATAAAACCTTTAAAAAGTCCAGATAAATCGCAAATTTATTTACCAACCGTCTGCCAACAACACTTAGGCCATAAGCATACACTTGATTTATGGGCAGCTCGTATACAGCCAACTCGTATTCTATACTAAATTGGCCAATACCGAGATACAGTAATTGAGGTTGTAAAACAAATTATTGGAGTATAAATTGTTGTTGTTGTTGTTGTTTTATGAAAAAAAACACATGTTCCCCCTTTAAATATAAATTGATTAACACTTCGCCTCCGATAATGTGCAATATAAACCGTAAGCAATCGACGAGATAAACTGAATCTAAGAATGCTTAGTAACAGTGTGTTATTAATTTTAAATTGTAGGCTCTACTGGCAACAGGGGTAATTTCAACAAAAAGTGTCAAGTGTTTTTCATTTGATAACTCGACGTATACTCGGCGACTTGTTTTTTAACATACCCATGAGAGAGGTGCTTGAAAATTTATAATCAAATGAAAAACAAAAATAAGATTAAATGAAGGCATTTATGATCCTCGTTATGTGATAAAAATGGCAAAATAATGGAAAACAAATAAAATTATTAAACGATACTTTGTTTGAATAACAACAATACGAAGAGATTATGATAATTCCACTAGAATGGATGCGGATTTTAGTTTATATTGTCGTAAATTGCGGTTGTCTAGGCTTTTTCGAGAAAGTTAAATAAAAACGTGGTTGCTCTGCATCACTGTATCGGCCTGAATGTTGAATTACTTATAAACAGAATGGGATTTTCCAGTGATTCATGGAATTTTCCGAAATTATATGGAGTAACACAACGACTTCTGTTTGAGATAAAACAAGAAATTCAAAACATTATTCAGTCAGCTTCATATACGCAAAGTTCATTATTCGAAATGTTTTTTAAACGCCTAAAAATGTCAGTAATTTTCTTACACTTAAAAACGTTCTGAAAAACTATTTATTTTTGTATTCTAATACGATTCAAATTATATTTAAATAGTAATGTATGAGTCGCCGGAGTCTAGTAGATAGTTGGCCAATTCACACGACTTTGTATCGTGTATGTTGTATTGAATACACTTGGTTGTTTGTGAACGCTCAGTGCTATGCTGTATTGTGTATGTTGTATTCTTCTTCATAATTTTTGGCATTCAAACAATTTGATAGCACGAAACCATCACAACTTATTAAAAACATATGAAAACATATACACATTTTTTTCATTCAAACAATTTGATAGCACGAAACCAATACAACTTTTTAAAACTTATGAAAAAAATGTGTATGAGTGTATCGGATTTTTACATGAAAATTATCAACAACAAGCATACACTGTTGTATAGTCGTCAAACAATACAATGAACACAACGATACAACGGCTTGTGTGAATTGACCAAGTGTGTTGGCTAACTAGACGTAAGGCCACGGTTCAAACCCCAGGTCAGACATCAAAACAAAATACAAAAAGTATTTCTTTGGCGACTTCCTCTCAGCAGATTTCTGTCAAAAACTCTGAGTGTAAAAAAATTGTCATGAAAAAGTTTCTCAAAAATCTGTCGTTCGGAGTCGACTTTAAACTGTAGGTCCCGACACTCATGTATAAAATTAAAACACACAACATGAGTGGTGTGAGAAACTAGACCGTAATCTAAACTAAAGGATTGTAATGGTCAATTATGTATATTATGTATATATGTAATGTATGGAGACTAAGGGAATGGAATATCTTTTGGGAATCGAATGACAAACTAAGCCACTACTCACCTAATTAGCACATTCGATCCTGTAAGCACTCAAATAATGGGTGAACCATGATTTTAATGTTGACTTTGGACAAAAAGATTCAAACACAAACAACAATTAGTGACTTGGACATAATGACAACAGCGCTGAATAGTATTTTCACCATTTTAAACGCTTTTCTAGAATAGCTTCTCGAAAACAACCTTGCGATAGGTTTACAGCTGGTTATGAGGCCACATGAAGCGACTGATTAGACTCAACTATAAACAAAGGGATTTCACGTTAAAGCACGATTCTGTCATGAGATCACATGAGTCGATACCTCAGAGCTCCAGATTGATTAGTTGCGATAAAACTCGATCAAAACGAAAAAATATTTTTCAACTGATAGTCTTGTGGCAAAAACTCTGACAGTAAATAAAATTGTGCATGAAAAGTTTCTCAAAAATCTATCATTCACCGTTTAAACTGACTTTAAACTGTAGGTTCCGCCATAACTTATGGATACAATTATCAAGCACAACTAGGGTGATGTGAGAAGCTAAGTCGTAACCCTAAAGGCTTGACTAAGGGCCTGTACTGACCAATTAAGTAAGTAAACAAGTAAAGGTCCTCTCGAATCATATTAAAAGACTACGTGGCTTGATGGATCAAACGGTGAAATAGCCTTCAGCATAATACTTCGGCTTTGAAAGTTTTTGAAAATCTGAATTATTATGTGATTTGAACTACGTTGATATACCATCTAAAGCCGCAGACATGCCAAAGCTAGGAGTATAATGCTGAACATAGAAATAAGAGTGCAGTAAGACTGTGTCCTTTTAGCACTTTTATTTAACACTTTCTCGCCGGTTGGCCCACACTAGACTATCTCATCGGGTGGCTGCGTACCACCGGTGGTACTCAACTGATAATGCTATTATAGGATACGTAATAACAAATATTTAGATCTTTAACACTTCGACTGCCGAAAAAATACCTGAGAGTCACGTTACGATAGAGCGAAAAGCATTAAGTGCAGCCTGAATTAAAGCGCCGGCGTGAAAGTGTTAATATTCATAGTTGAGGCATTAGTTCTGAAAAGTTCATTCGAAAATGAATTGAATAATGGAGGAGGATATATCTTTAAGTTGAAGTAGCCGTCATCACATTGAACTTTGGGCAATACAGAGAGAATTCGAAGAGTTTGCTTCAATTGAATTAACTGTGACTTCGTGTGTAACTACTACTCGTCAATCTTCCATTATTTATTAACATTTGACAATACACTGCGCTATCAGTTTTCAAGAAAAAGTGTTTAAAACAAGCGTCTTTATACGTAGCGCTTTTTGTACAACATTTGAATTAATTTTTGGCCTGGCAACTTCTAGAACTCGATGTTGATTTGTTGTTGTCATTCTTTTCTATCTTTTTTCATGGTCTTTCAATAGGTCCCTGATCTCTTTATTGTTCTGTTGTACGTTTTTCTAGATGATTTTTCATACTTCGAGCATAAACACTTGCTGTTAATCCTGTCGATAGACAATAACATTTGGTCAATTCACACAAGCCGTTGTATCGTTGTATTCATTGTATTGTTGGAAGAACATACAACAGTGTATGATAGTTGTTGATATTTTTCATATAAAAATCCGATACATTTATACACAATTTTTCCATATGTTTTAAAAAGTTGTGATGGTTTCGGGCTATCAAATTGTTTGAATGCCACGAGATACACAATACAGCATAGCATTGAGCGTTCACAAACAAACAAATGTATTCAATACAACATACACGATACAAAGTCGTGTGAATTGCCCAATTATATCATAACACAACAACGTTGTACAAAAGTGTGCTAATAAATTCACTGTGCCACTGTTCCTCGCTTTGGGTGGTCTTTTTCAATTACGCCCCATGCTTAGTTATTCAATTATGCTCGTATTGCGGTCATCAAATATCTGTCATTGCCCATATCAATAAATTCGTTCAAAATTGTTTCGTGAGCGCGTAAACGAAGCGTAATGATCTAAATTGGATTCAATTTTTGAATAAAAAATTGCGCAGATTTTTTTGTTAAAATCTGTGTTTCTAAGGCGTCAACATCAATTTGAAACAATTAAACTGTTGCTGATAATAAAAGTTTATCTATTCACTTCAAGACTCATCATCACTTGTAAGTGCTTATCTCCACTAAGTGCATGTGTGAGTGTACATGTGTTAAATATTTTTATTTACAAAAATTTTGTCTGATTTGTTGAAATTTATAAAAAAAAATTAACACAAAATAATTTTTTATTTGATCAAATTGTGTGTTTGATTAATTGATTATAATTTTAAACAGTTTGTTGAACTTTACATTGATTTATGACTGTTCTTAGAATTTAATACTCAGACGCTATTCACTTGAAATTACCAGCAATAAAGAACGCTCTGGTGCGTCTTGTTTTTCCACATTCATTTTCATTGACGATGTCACAACAACGGCGGTCTGCATTTGTCAATTGATCTCTTTAAAGTGATGGCGCCCTCTTGTTGACAGCGGATTTAATTAAAGAAAATTTATTTTAAATTTATTACCACTTAGTGATGTGATGTTGAAAAGGCGAGAAATTATAAAAAATATTAACGCATAGCCAAGCTATTTAATTCAGGAATAATTTAATGCAAACAAGAAAAGTCATTAAATAGGTCTTTAAATGATAAGATTATCTGCAAAGAAATAGTAAAATAGGCCTAGATTTGGAAACAAAATCAAATGTTGAATACTTAGAGATATTGCAGTGAAAGCAATTCTCCTTTCAGTTATAGTAAGCAAGGCTAAGGATGGAGAGATACTACTTCATATGCAATACGTTCCATCAAATCTAAATGCTGATGCTCCATCAAACCTTGATATTGATGCCGATAAAAACGTTGATTAAATGAATGAAGTAAATCATAACTATTTGCAATGAAAAGTTCTCCATATCGATAAGAATGAAGTGAAATTGAGCCTCTAGCCTTGAACTGATGAATAAAACTCCGATTTGACGAAAAAACAGGATTTTGGCCGATGTTTCCTAAAATTAATTATGCTTAAAAACAAACTTTTTTTCGGTCAAAAATGTCTATTAGAACCATGGCCTTACGTCTAGTCTAATAATCCAACACACTAACTACTAGACTAAAGCGATTTTGGTCCAATGATGCAAAAATAGCAGTCTAGGTTTCATTTTGTTCCACAACACACTATTACTATCTTCACTATGGTACTGTAAACGAAAGATTTTTTTTCCTTAACCCTCTAGTGACCAAATTTTTTTTCGGGATTAAAAAGTTATTTCTGTGTTTGATTTGTTTTAAAAGTAAAGGATATTTAAAAATAATAGTTTTTTTTTTGGTCAAATCGGATTTTATATGTTGCAAATATAATAAAAATAATTTTTGGACTTCCCTGAATTTATCAAAATACAAGAAAACAGAATTTGGAAAATGAATAAATGAGCATTGAATTTAAGCCGTCTACAGGCAGTCTTGGGCACTAAAGGGTTAATTTAAAATTATCTTCTTCTCCCCATAAACACTCAACTATTTATTATAAATTTTTAATTTAAATTCTTGATTTTTTTTTTTTTGATAAAAAAATATGATAAAATAACCAACATTTTAACATTTCTAACTAAATTTTCCTGTCATTTATTTACAGAAACTAAATAAACAAGAAAAGCTGAAATACTGGCCACATGATTGACTAAGAAAAAGCTGCTGCATAAATTTAAAATAACTTACAAAGGAATACACAAGGATACCCAAGAGAAATAGATTTCAAGCAATTGCAACGACTAAAAAGCCACAAAATCAAAAGCATGAACGAATGGCTGACTGACTGAATAAATGAATGATTGATGACAAGGATTCATGTATACATACACATACACACACAAGCACACATTTATAGATACACATATACAAGCAACGTAACACAAAGGCTGCAATTATAAATGCATTGAAAATTTTTTAGTTTTAAAAACTTATTTAAAATTCAAAATCATTGCTCAACTAAATGTGATACGCTTAGAACAGTTTGAACTCAATTGTGAAAATACAAATACAACTACAACTGCAACTATAACTATAACTATAACTAATAATACTAAGAATATTAAATAACAAAACTACCTCAAATCCCAGCCTCAATACAATAACAAAGCAAGCAAAAGAAAGAAAAAAACATTCCATTTACAACAACAACAAAAACAAAACAAATTTATAATAACTTCCAGTTCAAGCAACATCATTTCAAACACGTATAGACAGCGAGAGGGAGATTGAGAGAGAGCGAACGAGAGAAAAGGCTATAAAATGGTACACGCACCCACAAAAAGGAAATCGAATGGCAGCACCAACAACAATAACACAGCAAACAATAATAAACATGAATTCGAAATGGAATTATCGGAAAATACAGACTCCACACAACCGGTACCGCCGGATGGTGGCTGGGGTTGGATGGTTGTTTTCGGTTCATTTATGATCCACATAATAAGTGAGTAGTAAGCACTACAAGCGCAACAAATAACGGCTCAATCAACCGACAATCATCAATAACAAATGAATGATTCATCACTTTTAACATTTTCATTACATTTTAATTTCTTATTTTTTTTATTATTAATTAGCAATTGTTATTGTTATTGTTATTATTGATTATAAGCCAACGTTCATTTATTTTGCTTTAAACAAAAGAAATATATTTCGCTTTGTTTTTAGTAATAAAAATAACTTTTTTTAATCATTTCTTATTAATTAATTAATTATTTAATTGATTAAGTAAGTTTTAGAACAAAGATTAAATTGAATTCCGAGATTTGTTTTTAAGTGATTGATTAGACGGAAGTCACTGAGTGCTAAAAACCAAATGATTATCATGTAATAACAAGGGAAAGAACCCCATGTGATGCCCTCTAAAGTATCAAGTTGAACACGAGTACCAATTGTTTTAAAACAACCAGATGTTACGGTAGAACATCAGATTTTAGTATGTTTGCCTTGTAAGAGACAAAAAATACAGTGAGCGTCAAATGAAACTGTACGTTATAAAAAATTATATTAATAAATTACCGTTATTTTTATTTTAAAATTGTTTCATTGCCAGTTTTTCATGTTTAAAATTGAAACAAAGAAAATTCCAAGAAATTTCAAAATATTATCAAATTTTTTCGGGCGCTCTCCTTAAGTGGTAAAAGTTGAGTTTGGTGATTGTTAAAATTGCATCCATAGTGTACAGTTTCTTTTGACGCTCATTGTACTTCTGCAGGAATAATGTAAAACCTTCTCCTTGTAACTGGACAATCTTCTGCTGCCATGTATTATAAATGCTAGAAAAGAAGATAAAGAAATTTATGCAATGTCAGAAACAGGTCCGTTTCTGCCATTAGAGTACGTACCTTTGTAGTATAGACGACTGATCCGCATTGCTAGGTCATTTTAATGGTTTATCTACTTGCATTTGCCTTTATTATCATACGCAGTAGACTCCCCAACGACAGATACTTTAACTTTAGCGATGTCTAGTAGGGAGTGTGTTGGCTTATTAGACCGTAAGGCCACAGTTCAAATCCCAGGTCAGACATCTCGAACAAAATGAGTAAATAAAATTGGCATGAAAAGTTTCTAAAAAATCTGTCGTTCGGAGTCGACTTTAAACTGTAGATCCCGCCACTCATGTATAAAATTAACGCACACAACATAAGTGGTGTTAGAAGCTAGGTCGTAATCCTGACTGAAGGGTTGTAATGACCAATTATGTATGAAGAATGGCAAAACTTTAAAACGAAATCTGCACAATCTGTGCAACACCTGCAAAGTATGTAAAGCCCTATCGTCTACCGCCTTGTTCTTCTTGTAGTGTTTCCATATGCCGAAAATCAAGCTCAAATACTTCAACTTCTACTACAACTTCTTCGCTATCTGACCTAAGTTTAGTAAAATGTCAATAGAAAGAGATCTGATTTAGCTCGGATCCAATTTACAATCTGATCTTAGTAAACGTAATACAATTGTACGAAAAAGTAGTATGTGGTTTCATCCTCCTCGTGTATTCGATCTTGTACGGTAGACTATTAAGACCCTATCAAAAGTAAAAGAGCCTGGGTAGATAGCTTAGAAGGTTTTTCTGTAATTCCATCCTATGTTTTCATTTTCCTTATGCACTTTATCTCTTATATAATATTATTATAACTTAGTAAGCGCCTTTCGAAAGCCGTACTCATAGTTTGACTTAGGATCAGTTCTCTGGTGTCCTAACTGGGACAGTATTCTCAGAGATCTAGAGAACTTCGATCTGATTTAGCCAGTTAATCCCTCGCTAAGGCTGTGAAACAATAAAATTTGCTGTGGATTCATCCCTTGCAAGTTCATTAGAAAATTTCGTTGACAGCGATACCAAAGTGACTCGTAACTTCAGGGAACACTACAACGTTCGAAGCACTAAGTTGTTGAAAATGTTTAAAGTACTCCACGACCAGTCGGAAAGCAAATCCAGTTCTCTCAATGCGACTACGCTATAGTCATAATTTACTGTCATTAATAAGCACTTTTGTTCTGTCTTCTAATCGATTAAAATCGCTTCAAATATAAATTTAAGGCCCACACTTTTCTGTATATTCTCAGATGAAGCAAATTTTTTGCAATATCTGGAAAATATAATCGAGCCAACAGATATCGCATTGGATTGTCAGCTTCAGAAATCCAAGGCCTATGGATCTTAGTGGTTCTAGTCTGCAGTGAAATCAATCGATTGTGTTCAAAGAGTTAATTAGGACAACCTCGTATCAATTTGATGTGAATTGGAAATGCTGTCGTCCTCAGAAAAAAGTGGAGTTTTAGGGTTTTTTGAGGTGTTGGGTGTAAATTCCTAGTTTTATGACCATATATGTAGTTAGGGAACGATAATTGCTGCATTCTAAACTACCAAGGTGTACGTAGTAAAAGCTGGTTGAATTTCACAAGTTCCTAGCTTTCCTGCCTTTCTTATCACAGTTGCGATTATGACTACTTCTGTTGCTTTAGGCTTGTGATACTGGAGTGGTTATCTACTGACTTAATGACTATGATAGCTAAAATTTCTGCGATAAATTTTTTCTCGAGGAGGTAGGAGGTTACCGTCCCAATGTAATACGAACTTTTATGGCTGTGTACGCTTCCAAATTACAATTGAAAATGTCGAATGATAGGTGATCATAAAAAACTTTCTGTACTGACTACATACATACATACATAATTGGCCATTACAACCCTTCAGTCAGGATTACGGCCTAGCTTCTCACACCACTCATGTTGTGTGCGTTAATTTTATACGTGAGTGGCGGGACCTACAGTTTAACGTCGACTCCGAACGACAGAATTTTGAGAAACTTTTTCATGGCAATTTTTATTTACTCTCAGAGTTTTTGCCAGAAATCTGCTGAGAGGAAGTCGCCGAAGAAATATTTTTTTTTTCATATTTCATTTTTGATGTCTGACCTGGGATACGAACCCGGGCTTTACGAATAGTAAGCCAACACACTACCTACTACACCACGGCGACTTCTGTACTGACTAGCTTTAGGGAAAGCGGTCTATGCTTGGTGATTAAGTGTGCATTCATATACCTTAGGCATACTTCCCATGAGATTATTACTTGTGTTTACAACATTAATAACACGTTAATGCTTCTTGCATTAATTAACCTCAGCTCAGTGTGTACATACCTTTATTCGTTTTGTTCGAATAATTAATTCCAACGTTTTTTTTTTCTTCTTTTTTTGCTTTGAGTCTAACATGCAGTTTAACAAGTTGTCTGTTTGTCTATAAAATTCTTGGCAATCAATTTTTAAATTATTCTTAATTACGTATGGACTCACACGTTTAAACAATATTTTCTATTCGCTTTTAAACTAAACTTGGTAACACGTTTCGAACAGTTTTTTCACTACGAATTATTATTCAGGCATAAAATCAATGTTTATGTCAAAGTAAATGTCAGATACATACGTGAAATGTTATTGTTTATAAATAAAATTTATTCTATTTATTATATTTATTCTATTTTAATGTATCATAGAAAATTTTAAACTATTTTTAGTTGTCTATGGTCCCTACATTAATTAATTTATTATTCAACTACCATACGATTTCAAATTATACTTCAATTACTCTAAGGGTGAGAAACTAGGACGTTGTACAATGGGTCAATTCGACTTCCGGGTACTGTACTTGTCTTAATTGACAAGTACACGTCCTCTAACCTAACCTAACCTACTCTAGTGGCCATTATTACAACTTGCCGTTAAAGTTATGTTTAATTAAAGTTAACTTTAGTTAAAGTGAACTTTAAAGTCAGCTTTAACTTCTTTTCGTTATTACAACTTAATGAAAAAATAAAGTTAACTTTATTCAAAACATGGCAGTGCCGGTACAATGTCGATAGCATTGCTCAATTGAATCAGTTTTTTTTAAACGCAGTGGTATCGACGGCCTTCTGTTTTTTGTTCTATTTGTCCATTCTGTTTATATTTTAAGTTGCCATATTGAAAATAATATATAATATGGCAAGTTCAAACATAAACCTAACTTTAAAAGTTACGGGTAGAATGGTCCTCTCTTTACATTAACGCCCAATTCTGGCTTATTATAATAATGAAAAACAATTTATCTGCCTGTTAAAATCCTTCCTTTAGTTAACGGCAAGTTGTAATAATGGCTCTAAGTCGTATATACTGGCTGTAGTGTACAGTAAAAAAAATTAATTAAATGCATTGTTTATTTCATATTTTGAAGATTTTTATTCCCCCTTCAGTATATTAAACAATTTTTATCAAATTTTATGAATTTCTAATGCATGAGCGACGATTTGGTTTTACAACTTCCACTTTAGTTATCAGCAAAGCATGTGGTGGTTACAACATACGATTCAAGAAAACAGCAAAGCTTGGATAAGGCATTACAAAACCACAATTAGTTTAGTTTTTTTAAGGCTACAAAACGACAAATAATAACTGAAAAGCAGAGACAATCTAGATATTTCTCTTTCGAAATGGTAGAAAAATGTTTTCCTTCCAAAAATGTATTCCAGATCCGCCAATTTTCCAATATGTGAACATTTTGTAAGATTTTCTGTGATAGCATAGCTTACCAAACTTTTAAAATAAAAAGGCTTGAGAATAAAGAAAAATTGTTGCTTTGTTGGTCAGCATTGGTCTAATAGGTAGTGTGTTGGCTTAGACGTGAGGCCTCGGTTCAAACCCCAAGTCAGTCATTAAAACGAATTTATCAAAAAAAAAATATTTTTTCGGCGACTTCCTCTTAGCAGATTTCTCGCAAAAACTCTGAGAGTAAATAAAATTACTATGAAGGTTAGGTTAGGTTAGGTTAGAGGACGTGTACTTGTCAATTAAGACAAGTACAGTACCCGGAGGTCGAATTGACCCATTGTACAACGTCCTAGTTTCTCACACCACTTATGTTGTGTGTGTTAATTTTTTATACATGAGTGGTGGGACCTACAGTTTAAAGTCGACTCCTAACGACAGATTTTTATTTATTGAGAAACTTTTCAAGGCAATTTTTTATTTACTCTCAGAGTTTTTGCCAGAAATCTACTGAGATGAAGTCGCCGAAAAAATACTTTTTGTATTTTTGTCTTTGATGCCTGGCCTGGGGCTCGAACCCAGGCTTTTGCGTCTAATAAGCCAACACACTACCTACTAGACTACGGCGACTTCAAAAAAAAAAAAATTACTATGAAAATTTTCTCATAAACCTGTCGTTCGGAGTCGACTTTAAACTGTAGGTCCCACCACTCATGTATAAAATTAACACACACAACGTAAGTGATGTAAGAAACTAGGTTGTAATCCTGATTATGTATGTATGTATGTATATGATTATGTATGTATGTAAGTTATTGGCCAGCACAATCCTTCAGCTGGATTTACAACCAAGCTTCGGACACCTCCCGCATTGTGTGTGTGTTAACTTTGCCCATGAAAGGCAACGCCTACAGTTTAATGCCTACTTTGGACGACAAATGTTTGAGAAACTTTTCATGCCAATTTTATTTACTGTTAGCTCGCTTAGAAGATTTATGCTACAAATCGATGAAACCCAATAAAGTATTGGATGTGGTCCTGCTCTCCCAATCTGCCACTTCTACGGTCTCATCACTGGATGGATCAGAAGAGAAGAGCAGAAACGTTGGAAGAGTGGATTGAGATGTTATGTCTTTACATGTCTATAGCCTGCTATAGACAGTTATAGAACAGGTATGCTGCTGGGCTTAGTTAAGGCCAGTCCGAGGTTAGTTAATGGTTTCATTATATAGCACTGAGATCGCTGACAATTATCTGAAACAGATTCCAGCCGGATCAGCGGTATGTTGCAATGAGGAGAAGTTGGAAGCTATTGAACACCTCTACTGCAAATGGCTAGCGCTTAGTAGATTGAGGTTGAGAACTCTGGGCAGGGGGTTTCTTTAAAGGTTTGGACTCTTTGTCGAAACCC
The DNA here is from genome assembly GCA_958299815.1 of Sarcophaga carnaria. Taxonomy (NCBI): domain Eukaryota; kingdom Metazoa; phylum Arthropoda; class Insecta; order Diptera; family Sarcophagidae; genus Sarcophaga; species Sarcophaga carnaria. The sequence goes on from OY283149.1 coordinate 153,721,816, forward strand.
GACATTATGGCTCTTGTTAGATTCATAAATAAGTTGAGCTGGTTAAGAAGTGTAAGGTTGTATTCGCGCTCTCTTGTTTGTTTGTGGTCCACGTTTTTTCTTCCATTCCTTATGTCCTCCCCTTGCCAGCTCTTTTCCTTTTCCAATTTCCCTATTTCCTTCACTATCCTCTGTCTTTCTCTCATCTAGGACAAATTTACAACGGGTCTTTGTACGTCCTCAAACCTAACCTAACCTAAACATTGAATGTTTTCCATCAAATTATTGCTTCGTAGATTATATGGACAACTGTAAAAAATGTGTAGAATATTAAAAACGATTGTTAATTGCAAAATTTCAATAAAAAATTTTATTGTAAAAGCGAAAATACACTCTGCTCTGCTGTAATAGTGATGGGCGTATATGTAATTCCCATAGAATAGCAAGACTAAGCAGTCATACAGTTAAGCTCGTCATACTTTAACTTTGTTTTGTACTAGTCAAACGATTAGATTATAAATGTTTAAATTTATAATTACAACAAATTAATGATTTTTACAAAAAATCTAAGAAATATTATTACCCCCGTTTGATAACTAAAAAATGATCGATTATTTCATAAATTCTTTGCCGCAGTCAAATCAAAATGCGCTGCTTTATGTTACAATGCCTTTCTTAACAACCTTTTAAGAACAATTTTATAAAAATTATTTCTCAAGATAAGAAATCTAAATCAATATCTCAACAAAGGAAAATAAAACAAAAATTATTTATTGATTCCTCTGTTCAACATGCTCAACTATATGTTCAAACAGAAAAAATGTTTCTATCAAACTAATCTAATCGCAAATTGGCTTAATTTTCAAGATACACAGTGTAGAACGTCTTATTCGAATCAAAAAATAAATAAAACATAAGAAATCTTATCATTTCTTCAATTAAATACGACGTATGACAAGTATTTCGAGTGTTTCAATGAGAAAAAAAATTGAAAAATAAATGTCCACCTCTAGATAGACGCAATCATCAACTGATTGAATGTTATCGGAAACATATAATAAAACGATTAAATCGAAATAATCGTTATTGAAGAAAAGATTAAGACCAAAAAACACGTTTTTTTACGAAGAACTTTGTACGCAATTAATTGCTTTAAAATGTATGCAAATGGATCAGAATTCGGAATCGATTTCTAAAATCTAGCAAAGGGTTTCATGCCATCGACACTTACGACAAAATGATAAACTCCATATTGAATCTGGAATCTGTTGTCGAGCCGGAACGCTCCGGAACGTCGTTCCGGTAATTCCCTTTTTGGACAGGAACGCGTTCCGGAACTAAAGATGATTTCTGATAACAAGAATTGGCTGACGTTTTGGAAAAAAAAAATTAAAAAGAATTGCTGATTTTTTTTCTAATTTTTGACGAATTTTTATATGTATTTTTATAAACAAGGGTTTGAACCGAACCGGAACGAACAAGCTTGTTTTTCCAAACCGTGACCCGGAGTCAGGAACGCGTTCCGGTAAAAAAAAAATTAGCACAACACCACTGAATCTACCATACTTGAGTACCAACATTTATCTTTTCTTGTCTTTTCTTGTATATGATAACCTCAATATTCCTTGGATTTCTTCCATTTAAGTTGTCCACCGAAGATTTTATGAATCTAAATTGAATAGGAAAAGAGAATTTATTTGAAAGTCATAGGCAGTTAGGATTACAACAAAATGTAACACAGAAAACAGAAAAAAATTATTTCAGAAGAATGATCCTACACTTACCTCGAAAATTTGTGACTGTACGATATCTTCCTTCAAATCCGCATTATTAAATTGACTGTGGACAATTATTTTAGCATCTTTGGAACATGTCACAAAATGTATATCGATTGCCACATATGGTTCCATATGCCAAGAGCCGAATTGGTAAAACTTAATGGTAGGCACCTCAGGCTGCCCCCGTTCTTTATCTCAGTGATACCCTGTGATAAAGAGTTAAACCGCCATAGTTAGTGTGAAGAAGGTAGTTAGAAGGTAGTGTGCTGGCTTATTAGACACGAACCAGTGGATATCTCGAACGACGTGAAATGTGAAAAAATATTTCTATGGCGACTTCCTCTCATCAGTCTTCTGGTAAATAAAATTGCCATGTAAAGTTCCTCAAAAAATCTTTCATTCGGAATCCATTTTAAACTGTAGGTCCCACCACTCATGTATAAAATTAACACACACAACATAAGTGTTGTAAGAAGCTAGGTCGTAATCCTGACTGAAGGGTTGTAATGATCATTTGTATGTACATATGTCTGTATAGATGATCTAGAATCCCTTCTGCCCAGCGGATTTCTGTCAATCATTCTAATTTCAGACTTTCTTTATCTAACAGAAATTGACTGAAATATACGCCATTAAAAAGCACAGAATCTGATGATATCCTTGTAAATAAAGCGATTAAGGCCTTCGCTCCTTCATAAGGCCAAAGTCCACATACAAATAATACAGGTAACTGAAGATTTCAAGGTAGCAAATAACCATCAAAGGTGTGAATTGGATCCAATATATTGTTGAAGTCGGCGTAGTCTAGTAGGTAGTGTGTTGGCTTATTAGACGTAAAGCCAGGGTTTGAACCGCAGGCCAGACATCAAAACAAAATACAAAAAGTATTTCTTTGGCGACTTACCCTCAGCAGATTTCTGGCAAAAACTCTGAGAGTAAATAAAATTGCCATGAAAAGTTTCTCAAAAATCTGTCGTTCGGAGTCGACTTTGAACTGTAGGTCCCGCCACTCATGTATAAAATTAGCACACACAACATAGGTGGTGTGAGAAACTAGGTCGAAATCCTGACTGAAGGGTTGTAATGACCAATTAAGTAAGTAAGTAACTAAAGTAAAAAGCGCAGAATCTGATAAATCCTTCTAAGTAAAGAGATTAGGACCTTCGAGACCTCGTCTATAAAGACAAAGTCCACATACAAATAATACAGGTCCCTGAAGATTTCAAGGTAGGAAATAGCCATCAAAAGTGTGAATAGTAACAACACATTATTGAACCACAGAATGGCATTTGCGTACGATTGATTAGTAGTCCAGAAGGGATAAAAATAGAGTTAATTCGCTATATTCTAGACTCAACATTGAGTCTAATGTCTCTATTTTTTTAATAAAGTCTTTTTGTGGAAAGGTCTCATGGTAAAGTTGAAGAATGTATCCTAAAATTTCTTTGATCCTAAGGAGAAGATAACATCATCAACAAAAATCATACAAGCATCAGAACGCGCTACTTTTTGTAACAAAAGTCAGGCTCAATAATCAATGTATCATAGGCTCTATTACATTCAATATGGCTACTCAATACATATTCATAGGAGGTGTTATTTTTAATCAATGCAACCCTGTCATACTAGAACTTAGATACTTTGGGTACTGCTGTATTACTTAATAGGACGAAAAGAAATAAAAAATATTCCAACCAAGATGATAAGGAACTAATGACATGGAGATATATTTACATCGTTGATATGGCAACCCTTTTTAGAGTAATGCGAGGTGACAACATAATCTTCCGGTTGTATATCTGTATCTGTATTTTTAAGAAGTGAATTGCTTGAGTTACAAAAAGTGAAATTCCTAAACATGCTTTAATTTCAAGTCAAAAGAGAAATCGTATAAACTTTACATATATTTAAGAAGATCATAAGGACGTTGTACAGTGGGTCAATTCAACCTCCGGGTACTGTACTAGTCTTAATTGACAAGTACACGTCCTCTAACCTAACGTAACATAAGAAGATCATTCAGATAGTATACTTATACGTTACTCAGATTATTAAAAGAAATTAATTCCATCAATCATATGTTTTTATCAAATTAAAATTTTTATTTTTCTATTCCAATTTTTAGCGGATGGTATGACATATTCCTTTGGTTTATTTTACGATGAATTCCTGACGTACTTCAATGAGGGCAAAGGTTATACAGCCTGGATTGTATCAATTATGGTGGGCGTTACATTTGCTTCAGGTAATAAACAAACAAAATTTTACGAATGTTTTCTTCGTGTGTACGAAAACTTATTGCTTTCACTGTACTTTACAAATTACAATATTAAAGAAATCCACAAAAATGTAACATAATTTAAGGCTGAAGAATATTTAATTTAACAATTTGTATTGTTTATTTCTTTCTAGGTCCCATTTCATCATCATTTGTTAATCGCTATGGCTGTCGATCGGTGACCATAGCTGGTTCCATATTAGCCTCCTTTTGTATAGTCATCAGTATGTTTGCACAGGTATTAATTTTTAGAATTTCATTAATATACGATGAGCTAAGGAACGTTTTATTTTTTTACAGAATGTACTTACACTTATTATAACCATAGGCTTGGGCACGGGCTTAGGTTTCGGTCTCATCTACCTGCCCGCCATTGTAAGTGTGAGTACGTATTTTGAAGCCAAACGATCTTTGGCGACCGGTATTGCCGTATGTGGTTCTGGTTTTGGTACATTTGTATTTGCACCCTTAACCGAGCATTTAATTAAATCTTATGGCTGGCGAGGAGCACTGCTTATTATTGGTGGTGTGGTGTTGAACTGCATAATATTTGGTGCCATGTTTAGACCGTTAGAGGCACCCAAGCCTAAGAACAAAAAGAGAATCATCGATGGTCATACCACACCGGCTGAATTGGAGCCTTTGAAACCCAATCTTAAACAGGCCGATCAATATTTACAATTGCCCAAGACTGATCTCAATGGTGGTGCTCTGTGTAGATCGAACAGTGTGGGGCCTGCCTATAAGATTTCGGTAAGTATTGGTACCATAGCCAAAGGTGTCATAACCCAAACAATTTTATTTCCTTCTCACAGGCCACTAATGTGAATGGCAATGCCAATGGTAAAATGGAGATAGCTGTGGTATCCAAAGCCAATAGTAATGATGACATTACAAATGTATCTCTGAGTCAGCCTCATTTGGCTCAATTGAAGGACTCGCATCGTGACAAATCTGGCAGCGGCACCATGTATCGCCAGGACATTTTGTATCAAGTAAGTTGAAAATTTTTTAAAAGAAACCAAAGAATTTCAAACAAATTTTTTTTATTAAATTTCTACGTTTCTTATCGATTCTATTGACAACAGGGTTCTCTACACAATATCCCAGAATATACCCGTTCACGTACAGATCTCTCCGGTTCCGGTCATATACAACGTTATGGTTCCTTTAAACATTCGACTACCCATATAAGCGATGAACAGGTAAGTTTCAGTGACAGCATCCCCCTCCACAAACTATTTGTGTGTTGAATTCATTGTGAAATTCGTATCCATTTCGGGTCCATAAACTACCAAAATATAGGTGATCAGTAAATCTCTCATGGTTATTAAAACGGCAAGCGCCACTATTAGCGACAGGGCAATCACTTCGTATTCAAATATTAGGAGTATAAAATTTTCGTACAGAAATGTAATGACTTCGGTTATGGACATTTTCAGATTTTTTTTCGGTTTTTTAAAATTTTAAAGAAAAATTTTGTATAGAATTTACAAAGGAAAAATAACTTCAAATTTTAAACTAAAAATTACTTGACATTGAAAGGTATATACGAGGGCAGTTTTACAAGTGATTTGACATGAAAAGAAAAATTAAATTTTTCATAAAATATCCATATTTTATTATATTATCTTGCATTTTGACAAAAAAAGTGCTTTTTACAAAAAGTACCAATAAGTACGAAAAAGAAGTTTTTTTTAATTTAAACATATTCAACAATTCAATTCAAAATTAGATTGCAATTTTCTTAAAAAATACTATTTTCATAAAGTACTTTCCGCAAAGGCACATTTTTATATAAAACATTTTCCCTAACAAATATCTATTTTGAAAGCTAAATTTTCAAAAAGTACTTTTTAGAACAAATTAATATTTTTAATATGTACGTACATTGTATATACTTTAGAAGTACTTCTTTAATATTATCATCGTAGATATTTTTTAAAAAGTACTTTTTTAAAAAGTATTTTTTGAATATTATCTTTTTTAAAAAGTATTTTAATGTAAAAGTACTTTTTTAAAGTACCTTTTGAAAAATTTAAAGTACCTATTATAAGGCACACAGAATCTATCTTAAGAACTACATTTCTCAAAGAGTATTTTTCTAAAAATACCTTTTCAAAAAGTACTTTTTTCAAGTACCTTTTTAAAAAGTGCCTGTTACCTTTTATTCATACATACATACATAATTGGTCATTACAACCCTTCAGTCAGGATTACGACCTAGTTTCTCACACCACTTATGTTGTGTGTGTTAATTTTATACATGAGTGGTGGGACCTACAGTTTAAAGTCGACTCCGAACGACAGATTTTTGAGAAACTTTTCATGGCAATTTTATTTACTCTCAGAGTTTTTGCCAGAAATCTGCTGAGAGGAAGTCGCCGAAAAAATACTTTTTGTATTTTATTTCATGTCTGGCCTGGGGCTCTAACCCTGGCTTTTCGTCTAATAAGCCAACACACTACCTACTAGACCACGGTACCTATTATAAGACACACAGAATCTATCTTAAAAACTACATTTCTCAAAGAGTACGTTTTTAAAAACACCTTTTCAAAAAGTACTTTTTTAAAGTACCTTTTTAAAAAGTGCCTGTTACTTTTCATTCAAAGTACATTTTATAAGACACACGTGATTCTAAAAGAATCTGTCTTAAGAGCTATATTCCTCAAAGAGTACTTTTTCATATGGTGCCTTCTTTAAGAAGCACATTTTTCAAAAAGAATCGTACTTAAGAATAACTTTTTTCAAGGAGTAACTTTTTTTATAAGGTAGGGTACATTTGTTAAAAGTACTTTTTCTTTAATTATCTTGATAAAGGTATCTTTTTAAAAGTACTTTTTCTAACTTTTGTTTTTTTTTTCTTCCCCTCTTTTTAGGAATCTGATACATGCTGCGGTTGCATACCATGTTCCAAAGAGACTCGGGATACAATGGCCGAAATGATGAACTTTGAACTGTTGAAGGATGTAATTTTTATTATTTTTGCCATTTCGAATTTCTGTACCAGTATTGGTTTCAACATGCCTTACGTGTACATAGTGGCCCAAGCCAAGCATTTGAATTTAAGCTCTGAACAGTCTTCCTATTTGATAGCCATTATTGGTGTGGCCAATACCATTGGCAGAATAATTTTGGGTTATATATCGGATAAACCCTGGGTTAATCGTTTATGGGTCTATAATGTCTGTCTAACGTTGTGTGGCATTGCTACGGCCATGTGTCCTTTGTGTACGGATTTCTATTCGTTGGGTTTCTATTGTTCGGTATTCGGTTTCACCATTGGTGCCTATGTGGGTTTAACCTCAGTGATATTAGTCGATTTATTGGGTCTGGAGAAGTTAACAAATGCCTTTGGTATACTACTGCTATTCCAGGGTATTGCCTCGTTAATTGGACCGCCCATTGGAGGTGAGTTTAAAAGAAAAATTATTTCAAAGTTTTGGTGTTAAAATAAAATTTTATTGTTTCGTTTTTAGGTTGGTTGTATGACATTACCTTGTCGTATAGTCCCGCTTTTATACTAGCGGGTGTTATGATAGCCGTAAGTGGCTTAGTTATGTTTGCAGTGCCGCCCATTCAACGCAGCCAGGCTCGTAAGGCTGAACGTTTAAATGCTCAAGATATTGCATTAAGTTAGACTGTGTCTGTTTCTGTTATTATTTCCGTTTTTTTTTCTTCTTCTTGTTTTTCTAAATGTTAGCTAAATGATTAAGACTTTTTAAGAACAAAAACAACAACAACAAAATTCCTTAAAATTTTATTAAAAAAATAAAAAAGAAAAATTAAAAAAAAAAAATTTGAAACCAAAAGTTAAACAAACGATTATTGCAACTTGCTACAGGCATTACTTAGGGACAGTTTGAAATTAGTTTAAGAAATTTGAAAAAAACTTTATCAAATAATTATTAAATAATTATAAAATGTGTAAATTTAATTAAAAATAATAATTAAATAGTTTATAAGTAAAACAATTTTTAATTTTTTGTTCGATTGTTTTTGAAAACCCATTTATTTTTTTTATTCTGCCTCTTATGTCTGGATTTTTTTTTTTTGTTTAATTTCTTTAAATGTAAATAAATTATTTGTTTTACTGTTTATTATTATTATTTTTTTAATAATTTAATTTGTAAAAAAAACTATAATAGTTTGCTATCGTATATCCTATTGCATAAGTAAAAATAATTTTTATATTTTAAAACAAAACAGAATCATTTTTTTTATATAAATTTTAATTATTAAGTTTTATTTAAGTTTCCAGAAAAAAATAATAATAATTTCTATTTTGTTATAAATAAATGAAAAAAAAAACATATTGAAATCAAACTAAAAAACCAAAAAAAAAAATAAATTTTAAATTGAGAGTATTTTTCATAAACATACATACGTACTTACTGATACATAATTGGTCATAACAACCCTTCAGTCAGAATTACGACCTAGCTTCTCACATCACTTATGTGGTGTATGTTAATTTTATGTATGAGTGGCAGGACCTACAGTTGAAAGTTGACTCTCCGAAAGACAGATTTATGAGAAACTTTTCATGGCAATTTTATTTACTCTCAGAGTTTTTGCCAGAAATATGTTGAGAGGAAGTCGCCAAAGAAATAATTTTTCATGTTTTGTTTTGTTGGAGATGTCTGACCTAAGGATTGAACCGTGACCTCACCTCTAACAAGCTAACACAATACCCACTAGATTACGGCAACTTCATTTTTTAATTAAATATAAAATATTTTTATTGTTCAGTAACAGTTGGGCTACTGATGCCACTAAAATACATGAAAACAGGCTTTATTTAAACGGATGGTACCTCATTAGGCCACATTAATTTTGATTTAAAGATCGTAAGCTATTCACAGGTCTGTTTATATACTTACTTACTAACTTAATTGATCATTACAACCCCTCCGACATGATTACGATCAAACTTCTCACATGAATTATGTTGTGTACACGTACAGTTAAACATGGACTCCGAACGACAGATTTTTGAGATATTTTTCATGGCAATTTTATTTACTCTCAGAGTTTTTACCAGAAATCTGTTGAGAGGAAGTCCCCGAAGAAATATTTTTTCATGTTTTCGTTTTGATGCCTGACCTGAGGTTTGAATCGTGATCTTACGTCTAATAAGTCCACACACTGCCTACTAGACTACGGCGGCTTCATCTAGCCTATCCACAGGTCTGCTTATATACTTAGGTTAGGTTAGAGGACGTGTACTTATCAATTAGACAAGTACAGCACCCGGAGGTCGAATTGACCCATTGTACAATATATACTTACTTACTTGCTAATTGATCATTACAACCCTTCGGTCAGGATTATGACTTAGTTTCCATAGTTGAGTGAAATCAGTTGTCTAATACGAAAGCGAATCAAGCTCCTTGTAACTGTAGCAGAATCCAGATTTTTGTTAAAGGATTTTATGCTCAAATATTACCAACAATGCTCAACTCTGGTGACCAACCGGAAAGACTCTACTTAATATAGAGGTTCGTAGACTGAAATTTAAATAAATCGGACACCTTATGTGGAAACAATTCTCCAACATAACCAGCACCGCAATGGGCTAAAATCCCTGGGGCAGCCGAGGAGGTGCACTCCTAAGTCACACCTGACGCTCATAGCTGAAAAGAGAGAGACATAGAGCAAACAAATCGTGGAATAAACTGATACCACTTGCAGCATATAAAAAAACGGGGCTTAATTATAGAGTCTCTCCTCGTGCACAGGGTGTTAATCATTTTTAAATAAGATGGCGGGACAATCCCTACCGAGTTCGATCAGCTTGTAAGAGCACTAGGAACTTAAGAATCATTTTGTTGTAGACGATCAGTCTATGGAGGTTGCCAGGACGTAAATATACGAAAAAGTATAACAAAAGCCACAATGTAATCACAAGGCCGCTCACGACAGAAGAGGGCGTTAAATTGAAGTTATGTACTACAGCTGTAATGGTGAGATCACTATGTATGTATATATGTATAATGATAATAATCGTGTTCATTGGAACTAGTTCGCGGCATCTATAGGGTTCTTATCCTTGCTGACAGAAAAAGTTTCTCCAAGAAATATTCAGAAGACTGTGGCTATTTGAGATGAATGTCAGTGCGGAAGAGAAATTCAATTAAACCAAGAAGAATAACAACAAGACAAATCTGCTGATGATACGAGCCACAAGGTTACATACATACATACATGCATAATTGGTACGGTTCAGTCAGGATTACGACCTAGTTTCTCACACCACTTATATTGTGTGTGTTAATTTTATACATGAGTGGTGGGACCCACCGTTTAATGTCGACTCCGAACGACAGATTTTGAGAAACTTTTCATGGCAATTTTATTTACTTTCAGAGTTTGTGCCAGAAGACTGATGAGAGGAAGTCGCCGTAGAAATATTTTTTGTATTTTATTTTGAGTTCTGGCCTGAGGCTCGAACCCTGGCTTTTCGTCTAATAAGCCAACACACTACCTACTAGACGACGGCGACTTCATGAGCCACAAGGTTACTTTACTTAATTGGCCAATACATCCCTTTAGTCGAGATTGATATACCACTTCTCTCATCAACCATGTTGTGCGTGTGTTAATTTTGTATATGAGTGGCGGAACACACAGTTTAAAATCGATTTTATTTACTCTTACTCTTTTTGCCAGAAGACTGCTGAAAGGAAGTGGCGGAAGAAATATTTTTTTATGATTTGTTCTGTTTGAGACGTCTGGGCTGGGGTTTGAACAACGGCCTCACGTCTAATAGGCTAACATACTACCTACGGCGACTTCGAAAACCAAAGTTAATCATAAAACATGATGATCCTAGCTCCTGCAGACCTAGGTACTTTCTTATAAATGCTCCCTTTATGTGGCAAATGCCACAAATATTTATTTATTTATTAATTACAATACAATTACAAATTATATACTAATTATATACTAACGGAGTAACTTGACCATATGCTCGGTGTAGTGTCACACACCAGAGTCTCTGGTGGGAATCGAACCCACGACCTTCACGCTAATAGTCTAGCGCACTACCCACTAGACTACCGGGGCACCCCCAACGAATAACCTGGACTGGAGTTTGGAAAACGGCCTCACGTCTTATAAGCCAAAACTCAAAGTACTAGACTAGAGCTACTTCATCTGTTTCAATAAATTGCAAGAGAGTTGTTCATGGACGTTAACAATTTCTCCCATGCGAAGCTGCTCTATCTCTAGTTCTATCTGGTTTCTAGACATTCTGAGAACATAATCTCTTCTGGGTACATACCCCAGCCATATGTAACAGTTGGTCGCCTGTAACTCATTAAGGCTGTTTGAGACATTTGGTTGCATAATATTCGATTTAAAGACGTGATGACGTAATGACGCTTTTGAGCCCTACTTCCGGATGAAGCAGAAGCTTACCGCCTGAATGGAAAACAAATGGAAAATCAGCGTTTTTGAATAAAAAAAAGAATCAAAGCGATTTGAACTTTCTAATTAATGCATGAAGATTTTTTAGACTCTAAAAAATTCCTGAGTTAAGCTCTGTTCTTACACGTGCAATAATTCAATGAAAAACTTTTTGAAAATAAAATATTTTTATTCGAATAAAATTAATTTCAATGTAAAAACGGCTCACAGTTTGTACTTAGACGCACTTGCGTGAAATAGTTGATCAAATAGTCTATAACCTTCAAACATAGTTTGTAGAGGATAAAGAATCCCAAGAATCTAGACAACCATACTTTGCTGAAATTAAAAATTAGACGAAGAAAATATTTAAAAATATTAAAGAACGAAATGAGAATTTTAAATACGTACATATTAAATATTAATTTCGCTTTTGGAATGGACTTTGGATCCTCCTTGAATAGAAGTTCGCGTACACTAAGCACCATATTGTAACAGAAGCCAACATTTGCACATAAGTCCGTGCCTTTTTTAAGAACTTCCACGCTAAAGTCGGTGCTAGAAAGGTAAAAAATTAATTTCTTGTCATTAACAATGCAATTTAAGCCTCTCTTACTCTTTTAAGTCCACACACATCTCCTCAAAATGCGTTACACCCGGACTATCGTAATTATTAAGCATAAAGGGCTGCAGAACTTCCAAGGTTTGAAATATTTTACGTTGTATGGCTAATAAAACCGGTTTACGACCGCTAAGCATTAATATCAAGTCCACAAATAAGGCTGGTAAAATATGCATGAAAAGGACCTAAAACAATTTTTGAAAAAAATATTCACACTGATATTGACTTCCAACGGGATGTGATCTGCTTACCAAAAACATATAGACAAACCGATTTGAGGTACAACACAAACCGGGCACAAACAGATTCTTCTCATAGGCGCTCTTCTCCCACAGATTAAAGTCACGCATTAAATTAATATAATCCTTCAGCTTAAAATTAAAACAAGCGCCATTAGAGGTTATATAAACGGGAGCTTCGCTAGGCTTCGTCTTTTCATAGATCTGTGATGCTTTCAAGGCAAAATACAGCATATTTTTAACGGCAACATCTTGTGGTGAAATATCAAGACGAGTATTCTCGTCCACATAAATTGTTTTCAATACACCAGCACCCGTAATGGCATACAGACCCATGACACCCATTAAAGAAGGCGAAAAACCTGGTTCGGGATGTTCCAAAGCAAAGAAAACTGAAAAGAAATTGAAAATCTCGTATATTTCATTGCTTTTCGGGAATATTCAGGCTGGACTTACCTATGGAGGGCCTATATATACAAATCGGCAATTTGTGTCTGTAATCATTAACCAATGACTCGGCCAAGTTTTTGGTGAATGTGTATGTATTGGGAAAGCCTACAATCAGTCTAAAATTTCATGTTTATTTGCCTTTTCCGAAAAAAAATTTGTTTTCGTTCAATTGCTACTCACTTCTTTGTTATGATATTCAATTGCTCTTCACTGACATCATCTCTTTCGAGCAGATCCAAACAGAATTTCCAATCCATAGGCGCCGGATATACTTTCGGTTCAATGTACCCCAAATATGGATTACTGAAGAATGTCGAAACATGCATGAAAACCTTGAGTTGCTTCAGCGTCTCAGCAAATTTCAAAGCCTCCAATGTGCCACCAACATTTAACTTTAAAGCCTGCTGAATGGGTTCATCGAAACGTACAGTGGCCGCACAGTGGAATACTATGGAAACATTTTCTAATAATTTTATTGATTCTGCTGTAATACCCAACAGGGGTTGCTTGACATCGCCAGCTATGGCTACGAGTTTTTTATCCAATTCATGCGGTTTTATTTGCTTCAGTCGACGGAATATCTGAAAAAATATAGGAAATCGAAATATTTACCAAGAAGAACATGAAGGCATTAGTATCTAATCGGGACATTCTAAATGATAGACTCCTCGCATGTCTGAAAGAATAAAAATGGAGTCTTAACCTGTCGCTGGAAACTATATCCACGTGTTTGAAATCTAACCCCAGAATACTAAAAGAATGACCACATTGATACAGTCCATAGCCCAAAATAATTTGAACACAGCTAGATCGATCACTTACCGGCCTACAATCCTACAATGACCGAAAATATTCGGAGGCAAAGTGGTTGGTTGTTACAAAACCTAGGTCTTCATAGCTCAAGAGCCATGCGAGACTTATTCCGGACATAAGGCCATGGATTGGTCGGAAATTTGGAGAGGTGAACTACTACGTTACACGGATGCTATCGGGTCACGGATATTTTAGAAAATATCTGCTCAGAATGGACAAGACCGCCTCCCCTTACTGTCTTTACGAGGAAGAGGACGTAATTGATGACGCAGAGCACACTGTTTTCGAGTGTGCACGCTGGCTAAGCTATCGCTCTGTACTGACGTCAATATTTGGAATGATCACAGCCGCTAACATTGTCGGGGTCATGATTGTGAGTAGTGGAAATTGGACCGCGGTGGGGAATTACGTAGAGCGAATTCTAAGGCGGAAAAAGAGAGATCTTGAGGCTGCAGAACGAGTAAGCATGTCGGCATAGGTGATACTGTCACACGTGCCAAGCGAAATCGAAATGATTATTTAAACGAAAAGAATAGTGGAGACGCTTAGATGTCTCCTCAACTTTCGATACGCAATCCGGACGCGGATATAAACATGGACTCCACTCCGAAGTAATACCACCGTAGTTCCGGAGGTGGAGTGGGTGAGGGCCCCACACACGGAGGATGTGACGACTTCCTCTATGGTGCGGTTTGGTACATTTACCCCTCCTCGGCGTAAAAAAAAGTAGCTCAAGAGCCATAAGCCCAGAAGTTCTCTATGGTACCCTTGAGGATTATACCGATGTCTCAATGATGAGTGAGCTATGGTATATTTATCAGGGGTTCTGCTATGAAACTTTCTTAAAGGCTGTCTGTACACCGCAGTGTTTTCCAAGCAGAGGCCATAGCAATTTTGTAAGCGGCGGAATGCTTGTTGGGTGACAGGATTTTCTCTGAACGTCACTTGATTTATTCAGACAGCTAGGCTGCGATTAAGTTCCTTACAAACGTAGTCTCAACGTCCATCCATGTCCAAAAATGCCAAGGATTAGTCAAAGAATTTTTGGATCATTCAAAGGTAATTCTCCGGGACATAGGGATATCGTTCAAATTGAATTGCTGATAAGCTGGCTAGGGTCGGTACGAAGCTTGCAATCGCCTACGCGTTACAGGGCATAGCCATTCCGATTGCCTCAGTTAATTTGGATATTGTCCACTCGTTTTACAAGGGAGCTCCATCTCGTAAGCGATCGGAGGATACGTGCAAAAATGCTAGACTCTGAACAAGAAGAGGGCTGATTTACTTATATTCTTAAGTCGCTTGGCCATCTATATAATTTTTACGGGCCAATATTTTTTTGATAGACATGCCTAAAAACTTGACATTCCGGCAAATAACTTCTTCAGAAGCTATAGGTCTGAAGAGAAGGAAGAACCTGTCTTTCGCCTTATGGTCTTGTAATAACGAGACGAAGGTTTTTGACCTCCCAATTTCTGACATCTTTAACCGAGCTTTTTAATATAAGGATTGCTGCAATAGCATGAATTATTTTGAACGCGGGACTCGAGTTTCCTCTAGGGAATGTTTGATCCCATGATACAATAGATTATGGTATCACAATGGTCCTAAAAGCTGGCCCATTTAAGGGCATAACTAACCTAACCCGGCGCGAAATTTTATTTTTCAACGAATTTCAATAAAATTCTTCAAACTTCCTGCAACATTTTTATAGCCCACTAACTCACCATTTCCTCCTTGACTTTCGCCAAACGTTCCTCAGTCGATAGAGATCGTTTGGGTCGCAAGAGCAGATATATTTTGCGTACATTGCATGAACGTAAAAGCTGTTCAATTAAAGCTGTGCCCACAATACCTAAAATAAATGGGGTAATCAGTTATAATTTCCAAAGAATAGTTTCTAGTGGACTAACTCACCCGATCCTCCGGTAATAAAAATCTCTTTATCTTCATAGAATTCCGGTATCATTTTATTTTCCGTGTATCACCTACAAAATCTAAATTTGAACTGAAATTTTTTTATAGTTTTTGTTGATTTGATTTCATAAATTAAATCAGCGTATAATTTATGCAAAAGTAAGTCCAAATTGATTGAAATTTTATGCTTAAACCCTGAAACATATTTTTGTTTTTCATTATTATGAGGAGTGAAGTCCACTATTTCGATGACTGAAAAAACTGCCAAAGTTTTAAGGAAATCAATTAAAATTGGCACACGTGCTACATATTTGTGAAGTTAGATTTGCATTTTCGTTTACATTTAATTAGGGAGACCACATTGATAAGAGAGTTTTAAGCAGAAATTCAGCAATTGCCGAAATCTCTTTTAAAATTTAAACATAAAGAGTGCAAAGAGACGATTCAGAAATTGACGAAATTAAAAATGTATAGGAACTGAATTTAGTCATGTATTCAGCAGGTAAATTACGTTTTCATTGCCATTAAAATACTCGTCACCTTGTAAGATATTTTGAAAAATCAGTTCTTGTATGAAAACGATTAATCGATTATTAGTTCTTAAGTAATCTTGGGTAGAAGGTTGTCCATCGATTGAAGTCCATTAAAAGCTAAAGCTGTCTAAACATAGACCCATATTGTTATCTTCATAAGTCGACAGAGCTCAATCACAATACCATAACTGTTGTACAACAAACATATGTACACATAAAATTGGTCATTACAACCCTTCCGCTAGGAATACGGCCTTGTTTCTCACACCACTTATGCTGTGTGTTAATTTAATTTAAATAAAAATCGACTCTGATCGGCAGGTTTTTGAGAAACTTTCTCATTTTGAGGCTTTTGCCTCAAATCTGCTGAGAGGAAGTCGCCGATGAAAATTTTTGGGGTTTAAACCGAGACCTACACACTACCTACTAGTCAACGGTGACTTCATTTTTAGCATCTGGTAGACTTAGAGGAGTATAATTGGACTTCCATATCCAATGGATGAAATTCAATAGCATGATCCATAATATCGATCAATATTGTCTTAAAATCTGTAGCAAACAGCATGACAGGTTACCGGGAATATCAACTGGAATGAACTAAATATTCTACTAATTTAAAAACAAACATAAACTATCACAGAAATACGAACAATGAGACAGAATATGGATGAACTCCTCCACATCACTACTGTCCCTATTAAAGTCAGGATTTGAAAGACCCAATGTTCTCACATATTCATGGAGAAGGAAATGACCAGAAATTATTCCAATTACCATGCGCAGTCCGCATCTGTGAATTCTAATCAAAACAAATGATCGCTAATGATCATAGAACGGGCAGATCTGCTGAATTATAGTAAGGCTGGGTTCCCTGTTCTGTTCCTTAAGTTGGCACATCAGTTTCTAGTAAGGAAAGAGGGACACCGAATATATGATTAATGCCTGTGATTGGCAGCTTAATTCTTAGAGCCTATGTTTTTCTTACATACATAATATATATAATTGGTCGTTATAACCCTCAGTTAGGTTTACAATCTAGCTTCTCAGACCACCCATGTTGTGTGTGTTAAAATTTTTCCACAATTTAAAGTCGATACCAAACTACCGGTTTTTTAAATACATTTCAATAAAATTTTATTTTCTCTCAGAGTTTTTGCCAGAAATCTGCTGGTAGGAGCCACCGAAGAAATATTTTTTTATAGTTCGTTTTGCTGGAGATGTCTGACCTGTGATTTGAACGTTAACCTCACGTCTAATAAAACAACACACTACCTACTAGCCTACAGCCACTCCGTTGCTTGACAATGGATGTACGATATCTGTTAATCTGATAAATCAAGCTGAGGGAATAAATACTTTTTAGATCGTAAACAGTCGTTTTTCTATTCTTTCTGATCCTAATATTTCTACCGTATACTTGATAATATTTAATGATAAAGAAATTCTCCTCGATTCGACATCGATTTAGATCTGTTGGTGAAGACCTGTTTATGCATAGTGTGACAGTAACGTTGGAGAGAGCGGTTTACTGCGGACTGTACAAAAAAATCTATCTTGAAGTAGTGATAAACGAAACACTGGCAGGATAGTGAACTGACTTCTCAATGAGCCCGTGTTGTGCATGCAAATTTTGTGCGATAGTGGTGGAACCTACAATTTAACATCGGCTTTGAACGATTGCTATTTCGTAGCAATTAGTCATTCACAGAGATGACGAAGATTTCAATGTAATTGAAAGTATTTTGAAATAAAAACAAATTATTTTATACGATTTAGTATTAATTATACTTTTATCTCAACAACAATACCATTAAAAGAGTTTATTTTTATTACTAAGTGCTACGTCATTAAGGCCGCATTATGTCGAGACCGTACTGCTACATGATGAAAGTTAAACCCGTAACCGGATACCTCTCTTATCTGATAATGTTTAGAATATTATTTTTTTGGCAAGAAATTTGTTCTTTCATATCAACAGTCAATTAAATATGGGAACAGAAAGTTGAAAACCCACTCCCGAACAGCTTCTCATAGTAAATATGTGCAGCATAATCCAACGCCTTGTTAAAGACTTTAACTAGCACGACAATTTTGAACATATCATACAGCCAGGCTTTTCTGAAAATATATTTAAAAAGGATCATATTACAACAACAACAAATTATAACCAGAAAAATAATACATAGGACAATTGATAACGATCATCTGTTTGCAATTATTGTGTTCAAACTTACATTTTCAATATTTTTCTGCTTCTGGGTAGTGTTTTTGGATCCTCTTTCATCAAGTGTTCTCTTATGCAGAAGATCGAAGGTCGCATTACACCAAGGATCTTATTATAATCATTTCCAATTTTTAAGTCTTCAATACTGAATTCCGTTCTGCATAACAGAGAAGATAAAATTAAATGAATAAATGAAAACAAGAATTCAAGCTGTACTCGTATTAGACCCTTGAGTTGTCTGTAATATTTCTTCAAAATCTGTTGTGCCATTCGATTCATAGTTATTAAAAAGGAAGGGTTTCAAAGCCTCTACAGTAGTGTAAATTCTACGTTGGACACGCATTAGTGCAGGTTGACGGCCCGATAACATGGTAGCGAAATCAGCCAATAATGTAACCAAAAGTTGCTTCAGGAAAAACTAAAAACAAAAACAGAAAAATAATTTCATTACAGCATGAGATTCACTTGAATTATAATCATTATCTGACCAGAAATAAATAAACAAAACGACTGTCCGTGCATTGCAGATGGGGTAAAAGCAGATTTTTCTCAAAGGCTGCCTCTTTCAAAAAGCCATAATCTTGCACGATTGCAACGTATTTGGAAAACAAGAAATCAGAGTGTGTACACGACGAACTATGATAAACGGGTATTTCTGCAGGTGGCTGCATTTTATCATCATATAAGCTGGCTGATTTCATGGCATAAAAGCAAAGGCCCCAAATCTTGTGGTGTGAGATCCAATCGAGCATTTGTGCCAGCATAAAGAGTTTTGAAAACTCCAGCACCAGTAACAGCAAATAAACCCATGATACCCGTTAAGGTTGGTGCAAATCCCGGTTCAGGTTCCTCGAGAGCAAATACCACTACAAATAAATAAAATCAAAGGAAAAAAAGCTTGTCATTCCCTTTAGAAACAATTCTTACCTATAGAAGGCCTGTATATAGTAACTGGTAATTTATGTCTGAAATCATTGACCATAGCTTCAGTCACATTTTTGGTAAAACAATAAGTGTTAGGAAATCCTATAAATTATTAAACAATGTTTTGTTGTTCTATGAAACAAAACCTCCTTTACTTACTTCCTGGTTAACACATCTAATAGTTCATCGCTTTTATCTTCCCTTTCTACAAGATTTAAAAGAAATTTCCAATCCATTGGTGCTTCATAAATCTTCTCCTCAACTCGTTCAAGATAAGGATTGCTAAAGAATGTCGACACATGCATGAATAGTTTAAGATTTTTTAATGTCTCAGCAAATTTAAGAGTCTCGAAAGTACCGCCCACATTGAGTTTGATGGCATTACGTAGGGATTCATCAAAGCGCACTGTGGCTGCACAATGAAATACTAGGGATACGTTCTGTAATTGCTTTTCATATTCAGGTGTAATACCCAATCTAGACATGGTAGCATCACCGGGTATGGCCATTAATTTTTCATCCAATTCGCGGGGGTTTTTCCGTTTTAATTGACGGAATATCTGACAAGGAAAGAATATGACTACATGCTGAAAATTACTCATTTCATTACATACATACATACATAAATTATTGGTCATTACAACCCTTCAGTCAGGATTTCGACTTAGCTTTACACACCACTTTTGTTGTGAAAGTTAATTTGTATACATGAGTGGCAGGACCTACAGTTTAACGTCGACTCCGAACGACAGATTTTTTCTTTGAGAAACCTTTTCATGGTAATTTTAATTTTACTCTCAGAGTTTTTATCAGAAGACTGATAAGAGGCATCTGAGCCTGTTAAATATTTGTGAGTAATTGTGGTTAAGTACCTAACATCTAAGATGGACATTTTATACGGTATGCAGTGAAGTTGGATAACACTCCTGAGTTAATCTTGAAATTTTGTTTGTTTCGATCCTGAAAAAAGTTTTCACCGAATTTTTCACTGTCATTCATTTAACATCGCCGTATTCTAATAGGTAATATGTTGGCTTATTAAACGTGAGTCCGTGGTTCAAAACCCAGGTCAGACATCAAAACGAAAATATGAAAAAATATTTTTTCTGCGATTTCCACTCAGCAGATTCCTGGCAAAAATTCTCTGAGAGTAAAATTAAAATTGCCATGAAAATTTTCTGTTGTTCGAAGTCGACTTTAAACTGTAGGTCCCACCAGTCATGGATAATATTAACACACACAACATGGCTGGTATGAGAAGCTAGGTTCTAATCCAAACTAAAGGATTGTTATACCCCATTAAGTAATTCATTTAAATACAAATCATCCGATATTCTGTGACCTTCCATCCGATTAAGTGACCTTCCATATGGACTTAGGCAACATAATAGGACAATAGGTTTTCATACATATGTCTTAAGAAATTCAACTTTTTCCGATTTTCTTACCATTTCTTGTTTCATTTTTTCCAAACGCTCTTCAATTGATGCAGTTTTCTTGCCTCGTAAGAGTACATAAATCTTCTTAACATTGCAGGAACGCAATAGTTTTTCGATTAAAGCCTTACCAAGCACGCCTAAAACAATTTTATTAAGATTTATAACAAAAATAAATTCGATTATTGAATAGAAAGGAAACTTTGCGACTCTTTTATTCACCTGAGCCACCGGTTATAAAAATTTCACGATTTTCAAAGAATTCGGCAATCATTTCTAAGCTGCTCTATGGAATGTGATTTTTAGGAACGTTTTCATGAATGCAACTCAGCGAGGGTAAATAAGAAACTGAACTCTTGAAATGCAAAAATATTTGAAACCTTGAAACGAATTAAAAAATTTTTTGCAGATCAGTTTGTATCCAGTAATTAACATACGGGCAGGTTTTGTTTTTTTTTTGCTTTTCTTGAACCGTAAATTAAATCGAACTTCTGCATTAAAATAAAAGAATAACGAACTCTTTCGGTAATTGATTTATAAAATGAATTGCAATATACTTGAAGAATCTGTATATGGGTTGCGTACATACAATCAAAGAAAAAAGTCTACATACACCACACCGCTGCATGTAGACTTATTTCCCGCTAATTTTTAATTTTCTTTACCGAATAATTTCTATGTTATATTTTTCTCATATTCGTTTTATTCTGCCTTAAACAACTCAACTCAACAACTACTGGTGTATGTAGACTTTTTTCTTTGACTGTATAAACAGTCCATGAATAAACGGCAAAATTTACTAGCCAATGAAGCATGCAGAAATAGAGAACGATTGTAACTACAATTTAAGTAACTCCTTTCAGAAGGGCTCAGTTTAACATTGATCTCTTCGAGACTATCATATCACCACCTATATATGTTTGGAATAAATTATTAGCTCCACTGATTATTAGGAGTGTTTTCTGTGCTGTCAATTGATCTTAAAACTTCTAGATTTCCCTTTACATCTATTAGGGATAATTACCTCCACATTATGCTAACAATTACACATTTTTCGATTGATTTTGAATGTGCAATTCACGGAGAAGTTGTAAATTAGAGCATGGTACAGCACATTAAATAACCAATTGCGTATTCAACAAAATGTTACTCATCTATGCTGCAGTGATTGTTTTTAGAAAAATACATTTTTTTCATGAGTAATAACACATCGTATAAAGAGTACGATTGAAAATACGAAATAAGGAAATTAAAAAGAGAATTGTTTTATGCACTTCATTATCATTTCTTTAATGACAAACTAAGCCATCCATTTTCGATTTATTTGCCTACATTTGAATAACTCTCGCCATATTAAAGTACATTTCTCTCAAAGCAATGATTTAAACGCTTAATTGAATATTCTAGCAATATTTATAATTGTCCAGAGACTTAATTAAATGAATAAAACTAAATAATTGCTACCCACACACACTTTATTTCAATTTATTCCATACAATTGATTCCACATAATGATTTTTAATTCAATTTTAATTCCTTATTTGAAGTCTAACAAATCTCAGAACAGAATGTTGAATTTCCACTCCCGGGCAGCTTTTCGTAGTAAATATGTGCAGCATAATCCATAACTCTGTGGAAGACTTTAACTAGCACAAGGATTTTTAAAGCTTCATAAATCCAAGTTTTTCTAAAAATATATTCAAAATTTTTAATGTTAAAATCATAAATTAAAAACAATTAATGAAAAGAAGATATCAGACAATAACAAAAAAAAATTCCAAAATTTTATATTTTTCCTCAAGCTTGGTTGGAAGAGGCTTAGCTCCAACAAACACATAATGTGGATTGTAATTAAGGCCACTCAATTGCTAGACAACTCATATTACATATAGTCTGCGTTGAGAATCTGATGCCCAACTACTAGTTACCAGAGCGGAAACAAACAGAAGCACATTTTTAAGCCCGGACTAAGATTTGGAACCCATAGCTTTAGAAAACTTATAGAACCAAAAAAAACTTGATCTTAATATTTGTATTTAAAAAATACAAACAAGTCTTCCTTGGTGGCCTAATAAGCCATATCAAAACCGGCAGAAATCACTGCACAAACTAGTACTAAATCCTTAATAAAGGCTTTATACAGTACGTTCTATAATCTGAATTGTTCGATATATTTTGATGTCCATACGGTCACATAGGATTGTGAATGCCAAATATGTTCCACTCATTTACTTTAAATTTTTCCCCAAAACAATGTTTCCCATGACAGTGGTATTATGATGAATAGACTGGCGGCGTATTGCATATCCTTAAACCCGAAATGGGCTAGACGGTTAGCAGAGCATAATAGCAGTTCTAAACCTTACAATGAGTGAATATTTCACACTGATAAGGTCAAGATTACAACAATCTTTAGGGTTTCTTAGCTTCTTAAAGTGCATCCTTATTGATGATGGCAAGTAAATATTTTAAATAAGTATATAATATGTTCACATACATATATTTTATGTTTAAACTTACATTTTCAATATTCTTCTGCTTCTGGGTAGTGTTTTTGGATCCTCTTTCATCAAGTGTTCTCTGATATTGAAGACCGTGGCGCGTGCGAGACCAATGGCCATGTTAAAGTCCCTGCCAACTTTTTCAGCATCTGCACTGAATTCTGTTCTGCGTGGTACAAAAAAAAAACGAAATAAGAACACGTAACGAAAACTCAATACCCTGTTTACCCGTGAGTTGTTTTTAAGATTTCTTCAGAATCGGTTGAGTCATTCGATTTATAGTTATTAAACAGAAAGGGTTTCATAACCTCTATGGTAGTGAAAATTCTACGTTGGGCACGCATTAGTGCAGGTGTACGACCCGATAACACAATAGCGAAATCAGCCAATAAGGCAACAAATAATTGTTTGATGAAAAACTAAAAAAGGAAAATAGAAAAGAGATTTTCATTATGGCAGCTGCTTCACCTGAATTATGCGCATTATATTGACCAGAAACAAATAAACGAAACGATTGTCAGTGCAATAAACCGAAGGTAAGAGAAGATTTTTCTCAAAGGCTGCATGTTCCAAAAAGTTACAGTCCTGACCAATTGTAATATATTCGGAAAACAAGAAACTTGTGTGATTATAAGATGAAGTCTGATAAACAGGTATTTCAGGCGGTTGCTTATTATCCTCATAGAATTTCGCTGATTTCATGGCATAAAAGCAAAGAGATTTTATCCCCAGGTCTTGAGGTGTTACATCCGGTCGACACTTTGCGCTCATATAAATGACTTTAAGAATCCCAGCACCGGCACCAGCAATCAAACCCATGGCACCAGTTAAACTGGGTGCGTATCCGGGTTCAGGTTCCTCTACAGCAGCTAATACTACAAAATTAAAAGCAATTAGAACTTATCGCTCCCCTTAGAAACAATTCTTACCTATAGAAGGCCTGTATATGGCAACTGGCAATTTATGTCTGAAATCATTTACCATAGATTCAGATAGATTTTTCGTAAAGCAATAAGTGTTAGGAAATCCTACAATCAGCCTAAAAATAAACAAAAAATAAATTATTAAACAATGTTTTGTTGTTCTATGAAACAAAACCTCCTTTACTTACTTCCTGGTTAACACATCTAATAGTTCATCGGTTTTAGCTTCTTTTTCAACAAGATTTAAAAGAAATTTCCAATCCATTGGAGATTCATAAATCTTCTCTTCTACTCGCTCTAGATAAGGATTACTAAAGAATGTCGAGACATGCATGAAGACTTTAAGGTTTTTTAATGTCTCAGCAAATTTCAAAGCTTGGAAGGTACCGCCCACATTAAGTTTAATGGCATCTCGCAAGGTTTCATCAAATCTTACTGTGGCTGCACAATGAAATATTATGGATACAGTCCGTAATTCGTTTTCATATTCAGGTGTAATGCCTAACCAAGGCATTGTAGCATCACCGGGTATGGCCACCAATTTCTCATCCAATTCGTTGGGCTTTTTTAGTCTTAGTTGGCGAAAAATCTGTCAAATGAAATATAAAAAATTAAATTTTATTAAATTGTTGATTAAATATATTAAAAAAAAAACCATATCGACTAGCAATACAGTTACATATGTATATTTTTATAGGTTATATGTGTTGCTACTCTGGCCTTTGTCAAAAGATTGCCAACTGCTCCCTTACCAGTCCGCCTCATCTTATACTCTGAATAACTAGCTTGCAATAGGTTAGTTATATTGCCGATTTCTGTTGACTTGTTTCATTTGTCGGATTATCTTTCTTGAAGCTGTTGAATTGGGTGTGAAATATGTCCTGGGAATTTTAAGGATACGTCGATAAATCTATATTTCAAAAGCTATCAATTGCTTCACATCAATGGCTATAATTGTGTATACATAGCTCAAAAGCGAAGTTTTATTTCAAGGCGTTCAAGTTGACTTTTTAGTTTTTTTATGAATAATTTAAATTACCAATGCAAGTTCTTAAACTAATTTCGTTTCTTTTTTATTTTTTTAACACATTATTGTCGTAATTATCGATAAGATTTTGTAATTTCTCTCTAGCAACGCAATTCTATTTCAGTCACCGTATCGGGGACTGGCTTACCAGTGCGTTGCCTGGATATCGTATACTCCGCAATGCGATGGAATAGATTAAAGGTTTTTCGTTTCTTTTTCCTTTTCCTACAACCTTATAGACACTCGACATGGAAGAAGTCCTCAATTAATATCAATATCACGCCATTTCGCCGTGAGGTCGTCGTAGTCTAGTAGGTAGTGTGTTGGCTTATTAGACCTCAGACCTCGGTTCCAACCCCAGGTCAGACATCAAAATGAAAATATGAAAAAATATTTCTTCGGCGCTTTCCTCTGAGTAGATTTCTGGCAAAAACTCTGAGAGTAAATTTCATTGCCATGAAAAGTTTCTTAAAAATCTGTCGTTCGGAATCGACTTTAAACTGTAGGTCCCTACACTGATGTATAAAAAAAATTTACACACACAGCATCAGTGGTGTGAGAAGCTAGGTCGTAATCCTGACCTTATTATGTATCATGGCATTTCACTTAAAATAAACGATAAATGTTACGGCTTTAATTTATGTATTCCTTACCACTTCTTGCTTCATTTTTTCCAAACGCTCTTGAATAGAAACATTTTTTTTCGGGCGTAAAAGAACATAGATTTTCTTAACATTACAGGAACGCAATAGCTTTTCAATTAAAGCCTTACCAACAACACCTAAAATGTTTTTATTATGATTTACAACAAATAAAAGGAATTTTGAGAGTTTTTTATTCACCTGATCCACCGGTAATAAAAATTTCTCGATTTTCAAAAAATTTCGCAATCATTTCGATTTTTTTAGAAGCTTTTCTTGAGGGTCTGCCCTTGGAGGTAAATACTAAACTAAACTATTCGAAAACGAAGTACTCTACTTAAGCTATTATTAAATTTTTTTTTTTATTTTATTCAAGTTATTTATTTAATTGCTTTGCATATCTAAATAATCTATTAAGAAAATTACAAACCCAAATGAATTTTGAAATATTTCGAACTTTTGAAATGAAAATGTAAACTAAATTTACAATTTACTAAATGTAAATTAAAAAGTAAAAAACTAAAATGAAATTAAATGCCAGCTACCATTTAAATGCTAAATCTTATGAATTTTATAAAAGTGGGAAAGTCTAAAATGAATGCTGGAAAACATACGAGAATACTACGAAATTCTTTTCAAAATAGGAATAACAAACATCCAAGAAAAACACAGTTTCGTTCTAAACTGATACAGCTCAACATGGATCTTTTTGTGACATTAATATCACTCCCTATCTATGATTACAATAAATTGTTGGGGCCACTGATTATTAGAAGTGTATTCTGTGCTGTCAATTGATCTTAAAACTTATAAATTTCGCTTTACATCTATTGGGGATAATTACCTCCATATTATGCTAACAATTACACATTTTTTGAATCATTTTGAATGTGCAATTCACGGAGAAGTTGTAAATGAGAGTACGGTACAGCACATTAAATAACTTCTCCGCCAATTGCAGATTCAACTAAATGTTACTCATCTATGCTAGTGTTTGTTTTTAGAAAAATTCATTATTTTTTTCGTTAGTAATAATACGTCGTATAAGGAATACGATTGAAAATACGAGTAAAGATAATAAAAAAAAATTTTATGCAAAATTTTAAGTTTATAGTCGTCCACTTGATAGAAAAGCATTAAAGAGAAATAATGTCTCATTAAGCAGTTTTAAATGACCATTTTGTTCGCTTATTAGTTCACTACACATACACAATTGGTCATTACAACCCTTCAGTATGGATTAGTGCCTAGTCTCTCACATCACTTATGTTGTGTGTGTTACTTTTATATATGAGTGGTGGAACCTACTGTTTAAAGTTGATGCCCAACGACAGATTTTTGTGAAATCTTTTCATGACAATTCTATTTACACTCACAGTTTTTGCCAGAAATCTGCTGAGAAGAACTTGCCGAAGAAATAATTTTTTCTCAATTGATTTACCTTGACCCGCGGTCTTACATCTAATAAGCCAAACAACTACCCAGTAAACTATGGCGGCTTAGCTCACCATGTCCTCCTTTTTATTTAATGCAAACGCTTCTTAAGTGATGAAGATACAATGAAAGAACATTAAAGATTGTCGTTTAAAGTTGTACCCACAGTAACTAGCCTTCTGTAATAGGTATAATAACATCCGTTTTCATTGATCAATAAGGCCTATAAATGCAGCATATAAGTAATCTTATAAAAATAAAATTGAATTGATAAACCTCTTAACCGGCATTAGAAAATGTCTTTCTCAAGGCGAATTCATAAGAATTGGTCTTGGTCTATGAATTCGCCTTGATCTTTCTCGTTCTACAATTTCATTATCATTTTACCGCAACCATATTGAGTGCTCCCAAAAGTCTAGTGGCAAATTCATGCTCAAGCCCCCGAAACATAATTTTCACTGTAATAAGAGTGAAATCTACTATTTTGATGCCAATGCTTGTGGGGTAATATTTGCATTATTTCTGAGACCACACAGTAACAGAATTTTAAGAATAAATTAATGTATTGATGTAAATAAAAACAGTGCTTATATGCATAATGAGAGCATTAAAGAAACAAATAAACAAACATTGTGATTTATTTTGTATACATTTTGTCACAAACTTGTCTTTGAAACATTGTAGCTGGCAATTCTGTGCCATGATTGCCATGGTTTGTGGTTTTACGTTGGAAGCAGTAAAATCAATTACACCCGTTAAAGGAAGTAACACAACAAAAAGATACTTGTTTTCTTCTTATAAGCAACACAGTTACCAATAGGAGAGCCTGTATATGGAAAACTAACAATATACTGGTAATGTATGTCTGTAATCGTTTATGCTGGATTCAGACACTTGCTTCGTTGAGGGATAAGTACTAGGAAACCCTACCATTAATATAAAAAAAATAAAATATGCAGACACGTTCTTCAATTTAAATGTTAAACAAAATTTTTTCTATTTATTTTCTGGTTAACGCATTTAATTGCTCGTCGCTAATATCTGTCGTTTTCACAAGCCTTAAAAGAAATTTCCAATCCATTGGTGATGTATAGCTAAGGATTGCTAGAGAATGAAATTGGTAAAAGCAAAATTCCTATCGTTAACGCAGAACATTAAGAATATCGGAGTGCATAAAGTTAACGCGTTTATTTTTCAAATCTCATCATCAGTGAAGTTTTTAAAATGTAAGTTAATCGTTGCCATTATGGACTCTATGTTAATAATTTATTTATCCACTACTTGCAATTGGCCGGAGCGAAAATCTACTTAAAAGCAAATTTAAGTGTTGTCGGTAATTTATAGTTACTGTTGGCCTCACACCACGCTCGTCGCCCTAGTCTAGTAGATAGTGTGTTGTCTTATTAGACGCTAGATCACGGTTCAAATTCCAGCTCAGACATCTCGAACAAAATCAAATATGAATAGATATTTCTAAGCCGACTGTCTCTCAGTAGATTACTGGCAAAAACTCTGAGAGTAAATGAAATTGCCATGAAAAGTTTCTCAAAAAATCTGTCGTTCGTGGTCGACTTTAAACTGTAGGTCGCGTCACTTGTGTATAAAATTAGCACACACAACATAGTGGTGTAAGAAGTCAGATCGTAATCCTTACTAAAGGATTTAAAATGATCAATTATGTTTGTATGTACATACATATGTATGTTGAGCACTTAACTGCCATTTGTAAACACTTTAGTAGTATCCAGTACTTGGTCTCATACCTACTTCAGTGAAGAAAACGTGTAAATTCGAAATATTGGTAGGTCTTGTAAACTAAAGAAGATATCATCAAAGTTTAGATACCTTTACATACGGTGGAAAGTATAGTTTAACAATGCAATTGCATGTTAGTTCAACCCAAGTGTAATACAACCATTACGTAGATTTCAATATCTGATTATATATATATATATAATATAATATATATAATATAATATATATATATATATATATTTCTATAAGGCTTAGAAATTATGCAAATTAAGTTAGATTTTTTTACTTTACTTCTTTAAATTTAATTAATTTAATTTAAAATTTTACCTGCAAATAGAACAAACTCAATTGCAAATTGTTTTCTTATTGTTTAAACCAAACGACTGAATAATGCGCATAAAGAATATCGGGGAAATCGACTCTGCCATTAAAATTATATTTTCTTTAGACTCTGAATTGATGTGCTGATAATGAAGTTGAAAATGATAACAAATTTCTTGTGATACAATTTCTTTCTTTTTATAGTGTTTTCTGAATTTGTTTCAGAATAGTTCAGAGGAATATGGCACCAAGAAAATGCGATGCTGTGAGCAGCTGAAAACAATAAATATAATACTTCTAGTATATAAGACCATAGAACCCCCAAAGCATTAACAAAAACCAATATGACGAGCCATCCATACTGCTTACATGAGATAAGAATTTAAAAAAAAAAAAATTTAAAGAAAGGTTTGAAGAAAAGTTTTTTAATGGAGCGCGAGTCAAATCATAATATGGTCTTCTAAATGACTGCAGATACCACAATGGTTCTTTAATTTTTGTGTATTAAATTTATTTACAGTACTAAACACACATATTTTATTCCGTTTCTCTAATATTTTATTATATGAATTCATTTATATTTTTATTACAACAATAATACTTATATTAAAAATGTATTCTAATTATTATCAGCAACAATATTAATATCACCGTGTTCCTATACGAAGTATATTTAACCCACAGCCTGTTACCCTCATTGGCCACACCCTTGATTATTTAACGATAATGAATATTATTTAATTAAAATGAAAGAAATTTATTATGTACATATAAATTATTTCTTATTCTAATTTGTATTCCATATTATTCAACAGAAAGTTGAATTCCCATTCCCTAACAACTTCTCATAGTAAATATGTGCAGCATAATCCATAACCTTGTGGAAGACTTTAACTAGCACGACAATTTTGCAAACTTCATAAATCCAAGTTTTTCTGGAAATATATTCAAAATTTTTAATGTTAAAATAATAAAGTATAATTAAATAATTAAAATAATATAGAATACATTACAGAATACAATAAAAAAAATTCAAAAAATTTTATATTTTTCCTCAAGCTTGGTTGGAGTAAATGAGGCCACTTATTTGCTAGCCTACTCATGCTACATACAGTCTGCGTTGAGATTCTGATGACCAACTATGACACCAAAGTCGTATTTTATCTTTATTGATTACTAAAACGGAAGAATTGGAACCCATAACTTTAGAAAGCTTAAACAACTAAAAAAAACTTGATCTTAATATTCATGTTTTAAAATGCAAACAAGTCTTCCTTGGTGGCCTGATAAGCCATATCAAAACAGAGAGATATCACTGCACAAACTAGTACTAAATCCTACACAATAGCTTTATACAGTATGTTCTATAACCTGGACTATTCAATACACACTCACATTTACTATAAACTATACTGGCGGCATATTCTTAAACCCGAAAAGGGCTTGACGGTTAGTAGCATAGTAGCACATTCCAATGAGTAAATATTTGACACTGATAAAGTCAAGATTACAACGATATTAAGGGTTTCTTAGCTTCTTGAAGTGCTTCCTTATTGATGATGGCAAGTAAATATTTTAAATAAGTATTTATGCGCACGAATGTATATTCATTACATGAAGGCAAGTATGTCCACATATACATATTTTATGTTTAAACTTACATTTTCAATATTCTTCTGCTTCGGGGTAGTGTTTTTGGATCCTCTTTCATCAAGTGTTCTCTGATATTGAAGATCGTGGTGCGTGCGAGACCAATGGCCCTGTTAAAGTCCCTGCCAACTTTTTCAGCATCTGCACTGAATTCTGTTCTGCGTGGTACAAAAAAAAAAACGAAATAAGAACACGTAACGAAAACTCAATACCCTGTTTACCCGTGAGTTGTTTTTAAGATTTCTTCAGAATCGGTTGAGCCATTCGATTTATAGTTATTAAACAGAAAGGGTCTCATAACCTCTATGGTAGTGAAAATTCTACGTTGGGCACGCATTAGTGCAGGTGTACGACCCGATAACACAATAGCGAAATCAGCCAATAAGGCAACAAATAATTGTTTGATGAAAAACTAAAAAAGGAAAATAGAAAAGAGATTTTCATTATGGCAGTTGCTTCACCTGAATTATGCGCATTATATTGACCAGAAACAAATAAACGAAACGATTGTCAGTGCAATGAACAGAAGGTAAGAGAAGATTTTTCTCAAAGGCTGCCTGTTCCAAAAAGCTACAGTCCTGACCAATTGTAATATATTCGGAAAACAAGAAACTTGAGTGATTATAAGATGAAGTCTGATAAACAGGTATTTCAGGCGGTTGCTTATTATCCTCATAGAATTTAGCTGATTTCATAGCATAAAAGCAAAAAGATTTTATCCCCAAGTCTTGAGGTGTTACATCCAGTCGACACTTTGCGCTCATATAAATGACTTTAAGAATCCCAGCACCGGCACCAGCAATCAAACCCATGGCACCAGTTAAACTGGGTGCGTATCCCGGTTCAGGTTCTTCTATAGCAGCTAATACTACAAAATTAAAAGCAATTAGAACTTATCATTTCCCGCAGAACCAGTTCTTACCTATAGAAGGCCTGTATATGGCAACTGGCAATTTATGTCTGAAATCATTGACCATAGCTTCAGTCACATTTTTGGTAAAACAATAAGTGTTAGGAAATCCTACAATTAATCTAAAAACAAACAAAAAAAAATAAAATATTAAACAATGTTTTGTTGTTCTATGAAACAAAACCCCCTTTACTTACTTCCTGGTTAACACATCTAATAGCTCATCGCTTTTATCTTCTCTTTCTACAAGATTTAAAAGAAATTTCCAATCCATTGGTGCTTCATAAATTTTCTCCTCAACTCGTTCAAGATAAGGATTGCTAAAGAATGTCGACACATGCATGAATAGTTTAAGATTTTTTAATGTCTCAGCAAATTTAAGAGTCTCAAGAGTACCACCAACATTAAGTTTAATGGCATCCCGTAGGGTTTCATCAAATCGCACTGTGGCTGCACAATGAAATACTAGGGAAACGTTCTGTAATTGCTTTTCATATTCAGGTGTAATGCCCAACCAAGGCAGTGTAGCATCTCCGGGTATGGCCACCAATTTTTCATCCAATTCGTTGGGCTTTTTTAGTCTCAATTGGCGAAAAATCTGTCAAATGAAACATAAATATTAAAAATAAACAGTGTTTTAGTTCTTTATTTGCACATTGACTTTTCGCATATCGACCATCAATTGCCAACAGCTCCCCTACCAGTCCTCCTTATCTTAAACTCTGAGTAACTAGCGTGTAATAGGTTAAATTGCCGATTTTTTTTGATTTGTTTTCCTACTCGAATTTTCTTTTCTGGAACTGTTGAATTGGGAATGAAATGTCTCTAGGGAATTTTGAGGATACGTCGATAAATCGATAATTATTTCAAAAGCTAAAAATTTCGTCACATCAACGGTTATAATTGTGTATACCTTTAAGGCGTAGTTTTATTTCAAGCCGTTCGAGCTGGCTTCACAATGAATAATTTAATTTGTTAAATAGCAATGCAAATTCTTAAACTAATTTTTTATTTCTTTGCCATTTTTTAACACAATATTGTTATTATTATCGATAAGATTTTGTCATTTCTCTGCCAATAACGCGATTCTATTGGACAGGAGTTTTATTCACCGTTTCGTGGACTGCCTTACCAGTGCGATGTACGGATATCAAATATTCCGCAATGCGATCGAATAAATTAAATGTTTTTTGTTTCTTTTTTCTTCACAGTTTCTCTTCCGCAATGTTATGCTTTAGGCAGACCTTTATTTATGTAATCGACAATGACAAACTGATAAAAAAAAACCCCGGATACATTTTATAACCTAATAGACACTCGATAGGGAAGAAATCCTCAATTAAAATCATTATCATTGCATTTCACTTTAAATAAATATTAAATATTATGACTTAACAGTTTTCCTTACCACTTCTTGCTTCATTTTCTCCAAACGCTTTTGAATGGAAAAATTTTTTTTCGGTCGTAAAAGAACATAGATTTTCTTAACATTACAGGAACGCAACAGTTTTTCGATAAAAGCTTTGCCAACGGATCCTATAAAGTTTTATTAGCATTTACAACAAATAAAAGGAATTTTGAGAGTTTTTATTCACCTGATCCACCGGTAATAAAAATTTCTCGATTTTCAAAAAATTTGGCAATCATTTCTAAACTGCTCTACGGAATTCGATTTTTTAGAAGCTTGAGAGTCTGCCTTTGGCGGTAAATACGAAACTAAACTGTTTGTAAGCGAAATACTCAAAGTTTTATTAAAAATTTTTTTTATTTTATTTAACTTATTTATTTAAATACTTTGCATATCTAAATTAAATAAATTACAAACCCAAGAGAATATTTGAAAATTTACATGACGAATACGTGTACAGTATGGAATTAAAAACGCAGCTACCATTTAAATGCTAAATCTTATGAATTTTATAAAAGTGGGAAAGTCTAAAATGAATGCTGGAAAACATACGAGAATACTACGAAATTCCTTTCAAAATAGGAATAGCAAACATCCAAGTAAAAAAACCTGTTTCGTTTTAAACTGATACAGCTCAACATCTTGGATCTTTTTGTGACATTAATATCACTACCTATCTATGATTACAATAAATTGTTGGGGCCACTAATTATTGGTAGTGTTTTCTGTGCTGTCACTTGATCTTAAAACTTCCAGATTTCGCTTTTCATCTATTGGGGATAATTACCTCCATATTATGCTAACAATTACACATTTTTTCAATGATTTTGAATGTACAATTCGCGGAAAAGTTGTAAATTAAAGTATGGTACAGCACATTAAATAACTTCTCCGCCAATTGCAGATTCAACAAAATGTTCCTCATCTATGCTACAGTGATTGTTTTTAGAAAAATTTATTTTTTTCGTTAGTAATAATACGTCGTATATGGAGTACGCTTGAAAACACGAAAGAAATTTAAAAAAATTGATAGAAAAGCATTAAAGAGAATTAATGCCTCATTAACCAGTTTTAAATGACCATTTCGTTCGCTTATGAACTTACTATACGTACATAATTGGTCATTACAACCCTTCAGTCTGGATCAGCTAGGCCACTTATATTGTTTGTGTTAATTTTATGCTCGAGTGGGAGACCTATGTACAGTTTAAAGTCAAGTCCGAACAACAGATTTTAGAGAAACTTTTTATGGCAATTTTATTTTACACTCAGAGTTTTTGCCAGAAATCTGCTGAGAGACAGCAACGTTCTTCATTTTGAAAATTAAACGAAACCTTACCTATTTACTTCCTGGTTAACACATTTTATAGTTAATTGGTTACGTCTATTCTTTCCACAAGATTCATTGGTGCTTCAGAGGGCATGACTTCTTCTCGCTCTAGATAAGGATTGCTAAAGAACGAAAACGGAAAAACAAAATTTTTATCGTTAACGCAGAACATTAAGGATAGCGAACCGCACAACAATAAAGTTAACTTCTTCACTTATTAAATCTCCAGACATGTAAATGCAGATCCCATCCTAACAGCAGATCTCTAAATGCATCGCCATAATGGACTCTATGTTAATAATTTATTTATTCACTGCTTGCAATTGGCCGGAAAAAGTTCCCTTATTTTATTGGAAAAGCAAAATTAGGTGTTGTCTACCGTTGGACATTCAACTGCCCTTTTGTAGACCGCTTTAGTTGTGTCCAGTACGTGGCCTTTTTCCATTTTCGGGGAATAGAACGTGTAAATGCGAAATATTGGTAGAAACTACAGAAGATGAGCCTTTTTTCCTCTTAGAAATTAGAAATTCCTACTTATGAAGAATAAAAAATAGGAGAGCAGATGGCATTATAAAATTTTTGATAAAACTTGCAATGTTTAATGAAATCGCATGGCTATTAAAAATGGACTTGGACAACGTAATGAACGTGAACTTGGTCAAGAAATTTTAATTTTCATTAAATTTAAATAATATACGGTGTAAAGTATGGCTTAAATATGCAATTGCATGTTAATTGAATTCAAGTATAGTGCAACCATCGCTCTATAAGGCTTCGAAATTGATTTATTTATTTATTTTAAGTTAATTTAATCATACCAATTAATTTGGATTTTTAATTTAAATTGAACTGTAAATTAATTTAATTTAATTCCGACAGCAACTAAAAATCGTTTTATTTATTGTTTAAACCAAACGAAAGAACAATACGCATAAAGAATATCGGGGAAATTGACTCTTTGCCATGAAAATTATATTTTCTTTCTTCGGATTCTGAATTGATATGCTGTGAAGTTGAGAATGATAACAAATTTCTTGTGATACAATTTCTTTCTTTTTATAGAGCTTTCTGAATTTGTTTCAGAATAGTTCAGAGGAATATGGTACTAAGGAAATGCGATGCTGTGAGCTGCTGAAAACAATAAATAGAACACTTTTAATATATAAGACCATACAACCCCCCAAAGCATTAACAAAAACCAATATGACGAGCCATTCATACTGCTTATATGAGATACGAATTTAAAAAAAATTTTAAAGAAAGGTTTGAAGAAAAGTTTTTTAATGGAGCGCGAGTCAAATCATAATATGGTCTTCTAAATGACTGCAGATACCACAATGGTTCTTTAATTTCTGTGTATTAAATTTATTTACAGTGCTAAACACACATATTTTATTCCGTTTCTCTAATATTTTATTATATGAATTCATTTATATTTTTATTTCAACAATAATACTTATATTCAAAATTTATTCTAATTATTATCAGCAACAATATTAATGTTGCCGTGTTGCTATACGAAGTATATTTAACCCACAGCCTGTTACCCTTCTTGGCCACACCCTTGATTATTTAACGATAATGAATATTATTTAATTAAAATGAAAGAAATTTGTTATTTTCTTATTCTAATTGTATTCCATATTAATCAACAGAAAGTTGAATTCCCATTCCCTAACAGCTTCTCATAGTAAATATGTGCAGCATAATCCATAACTTTGTGGAAGACTTTAACTAACACGACAATTTTGCAAACTTCATAAATCCAAGTTTTTCTGGAAATATATTCAAAAATTTTAATATTAAAATCATAAATTATAATCAAATAATTAAAAAGAGTATATCAGAATACAATAAAAAGAATTCAAATATATTCTATTTTTCCTCAAGCTTGGTTGGAGTAATTGAGGCCAATTAATTGCTAGCCAACTCATGCTACATATAGTCTGCATTGAGATTTTGATGCCCAATTATGACACCAAAATCGTATGTTATCTTTGCAAATTACTAAAACGGAAACAAGCAGAAGCACATTTTTATATCCAGACTAAGAATTGGAACCCATAGCTTTAGAAAGCTTAAACAACCAAAAAAAATTTTGATCTTAATATTCATGTTTTAAAATACAAACAAGTCTTCCTTGGTGGCCTGATAAGCTATATCAAAACAGTGAGATATCACTGCACAAACTTGTACTAAATCCTACATAATGGCAGTACGTTCTATAATCTGAACTGTTCGATATATAGGCTTTACACATTTACTATAAACTATACTGGCGGCGTATTGCATATTCTTAAGCTCGAAATGGGCTAGACGGTTAGTAGCATACTAGCAGTTTTGCACATTCCAATGAGTAAATATTTGACACTGATAAAGTCAAGATTACAACAATCTTTAGGGTTTCTTAGCTTCTTAAAGTGCTTCCTTATTGATGATGGCAAGTAAATATTTTAAATAAGTATGTTCACATACATATATTTTATATTTAAACTTACATTTTCAATATTCTTCTGCTTCTAGGAAGCGTCTTTGGATCCTCTTTCATCAAGTGTTCTCTCACAGAATAAACCATGGAGTGGATATACGCTATGTTTGTACTACGATCGTTTGCATCCTTTATAGTATCAATATTGAATTCCGTTCTGCATAATTATAAAGGCAAAAAAAAACAAAGTAAAAACACAATATTTGATCAAACTGAACTCTCCCATTTACCCTTGAGTTACTTGAAAGATTTCTTCAGCATCAGTTACGCCATTTGATTCATAGTTATTAAAGAGAAAGGGTTTCATAACCTCTATTGTAATGAAAAGCTTTCGTTGGAGACGCATTAGAGCAGGTTGACGACCCGATAACACAATAGCGAAATCAGCCAATAAGGCAACCAAAAGTTGTTTAAAGAAAAACTAAAAAAAAAGAAATGAAGAGAAAAATTTATATTATGGCAGATGATTTACTTTCATTATGCTCATTATATTGACCAGAAACAAATAAACAAAATGATTA
Source organism: Sarcophaga carnaria (assembly GCA_958299815.1). NCBI lineage: Eukaryota > Metazoa > Arthropoda > Insecta > Diptera > Sarcophagidae > Sarcophaga > Sarcophaga carnaria. Next base: position 153,759,331 of record OY283149.1, read on the forward strand.
TCAGTGCAATGAACAGAAGGTAAAAAAAAGATTTTTCTCAAAGGCTGCCTCTTTCAAAAAGCCACAATCTTGTAAAATTTCAACATAATCGGTAAACAAGAAATTAGTATGGGTACAAGACGAGGCATGATAAACTGGTATTTCATTGGGTTGCTGTCTGTTCTCGTATAAACTGGCCGCTTTCATAGCATAAAAGCAAAGAATTTTTACACCCACATCTTGAGGTGTTAAATCCAGTCTAGTGTTCGAGCCAATATACTGAACTTTTAACACCCCAGCACCAGCTACAGCAAACAAACCCATGGCACCCATTAAGGTTGGTGAAAATCCAGGTTCAGGTTCCTCGAGAGCAAATAGCACTACAAGAAATAAAAAAAAGTAAAAGCTTTTCGTTCCCCTTAGAAACAATTCTTACCTATAGAGGGCCTGTATATGGCAACTGGCAATTTATGTCTGAAATCATTTACCATAGATTCAGATAGATTTTTCGTAAAACAATAAGTGTTAGGAAATCCTACAATTAATCTAAAAACAAATAAAAATAAATTGATTATTAAACAATGTTGTGTTGTTCTATGAAACAAAACCTCCTTTACTTACTTCCTGGTTAACACATTTAATAGTTCATCGCTTATATCATCCCTTTCTACAAGATTTAAAAGAAATTTCCAATCCATAGGTGCTTCATAAATCTTCTCTTCTACCCTTTCAAGATAGGGATTACTAAAGAATGTCGAGACATGCATGAATAGTTTAAGATTTTTTAATGTCTCAGCAAATTTAAGAGTCTCAAGAGTACCGCCCACATTAAGTTTAATGGCATCCCGCAGGGTTTCATCAAATCGCACTGTGGCTGCACAATGAAATACTAGGGATACGTTCTGTAATTGCTTTTCACATTCAGGTGTAATGCCTAACCTGGGCAGTATTGCATCACCGGGTATGGCCACTAATTTTTCATCCAATTCTCGGGGTTTTATTCGTCTTAGTTGGCGAAAAATCTATTATTAAATTTAATGAAAAATCAACAATAAGGAGGCTTTAAACTTTATAATACCAAACATGACCATATTTTTTTTAAGAATAATGAGAGCCTTATCGGGCATTACAACATTTCTAACGAAAGTCAGTTTTAGTAACAAAAAATTTAAAAATTGGACAAAATAACGCGAACTGTAAGGCTTAAAGTATCAACAAAATTCAACAGCCATCAATAATAAATTCTAATCCTATAACAGGATAATTGGAGTGAATTGTTATCGAAATAGTTCATGATAAAGATCGAACACTCACTGGCATCAGTTGATCACTTTGTCTTTCGGTTTATATCTACTTTGCGACTTGAATGCCACGACAATTTCGAATTTGAAGATTCATTTATATCGCTGATTGCATTCTGTTTAATTTTAGATTTTTCACGGGTAACCTCTTCAGAAAAAACCACTCTTCAGCAAACATATACTAAGGATAACACGTTCCTGTTTAATGCAACTGACTGTGACAAAGTGATAAGTAACGCAATAAGTTTTCAATTAATTTTTAAACCATGGATTTCACTTAAAATAATTATTAAATATTCTGGCATAACGAGTTTTCCTTACCATTTGTTGTTTCATTTTTTCCATACGCTCTTCAATGGAAAGATTTTTTTTGACACGCAAAAGTACGTAGATTTTCTTAACGTTACAGGAACGTAATAGCTTTTCAATTAAAGCCTTACCAACTACACCTATAAAGTTTGTATTATGATTTATAAAAAATTAATTAATTATGAAATAGAACAACTTTTTAATAGTTTTTATTCACCTGAACCACCGGTAATAAAAATTTCACGATTTTCAAAAAATTTGGCAATCATTTCTAAACTGCTTTACGGAATTCGATTATTTAGAACCGTTTCTTGAACGTCACTCTTTAAGGGTAAATACGAAACTAAACTATTGATAGCCGTATTAAACAATTTAAAAAACTAAGGCTGGACATCCAATGCAATGATTTGGTTTTTCGTAATTCTTTTTTTGTTGGATTACAGACCCTAGTGGATATTGAACTTGTCCGATACCAGAATAATAAAAGGTATTACAACTTAACTTGAAGAATGTAAATTTACATGATAAATAAATTTCAACTAAGGTCTTGGACACTAGCATACAATTTAAATATCAAGTGTTGTTAATTTTATAAAAAGAAATTCTCGTTAAAATATGTTAAAGAATACATAGGAAATAGAATTTGATTTTCTGAAATTGAAAGTATAGTATATTATAATATAGTATAGTATAGTATAGTACAGTAAGGTATAGTATAGTGTATTGTAGTATAGTATAGTATAGTTTAGTATGGTAGATTGTAGTATAGTATAGTATATTGTAGTATAGTATAGTATAGTTTAGTTTAGTATGGTAGATTGTAGTATAGTATAGTATATTGTAGTATAGTATAGTATAGTATATTGTAGTATACTATAGTATAGTATATTGTATAGTACACTATAGTGTAGTGTAGTATAGTATAGTACAGTGTAGTATAGTATAGTATAGTTTAGTGTAGTTTAGTATGGTAGATTGTAGTATAGTATAGTGTAGTATAGTATATTGTAGTATAGTATAGTATAGTATATTGTAGTATAGTATAGTATAGTATAGTATATTGTAGTATAGTATAGTATAGTATATTGTATAGTATACTATAGTGTAGTGTAGTATAGTACAGTACAGTGTAGTATAGTATAGTATAGTTTAGTGTAGTGTAGTATAGTACAGTACAGTGTAGTATAGTATAGTATAGTTTAGTGTAGTTTAGCATGGTAGATTGTAGTATAGTATAGTGTAGTATAGTATATTGTAGTATAGTATAGTATAGTATATTGTAGTATAATATAGTATAGTATAGCATAGTATAGTATATTGTATAGTATACTATAGTGTGTTGTAGTATAGTACAATACAGTGTAGTATAGTATAGTGTAGTGTAGTTTACTATAGTTTAGAATGGTAGATTGTAGTATAGTATAGTGTAGTATAGTATATTGTAGTATAGTATAGTATAGTATAAAATAGTACAGTATAGTATTGCACAGTATAGGTTATTATAGTATAGTTAAGCATAGTTTAGTATGCTAGATTGTAGTATAGTATAGTATAGAATATTGTAGTATAGTATAGTGTATTGTAGTATAGTATATAGTAATATAGTATAGTATAGTATAATGTAGTATAGTATAGTACAGTGTAGTTTAGTATATTGTAGTATAGTATAATGTAGTGTAGTATAGTATTGTATATTGTAGTATAGTATAGTGTAGTATATTGTAGTATAGTATAATATAGTATATTGTAGTATAGTATAGCATATCATAGCATAGTATAGTATATGTGGCACCCTGTCACCTTTTCAATTCCTTTATTTTTCAATTCTTATTACTCTTTAACTTTTTGGAACTTAACAGTTAGAATTACATTCCTATTCTTTTTGTGCTTTTGAACTGTATACACATATTTTGACACGTGCCTTTAAAACGAATTTATACAATTAACATTTATTAATATTATAAAGTTTAAGTTTTATTAAATAAATATTGTAACTTGCTAAAATAATTTTTGTACATTTTATTTATGTCATTCATAAAAATACCAAATATAGTATAGTATCGTATCGTATAGTATAACTTAAATAAGGATGTTACGGTGTATTCCGTATCCTGAATAATGTCGTAACGTATAATTCAACGCATTCAAGTATAAAAGAAAATTATTGTGAATTTATTTTATTTCAGATTCTACTTTCAAATAGAACAAAATCAACTAAAAATTGTTTTCTTTTTTGTTTAAACCAAATGGCTGAACAATGCGCTTAAAAAATATCTTTGCTATTAAAATTATATTCGCTTTAGACTCAGAATAATATGCTGAAGTTGATAATGGTAATAATTTTCTTGTGATACACCTTCAATCTCTTTATAGTGCTTTTTGAATTTGTTTCAGAACAGTTCAGTGGAATATGACACTAAGAAAATGCGATGCTGTGAGCAGCTGAAAACAATAAATATAACACTTTTAATATATAAGTCCATACAAAACCCCCAAAACATTAACAAAAATCAATATGACCAGCCATCCATACTGCTTATATGAGATACGAATTTAAAAGAATTTTTAATGGAAATATCTGCTGCCTAATTTACTAAACACATGAGAGTCTAAAAATTTCAAATAAAATGTCACTCCAAGTAAGTATTAAAATTATTTACAGTGCTAAACACACAAAGTTTATTCGGTTTTTCTGTATTTTATTATATGAATTGATTTATATTTTTATTTCAACAACAATGTTATACTAAAATTCTAAATGAATTTAAACCTACAGCCTGCTACCCTTCTTGGCCACCCTTAGTTTAAATTTATTACACGATAATGCTTAGAATATTATTTTTAATAAAGAAATTTGTTATTTACATACATATATATTATTTCTTATTCTAATTGTATTATATATCATAACAGACAGTTGAATTCCCATTCCCGGACAGCTTCTCATAGTAAATATGTGCGGCATAATCCATAACTTTGTGGAAGACTTTAACTAGCACGACAATTTTGCAAACTTCATAAATCCAAGTTTTTCTGGAAATATATTCAAAAATTTTAATGTTAAAATAATAAAGTATAATTAAATAATTAAAAAGAATATATCAGAATACAAATAAAAAAATTAAAAAATTTTATATTTTTCCTCAAGCTTGGTTGAAATATTCTGAGCTCCAGTAAATATAATATGGATTGTAATTCAGTCCACTCAATTGCTAGCCCACTCATGCTACAAATAGTCTGTATTGAGATTCTGATTCCCAACTACGACACCAAAGTCGTTTTATCTTTATTGGTTACTACAAAGGAAACAAAAAGAAACGTTTTTAAACCCGAACTAAGATTTGGAATCTGTAGCTTTAGAAAACTTAAACAACCAAAAAAAAACTTGATCTTAATATTCATGTTTTAAAATGCAAACAAGTCTTCCCTGGTGGCCTGATAAGCCATATTAAAACAGAGAGAAATCACTGCACAAACTGAAGGGTCCGCCAAATAACTTTTTTTTGAAAATGCTTTAAAAAAAGACTACTGAATATTTTCTCAAATTTCTTCTTTTATTTGAAAGTACAATCCTTCCGGCTAAAAATGGAAAATAATTTCATTCAAATGGCTGCCTCGGCTGGCCATGCAGTACCCTATACCAGAAGATGCCGATTTTGGCAAAAAAAAATCATCTTTTCAAATGAAGCTCATTTTGATCTTGGCGGGTATGTAAACAAGCAAAATTGTGGCATTTGGGGCACAGAAAACCCGCACGCATACATTGAAAAGCCGACGCACCCAAAACGAGTCACTGTTTGGTGCGGATTTTGGTCCAGAGGCATAATTGGGCCATATTTCTTCGAAAATGAGCAAGGATGGCCGTTACAGTCAATGGCGATCGTTATCGGGCCATGTTGAACGATTTTTGTTCACAAAAATTGAAGAGGAGGATATTGGCAACATTTGGTTTCAACAGGATGACGCTACGTGCCACACAGCCGAAGCTACACTCGCTGTTTTGCGCCCTGTTTTTGAAGATCGCATTACCAGCCGCAGAGCTGATGTCGTTTGGCCACTTCGGAGTTGCGATTTGCCACCGTTGGACTATTATTTGTGGGGTGCTGTCAATGATAAGTGTTACGCCGACAAGCCAGAGACAATTGACGCTTTACAGGACAATATTCGTGAAGCCATTGGTGAAATACAGCTGCACACAATCGATAATGTGCTTAAAAATTGGACTGATCGTGTAGGCTACAGCATGGCCAGCCGAGGCAGCCATTTGAATGAAATTATTTTCCATTATTAACCGGAAGGATTGTACTTTCAAATAAAAAAAGAAATTTGAAAAAATATTCAGTAGTTTTTTTAAAGCATTTTCAAAAAAAAAAGTTATTTGGCGGACCCTTTAGTACTAAATCCTACATAATGGCTTTATACAGTACGTTTCATAGTCTGAACTGTTCCGTACACTTTGATGTCAGCACAGTCACATGGGATTGTGAATACCAAATATGATCCACTCATTTACTTTCAAATTTTACCCGAAACAAGTGTTTCCCGTGACAGTGGTATGATGAACATCTACAATCACATACTGGCAATGCATTGCATATTCATAAACTCGATAAGGGCTAGACGGTTAGCAGAGCATACCAGCAGTTCTAAACATTACAATGAGTGAATATTTGACACTGATAAAGTCAAGATTACAACGATATTTAGGGTTTTTTAGCGTCCTAAAGTGCTTCCTTATTGATGATGGGAAGTAAATATTATAAATAAGTATATAATATGTTCACATACATATATTTTATGTTTAAACTTACATTTTCAATATTCTTCTGCTTCTGGGTAGTGTTTTTGGATCCTCTTTCAGTAAGCTTTCCCTCATACTAAAAACCATAGAGCGGGTTATGCCAAGGGTCTTATTATAATCATTTCCAACTTTTATAATATCAATATTGAATTCCGTTCTGCATAAAACAAAAAACAAAATAAAAATAAGACATATATGACTAGACTTAAAACTTAATTACCCTTGAGTTGTCTCATAGATTTCTTCCACATCGGTTATGCCATTCGATTCAAAGCTATTAAACATAAAAGGTTTCATAACCTCCAGGGTAATGAAAATTCTACGTTGGGCACGCATTATTGCAGGTTGACGACCCGATAAAATTATAGCGAAATCAGCCAATAATGCAACCAAAATTTGTTTTAAGAGAAACTAAAAAAGGAAAATAGAAAAGAGATTTTCATTATGGCAGGATGTTCAACATATCTAAGTATGTTCATTATATTAACCAGAAACAAATACACAAAACGATTATCAGTGCAATGAACAGAAGGTAAAAGAAGATTTTTCTCAAAGGCTGCTTCGTTCCAAAAGCCATAATTTTGAACAATTTCAACATATTCGGTAAACAAGAAATTACTGTGGGTACAAGACGAGGTATGATAAACTGGTATTTCAGTGGGTTGCTTCTTATTCTCATATAAACTGGCTGCTTTCATGGCATAAAAACAAAGACACTTTATTCCAATGTCTTGTAATGTCATATCTAGTCTAACACTTGGATCTAAATAAATCGTTTTTAAAATTCCAGCACCCGCAACAGCAAATAAACCCATTGCCCCCACTACGGTGGGAGAGTATCCCGGTTCAGGTTCCTCGAGAGCAAATAGCACTACAAAAAAAAAAAATAAAAGAATTAATTGAATGTTTTTCCCGTAGAAACAATTCTTACCTATAGAAGGCCTGTATATGGCAACTGGTAATTTATGCCTGTAATCATTCACCATAGATTCAGACACATTTTTGGTAAAGCAATAAGTGTTAGGAAATCCTACAATCAGCCTAAAAACAAACACAAATAAAATATGAAACCATGCTAAACCAACCAACCTCCCCTACTTACTTCCTGGTTAAAACATTTAATTGCTCGTCGCTTATATCTTCCCTTTCTATAAGATTTAAAAGAAATTTCCAATCCATTGGTGTTTCATAAATCTTCTCTTCTACTCTTTCAAGATACGGATTACTAAAGAATGTCGACACATGCATGAATAGTTTCAGATTTTTTAATGTCTCAGCAAATTTAAGAGTCTCGAAAGTACCGCCCACATTAAGTTTAATGGCATCCCGCAGGGTTTCATCAAACCGCACTGTAGCTGCACAATGAAATACTAGGGATACGTTCTGTAACTGTTTTTCATATTCAGATGTAATACCCAACCAAGGCAGTGTAGCATCTCCGGGTACGGCCACCAATTTCTCATCCAATTCATTGGGTTTTTTTAATCTTAGTTGTCGAAAAATCTATCAAATGAATCAGAAAAATATTCAATTTTATTAGAACTGTTCACGAAAAATATTAACATTTCTTCTTTATTTGTACATAACATACATAATTGGTCATTACAACCCTTCAGTCAGGATTACGACCTAGTCTCATACGCCACTTATGTTGTGTGTATTAATTTTATACATGAGTGGCGGGACCTACAGTTTAAAGTCGACTCCGAACGATAGATTTTTGAGAAACTTTTCATGGCAATTTTATTTATTCTCAGAGTTTTTGCCAGAAATCTGCCGAGAGAAAGTCGCCGAAGAAATACTTTTTGCATTTTATTTTGATGTCTGGCCTGGGGCTCAAACCCTGGCTTTACGTCTAATAAGCCAACTCACTACCTACTAGCGACTACGACGACTTCAATTTGTGCATTAGCTTCTCAAATGTCGACCACGAATACAATTATATTTTTATACATTGTATGTGTTGGTACTGTGACCTCTGTCGAAAGATTGCCAACTTATCCCTACCCAGTCCGCCTTATTTTATTCTCTTAATAACTATACATTATATTGCAGATTTCTTTTGATTTGTTTCCTCTCTCGGATTATCTTTCCTGGAACTATTGTCTTGGAATTGAATGAGCGTATGAAATGTGTCCCGCGAATTTTGAGAATACGTCGATAAATCTATCAAAACGAAATATGAAAAAATATTTCTTCGACAACTTCCTATCAGCAGATTTCTGGCAAAAACTCTGCGAACAAATAAAATTGCCATTAAAAATTTTTTCTAAAAAATCGCCTTTCGGAAACGACTTTAAACTGTAGGTCGCGCCACTCATTTTTAAAACTTACACACACAATATCAGTGGCGTGAGAAGCTAGGTCGTAATCCTGACTAAAGCGTTGTAATGACCAAATATGTATGTATGTTATGTGATATCGCCGTAGTCTAGTAGGTAGTGTATTGGCTTACTAGACGTAAAGCCAGGGTTCGAGCCCCAGACCAGACATCAAAACAAAATACAAAAAGTAATTCTTCGGCGACTTCCTCTCAGCGGTTTTCTGGCAAAAACTCTGCGAGTAAATAAAATTTCCATGGAAAGTTTCTTAAAAATCTGTCGTTCGGAGTCGACTTTAAACTGTAGGTTCCACCACTCATGTATAAAATTAACACACACAACTTATGGTGTGAGAAACACCAAACGGCTACAATTGTGTATACATATGTATGTCTAAAGCGTAGTTTTATTTGAAGCCGTACGAGTTGACTTAACAACGAAGTATTTTTTTATGAATAATTATATTTGTTTAATGACAATGCAAGTTCTTAAACTAATTTCTTTTTTTCCATTTTTTTTAACACATTATTGTCATTATTATCGATAAGATTCATTGTCATTTCTCTGCCAGCAACGCAATTCTATTGGCCAGGAGTTTAATTCACCGTTTCGAGGACTGGCTTACCAGTGTGATGCACTGATATCGAATATTCCGCAAGGTGATGGAATGAATTTAAAGTTTTTCGTTTCCTTTTGAGCAACCCACGTAATTTAGACCACAATGTTATGTTTTACGCAGATTTTTATTTACTGTAAGCGACAGTGATAAAGTGACGAAAAAAAACACGAACACATTTTGTACACCGAATACGAACACTCGATAGGGAACAAGTCCTCAATTAATATCATTGTCATGGCATTTCACTTAAAATAAATATTAAATGTTATGACATCAATCCACCATTTATTCCTTACCATTTCTTGTTTAATTTTTTCCAAACGCTCTTCAATGGGAACATTTTTTTTGTTTCTTAAAAGTACATAGATTTTCTTAACATTACAGGAACGCAATAGCTTTTCGATTAAAGCCTTGCCAACAACACCTAAAAAGTTTTTATTATGATTTACAACAAAAAAAATTCGTTAATTATAGAATAGAAGAAAGCCTTTGAGACATTTTATTCACCTGATCCACCGGTAATAAAAATTTCACGATTTTCAAAAAATTCCGCAATCATTTCTACTGTTCAACTATTTGACTCGAATTCGAATTTTTAGAACCGTTACTTGAATGCCACTCTTCGATGGTAAATACAAAACTGAAGTGTTCAAAAGCGAAATATTAAATAAAAAATATTTATTGTTTATATGTATATGAGTAGTTCTAGTAATTAATATACGCACAGTGCTTTACATAATTTTACAAATATTTCCAATGTTTTTTTTTATTGAAATTTGAATTACAAGTCGGAATTATAAAAATTTTATAAACAAATAAATATTTTTTCTTGTTATTAAAAATAAAAAATATATGGAATTGAACTCTGAGAATCTATACCTTGACTATATAGGCCCACTACAAATAATTATAAAATTTTATTCACAAAAAAATCTACAAATATTTCAACAGGAAGATTTGGAATGGCGTTGAATGCAAGCTACTATTTACTCTGGATATTCTTAAAGGAATAGATATTGTGTTGGCTTATTAGACGTAAAGCCAGGGTTAAAATCCCAGGTCAGACATCAAAACGAAAATATGAAAAAATATTTCTTCCGGCGACTTCCTCTCAGCAGATTTGTGGCAAAAACTCTCTGAGAGTAATTGAAATTGCCATGAAAAGTTTCTCAAAAATCCGTCGTTCAGAATCGATTATAGTAGGGCCCGATATTATAGGGCCCGCCACTCATGTAAAAAATTAACACACACAACACTAATGGTGTGAGAAGCTAGGTCGTAATCCTGGCTGAAGGGTTTTAATGATCAATTATGTTATGTATTCTTAAAGAAAAATTTATAACAATGTATACATATGTATGTTTAAAACGTGTTTATTTAGGAAATCATACAATTGAACTGAGTTTAAATAACTTCATAAACAACCCTATTCTGTTAGAGGTCAATTTGTGACCTGAACTTTACTTCTTTTAATATTTGAAATTGATTTACATGGCCATTGATTAGTAGAAATATTTCCTCATCTCCTTTACTTGTCTTTGTCTCTCCACAGATTCATTAATGGCTTGGGCTGGTTGAGAGGTGCTAGGGCTTCATCAGTGTAGTCGCCCTCGCCCTTTTTTTGTGTCTGGTCTGTGTAATTCCACCGCTTCCCATTCTCGCCTTTCCTACATCCTCTCCATTTTATCCTATTTCCTCTATTATCCTTCCCTCTTTAAGGACGTTGTACGATGGGTCAATTTGATCTCCGGCTATTGTACTTGTCTTAATCGACAAGTACACGTCCTCTAACCTCACCTAACCTTACTTGTCTTTCCATTCTTCCATTCATTCTATGCATTAGAACTTCTAAGTTTCGCTCATACATCTAAGCGTTACTCAGGAGCTCAAAGCAGTAGACTGAAAGTTCGTTCAATAGCGAAAAGAAAAGTTAGGTAAAATCAATTCTAATTTAAAGAAAAAAGGCTTTTTCTCCGATGAAGCCTATATCCATTTGATAGGCTTAGTGAATAAACAAAATTATCTAATTTGGAAAGCCAACGCCACCTGCCACGCCGCGCTTTTTACAATCCGTTTATTGCAGCAAAAATTGCCAGAAAAAATTATCTCATGCTATTAAAAACCGTGAATTGCAGCAAGGATTTTCTGAACAAATAATCTCATGCGACTTAAAACCGTGAATTGCATCAATGATTTGCTGAACAAATAATCTCGTGCTATTTAAAACCGTGAATTGCAGCAAGAATTTCCTGAACAAATAGTCTCATGCGACTTAAAACCGTGAATTGCAGCAAGGATTTTCTGAATGAATAATCTCATGCGATTTAAACCGTGAATTGCAGGAATAATTTCCTGAACAAATAATCTCATGCGATTTAAAACCGTGAATTGCAGCAAGGATTTCCTGAACAAATAATCTCATGGGATTTAAAACTGTGAATTTTGTTGTTTTTTAGTCTTTTTTGAGTTCCCGAGTCCATAAGGCAATACAGGCTGATTGAAAATTCTTAGAGACATACGGAATATTATCATACTTTCCTATAGCCTGGCGGCTATCAGGGCAATAAGTTCCAACACGATGAACTCCAGGACACTACACAACTGTCAGATATCTAAATGAGTTAACAGAACAATATGATGTCCATATCATATGGATACCAGTACATAACGATATTCCAAGTTAGTTAAAGCCTTATACACGCATGCAAGACGCATTTGTTTAGGGCACTTTGGAAATCATTTCTCTAGAAACGGCAGAGATGAGGAAGAAGATGTTCTTCACCTATTGGGGACATGCCCAGCCCTATGTCAAAGTGCAAAAATGATATATCGGTGCCTATTACATGGATGATCTAGAGGAACTGTCAAACATTGATATTTGGCAGCCTGAGTAGCTTCATCAGAAACTCTGAGTGGTTTCAGGACTTGGTGATAAAGGAAAAGCTGTTGTTTCACAAGGGGCCCTATGTGGCCTAAGTGTGTCTATTCGATTTGCTTGGATGAACTGCCACTTTTCCTTATCTGCCTACCGAGTTCCCGTATTATTACAAATAACATACGTACATACATACATACATAATTGATCATTACAACCCTTCAGTCAAGATTACAACCTAGCTTCCCACCCCACTTATATTATATGTGTTAATATTGTATACATGAGTGGCGGGACCTACAGTTTAAAGTCGATTCCGAATGACAGATTTTTTGAGAAACTTTTCATGGCAATTTCAATTACTCTCAGAGAGTTTTTGCCAGGAATCTGCTGAGAGGAAATCGCAGAAAAAATATTTTTTCATATTTTCGTTTTGATGTCTGACCTGGGGCTCACGTCTAATAAGTCAACACACTGCCTACTAGATTAGGACGACTTCATTTATGCAAATAAACTAGAATCAATTCCTGAGCTTATACAGCATAAATTGTCATAAATTTGTTAGCATATAAAAGCTTAGAACCCGGACTTTTATTTACGTATATTATTTGCCACGCCACTCCTCGTGTTCTTGTTGTAGAGATCCAACTTTTTAGATTTTCAGATACATGACATTGTAAGCTAGTACACAGTGGACAGTAGGGCTGCCTTCCAAAATGTTAGTTGCTTTATGTTTGAACAAAGTATCGAGTTTCATAATGCCGCTGTACAAAATATGTACAATGTATTCTATTTCAAAACGTCGTCAATGTGTATTTTTAACGCAGTCAAAAAGCAATCAGGCATCGGATTTATAGTTGATGCATTGTTTGGTTACTTTGCATATCTACACAGTTTATATACAGTAGTAGAACTGCATACAAACTTTGTATTGATACATTTTGGAAGGCAGCCTAGTTCTTTGAAAATGCAAAACTAACAAAATCTAACAATGACTAGCTAACATGAATAGCTAGTAAACATGTAATAGCATTGCTTCTATAAGAAATTTTAGCTGCGTAAAAACGTCTAAATCTTTGAGGAAAAATGACAAGTGATTTAAAAGAAATGCCGCGAATTTAAATTCTGAAACACTGACCGTAGTGCCTTCATTAGTCTTTCCTTTTGTTTTTTTTTTTAATTTTAATGTTAAAAGGTTAAGATTATAATAATTTTACGCCATTTAGTAGTATTTAGTTTTGTATTGTCATTTACAATCCAATTACAAAATATATTCTAATTATTACAAGCAACGTCATTGCGATTGCATTATGCAGCGTAGCAACGTATTCATATTTGTATGATGGCAATTGAATGCAATACCCATTGTATTTTGGTGTCATCATTAAATTCTAATTTTATTTTATTAAAATGCTTTAAGTATAGTTTTTTGTTTTTGTTTTTGTTTTTCTTATATTATATTTAGTCGTCTATTCTATGTTATAACAGAAGGTTGCATTGGCATTACCACACAGCTTTTCATGGTAAAGATGTCCAGCATAATCCATAATCATGTTAAAGACTTTAACTAGCACGAAAATTTGGATTATGTTATAAATCCAAGTTTTTCTGAAAAGATATTCAAAATTTATTTATTAATTCATTATTAATACAACGTAATAAAAATATTTAGAAACAAAAAAAAATATAAAAAGAAGTCAATTATTTTATGTGGGGACGCCATATGGTCACTCTCTCTCTCTCTCTTTGTAACAACAAATTTTAATACAACTGTAGACGTCCTTATAGTCAAGGTCACAGCGACTATATTAATTAAAACCTCAATGTTTGCTTACATACATACATACATAATTGGTCATTACAATCCTTCAGTCAGGATTACGACCTAGCTTCTCACACCACTTATGTTGTGTGTGTTAATTTTATAAACGGTCCGCCAAATAACTTTTTTTTGAAAATGTTTTAAAAAAATCTACCGAATATTTTCTCAAATTTCTTTTTTATTTGAAAGTACAATCCTGCCGGTTAATAATGGAAAATAATTTCATTCAAATGGCTGCCTCGGCTGGCCATGCAGTAGCCTACACGATCGGTCCAATTTTTAAGCACATTGTCGGTTGTGTGCAGCTGTATTTCACCAATAGCTTCACGAATATTGTCCTTTAAAGCGTTAATTGTCTCTGGCTGGTCGGCTTATCACTTATCTTTGACGGCACCCCACAAATAATAGTCCAACGGTGTCAAATCGCAGCTCCGAGGTGGTCAAACGACATCAGCTCTGCGGCTGATAATGCGATCTTCAGAAACAGGGCGCAAAACATCGAGTGAGCTTCGGCTGTGTGACACGTAGCGCCGTCCTGTTGAAACCAAATGTTGCTAATATCCTCCTCTTCAATTTTTGTGAACAAAAATTCGTTCAACATGGCCCGATAATGATCGCCATTGACTGTAACGACCACTCCTTGCTCATTTTCGAAGAAAAATGGCTCAATTATGCCTCTGGACCAAAATCCGCACTAAACAGTGACTCCTTTTGGGTGCGTCGGCTTTTCAATGTATGCGTGCGGGTTTCTGTGCCCCAAATGCAACAATTTTGCTTGTTTACATACCCGCCAAGATCAAAATGAGCTTCATCTGAAAAGATGATTTTTTTTGCCAAAATCGGCATCTTCTGGTTAGGCTACTGCATGGCCAGCCGAGGCAGCCATTTGAATGAATTTATTTTCGATTATTAACCGGAAGGATTGTACTTTCAATATTAAGTAGTTTTTTTAAAGCATTTTCAAAAAAAAAAGTTATTTCGCGGACCCTTTACATGAGTGGCTTAGTAGTCTAGTAGGTATTGTATTGGTTTATTAGACGTAAAGCCAGGGTTCGTACCCCAGGCCAGACATCAAAACAAAATACAAAACGTATTTCTTCGGCGACTTCCTCTCAACAGATTTCTGGCAAAAACTCTGAGAGTAAATAAAAATTGCCCGCCACTCATGTATAAAATTAACACGCGCAACACACAACAACTGTGAGAAACTAGGTCGTAACCCTGACTGAAGGATTGTAAAGACCAATTATGTATGTTATGTATATATGTATGTGGCGGAGCCTACAGTTTAAAGACGACTCCGAACGACAGATTTTCGTTCATGTTCGACCTGGGGTTTAAACCGGGGCCTACTCACTAGACTACGGTGACTACCAATGTTTACTTACATTTTCAAAATTGTTCGGCTTCTGGTTAAAGTTTTTGGATCCTCTTTCATTAAATGTTCCCTCACACTGAATACCATGGATCGGACAAAGCCCAGTGTTCTATTATAATCATTGCCCGCTCTTATAATTTCAATATCGAATTCTGTTCTGTAAATTACAAAAACAAAACAAACATTAAAATCAAAAAATGAGAACACTTAGGCTCTACTTACCCTTTGGCTACTTTTGTGATTTCATCCAAATCGGTTGCGCCGTTCGATTTATAATTATTAAACATAAAAGGTTTCATAACCTCTAGGGTATTGAAAAGTGTACGCTGGAGACGCATTAAAGCGGGCTGACGACCCGATAAAACCAAAGCAAAATCAGCCAATAATGAAATCAAAACTTGTTGAAAGTAAAACTAAAAAAGGAAAATTGAAAAGAAAAGAAAAATTTTATATTATGGCACAAGATTCACTTCCATTATGCTCATTAATATTGACCAGAAACAAATAAACGAAACGATTTTCAGTGCAATGTATGTGTGGTAACAGGAGATTTTTCTCAAAGGCTCCATCCTTCCAAAAACCATAATCTTGGACCATTTCAATATACTGGGGAAATGTGAAATTTGAGTGGGTACAAGACGAAGTATGATAAACTGGTATTTCAGTGGGTCGCTTTTTCGGTTTCTCATATAAACTGGCTGCTTTCATGGCATAAAAACAAAGAGACTTTATGCCCAAGTCCTGAGGTGTTAAATCGAGACAGGTATTCAAGCCCATGTAAATGGTTTTTATAATTCCAGCACCAGCTACAGCAAACAAACCCATGGCACCCATTAAGGTTGGTGCAAATCCGGGTTCAGGTTCCTCTAAGGCAAATAGCACTACAAAAAAAAATAAAAGAAATATAAACTTGTCGTTCCCATAACATAAAAATGTTTACCTATGGAAGGCCGGTATATGGCAACTGGTAGTTTATGTCTGTAATCGTTTACCATTGATTCGGCCACATTTTTCGTAAAGCAGTAAGTGTTAGCAAAGCCTACAACTAATCTAAAAGCAAATAAAATATAAAATATTTTGGAATCTTTAAAAAAACCAAGCCTTACTTTTTAGTTAAAACATTCAATTGTTCATTGCTTACATCTTCCCTTTCTACAAGATTTAAAAGAAATTTCCAATCCATTGGCGCTTCATAAATCTTCTCCTCTACTCGTTCAAGATAGGGATTACTAAAGAATGTCGACACATGCATGAATAGTTTAAGATTTTTTAATGTCTCAGCAAATTTAAGAGTCTCAAGAGTACCGCCCACATTAAGTTTAATGGCATCTCTTAGGGTTTCATCAAATCTTACTGTGGCCGCACAATGAAATACTAGGGATACGTTCTGTAACTGTTTTTCATATTCAGATGTAATGCCTAACCTGGGCATTATTGCATCACCGGGTATGGCCATCAATTTTTCATCCAATTCTCGGGGTTTTTTAAGTCTTAATTGGCGGAAAATCTAGCAAGTGAAATAAAAAAATGAAATTTTATTTGAATTCTTTATCAAAGAGATAATAAAGATGGTAACTCTTGAGAGCTATCAGGTTCAGAATTCAGAAAGCCTCTGATGTATTCTTTAGGTTCTACTGGTATTGCTTTTTTTTAGAATATCCACTGAATTATTTATTTTCCTTATAACCATATGAGGAGTCGCCGTAGTCTAGCTGCTGGCTTATTAGACGTAAGGTTCACGGTTCAAACCCCAGGTTAGACTTGAAAACGAAATATGAAAAAAAAAATTCCTTCGGCGACTTCCTCTCAGCAGATTTCTGGCAAAAACTTTCAGAGTAAATAAAATTGACATAAAACGTTTCTTAAAAATATGTCGTTCGGAGTCGACTTAAAAATGTAGGTCCCGCCACTCATGTATAAATTAATACACACAACATGAGTGGTGTGAGAAGCTAGGCCGTAATCCTGACTGAAGGGTTGTAATGACCAATTATGTGTGTATAACCATATGAAATATTATAACCCATGATTCCCAGGCATTAAGTTTCCACCGTAGTAGACTTTTTGGGGTTTGTTTGCAAAAAACTAGACCGAGTGGTTTATTGTGATTTTTCGATTAGTAAAGTTTTCCGCCGTAATCGAAACAAACTGTTGTAGGACGCTACAAGATCTGGGGTTTTTGTTGAGTGCATCAAATGTCACATCCAATTATATACATAATTGATCATTACAACTCTTTAGTCAGGATTACAACCTAGCTTACCACACAACTGATGTTGTGTATGTTAATTTTATCCGAGAGTGGCAGACTCTACAGTTTTAAGTCGATTTCGACCTACAAATTTTTGGAAAAACTTTTCATGGCAATTTTAATTTACTCACAGAGTTTTTGCCAAAAATCTGCTGAGAGGAAAGGGCCGAAGAAATACTTTTTTTTATATTTTTCGTTTTGATGTCTGATCTGGGGTTTGAAACGAGACCTCGCGTCTAATAAGCCACGGCGACTTGAATTACAGTTGGATTTTAATAGATCATCAAAGATGTATGTTAGACTAGATCCAGTGGTTCTCAGACATCTCAAAATATGAAAAAAATATTTCTTTGGCAACTTCGTTACACCAGCTATCCTGGCAAAAAACTCTGAGAGTAAATAAAATTGCCATGAAAAAATTTCTCAAAAAATTTGTCATTTTCAATTTGTCAATTTTCCAACTCATGTATAAAATTAACGCACACAGCAAGGGTGGTATGATTAGCTAGGTTATAAACTGTTGAGTTGTGAACAATTACACACATACATAATTGGTCATTGCAACCCTTCAGTCAGGATTACGACCTAGTTTTTCACACTACTTATGTTCTGTGTGTTAATTTTATTATGAGTGGTGGGACCTACAGTTTAAAGGCGACCCCGAACGACAGATTTTTGAGGAACGTTTCATGGCAATTTGATTTTACTCTCAGAGTTTTTTTGCCAGAAATCTACTGAGAGGAAGTCGTCGAAGAAATACTTTTTGCATTTTGTTTTGATGTCTGGCCTGCGGCTCGAACCCTGGCTTTACGTCTAATAAGCCAACACACTAGACTACATAGACTACTACTGTGAACAGTCAAACTTTGAATTTGACCGTATCCGTGTTCAATTCCATTAATCCAGACTTTTGGAGAGTCACCGTTTTTAATTACAATTTATTTTCTTCGAAGTTCTTATCTCTTGGAGTGATCCGTTTAAAAACTAGTGCAGTGCGATGCATTTTAGTAGGATTCCATATTTTTTTGCTTGTAGCAACCAAACATTGAACTTCTGCAAGTAGCAAACCTTTTTGAATTTATTTCCATTTATAAAGTCCTCGTGCAAGATTTTCCATACAAATTTCCATAATGAAATCCAGCAATGTTCCCGGGGTTTCAACGTTCATTCACAGTATAACGTATTTAACTCATTTCGAAATCTATGTAAAGCTTTCTGCGACCAACAATTTAAGGAACCTGTATCCAACAAAAATGGGTGTTCATACCACTAATAAATGTTCGTGCTCGTATGACTGAATAATTTTACACACTTTGTATATCACCTCATCGATACTTAATTTGGAAAAAGTCCTCAATTAATATCATTGTCATGGCATTTCACTTTAAATAAATATTTAATGTTATGACATGAATCCACCATTTATTCCTTACCATTTCTTGTTTAATTTTTTCCAAACGCTCTTCAATGGGAACATTTTTTTTGTTTCGCAAAAGTACATAGATTTTCTTAACATTACAGGAACGCAATAGCTTTTCGATTAAAGCCTTACCAACAACACCTAAAATGTTTTTATTATAATTTACAACAAAAAAAAAATTTCGTAAATTATAGAATCGAAAAGAAACTTTGTGACATTTTATTCACCTGAACCACCGGTAATAAAAATTTCTCGATTTTCAAAAAATTCGACGATCATTTCTAATTCGAAAGCCTTTCTTGAATGCCACTCTTTCAAAGTAAATGTTAAACTGAACTGTTTAAAAGAAAAAATATTTTGAAAACCTGAAAACGAATTTAAAAAAAAAATTATTTTGGATGGATATCCAATACTCCATATACATACATGCATACGTGAAGTGTTAGGCTGTTTTATTTATTTTGTTTTTTTTTATTTTTGTATTGAAATTCAAAATTATGTAAATTGCCGAGCCAAATTATTTCTGACCTTTTCCGCTTTATTTTTTTTTCGTTTTGTTTTCGATTGACTGATTGAAAGTAAAAATTGTATGCGATTTATATCGGGATATTGATATGCCGTGTATATATACATACACGCAATAAATGTATATCAATGTAAATTTACATGACGTAACTCGATATATTTACCCGGAAATTTCAAAGATATGTGATCTATGAACTGTTGAGTACATTGTATAATTCTAATTGCTTCTTTTAATAACTTATAGGGAATTTTGTTGGGTTAACAGTCAGCATTTATTTTCAGTTAATTATTTATTTATTTTATTTATTAATTACAATACAATTACAAATTATATTCTAATTATATACGAGTGGAGTAACTTTGACCATATGCTCGGTGTAGAGTCACAGACCAGAGTCTCTGGTGGGAATCGAACCCACGACTGTCACGCTAATAGTCTACCACACTATCCACTAGACTACCAAGGCACCCACTCAGTTAATTATTAACAGCAATAATGTGAACAACAAGATCAATTTGCATTAAAAATTTATAAAAAAAATTGCGCTCGTAGACGAAATTTATTTTGAATATGTCCTGTTCAATATAACATACGCTTCACTTGAGAACAGGATATCCAACACAACTAAGGAATCAAATGGCAACCAGCTATCTCCCTAACTATTCTCTAGACAGAACTCGTATCCTCTATGATTTTGAAAAGCATTTCGATATGAGACTTAGTAAGAAAAATTGCTATCTGGAGGCTCCATAACGTCTTGGAATATGGGACTATTTTATGATATTCTGATCAGACAAAAACGAATATTGGGACAGGAGGTTGATATTTTGGACCCAGAATGAAACATTCCGACCGAAAGTCCATGCCATAGAAAGATATCCTCAATTCAACTTGGATAAGTGGTATATAGAACAGGACATAGCAATACTATGGCTGCTATCCAAAATGTATCAATACAAAGTTTGTATGCAGTTCTACTACTGTATATAAACTGTGTAGATATGCAAAGCAACCAAACAATGCATCAAATATAAATCCGATGCCTGATTGCTTTTTGACTACGTTAAAAATACACATTGACGACGTTTTGAAATAGAATACATTGTAAACATTTTGTACAGCGGCATTATGAAACACGATACTTTGTTCAAACGCAAAGCAACTAACATTTTGGAAGGCAGTCTATCTGACAGTCAGATTGCCAATCAAGCACTTATCTCTTATGAGGTTAAATCTGGAAAAGCTGGATCAGCTAGGTAGGAAAATAAGTTTACTATCTGCTGCGTTCCCAGATCATGTCGGAATTCATGGCAATTAGCAGGCAAACTTGCCATTCCGTTGATGAGGCCTGTACCTTTCTTTTGACTGGGAGCGAATGTTTGGAAAGATATATTGAAAGAAATAGAAGATAAACAGACCAAGTGGGTTTAAGGCAATCAAAACCATTGTTGGGGAAATTACAATAAGCGACGACCGGAGTCATGCTTCCAACTATTTAGAAATAAACGGAGGTTAATAACCGGCCTACTACAGGGCACTGTAGACTCAGAGTACACGTATTCAGAATGGGAGTTGTCTCGAGGCATGTAGATTCTCTGACGGTAAGAATGAATCATTGGAACATACTCTTGGAAACTGTGAAGGATTAATGTGTCCTAAAAGCAAATACTTGGGGGCATATTGAGTGCTAGGTAGGGAATTATCTCCAAACAGCATCCTATAGTTAGTCAGTTCAACAGACTTGGAAAAGACATTCTAGGGATACGCCATCAAATATGAGAGGAGTTCAATAAGTCGTATGGTCGCAGCACTAAGCCACCTGTTCATGACTATAATAATAATAATATTAATCCGAAGCAAGTATGATTCACTCTTCGCTTTCTTTAGGGAACACACGTCAGCTTTTAATTGGGTTACTGTAGCAACTTCCAGAATGATGACAAGCCTATCTGGCATAGCCTAAAAACAACACCCCATGTGCATACATAGTAATAAAGAATTTTTTCCGATATAGTCTAACACCTCTTGAGAAAGGGTGGTGATACCTTACGAACTTTTGATTCTCGTTATTGATGTGGTACTGCCCGGGGACAATCAAGAATTAGGGGGCTTTCTCAATAGATTTTTTGTAGAATTTTAAATTATCTTCATTACATAAACCTGAAAACCATAGTAAATGTATTCTCGTCTTCTTCAGGGCTGGAGAAACTATATTTTAAATCTGGCCTCATAAAAATCCTGCTGCGGCTGGGCTTGTAAGTAAAAAATCATTATTGGCGAGCGGTATTCTTTATGCTACAAATTCTTTTAGTATCGTCAGCAATGAAATATTCCTCAAAAGTGATTCAACGTCTAAAGATCACAATTTAGAAATATTTTTTCTATTTTTGCCCCATGTTATAGACAGCAACAACATTAATTGATTAAAATTTCTTCGAATATAATTTTAATAATTTCCGCTTTTGATTAACATTCTACGAAATTTTTTTTATATTCTATTTCAATTCCTAAATTTATAACGAATCGAGAATAAGTTGTTGGTTGTTTTATTTAAAATCTGGCAAATATTTGTCAATTAGTAAATAATTGTCTTGTATTCTTAAATATTTTATTTAAACAAGTCTGTGTTTCCTTTTTCTAATACTTTTTCTGAACACTTGCACTTGATTTGCTGAATAAATAGATTCATTTACGCTCATAAAATTCAAAACGAAAAAAAAATAGAAAAAAACCCAAAACATGACATTGTACTTTTGATACCCTACACCAACAGTGATAGGTGGAGTAGGTGTGTTAAGTTTGAGCTTATGTTTGTAACATTTTCAGTCACTTATAAAACTTATATAATTGTGTCTAATGTCTTATATAATTATGTCTATTGTTTTAGTTTAACGTCGCCGGAGTTTAATACGTAGTGTTAGCTTATGAGACGTAAGTTACGGTTCGACTCCTGGTGCAGACATCTCGAAATACGAAGAAAATATTTCTTCAGCGACTTCCTCTCAGCAGATTTCTGGCAATTTGAAAATTTTCTCAAAAATCTGTCATTTGGAGTCGACTTTAAACTGTAGAATCTATTGGTACGCGTTTTCACTATCAGTCGTTCGGCAATAAACGTTTTGGAAAAAGTCTATTCGTTATAGGCGCACCGCATACCCATTCCACCGAGCAGCATTACGCTTCAATTAGTCTTTATAGGGATATCCTAAGTAGTTTGAGGGAATACAACAAACTATATTTAATAACAGACCATACGACACATTAGACCATACGATCAATTGTACTCCTATTATACTTTATAGAGTATCTCTATAATGTCTTCACCCATCCTATTGCCCCTCAACAATGACGATTCCCTGCCTAGCACTTGATATACACACAGTTGTTTCCTTCTCGGATGCATTGATGTTCCACAGGTTCCAAGAGTGTGTTCCAAAGATTCATTATCATCTTCACAGAATGTGCATATTAGGATCGAGACAGCCTCCATTCTGCATAAACCTGCCCTGAGTCTACAGTACCCTGTTAAAAACCGTTTACTTCAGTTTATTCCTGAATAGTCTGATGCATGACTCAAGTCTCCTTTTATAGTAATTTACAAAAGATTTCAGTGCCTCAATCCTACGAGTCTTTTTCTCTCTTTATCTTTCCTTCAACTGATCGCAGTTTTCCATAAGAATTGTGGTTACTACCAAAACCATTTTTTGACAGGAGAACGTCGTTGGAATGGACGTTAAATATCTCACTTAACCATTAAATGCAAGGAGAGAAACTTCCCTTTTGAAAATTTATTCTTTAAGATGAGGTTACGCTAACCTCAACCCTTAAATGTTAAATACATAATTCCGATAAGACGTAAAAGGGTAGTGTCTGGACAATAATCTCCTATGACATAGCCAACGCTATGTTTCTATCACGTAAAGAAGAAAATCAATCACCATTCCAGATAGTGTCGAGCATTGTCTGGCACTAGCAACATATTATTGGATTAAACTACCTCAAGCTTATGTTGACATCACATGGCTATTTCTACGGCCATTTGAGCTTCCAAAATATGAAGAAAATGGAATTAGAAGTTTTATAACAATGGCAACTACCTTTGCTAACGGTCGTAGCTAACATTTACCCCCCCCCCCCCCCTATACCTTAATTGGTTTGACTTGAACACGCCATTGAATTTTTATATCTTTTAGCACAAGATGCAGCGCATCATTTGCCCAGCCTTCACTGAGGCTGTACCTTCTTTTTTTTAATTTGTTTTCTTAGTTTTTGCGATGGCAATTATTTAATATTAAAAGCATGTCGATTGGGCAACATTTGTTTTGTTTTGTTTCGTTTTGTTTTGTTTCGTTTGTTATTAAAAATTTATTTCATCTTAATTTTCTATTTAAATTAAAATTTTTATATTCATTTATTTATAAATTAATTCTTGCTGTTGTTGTTTTTGTTTTACAAATTTTATGTACTATTATTAAGGTATTTCCGTCATCAATTCTTAAAAGATTACAAAAACAAACAAAAAATGAAAAAATTGAAATTCATTTACGAAACAAACCAAAGCAAAAAAAACCTAAAATTCTTAATGAAAATGAAAATACAAAATATAGAACACGAAAAACAAATTTTCTTCTAATTAAAGAAAAAACTACAACAACAACAACAACAAGAATAGAAAAAGAAAGATCAGAAACGTTCATCTTCATAAATCATTTGCACGCACTAGTTTTAAACAAAAACCAAAAAAAAAAATTAAATTTTTTGAAAAATTCAATCGTAGACATAAGAAAATTAATTTTACAAAAATGAAAAGAAAGCAAAAACAAAAATAAAAACAAAAACAATTCTTTAGAATATGTTAAGGAAAAATTGAGCTAAGAAATGAATGATGGTGTTGCAGCGTACACTCAAAGAATTGAATATGAATTATTAATAATTTGTGTGCACAGTGGGATCATTGAAGAAAAATTCTTTGTCAGAAATTTTTTGTAAATCCAGTAGACAGTAGATCAACTGAAAATGTCAAAATTCTAACAGTATTGAAACAATTTTAAAATAAAAATAACGGTAATTTATTAATGTACATTTTTTCTAATGTACATTATCTTTTGACGCTCACTGAACATTAGGAGGTCATGCACCCCTCATTGTATTTGTCCTCAAAAACGGAAAGTTGAAATGTAAGAAGGTAAAGTAGAGGTATGGGTAAGCTTAATCCCACAATAAAGTTCTGGTGAAGTTGAACACCAGCTTCCTATGAGAGTTCATGCTTTTAAAGGCTCTGTCCTTTGGCGAAAGTCGAACAATCATACATAACATAGCCTATTGCATCCAACTCCTACTCACCTATACATACATACATAATAGATCATTACAAACCCCTCAGTCAGGATTACAATACTTACGCTATGTGTGTGTAAATTTTACACATGACTGGCGGGACCTACAGTTTAAAGTCGACTTCGAATGAAAGACTTGAGAAACTTTTCACGGCAATTTTATTTACTCCCAAAGTTTTTGCCAGAAATCTGATGCGAGGAAGACGATGACCTAAGGTTTGAACGGTGTCCTCACGTCTAAAAAGCCAATACACTACCTACCAGACTACGGCGACTGTTGAGTCTATAAGTAGGTTCATTAACCCATGTTATCGTCAATGAATGAAATTTTTGTTTACCTTTCTGCGACATCTTTCAAGCGTCGGCAATACATGCTAAGTGAAAGTTCAAGAGACGTAAATATCTCCAAACGGAATCTTACCATACTTTCCTACAGTCAAATTGCTTTCAGAGCAATAAGTTTGAACGTGATGAACTTCAGAACGGTCTACAACTGTCACAGATATCTATATGAGGTAGCAGAACGATATAATGTACAAATCATACGGATACCATCACAAAATGATATTCCAGGTAAGTGCAGAGCGCATGCACTCATTCAAGCCGCATTGGCTTAGCCAACCTTGCGAATAGTTTCTGTAGAAATTATAGAGATTAGGAATAGGAAAAACTTCACCTACTGGAAACATGCCCAGCACTATGGCGGCTTCTTCTATACATACATTGCAAAAAAGGCATTTGGAATATACCGTTTTTTTATAGCTATGCGAGCTAAAGGTTGGGAATCTTCAAAAGACATTGGTAGCCCGATCTACGCAATCAAGTATTACATGGGAGGGAGATAAAGATTCAGCGAGTGCTACTATCCATTTATGCTTTGCTTGCTCTCTCTATTATCCTCTGTTGTATTAGTACTTCCCTCGCGAAGAAACATACCACGTTCCAGTTTTCGCATGATGTTAGCATCAGGTTACGGCTCGTAAAATCTGGCCAAGGCTGGATGAGGGGCGCACAATGAGTCTATTTAATCGTCAAGGAGGCGCGCTCAGTGTAGTTGTCGGTGTCATTAAGGGACATTGCATTATGGGTACGAATGCGAGGCGCATTGGTCTTCGACACCTTGCTAAAGACTTCTGCAGAAGCTGCAGAGATGAGGAGGAAGAGGAGACTGTCCCTCATCTGTTGGGTACATGCCCGGCTATTTGCCAAAGGAGAAGGAAGTACTTGGGTACTTACTACATGGATGCTCTGGAGGATCTTGACATTGGCAGTCTGAATCGCTTCATCGGGAGCTCCGAATGGTTTCGATACTAGGGGATAACGGATGACTGTAGTAGCACAATGGGCCCAATGCGGCCTAAGTGATTCCATTCAAAAATTTTTCTTGGATGGGCAGCCACCTCTACCTACCTACCTACCAAGCATCAGGTTAACCACGTTATCGGGAGTCATCTGGGATCCGATCATCCTCTCCAGGAAATTTCGTCGGTATTCGTAGCGGGGGCAAGTAAAGAATATATGCTCCGCTGCCTCGCTTGTATTTCGCCATGATGGACACGCTTCTTGTAGAGGTATGCCCTATTGCATCCGTGGCCGGTTAAGATGGAATATACCGTAGATTCCGACGTAAGTAGCTTGTAACACAAGGAAACCAATTTCCAATTTTATGTTGGGTTTATTAACACCCATTTCGATCTATTCTGTCCAATCTGTACCTTCGTCCCAAACTTATTATTTATTGAGTCCTTAGGGGTGGCAAATTAGAAGGTAAAGGCTAGCAAGCACATTTTATTCTTGAAATAACAACCGTCAGGACGTCAGTTTTATTATCCAGAATCCAACAAAAACTAGTTCAAAAGTCCCCTATAGACCTTCAAATCAAAGAAAAAAATAAGCCGCCCGACAAATTTCTTTAAGTGTTTCTAAAGACATGACGTTTCGTAAATATTTACCGAAATCTCTGACAAATAAATAAAAATAAATACTGAAAATCAAAATATTGTTGTTGTAACGACATCAATGAAAACTACAAAGAAGAAGAAAAGAAAAAAATTTTTAAATAAACAAATCATTTTAAAAATGGAATGACAAAAAGCTAAAGACCTAATTTTTACCCTGAATAGATTGCTACCATAAAACTGAGAAAAAAAATATGAATGATTGCAACAAATAAAGGAAGCGAGGGTAGGTTAAAAATTTTAGATTTTTAACGTTCAAAGTCGATATTAAACTGCAGATTTCACAACTTCTGCATAAAATTAATACATACAACATGGGCGGTGTAAGAAGCTAGGTTGTAATAGTGATTGAAGGTTTGTAATGACCAATTTAGTAGGTAGGTAGGTAGGTGTAGGTGGCCGTCCCCTCAAGGAATCGGATGCAAGCATTTAGGCCTCATGGGGCGCCCATTGTGATACCACAGTTCATGTCAATTATCCCCTAGTCCTGGAACCACTTGGAGCTTCCAATGAAGGGACGACCTGCCGACGTCAATGTTCGACAAATCATCTAGATCATCGATGTAGTAGGCACCAAGATGTCTCTTTCTCCTTTGACATAGTGCCGGGCATGTTCCCAGTAGCTGAAGAACAGTCTCTTCTTTCTCCTCATCCCTGCAGCTTCTAAAGAAATAATTTGTACTTCTTTGGAGTTTAATCAAACTTGCAGTGCACCCTCCATCCAGCCTCGGCCAGATTATGTGCGCCATTCTGCCCTTATCCGAAGCTGCCCACCTGCAGTTGACAGAGTCCGTAATTTCGTTGAAAATCATGAACTTACAGTTTCCCAAAGGGACTTCAATATTCAAGAATTTGTCGGAGAGTTCGATGGTCGTGACGTGTCTGGCCAGTTCATCCGCTCTGCAGTGCCCGGGATATCATTGTGTCCCGGTATTATTCAGTAAATAAGTAATTATTTGGTTCCAGATTTTCTGGACCTAATATCCTAGTATTTGTAACGTTTTGTTACCATGATTCCTTTCATATGCTGTTTGCAAATATGAAAACAATTCTATGATGTTAAACTTTTATATAAAATTTTTAAAACTACCCTCGTATGTTAATACAAATACGAAAATTATTTGCAACATTCTTACAAACCTTCGTTGACATTATTATTCTTAAAACAAAAACAAACAAAAAAAAAGAGAAAAACTGCATGAATCCTTCTGATTTGTGATACGTACCTTCAAAATAAAATCAAAACAAAAACAAAAATAAACAAACAGCAAAAGAAACTAATGACAGCTGTCTGAAAATGTCAATTATCTTGTCTAGAACTTGTGTTCTTTATTAAATACATTTTAATTTGTCATTAAAAACATTGTAGAGAACCCCAAAAGCTTATAAATAATTTCAATTTCAATTTGTTTTTGATTTAATTTTTTTTAATTTTTTTTTAATTTATTTATTAAAATTATTAATAATCATCTATTATGGTAAGCCACTAGCATTTTAAAAATTGAAAAATTCTTTAACATAAAATAACAATAAATATTTCTGTGTTCTTTAATTTCATTTAATTTGTATTTAAATTAAAAATTATTTTTGTTGTTAATAATACAACAGCCTCATCGTCATCATCGTCATCATCATCATCATCATGATCATGGCTAAGACCACCAGCATGCATGCATGATCATTGTATTTGTTCTGTGATTAATTTCTTGAGCGTGCAATCGCCTGCTCCCAATTTCTCCATCAAGCCCAATATCTCCTCCTTGTAATGATCGCGACACTTTAACTCTTCTGCAGTAAATTCTTCGTCTTTCACTTTCGACATGCGCCAAATGACATTCAATTTAGCCTCCACCAACACGTAATTAGTGGGCGGACAAAATCTCGGACACACCTCCTCGATAAATGTTATCATATCGCTTACGTTGCTTACGTTTATACGATTGTTAATCGTATTCAAGGCAATATCCTGATAACGTGCCATTTTCGCATGCGGAAAAATACTTTCACATGTCAGACATCGCCAATCGGGTTGCATGGTCTTCGTTTGAACCGGTATAACAATTCCCTTGCAGCCTTTCTCACGACACAACAAGGCAGATAGGTATGTACCATTTTCCTAGAAGCAAAAAAGGAAGAAAATGAAAAAAATTTAAATTTCGTTTTAAATTACTTGGAAACATAAGCAGTAAGTAATAAAAATAATGACTTTTTTAAGGGATTAAGAACTTAAAAAAGTTTATATTACGAAGATGCATTAATCAAAATCCAAAACAAATTCATCATGTGCAGGCAAAAATGCATCAAGTTTTTTTTCTTGGTAGGACCTTTGAAGGCCTATGGAGGCTCTAGAATATGAGGCAAATGTGCTTCTTCTTCAATCAATAATAGGGTACCTAAAGTGTCAATTTATGCGTTCATTATCTTTTTCATAAGAATCCGTTGTGCTCACTACAAATATCTCGGTTTACGTGGTTGTAACAAAGAATCAACATTGTTTTGATTTAATGGAATCCCAGGAACGGTCATTGGCTCAATAAGAAGGTCCCATCTCTGCTTTGGTTTTTCTCAGTTAATTGCTGTTAAAATTTGTGCAAACTTTATCAATTGTTAGGTGTTGGAGTACCATTGATAGCTAAATGTAATGCAAAACGTGAAATGCCAAAAGTGGACATCGGGCAAGACTATCAGAAATGCTTGAAATAGACTCTGTATTGCTTTCTCCTTCTTCGCCTCAAAGAGGCCATCAGCGTTATTCAAAGTAAAATGATAACAATTACTATAGGTTAGGTCTAGTAGGAAGTCGCTGTAGTCTAATAAGTAGTTTGTTGGCTTATTAGACGTAAGGCCAGGGTTCAAACCCCAGCTCAGGCATCAAAACGAAAATATGAAAAAGTATTTCTTCGGCGACTTCCTCTCAGCAGATTTCTGACGAAAACTCTGAGTGTAAATAAAATTGCCATAAAAAAGTTTCTCAAAAATCTGTATGAATGTATAGGTTAGGTAAGGTCAGGTTAATTTGACAGTCGCCTTAGTAGGGTAAGCTTATTTGAATACTTTAAGGTCCTGTCTTAATAACGACATTATATTTTTCTTTCCAAAAATACTATACATAAAGCACAGTAAATGAAACAAGATACTCAATACCGAACTGCTAATTCAAATTTATTAAATTTCCTTTCCAGAAGAGCACCTTAGTTTTTAATGGCTTAGTTGAACTGAATTATTCAAACTTTATTAAGACCGTAATTTGCTGTTTTTTCGTCCTCTGCGATTAATTTTTTATTTCCACAGTTTTCAGCAACTTTCCAGAATGATTGGGTTGCCACTTATCATCATATGGAATTAGGAAATTGTATGGGATTGCGTTATGGAGTGTTAAAGTGACAAAATTTACTCATTGCTTTTCAACAGATCTCGCAATCTTAATTTCCTATGAAATTAATGATATACTCCCTGGAGGTTCTGGGGTTAGGGCACTTGACAAATGAATTATTTGATGGTATAAAGAAGATCAAATTTTTCTGTGTTTCCTATAAAAGCAAAGTCAGAATATGCTGTCATATATGAGTTCACCAGAGCTCTGTTAGACATTAAGAGAACAGCTGTTTTTAAAATTTTTGTAGTCAAAACAAATTCTGGTTTTATATTCAAGGAAAACAATACTTTGAGTAAAAAATAAAAACTAAGATAGTTTTCATTAAAGGAATTTGAATAGAAATATATTCTCAATGTATTTAAATTAATTACGCACCACTTTTCTAATACAAACACAACTATTTTAACAAAATAGTTTTACAAAGACGAAAAAAAATTATAAAAATTCTTGGATCTTTCACAATTTTAAACTACAGAGTGTTTGTTTAAGAAGATTCCATTGTTGAGTTGGCGACAATGATTTGTTTGACGATCATGTTGATGGATGACGTTTACTTTGTGTGCTATTTTTCAGACAATAAACTGACGTACAAACAACAGCTGGAATATGTCAAAATTTTTGTAAAAAGAATGGCGGGGTTTTTATAATTCAGCGTCTAATAATATTCGGTGTTCCATTTCTTTTAGGGGAAACTAATAGCAATTCCATGTTAAACATAAACGAAGCATATTTTTTTTTAATAATTTGAATATGTGTTGGTAATATTTGTTTTGCTTAGCACAGTAATACATCAAAATTGAAACTTCAAACTTCATTGTAGAGTTTTGTGAAGAAGAAAAGAACATATGGGCTGACTTTCAAAATGTATCAATACAAAGTTTGTATGCAGTTCTACTACGGTATATAAACTATGTAGATATGCAAAGTAACCAAACAATGCATCAACTATAATTCCGATGCCTGATTGCTTTTTGACTGCGTTAAAAATACACATTGACGACGTTTTGAAATGGAATACATTGTAAATATTTTGTACAGCGGCATTATGAAACACGATACTTTGTTCAAACACAAAGCAACTAACATTTTGGAAGTCAGCCATGATTTAATCAAAAGTATTTTGATATTCTTCAAACTCATCTCGTCCTTTACGCGTGAGTATTTTTTTTACCAATATATTAACAATAAAGGCGAGTTGGATCCATTATTTGATGTGTAGCCATGCAACTTTTTGTATTCGATTGTCTTAATTTTGCTGTTGTTAGATGAAATGTATTGCCCGGGATTTTTAAACATTCATTGTACAAAATTGTCCAATTCCATTGAATCAATATCAAATTATTCGTCTTGATTTTATTTCAATTGAAACTTGTGAACCCTTTAATTGTGTTGAATATGAACAAATTCCAGTGCCCATGAGAAAAATAAAAATATATTCACATAATTTTTTTGAATAATATTCTTGAAAAACTAACAAAGGAAAGAGTAAAAAGAAAAAATACTTTATAAATCGATTGTAAGAGGCTTATTTAAAAACAAAAAGTAGCGAATGGAATGGAAAGAAAATATTGAACTAAAAATGAAATAATTTTAAGCACTTGACTTAAAAGTACTAAAGTATACTGTCTGTTGCCGTAAGAGCAACACTTTTATGTTTAAAAAAATATTTATAAGAAAATTCTTAAAAAATATTTCAAAAATAAAGTGTTTTTCACTAAGATGGGTCGGGCAGTAAATGAGGGCAAAACAAAGTATATGTTATCGACAAGTAGATACGTGCGGCGTATGGATCCCAGATCACGGCCGATAACTATACTCTCGAGACAAACAAAGAATTTATTTATCTTGGCTCCACCGTTACCACCAAAAATGATGTCAGTATGGAGATCAAGCGCAGGATAACTCTTGCCAACAGGTGCTATTATGGTCTCAATAGACAATTGAGTAGCAGACATCTCTCTCGTACAGCAAAACTAACGCTCTATAAGACGCTCATCCTCCCCCCCCCTTTATGACGCAGAGGCATGGACCCTATTTAGCACTGATGCAACAGTCTTGAGAGTGTTCGAGAGAAAAGTACTGCGTAAGATCTTCGGTACAGCATCCAATCCAACAGTGAGCTGTATTAGCTCCTCAATCAGACATGGACGTTGTGCAGCGTATTAACATTCAGCGGCTGCGCTGGCTCGGCCATGTCGTTCGAAAGGAGGAGAATGCTCCACCGAGACGGATATTTGATGCGGTGATCTGCGAAAATCGGCGAAGAGGACGACCTTGTCTGCGTTGGAAGGACCAAATCGAGGAAGCCCTGTCATCGATTGGTGTGACCAACTGGCGTAGGCGCGCAAGAAGCAGAGGCGTATTGAAGGATGTATTGTGTCAGGCCGAAATCCGTGATTCGAGTTGTTAATGGCCAATTAAGTAAGTAATCTTTGTGAGATTGTACTTTAAGAGAATTTTTCATTAGTTTTCTTTAAGTTAGGTTAGGTTAGACTGCCACTTAGGCCGGCATTTACGCCCATTGTGAGATCACAATCAATATTCAACCTGGGTATCAAACATTCCCTAAAGGAAATAATCATTAGTTTAAACAAATAATTGTTTAAAGTAATACAAAAGGCACCTCGTGAAGCCTACAGTGAACGTAATTTGAACCTTAAGTTTCTGTGATAGTCGTGTTGATAAATAAATTTCTTCTCTGAAAATCTATAAATTTTATCATGATCAGTTTGCTAAGTAACCTTCGGATATGTAATCATTTTACTACAAAGATCAAGCTCGCTAATGTATCCTGCAACTCTATTTATAACCCGTTCATTTTATGTTTGGCAACTTCCAGAACATACTCCAGATTTATGTGGTTTTGTTATGGGAATTTGATCTCCATTTATACCCAATCTCGTAATTTCTTTGTATTATAATTTGTAGTTGTAGTTGGAGTCGCCTTGGTCTAGTAGGTAGTGTATGAAGCCGCGGTTCAAACCCCAGGTCAGGCAACTCGAACTAAACGAAATATGAAGAAATATTTCTTCGGCAACTTCCTCTCAGCATATTTCTGGCAAAGGCTCTGAGAGTAAATAAAATTGCCATGAAAAGTTTCTCAAAAAAATCTGTCGTTCGGAGTCGACTTTAAACTGTAGGCCCTGCCACTCATGTATAAACAAATTAACACACACAACATAAGTGGTGTGAGAAACTAGGTCGTAATCCTGAATAAAGGTTTGTAATGACCAATAACGTATGTATGTTATGTAGTTGTAGTTGGAATTGGAATTCTTTGTTATCGTAATGTCCTATTTTGTTTTATTGACTATTGTTCTTGTTCTTTTTCCAAAACAGACACTCAAATGTATACTCAGTCTTCGCAACAATATAAATAATCCCTGGGTAGGATTTGTATGATCTATTCTCTTGGATTTCAATTTTCTTCACCCATTTTTGTAGGGCCTAGAAACAGAATTCCTAATACCGTTGACACTATAATTGTCAACCCGATGTGATTACAAAATCATATTTTTTGAGCTCCTCTACTTGAAATTGTTGCAAACATTATAAGAAGCTTAGTATACCTCCTTAATCTAATAAATCAAGTAGGGTGGAGAATAAAAACTGCGAAACAATTTTTCTTTTCTTTTCATGTTAAAGTCGAAAGAATTAAATTAAAATTGTCTGTTGTTGTGAAATAAAGAAATTAATTATTTTGACAAAACAGAAACGCAAACAGACAAACAAACATACGGCATATAAACACTTTTAAATGTGTTTTAATTAATTTGATTTTTTTATTATTCATAAAGACTTTACAAAAGAATTTTTTAATTTTAAGGTACGTTGAACTTAAATTTTTTTTTAATTTTTTTGATTTTTTAAAACAAAAAACCAAATGTGAGTAAAATTTCAAAATAAATGACAAAAATTAATGATAAAATTTAACAACTTGTTAGGCAAACCTAATCACAAATCTGTATAAAATTAAGCATAATTTAAATTATCAGATTAAAATATGAATTTATTTATTAATAAAGAAATTTGTTCCCTTTGCTAACAAGTGATTATCAGTAATTTTCAATTTTATTTGTTAAAGGATATTAATTTATTCATTTCATAATTGCAATAAAGTAAGAAATTATTTTCTAATCAACACAAAACAAACCGTCTGTATACTGTTGTGACAAGATGTAGTTATTAACTGGTGCTTAACTTTCAAATCCAACTTAAGTTCGAATTCAGGAGAAGACAATCAATTTTCATATCTGTCTTAGAAGCTTATGGAATTTGTGGAATTAACACATTCGTAGAGCGAAACGAGTTTTCTCGTTTTTAACTAAAGAATAAAGAAGAAACGAGTTTTCTCGTTTAAAAAAAAACTTCCGTAAGCATAGGGAAACGAGATTTCTCGTTTTTAATAAATTAGACATCGAAAAAGGAGGTTTTTCGTGTTTGCACTTTTTGATTATTTTTTTCTTTTACAAATTCATTCTCAGAGCAATGTTACGAATATTTTGGATTATTTAACACCATTCCCTGATATTCTTAAATGAAAGAATGGTTCCTTAGAGAGGAAGATTAACATTTAAAACCTATAATACAGCTATTTAGGTACGTAAAATGGAGGAGTGCAGACCAACCAAGAGGACATGGCAAGCACCTAAGCCATCAAGTAGGCTGCACTTGATATAGGAAATCTTTACCTTTTACAAACATTCTCAGCTTCATACAACCTAGTTCTATGAGATGAAGTCATACATAAAATATGCTTCATGTCCAACATTCTTTATTATCTACAGTGAGCATCAAAAGAAGTCGCCGTGGTCTGGTAGGTAATGTGTTGGCTTTTTAGACGAAAAGCCAGGGTTCTAGCCCCAGGCCAGACATCAAAATAAAATACAAAAAGTATTTCTTCCTCTCAGCAGATTTCTGGCAAAAACTCTGAAAGTAAATAAAATTGCCATGAAAAGTTTCTCAAAAATCTGTCGTTCGGAGTCGACTTTAAACTGTAGGTCCCGCCACTCATGTATAAAATTAACACACACAACATAAGTGGTGTAAAAAACTAGGTCGTAATCCTGACTGAAGGGTTGTAATGACCAATTCTGTATGTATGAGCATCAAAAGAAACTGTACATTAAAAAAATATACGTTAATAAATTACCGTTATTTTTATTTTAAAATTGTTTCATTGCCAGTTTTTAAAATTGAAACAAACAAAGTTACAAAAAATTTCGAAATATTGATAAATTTTTTCGGGCACTTTCCTTAAGTGATAAAAGTTGAGTTTGGTGTTTGTTAGAATTGTATTCAAAGTGTACATTTTCTTTTGATGCTCACTGAACATCG
The DNA here is from genome assembly GCA_958299815.1 of Sarcophaga carnaria. Lineage (NCBI taxonomy): Eukaryota > Metazoa > Arthropoda > Insecta > Diptera > Sarcophagidae > Sarcophaga > Sarcophaga carnaria. The sequence goes on from OY283149.1 coordinate 153,794,940, forward strand.
CTTATACAGCTTCGGTGTACATGGAGAACGTCACCTTTAATCAGCATATTTCCTTAGCTTGGTCGTTAATGTATTGAAAGGATTATCCAAGTTTATAGTATACACTTCTCTTGCTCTATGAGCTAGAATATTCGCTACCATATTTTCCATAATTTCCTGATGATTACGTGTCCTTATAATGCGTACCTGCAGCAATTGTTAATCGCCTTTTTGCATTCCAGGATGGTAGCCGTATTCTAGTAGGTAGTGTGTTGGCTTATTAGACATAAAGTCAGGTTTCAAACCCCAGGTCAGACATCGAAACGAAATACGAATACAAAATATTTCTGAGGTGACTTCCTCTCAGCAGATTTCTGGCAAAAACACGGAGGGTAAATAAAAACTTGCCATGAAAAGTTTCTCAAAAATCTGTCGTTCGGAGTCGACTTTAAACTGTAGGTCCCACCATTCATGTAAAAAATTAACACACACAACATAAGTGGTGTGAGAAACTAGGACGTTGTACAATGGGTCAATTCGACCTTCGGGTACTGTACTTGTCTTAATTGAAAGTACACGTCCTCTTACCTAAACTAACATAAGTGGTGTGAGAAACTAGGTCGTAATCCTGACTGAAGGGTTGTAATGACCAATTATGTGTGTATGATGGTCCTTAATTCCATATCCTTTTATTGCCCTTGTGTCAAACAATCAGACTATGTCCAGTTATTTAAACAATCGCTAAATCTACAGTACAAGCGGTAAAAAATTACAAAAAAAAATATCCCGATACGAATGTGTTAATAGACAGACTTTCCCCTCCTCTGAATAATTTGTTCAGCAAGTCGTCTGACCTTGAAAATATTAACCTCAACAATGAAAATCTAATAAATTTCATACAATGTCATCTCATGGGAACAGACGTAAGCTTAACTAGGTCGTAATTAAGAATTATTTTTCAAATATAAAATAATAACAATATATTTACAGTTAAATCGATAAAGATATTATTTAAAATAAAATGAAATAAAAATCATGCAATGCACGGCAATATTTACAAAAGCCTGGAATTATTATATGTATCCGTGTATCATGATATAAAAAATATCTCTTACTCTTCCATTTTAAAATAATTTATTGGATATAATTTAACCAAGAAAGATGTACTAACTCAGTATTTATGTGATTTTGTCAGAATATATATTTTCGTGACTCCGCATTTTTCTTTCTGTCAAACAATTCTCGTTTGATTCACTAAATTAACCAGAACGTATTATTAATTATTCTAAATAACTCGATTGAAATTAAGTATACGCCGTATGAATATATTAAATTTTTCTTTTTAATTACAATACAATTACAAAAATCACACTCAACGAAACATAGTGGAGATCACAAACATATGTTTATCAAATCGTATGAAGGACTACTGCTAGCACTCAGAAATGTACGCGGAGCTTTCACCTAAAGAGTGAGTTCTACGCAAACTTCTCATTGAGCAGATTATTCGTTAGATAGTTGTTAAATGAATTTTCCACTAAGTTTTTGGAACTGAAAAATATTTTCTGTCCGACCATATCATTTTAATGACACAACGTTATTAAATCTTGTCATACAAAGTGAAAATACCTATACTCTATGGTATGGAACTGATTAGTTAGTGGGCAAGTATCGTAGAGTACTACCATTTAAATTTCAACACAGATAAAGGTTTATACAGTGAGCATCAAAAGAAACTGTACATTAAAAAAAATACACATTATTACCGTCGTTTTTATTTTAAAATTGCAACAAAAAAATTACCAAAAAATTTCAAAATATTGTCAAATTTTTTCGGGCTCGCTCCTTAAATGGTAAAAGTTGAGCTTGGTGGGTGTTAGAATTTTATTATTAGTGTACAGTTTCTTCTGGCGCTCACTGTATATTGTCCTGGTTGTTCAATAGCGTACACATTGACCGAAAAGGGGTTTGGTTCCCTATGCGACTATAAAAGCCTTTCTTTCAAGGAAGTGGAGAAAAAGCCATTTTCTTTCAGCAGCCGTCTGGCAAAAACTCTTAGAGTGAACTAAAAATTCCATGAAAAATTCTCAAAACATCTGTCGTTCGGAATTGACTTTAAACTGGTAGGTCCCGCTATGGATAAATTTAAAACACACAACATGGATGGTGTGAGAAGCTAGTTTGAAATCCTGACTAAAGGATTGTAATGATCAATTGAGTAAGAACCATATAAATATATTTTGAACGTTTTCGTGAAGAGGTATGGTTCCAAAATCGAAACGAAACCAAAACTATGTCATTGAAAAGGCTTTGGAGTATATCAGTGTGCAGTATATCAGTGTGCAGTGTATCAGTTTATTCGTGTGCAGTGTATAAGTGTGCAGTGTATTAGTGTACATCGTATCAGTGTGCAGTGTATCAGTGTTGAACGTATCAGTGCGCAGTGTACCAGAATTCCTTGACAGAAGGTCGAAAAGTCAGTAAAATCCTATTCCTGAAAGGACGAAGCCTAAAAGAAATTGTTCTGCAGGGACAAAGTAAAATACATAAGAAAAGGGATCGTAACCCTAACGTTACATACGGGCTTGACGGTAAACTGCAGTTTATAGTGATGGGCCCGAAATTGTTACGAGTTTATAAGCCGATAAATTTAGAAAAAATTTCTCGCAACCCCTACGCTATAAATATTTCTTATTTTAAAATTTGCTTGTTTCTTATCATGAAGCCACAAAAAATCCACTGTTAACAGTTATGATGACCCTAACAAAACTTGTTTGTCCAGCTAATTTAATTAGAATTTCTATTCGATTTTATTTTTCATTCTTTTTTGTGTGTGTATTTGAACCCTATAACCGATACTCACTGTATTATCATTACATCTGACACAATCACATGTAAAATTTTTGGTCATTCTTAAGAAAATACATCTTGTTAAATTACTCCATAAAATTTTCGTATACGTTGTTGTAATCTCGCCTCCTTTCGGTATAAAACGTGCAGCTCTTACCACCACCAAACAAGTCTTACCAAAATAATGACTGGCATTGGGCGTACATTCGTGATTCATAACAGCCGTTAAGGGAAAAAGGCCACGTAAAAGAGTTTCATGGCCATCCACTTTGACGGGTGTCTCAAAGGCATTTGTATTGCAAACGCCTACAATGCGAAACAGACGATCCATGAAAAGTTTATCGGTTGTGGGAAAACGTCGAAAGCATTGGGCGGCCTTAATAATTTCCTGGCGATAGCCGCGATCATTATTAGCCTGCATGGCATTGATAAGGGCGCGTTGTTTGTCATCAAGAAAAAATACTCGAATGGCGGTTAGAAGACGTAAAGACATTAGATTCACTGGAGGATAATTGTCATCCTCAGATGTCTCCGCTTCTGCTAAAGGCACTGGATCACTTTTATTTTCTTTGTCTTCCACAGTAACAGGAGTTTGGCCATCTTGGCCGTCCTTTAAAGTATGGCCATTAGTTGTAGAGCCATTTTGTTGAGACTTTTTTCCCTTTATAATGCCCTTAATATGACCCTGACCATGACCATTACTATGGCCATGGCCATTGTTTTTACCATTACTGTTGTTTGTTGCATTATTATAACCGTAGGCATTTTGTTGTATGTATTTCATGTCCATCGGTTGCCAACGTTGAAATAATTGACATTCATTGTGATGTTCGGGCGAATCGGCACATTTATCACACACAGGCAAAGTGCATTTGTTTTTACACAGAAAATCCTTGACCGCCAATAATTTATGACAACATACGCAAGTATTTAATATGGAGCCTTTACGTGCTGTCGGTCCCACTACAAGTGCACGTTCGCGAAATATTATTTCACCTTGTTGGATATCGCGTGTGGCAAATACACCACGACCTGCCACTGGAGAAGGCGCGATTGTCCAGTTTGGCTCAGGGTCACGTAAATCTGATAAATGCAGGTCAATAAGGCGAGTCAGCTCAGCTGGTGTCGCCATTGTTTACACTTGATATGTGTATGTGTTTATGCCACACACACCACGTTTAATAAACAAAACAAGAAAAAAAGTTTTAACTTCCTAACCGCACGCTTTGTTTTCAACAAGAGAAATATTATAATTTTTTTTTTTATAAAAAATTCTTCCTTTTTTTATTAAGAATTTTAGCCGTTTTTAGCCTTTTTTTTTTGTTTTTAAACAAGAGCGCTAAAATAGTAACCGCACCGTACCGTTCATTGCGAGTTGCAACAGATAACTAAAGCGGCCCAAAGTACTTGCTCAACAATTGTCTGGCTGGCCTCTTGTGGCAAAACGCTACTGTTTCATTATGAATAAAAATTTCTGTTTTTTTTTTTGTTTTTTGTTCTTAAATTTTCTTTTTTTATTTTAGTTTTTTTTGTTTGTTTGTTTTTGTTGTTGTTGTTTTAGTTTCATTTTTTTTTAAGCCATAAATATAAAAGAGGGATATGAGTGTACGTGTGTGTGTGTGTGTGTTTGTCGTTCAGTTCAAGTGCAGAAAAATTACGCGTGAAAAACCAACAACAACAACAACAACAGCAACATACTATAATAATTCTATTATTATGTTTCTTATTTTGTTGTTGTTGTTTTTGTTTTTGTTTTTTAGTACCATAAAAAAACTATTACCACACACAACGTGCTTTTTTCTTTTCTGTTTGTTTTCTCTGAAAAAAAAATTAAGAAATAAAATCTGCAAAAGACCAGTCAGAAAACAAGCGCCAAAACACAAACCCTCAGACAGTCAAATAAGACAGACAAATCGGCAAATAGAGAGACGTTTAGGCAGACAGACTCATAGACCCAATTACTTGTATGCTAAAAATGTTTGAAAATAAAATATGATTTTCCAATGCTGTTGGCTTTAAACAAAACGACAGCAAAAAAACATACGAAATTATTGGCAGCAATGTATGCGCCAGCCGGCTCTTGTGGCTGTAGAAAAATCACATTTCTACAGCACTGTGGGTAGGTAGAGGACAAAAGCAAAATGAGTTTTTAGTGTTGTTATAAAATTTATCATAGAAATTAAAGGGAATGCATTATTTAAGAGAAGGAAACTTTGAAAGGGTCAAGTTCGAATAGAATGAATTGAAGAATCATTGGCAATATTGTTGGGTTCCGTAAATAAACTATATTGAGGCCGAATATAAAGGGTCCGCCAAATAACTTTTTTTTTTTTGAAAATGCTTTAAAAAAAAACTACTGAATATTTTCTCAAATTTCTTTTTTTTATTTAAAAGTACAATCCTTCCGGTTAATAATGGAAAATAATTTCATTCAAATGGCTGCCTCGGCTGGCCATGCAGTAGCCTACACCGGAAGATGCCGATTTAGGCAAAAAAAAAATCATCTTTTCAGATGAAGCTCATTTTGATCTTGGCGGGTATGTAAACAAGCAAAATTGTCGCATTTGGGGCACAGAAAACCCGCACACATACATTGAAAAGCCGACGCATCCAAAAAATTACAGTTTGGTGCGGATTTTGGTCCAGAGGAATAATTGGGCCATTTTTCTTCGAAAATAAGCAAGGAGTGGCAGTTACAGTCAATGGCGATCGTTATCGGGCCATGTTGAACGAATTTTTGTTCACAAAATTTGAAGAGGAGGATATTGGAAACATTTGATTTCAACAGGACGGCGCTACGTGCCACACAGCCGAAGCTACACTCGATGTTTTGCCCCCTGTTTTTGAAGATCGCATTATCAGCCGCAGAGCTGATGTCGTTTGGCCACCTCGGGGCTGCGATTTGGGTGCCGTCAAAGATAAGTGTTGCGCCGACAAGCCAGAGACAATTGACGCTTTAAAGGACAATATTCGTGAAGCCATTGGTGAAATACAGCTGCACACAATCGATAATGTGCTTAAAAATTGGACCGATCGTGTAGGCTACTGCATGGCCAGCCGTGGCAGCCATTTGAATGAAATTATTTTCCATTATTAACCGGAAGGATTGTACTTTCAAATAAAAAAAAGGAATTTGAGAAAATATTCAGTAATTTTTTTTTAAAGCATTTTCAAAAAAAAAGTTATTTGGCAGACCCTTTACCACCGTAGCATTAAAAAATAAATTCGATTAAAATTAATCCAACGATCACCATACAGTGCCCAACAATCCTTAAAGTTTTCGAATTAAAATTCAATTAACCCAACCCATTGTGCAATCCAATACTTAGGTGCACTTGTGTCTGCAATCATATGAACATATAATTTTTCACCCTGAATAGTCTCAAATGTCTGTGATTGTTGAGGAGCAAAAAAAATTAAAATTCCGCCACTGCACTGCTAACTGAACAAACACTTTGCTGTCCCCTTTGCTCTGATATGTTTGGGGTTGTTGTCTATACTAATTTATTGAATAAATAAATAAATTTAAATAAATATCGAGTGAAAAAAAGGGAAAGTAGGACAAGATCGACTCTAGAATACACTACGCAGAACACGAAAACATGCAACAAAACAGAAATTTAACATTGAATAACAAATATGAGACACTAGGATGATATGGGTTAAGATATCACAATTATATCATCAGGAAAATAGTTATTATGCCCACAAGAAGATGACTGTTATGCCCACAGGAAAATGAACATTATGACTACAGTAAGATGGTATTACGCCCACAGAAAGATGACTATTATGCCCTTAGGAAGATGATTATTATGTCCACAGAAATATGACCATTATGCCCACAAAAAGATGACCATTATGCCCTTGGGAAGATGATTATTATTTCCCCAAAAATATGATCATTATGCCCATAGAAAGATTACCATTATGCCCTTGGGAAGATGATTATTATGCCCACAGAAAGATGAACATTATGTCCACAGAAAGATGACCATTATGCCCTTGGGAAGATGATTATTATGTCCACAGAAATATAACCATTATGCCCATAGAAAGATGACCATGATGCTCTTGGGAAGATGATTATTAAGCCCATAATAAGATGACCATTGTCCCCACAGTAAGACGACATCATGCCCACAGAGAGATGACTATTATGCCTACATGAAGATGACCATTATGACCTCAGAAACACGGACATTATGTACACAGTAATATAACCAACATGCCCGCAGTAAGATGAATATTATGCCTACAGTAAGATTCCCACTATACCTACAGAAAAATTACAGATATGCCCACAGTAAGATGACCATTGCGCCCATAAAAAGACGACTATTATGACTTCATCATAAGGCTATCATCCTCTTGGAAAGATCACTATTATACCCCTCCCCCCGTGCTCTCAGGAAGATGACTATTATTGCCCAAATAAGATGTACATTATGCTCCCAGAAAGGTGGCCGTTATGCCAATAGGAAGATTACTATTGTGCTCACATTATGTACATTAGAAGGTGATCATTAAGCCCACTTTCACAGGGAGAACGTTTATATTTTAAAGGAATTTTCTGTCATAATTCGCCTTTATTTCTAGACACTCTTGTACTCTGATCATTAGTTTCCTTACACAAACTGGTGTATATGGCTAAGTAAACTCACAGATACATATGTTCTAGGCCCACTATAATACTTAAATTTCGAATCTTTTAAAGTGTTACAAATCTGCATAAACACAACATAGCGTCTCCTAAAAGGTAGGGTTATAGGAAATGAAAAGTGGAAATGTTATAGCGTTCAACTCATACATCAAGATAGACAGGTTTGCGCGTTGAATTTTAATAGCAGATATATGGGTGTTTCCATACAAAAATAATTTGGAAAGTAAAATATTGCAACAGTAAAATAGAAAATATTTTAAGTGAAAACACATTGTTAAACTCATAAAATTTTTCTGGACATAAGAAATTTACAAAAAAAAATTTATACATAATGATATGGAGGTTTCCATAATAAATTTAATAAAATAAAATTATCTCCAAATACAATAATTATTGTTACAAAAGACAAAAATTTTAAAATTACGTAGAATTTAAATGCAAGATAATGCAAAATAAAGTACAGTACTTAACCCACAATATGGGTGTTTCCACTATAGTTGTTAAATCATAAAAAATTATTTAAATTAAAAGAAATCTTTCCATTTTAGCATGACAATAAAAAGAATCGTTATTCTTAAATGCCATTGCCATAAATATTGCATTGCATTCGATGTGTCAATTTGCAAATGCAATTAAATTTACGAATAATTGATAACAACATACAACATATTCGAATCGGTTATACGAAATTGACTACTTTTTATTTTATTTTTGGTATGAAATAATGAAAACATTAATTAAATATTATTTGTTATTTTCATACCTATTTTTTTCTTTTAAATTTAATTTGTTTGTGTCGCCTTTGTTTAATAATTCTTTAATTTAACGTTACAATGTTGCAGCCGCCACATGTGTTTGAGGGTTAATGCTGTTGGACCTATGCAAATGCATTTGAATATTTTTATTTTATTTTATTTTATTTAATTGCATTGCATATGTATATCCTTTCAACAATAATAAATATTTTTATTTAATTTAATTAAATAACAATAATAAATATTTTTATTTAATTTAATTAAATTTACAGAGAAAGAAATAAAATTTATCATAGTTTTTAAAAACTAATTTGCAAGACTTTTTTCTTTTTTTTCTTTTAAAAATAATTTTTTTCTTAATTTAAAACCTTTTAAAATAAATATATTTCTTTACCAAATTATTTATTATTTTTGTGAGTGTTTTTTGCATATTTTACTCTTCTTGTATTTATTGTTTTGCATCACATTTATTCTGCAGTATATGCGAATAAAACATTATTGTGGAATATATTTTTGAAATGCATTCCCAAGACATCAAGTGGAAATAATTTTGTGGTTTTTTTTGTGTGAATTTCTGTCCAGTTAATCTACTGACATTGGCCTTGAAAACTTCATAGAATTTTTTATGAAGTCATGCTCTTAAACTCAACTGCCACATAACACCTTGGTTGATAGGGCATACAGAGTTTGTGTTATTGTTTACAGTGCACTATTGAAAGTAAGATTGAAATAATTTAAGGACAGGTCATGAATTGCAGCTGTTGAGTTGACGACAACACTGCTCTAGGATTTTATAGTATAACTAACATTAGGGAAGAGACCAATTGTTTGATGGCAAATGTATTTTATAAATTTATTACTCGTATAATAAGAGTACAATTATGTCGTTCGAAAAGCAAAATTAACAACTTATTCAGTGCTATTTATTAGGCTTCACCGATTACAGTTGAAGTAGGTTGCGTGTTTGCTTATTAGATGTGAGGCCCAGGTCAGACATCGTAATGAAAAATACATAAAAAAATATTTCTTCTATGCCATCCTCTCAGCAGATTTCTAAGAAAAACTCTGTGAATGTAAATAAAACTGCCATGAAAAGTTTCTCAAAAATCTGTCGTTCGAAGTCTACTGTAGATCCCACTGGTCGTGTATAAAAATTAACACACACACACCACATGAGTGGTGTGGGAAGCTAGTTAGTAATCCTGACTGAAGGGCTGTACTAACCAATAGTGTTATGTATGTATGTATGCATGTATGTATGTATGTTGAATTGTAAAGCGTGTACCTACTAATACGTCCACGAGATCCTTAGGATGATTAAACTTTGGCTGTAGTCTATAAATCTAAGTATGGCCAAGCAAAAGTTATAAGTTATCCTTATAAGTTGGCATAGGAGAAAGAAATGCTTAAAATTCCAATTTGCAGATGAGCTATACGTACATGTAAGCAGTTGGAACCCGAAGAAACGAACTAAGAACATGAATTTTCATGTGTTTAATGATGGATATCGTATTATATCGCTGAAAGTAGCCAATGTTATAGCAATAATTATACCCTTAGAAGTAGTAGAAGAATATAAATGTTCTGAGCTACACAATCTTTCAAAAAAATTTCCAGATGTCCTTGCACGAATTATACGCACTGTAGTAAGTGTAAGGTTTCTGCAAACCTGATGAATAAGGAGGCAAAACGCTTACAGTGGTCGATGGATCTTTAAACTAAGTATAGTTCCTGACAGGACATATTGTTGATTGGACTTATGTATCTTTAGAGATTTTAGAGTAACAGATCACCAAAATACCTTCAATTTAACAATGAAGTCAGAACTTTGGAAAGCAGAAGGAATACATAAAAATGATGCTTCTTGCAGGAAAAGATCTTCCAGAACCATAAACAGGATTAACACAAACGTGTGCATACTACCCTATGATAAATAAGTTTTGGTAAACAACACTCCTTAGTAGTTTACCATCTAGCACTTTCAGCGTATCCATAAATAAGTAAGCCGACGTATTATCTCATTCCTTTGCGTCTCTATCGCTTTGCTTTCAAAAGCATTAACCACTATTAGACCTAATAATTTGCTCTCCCGAATATTCGTACTTGCAACTGCTTGCTTATAAAACGATAAGATTAAGCCCCTATCTATAAACTGAATAACTTGTAACTTCCTGATAGATGTTTCTCTCTTTCATTGCCTCTCCATTAAAATAGTCTGTATCCACAATATCGACAGCTTTTCGATTATGTCCTAATTTAAGGATTTCAAATCATTTTACCAACGGTACTAACTCTCTTAACTGCTTAGCTGATACAGTGACAAATTTAACTGCGCTGCTACCACTATCTCCTACATTTGGCGGACTCAGCCAAGAACGCAATATAATGGTCACCATTTCAATTACTAAATCTTCTATTCCTCCATCTTCACTCCCTGTTCTCTATTATTAATTCCTCTATGTTGCCTTTATCTCCTTATAGACATTCGATTATGTTCCAATCTACCCTGTGAAATTTTGCCCGTAATTCATTGGTAATCTTTAATTCCAAGTTGGTACGTATATTTGTAGTGTTCGCATGTAAATAAATGATCTGCATAAAGTTTAAAGTTCAACAATTAAACTTGTGACCCAAAACTCTTCTTCTTTTTGTGATTACAACAATAAATTTCAGTAACTCGTAATCTCTTTGATCAGCTAATAAATCTCGGCACATTAATCTCAGCAACATTTAATTAAACGAACTAAAATTTATTTTCTGAAATTCATTCATCACATTTGCTGGCAAATTATCAAAAAAAGAAACATTTTTATAGCATGCTATAAAATTTCCTTGTACAATAAAGCTTTTAAGAGATTAAAGCTCTTAAAAAATATACTCTTAAACGTAAACTTTTTAATAATAATTTGCTTTCACAATGCTTAAGCATTAATAAAATTAAAAAAATTGAAAATGTTTGTTGGCCACGCGACTCTCTGACAAGGTCTTCTAATACCTGTTGCAGGCATTTGCCATTAAAATGAGGGAATAATTTTCCTCAAGTGAATCAAATCTTTCTGGCTGTATTAAAAATTTTATTGTTTACTTAAAATTTGGCATTTATTATTTTGGGGAATACATGGCTATATTAGTTTATCATAAGGTTTGTAATATTTTGTGGTACTAAAATTAGTACTTTTTAAATACATATTAAAATGAAATATAAACATAAAGTGAATAAAATTAAAAAGCTTTTGTCTTTCAACTGATGCAGTAATTGCGGTAGTTAACGAATTTGTCTTAAACTGTAGTCAATTTCATTATGGTACTTTTTTATAAAAAGTGCCATACTTTCTTAGACAAACTGTTTTTAATATAATCTTGTATCTTCGAGAGGGACAGTAGAGTATCTAAAAAATCTAATCCCTAAATAAACTTCTATTTTATTTCAGGCTTGAATTTTGTACCTTCAAGAGGGACAGTAGAGTAGCTAAAATAATCTAATCCCTAAATAAACTTCTATTTTATTTTAAGCTTAAATTTTGTACCTTAAAAGTACCCTAAAAAGTATTTATTGGGTATAATATATTTACATTAATATGAAACATAAAGCAAACCAGTCAAAGCACATAGGGCCTAATAGATATTTTAGTACTTTTTTAAACATACTGCCCGAATTTATTAAAGGCACACTGACTTAAATTCCCCCAATTCGTATATAAAAGAGAGACGAAATAAAAAGTTAGTATCTTTTGGCTAAATTGGTACTTTTTTCAATTCCCTTAGTTTATGAAATTTTAATTTTATAACAGTACTTGATACTTTTAGTACATACTTATGGTACTTTATGAATGTGTTTGATTGTTGAGAGAAAAAAGAATTCAAAGTTCAATTATAATCTGTTATTAAAAGTCCCAAACCTTGTAAAAAGGTACCTAAAGAGATAATATCTAATAAAATGTACTTTAATTAAAATGTTTCCACTTATAACGGTAAAACTTATTATTTTAAAAATTAAAAAATCCATTTCTGTAAGTGCGTGTGAAAATAATCTTCTCCCCCTTTCTACAAATCTCAAGCTAATTTGTTGAAGTGTTTTATCGTGCGTTAACACGCCTTTAACACAGAAAAAATAACGTCTCATGATACTATGACTGACAGACAGCCACATTGACAGGCAAACACCACAACATTATAGCAAGTGGCATTAAATAATTCATAATTTTTGGTGAGTGGGTGTGTTGTTACATTCATTTTATGCATTTTGAATTTTATTTCAAATTATTTTCATAAATCATTAAAATTTTATGTTTAAAAAATTCTAAATCATGCATGTGGAACTAAAACAAAAATTTCATTTATGGCGTGTATTTTTGGATCAAAAAAAATTTGTTTACAACGCCGAAAAACATTCAACACATTCAACGAAGAAAGCAAATATTTTTTAAATTCGAATACAAATACAAATACGATGAAATGCAGTTTCGTATTCAAATGGGACATCAATCAACTGGTCCATGTCCACATCAGGTATTTTGTTGGCAACTATTGTCCACAAGACGTGATTCGGAACCTTCACTATATTCAATGTTAATATCTAGCCATTGTTTTCAGAGGTGGTCAACATTGCTTGAGTAAGTAGAATATTGCAACTGGCTTTTCGTTGCCAGTTTGTGAATTTATAAATCTGAAATTCACTAACACCAGCAGTTTTTAATCCTTTTCAGACGACAAGTCCTTCAAAACCACCTAACTGAAGTCGGTTCGAAAGACTAAAATGAAGCAGGGAATATGAAAGCGTACATGATTGATGTCAATAATTGTCATCAATCAATCATAGCCATCAATCACATTTCAAAAAATTTGTCTACAACGTTATAAAATCCAAAATTATACACGTGATTGATATTAATTCGATAACATTTCAGAAAGATCAGTTTCGTTGGTGAAATTGACTTAATTTTATCATAATTGAGATCAATCATTTACTATCAATCATAGTTCAAAAAAATGTTTACAACTTTATAAAATTCAGAATTTTACACATAATTGATAATAATTCGATAACATTTCGGAAAGATCAATTTCGCTGGTGAAACTGGAAAATTTTATCATGATTGAGATCAATCATATGCCATCAATCATCGTTCAAAAAAAATTTTTACAACTTTATAAAAACCATATTTTTGAATGTGATTAATAACACTCCGATAACGTTTTGGAAAGATCAGCTTCGTTGGTGAAACTGGAAAAATTTTATCATGATTAAGATCAATCATTTGCCGTCAATCATTTAAAAAAAAATTGTTTACAAATTTATAAAATCCAGAATTTTAGTCGTAATTGATAACACTCCGATAACCTTTTGAAAAATTCAATTTCCACGATTACTGTCAAGCATTTTTAATTCTAATTTTAATTGCTTTTGCATTTGCCTTAGAAAGTAAAATTAATTTTTTTACTCACTGTAGGATCCAAACACCTGTCACAATTGCATATAAAATGCTTTGTCATGGCCAAAAACACTTTCCTGGCCATAGTACTCCATAATAATTTCGTATAAGAAGTGACTATTTCCTCTCCCTTAGCTATGGCTCGAGCTGCCGATATTACAATGGTTTCACCATTCTCAAAATGATGATTGGCGTTGGGTGTACACAAATGATTAAGCAGTCCAGCCAAAGGAAACAATGCACGTATCAGTACCTCATGTCCGTTCACTTTATTACTGCCCTCAAATGCATTGGTATTGTAAACACAAATTGTGCGAAAGAAATAATCCACAATTTTCGGATCTTTGGGGAAACATTCAAAACAATCGGAAGCTTTGCGAATCTCTTGCATATAATGTCCGTCAGCATTGGCCTGTAAGGCATACAAAAGTTGTCGCTGTTGTTCGTTAAGGGCAAAGCATCTTATTATAGAGACTATGCGCAGGGAATTACGATTCACTTTGGTGGTGTCCTTGGGTTGCCATTTACGCAACAGTTCACATTCGGCAGCATGTTTAACACAAGTGCTGCATTTATCACAGACCGGCATAGAACAGCCATTTTTACATAGGTATTCCGATTCCAAGCCTTCTAGGCCACAATAGCAAACGCAACAGGTGTTCAATTTTGATGACAAATTAGCGGTAGGGCCAGCCAATAAAGCACGTTCACGTAAGATGATCTCACCGGCCGGTATATCGCGTGTAGCAAATATACCTCTACCCGCTAGGGGAGAGTCAAGTATTTGCCAGACTGGATTTTCTTCCACCAAGTCACCTAAATGCACGTTAATTAAATGGGCCAACTTCTGTGTGCTGGCACTTATGGGCAGAGACATTTTTATTTGCGCTTTGTTTGTAACACAATTTTTAAATGGAATTCTTTAGAATCGTTTTGCGTAATCGTTTTGATTTTCATTAATTTTTGTTTTTTTTTTTAATTTTATTTTCTTTTTTTTTATTTCTTTTCTTCGAGCACCGATTCCGTTAAATTTCTTTTGCAAACTGAATCAAACAGGCCATAGAAATGTTTGAAATCTCAGGCCAAAAAAACAAAGAAAAAACCAAAAATTTAATGAAAAGAAGAACAATTTCTCACCAAATTGCTCAAAATAGACGGCGTTTGGTCTAATAAAACAGAATCAAAATCTCAAATAAATTTAATCGGCAAAAATAAACACAAACAACAAGTAATATGGAAATCTCAAATGGAAGTAGAGAATTACGAAATAAAAAAAAATTGAGATTCATGCTCTCAATCGGTAAAAGCAGTGGGAGGAATATTTAGTTTGCATTTGAAAAAAACCCCTGCATGATACATCAACAAATGATTAGAAACGGTATTAACCCATGGGGAAATGATTCAAACTGCATTCGACAGACATTTTTTTTGCAATTTTGCAGGAGTAGGGATAAAAGTGAACTCGAGAATCACTTCTGAATCTGTTCAATTGAATTATTTAAGTCAAGTGGCACGATAGACAATATCTATGTCGTTCACTGAAAATATTACTTCCGGAAGAGAACACCTTTGAAGTCGCCGTAGTCTAGTAGATGGTGTGTTGGCTTATTAGACGTAAGGCCACGGTTCAAACGCCAGGTCTGTCATTAAAACGAAAATATGAAAAAGATTTCTAGCAAAAACTCTGAAAATAAACCAAATTGCCATGAAAAGTTTCTCAAAAATCTATCGTTCAGAGTCGACTTTAAACAGTAGTTGCCGGCACTCACGTATAAAATTAATACACACAACATAAGTGGTCTAAGAAAACTAGGTCGTAATCCTGACATATTGACCAATTATGTATGTTATGCAAGAGAACATCTATACCACAAGAAGATCAAAATTTGATTATTAGACGTCAATGCCAAATTTAGATGTTAAAAGCCGAACGTATTCGTGTACAGTACAGTAATCCCTTGATTTACGTCGTAGTTGGTTCCTAAAAAAGGCGACGAAATCGAAACGACGTAAATCGAATTTCATATTGCTCATACTACAAAGTAGTATGTTTTTAACAAGGAGCATAAAAAAGTTACAGTAATCCCTCGATTTACGTCGCAGTAGGTTCCAGAAAAGGCGACGTAAATCGAAAGACGACGCAAATTGAAGTTAGAGGGATCAAAAAATTTGAAGACGTAAATCGAAACAACGTTAATCGAGGCGACGTAAATCGAAGGATTACTGTAATTCACTTATATGCTCACTCTCATATTTTAATTGCTCTTGTTGTACAGTTCCGTAATGATACCCATTCTAGTGCTATTGCCCTTGTTTGGTGGAAAGCGGTTGACATTAAATCACTTCTTTTGTTTCTGCATTACTGGCACTGTGAATTCTGCCAAAACTAGACTTAACTGACATCTTCATCAAACGTATTGCTGACTGAGGCATTATTACATTGGCTGAACATGACACCATGCTACGGATAGTCGCCCGGTACATCTTGGACAAATTAAGCTGCGAACACAACCTGAAACAACTCGATCTCAATCTATGCCGACAGTTCGAGAATAGTAGCGGGAACACGTTCTTGCTCCGATAAACACAGACCGTCTATCTCACTTTCTTACGAGTAAGCCGCTGTTCAAGCAGAGCTTTCTCTACCCTATCCATAGAACTCGCAGCTCTATCATTCGAAAATTAGTTCTTTACCCTTCAATTATTAACATCCACATGTATAGTCGTGCAACGATTAGTGCACTGAATTCCAACGCAACTTGATCGGAGTATGTCTCAATTTCTATCATTTACAAGCCCAATTTGAACAGCATCTGGTCAAACTGATTTCATCCGACATGAAACAAGGAAAAGTAGTTGTTGACAAGTCGTCGCTGGCAAGACTAGATTGAGTCCCTGTTAATTTTATCACAGATTTTCTCAAAATTCATAAAATTTGTGGAAAATAGAGCGTGATCGATTTTGTGTGAAACCATCAAATTTTTTGCACAAATTTTCTTCCATCACCGAGGAGATATGGTTTAACAATAGAAAGCTTTAATTTACTTGACCGCGCGGAGCAGTTTTATACCCCTCCAGCTTTCACTGAAGCTAAGCTCTTCCTTCATAGAGATTGTTTCCAGTATGAAGGCATGTTGTCAGTACTTCAAGTGGTATTAGGAGTGATGGATGTATTAGGTTTAGTACTTGGCTAGAGTAGGTATATATTTGAACCATTTTCGCGATGCTTTATCTGGCTCTGGCGCTTTATTTTTGCAGTTTTACGATTAAATTTAAGATTTTCTATAGAAAGAGTTATACGATGGTCATCTTGTTTCTAATTTAAGCACATTAGTCTTATAAGATCATTATTCCGACCAAATCCTGCAAAGTACTCTTTGCGTCTGTTAACTTGGTCTTCAATAATTTTTTTCTTTCATGTTCGATATTGTACGCCTTTTACGTACTGAGCTTATTGATTGCATAGTATTCTACTCTGGTGATTTCCCTTCTACCATAAGGTTTAAAGATTTCCCTTAGTTTAGCGCGATTCAATTAAAAAAATTTAAAAACAATAAGTGCTTGCTACTAATAACAAAAACCAATTAAAACAACACAAAACAATGAAAACAAAAACAAAAACATTTATAATCTGTCTAAACATTGTACCGAAAAACATTCAAAACATTTTCACAAATTGTCTCGTATTTTAACACAATTGCCTTCACACACAAACGGTACACGTGACACTGTCACTTATCCGGCTAATTAAACAAAAATTATCAACCGACTAATTATGATTCATTTCGTAACATCATTATCGCTTTTGCACTTTGGCATAATAAAGAAAAAATCCTAAAAGTACACTTTAAAGCACTTATAAGGAGATTTAAGAGCTTTTTTTAAAAAGCTTTAAGGTCCATGAATTCGATAGACGAGAAAGAAAATTGAAATGGCGGAGATCAGAGAATTTTGAAAATAGCAACAAAGCTTTTTGTTCGCTAACGGAATACTTGCATTGCTTGATGATCTTTCCCCGCCAATAAATAATCGTCGTGTTACTACAGTAGAGTACTATATAACACGTATTGAAATAGTGAATAGCCATACCGATGTAGGAGCCCTGAAATCTTCGTTTCTAAAGGTAAAAACTGTACTAGATTGTCGTTCAAACCTTGATCAGATGGCTGAACAGTTTAATATTCATTATATGGGTCCCGTGTTATAGGAGCATTCAAGGAAATAGAAAGGCAGAGGAGTTAACACTATGTTTCTGGTTCAATCGGATGTGGACGACGTACATAAGCTTATGTTGTCCTACAAACCCAAACTTTGGCATGATATATGAAACTGTGAATACTGGAAGGGCGACTGGCAGCAACTGCCGGGTAGCCGGGCTTTATTTTCACGGCAGAAGAATGGCTCCCTTATGAGTATGAATAGAAGCGACATTCCTCACTTGTAGCAGGCGTTTAGGCGATTATCTTTACAGCTGCAGAAGCTTAGCGAGAACTGATGTCGTAGATTTGAAACTAGGCACTATTTTTGTCTTTGTACAGCGAACAGGTAGGTTTGCTATGGAATCGTTATCTAATATAGGTAAAGTCCTATCATAATGGACCTAAGAGTCCTTCTTTAGTGTCAAGATTGATCTCTTTTTCAAAAAGATTTTGGTGGCTCAAAACACGGTAATGAAATGTGAGTCACTTACTGCAACGATAACAAAAATAGCAGTGTTGAAACAATGATGAACTGGCGTTTGCATGGTATTGCCAGAGAATAATTGTATTTTCGGCATTTGGACCGACTTAAGTTAGTAATCCCTCACAATCTATCTTAGAAAAGTAAGGTGGGAAATTGTGTTTCATAAAATCACAGAGTAATCATACCATAAGCTAAGATAAGCTTTCAATGCATTGAACACCAAGCTGCAAAAGTGGGCGGGGACTTCACATAACCTATTCTGGCATAATGACACAATAGGAAGAACTGCAAAGAAAGAATGGGGCTTTGACGATAAGAGCAAAACCATGAGTATTTTAAGACTGAATGAAGCAGACTTAAGTGCACCAATGAGTGCACTAAAGGGACGCTTATATGTACACCTGAAACGCATTGTCTTGGTGGAAAATGATGAATGCAGTCAGGATTATGACTTAGTTTCTCACACCACTTATGTTATGTGTGTTAATTTTATGCATAAATGACGGGAGCTACAGTTGAAAGTCGACTCCGAACGACAGATTTTTAAAAAACTTTTCATGGCAGTTTTATTTGCTCTCAGAGTTTTTGCCAGAAATCTGCTGAGAGGAAGACGACGGAGAAATATTTTTTCATATTTCGTTTTGTTGGAGATGTCCGACCTAGAGTTTGAACCATAGCACACATCTAATAAGCCACCACACTACCGACTATGGTAAGGACATCGAACGCTTTTTGAGTCATATGTCAGCGTTTGTAAGTGCCAGATCCTAATATTTTAGTGATGATATTATACCAGACATAGATATGTTACTGATAACAGAGAAGTGAAGTGGGAGGAATTGAGGAAGTTTGTGCAAAATATAGACTTCCTGTAGAAAGTATGGTATCCCTTAAGGATGAGCACACAACAAGCCTATTTATTGGTTTAGGTGTATGCCGATAGGCATAAGACCTTTAATTCACTCCTACAACTTACTTACTTGCCAAAAGAAATAAGACAGAAGTAATAGAATGAGTTGTATGCTGACAGCTACAAAATAAAATGGACAATCGAACCATCACCCACAGACTAGACATGAGCGATCGAGTGATTTTTGAAGAACGTTGTTCTCAGTGAACGTGATTTGTTAATCACTGTTCTTTAAAACAGTGATTGTGATCACAGTATTCCAAAAGAAAACAATAATGACAATAACGTATTTTATTAAGTCGTAAGAAAGAGACAACTAGATACATCACAGAAAGTTCATGTATAAAAGACAAAAGTAAATAATCAGCATCATCTAATAGTAATTCTGCCTCGCTCAAAATAAAATGAAATAAATTTGAGTATGTAACAATTTTGAAGGAACGACATTATTAGTAACTGTTTTTTGGCAATTGCAATCACTGTCGTTACCAGTGAATTATCAATCACCAAGATTAAATCACAGTTTTGAAAATATCGCTCATCTCTACCACAAACTAAAACATTTTGTATAGGGTGGCGACTTATTTGTCAATTCTAACTGTAAAACAAATAAATTATTTAAATTTGTTTTCCGCTTTTATTTTATTTCGTTTTATTGTCTTTAGCATTTTGATTAATGCAATTAAAAATAATTAAAAATTCTTTAATTCTTTATGCCACATTGAAACATTGTATAGATTTTGTTGCCAATTAAATAAGATACAAAAGACAAATTAAATTTCTATACATATTAACAATTTCGTTTAGTTTATTTAAAAAAAAAAACTGTTGAAAAATTTTTTTACAAATTCTTTATGACAATGCGTTAAAACTATCTCTCATGCGTGTAGTTCAAAGCAAAAAAAAAACCAAACAAATATTTTTCACTTTTAAACAAATTTTAATAAAAAAAAAGAAAAACAACATACTGACATAAAATTAAAGACAAAACAAACAATTTGTAATTTATTTTGTCGCTTGTCATAAATAGAAAGTGACATTTTCTTTTCTTTTTTCGACAAAAAAAAATTGCCAGGCGACAATATTAAATGCCCGGCGCATTTAATAGATATGGTCGGTTAGACGGATGGTTTTCAAAAAAAAAAACAAATTTTTTTTGGTGCTTTTCTATTTTCTTTAAAAAGCAAAACATTTATTTTAACCAGAGCATAATAATAAATAATAATTTTAATTGGACGTAAAGATTTGGTTCCACCAAAAAGTATTTGCGTTATTTTCTTATTTTTTTTTTCTTTCACAAATTTGCAAAGTGTTCTTCATACACACACGCGAAAACATTTTCATTTTCAAAATTTCAATTCTTTTATTCAATTACAAAATTTTTCCACAACGTACAGTAAGCGTCAAAAGGAACTGTGCACTAAGGATGAAATTCTAACTCAACTTTTACCACTTAAGTAGAGTCCCGAAAAAATTTGACAATATTTTGAAGTATTTTGTAACTTTTTTGGTTTTGTTTCAATTTTAAAAACTGGCAAAAGAACAATTTTAAAATAAAAATAACGGTAATTTATTAATGTATATATTTTCCTTCAATGTTTAGTTACTTTTGACGCTCACTGTACATGTGTACGTGTGTGTGTGTGTGCTTTTGTGTTTACTTTTCACACCTATTTTTATTTCAATATTTATTTAATAATAATTTAATAAAAATCTCTTGTATATTTTTAAAAGCAATTCTAAATAGTTTTGTAAGTGAATTGATATTTAACAGATCAATAATTTGCGTTAATGATGCGCATTACATGTAGTGTGATGTGATGTGTTGTGTTTAAATAAACAAAATGCACTTAAAAGGTGCACTTTAAAGGTGTTGATAATGAACTTGAAATTTTACCGTTTTGATGAAATGATGTTCTGTATTGCGAGTTCTATTATTAGCACTCTTTTACAGGAGTCCAATAAACCAATACAGACTAAAGTATTCATGTTTTGAACTGCGTGAATAATTTTCTATACTCACACATTTACTTTCAATTAACAGCTGAAAGATTTTCTTATTTAAATTTCTGAAAAATGTTTTGGAAAGACACGAGGCTGTTGGATCCACTTCTGATAAAGTTCAGTGTCCAGTGTCCTGAAAGAAATAGCGGACTCATCATGCAAGTGTTTCTAATATCGGTCTGCTATAATTAATGGAACTTGTTTCTACGTTTACTAAAATACTGATTTACGATGGGTAAAGAAATAGGAGCTAGAGTAGCTTCGAGAGCCATTCGTTTAATGGAAGTATTACACTTAAAGCTGTTCTGTAACTAGATCTACAGATTTGATACACAACCTCGAGCTGATGCAGCGAAAATACATATTTCTGTTGATTGCTTGAAGCCTATTTTTTTACGCTGAGGAGGAGTAAATGTCCCTAACCGCATCATAGGGGAAGTCGTCACTATCCCCGTGTGTGGGGCCCTCACCCACTATATCTCCCCCTCCTCTTTTGGACTCTTTGTGCCCACTCCGGAACTACTGTGGTATTACTTCGAAGTGGAGTCCGTCTGGCCATTTGGCCCCTTTATATCCATATCTGCGTCCGGATTGCGCCACAAAATCCTAGAAGGTGTCTAAACATCCATTCTAATTCTCTCAGCCAAGTCAATCTTCTTTGATTTCAGTAAGGCCTCAGTGTAACTGGCTATGCCGCTACATACTATATGTCCGGATAACAGTTGTGTTAAATAGTAGTTAACCTCACCAAATTTCGTCTTTATCCAGCGGGTAATATCTGGGATAAGTTTTGCCGTTCATCTGCCACTCGCCTCAGTGTTCCATTTCTCTTGCCAGTGTTGTATGGTTCGATTTCTGGCGTCGTCGACATTTACTGTCTCTCTGTACACGTTTTTAGTCTCCCACACTTTCTTCCGTTCGCTTGCTTGTAGACCTATAGGTATCACGCCACTGATAACCTGTATTTCTGACTTGAATACAGTTCTATACGCCGATGCCACTCTAAGTGCAGCGGTTCGTTGTACCGAAGATAAAATTTTCATCCTACAGTCGACCTTCAATGCCTCTGCCCAGATCTCACTGCCGTATAGCAGAATAGAGTCCGTTATTGCCATCATTATGATGCCTATTAAAGTTCTTAATATTAGAACAATATTTGAATTCAAATACGACTACCGAACAAGCATAGAGATCAATTTAAATACTGGGTTCGATAAACTTTAAAACCATTTTCTCATATTTTTATTCAATATCTGTTTTTATGACGTATATATCTTTTTATTAAGAGACGTAGGAATATATATATACGTATATTGGAACAAAATTAAGGAATCAACAAATCCTAGATAGTATCAGCCAGTCAGTTAGGACCTGTACTGACGAATGCAATATTGGCTTGATGGAGGGCAGTTTATAAGAAATTCTACCTCTTTATTGCATCAACAGCTAGTTCACATGAATTTTTAATAATTTCTCCTCTAAATAATCCATCCAGACGACTTCTGACCTCCCTGTGAGAATAATTTTAACAACGAATATCATAGGAAGGGCAGGTGACGTCACCACTAAAAAAGAATAGGTTATGAAAGGCTACCTTCCAAAATGTTAGTTGCTTTGTGTTTGAACAAAGTATCGTGTTTCATAATGCCGCTGTACAAAATACATGTATACAATGTATTTTATTTCAATACGTCGTCAATGTGTATTTTTAACGCAGTCAAAAAGCAATCAGGCATCGGATTTATTGTTGATGCATTGTTTGGTTACTTTGCATATCTACATAGTTTATATACAGTAGTAGAACTGCATACAAAAGTTTGTATTGATACATTTTGGAAGGCAGCCAAAAGCGAGTGCTGCTATCTTTTCTAAAGACCAACTGTTCTGTTTACAAAAATTCCTTACTTTGATATCTTTCATCGTAGAAGCAAAATCCACGGAGTAAATTTTCTGGACCTACAGTTAGTACCTAAAGTGAACATAGAAAAAAATGCCGGTAAGAAATATCAGATTAGTAGTTCTTGGAAGTGAAGGGCCCTACAAGCAGTCGACACAGTAAGAATTAAATTCCTTCCGCTACTACTTTCGAATATAAAAATTTTATTACGAACCTATTCTTTATTATTCCAATAGATGGCTTTAGTCATCCATACCTCTTACACAGTTTTTGCATTTCCCGACCAAGTCAATAAATTAAAGACACAATGCAACAACAATCAAAAAGATTTTGATTTCGCCATTCCGACTTCAAGCTCAAGAGATTCAATTGTTAAAAATGTC
Source organism: Sarcophaga carnaria (assembly GCA_958299815.1). Lineage (NCBI taxonomy): Eukaryota > Metazoa > Arthropoda > Insecta > Diptera > Sarcophagidae > Sarcophaga > Sarcophaga carnaria. Next base: position 153,818,496 of record OY283149.1, read on the forward strand.
TGGAAAATAAAGACAATACATCGATTTGGACTATCATAGAAGTGTTGTTTCGTTTGCCTAGCATTACATATATTTTTTAACAACTTGGATAAGACGATATGGCTGTAGGATCGAAATTTCATCTTCGAATTGCTGTTGGAACGCGAAAAATTATCGTCTTTCTGAAAGTGGTCACATATAACAAATTCAAGTCAAAGGAATTTTGGTTGAATCGAGATGATCCCACGCTAATGGCATCGGCACAATGCCAAGACTCGCCTTAAACGGCAAGATTTTCGTTGAACCGTTCTTTTACATTAAATTTGTTTAAATTTTTTAAATTGTTTCCATGTTTTTCAAAAGTGTCTCTTTAAATTCAAATTGTTAATAATTTATTATTTATGTATAGAAAATGTAAAAATTACTATTTAAACTGGCATAGAAAATTATATGCAAAAATTTTAAAATTTTTTATTTCATTTTAATCTCACTTGAAAGCCACCCCCTCTCTCTAGGCATAATGGAAACCACAATATTGTAATTTTGTTTGTTTTGTTGTTTTTGTTTAAAATCTAAATTTAAATAATATTTCATTATAATTTATATTTATTATAGTTGGCAGTTGTTTTGAGATTAAAGCACTTTTTCCCCCAAATCAAAATAGATTATATGGTTGCACTTTAGGCAAACGAAAAAAAATTATAAAAAAAAATTAAATAAATAACAATGTTTAGAATACATACATAAAACAATATTTAATAAATTTTTTTATTAATATTTAAATAAATCAACATATAAACTTTATAAATAACAAAATAAAAAAAAATATTTTCTTTGAAATTTCTTCTCCTGTGTTCCTAGTTTAATACAACAATTTTGAAAGAAATTCTTTTGATTTGTTTTTTATTTTCTTAATAATACATGATCATCAGCATATTCATATTCACTTGGCCTTCTCCGTTTCCAAATAGGTGCGCATAACACAATCACCCACACCCAGCTTATCCATAATATCCAATATGTCCTGACAATATTGGGCTTTCGTACCCGCCGATTCTTCTCCGCAATCCTCTAGGCTCTTGCTTAAACGTTGTATGACCTGTAGTTTGGCCTCAATGACTACGTAATTACTGTCTGGTATAAAACTGCTGCATTTCTCATTCAAATATTCGATGAGTGTCTTCAATGAATGCGAGTTGACTTTGGCATTAATGGCACCCGAAGCAAAGTCTTGTGCTTTAATCATTTGCGCATGTGTCGACTTTTGTTTGCATTCCAAACAATTCCAATTGGGATGTGGCAGGCCAGTGGTTTCCGGTACAGCCAAACCAGAACAATTTGTATCGCGACAATAGACAGCTGAAATGAATGAGCCTTTTTCCTGAAATTACAAAGAAAAGAAAAGAAATGTTAATGACATAGAATTCAATCAGTAAAGTGGCTTAAAATAAAATTGGACTCGACTAAATTTTCTGGGACTAATTTTCTGGACTAAATTTCGGAAATTTTAACCGGGAGTCGAAAATCTTATTAAGTGAAGTAAAAAATGAAAATTTGTAAATTGTCAGTCTCATTCGAATATAATTTCACTTTTTCCAATCCTCAGAGCACTTTTTGATATAATTTTCATCGCATTATATATCAAAGACATGAACTAAAGTATAACCTTCAGGCTGTAATATACATAATTAAAGTGTCTTTTAAGCTGAAATATCCGCTATTTATAGCATTGTAAACAAGCTAAGGATAGTATAGTTCACAACAAAAATATTCGGATCCTTAGAGGTAGTCAAGCACTATAAAAAACCGTGAGTGTAGTCATCATTAAAAAATGGCTGGTATATCTTGAGTGAGCCACTGTTATGTGGATAATAATCTGCTCGTTACGAATAACGATCGCACTTAATAGACTCCCGCTCTTCTAACTAAAGTTGTGGCCAAAACAAGACAGATTTCGGCCATTTATAATCACAAAATATCATCTGATCTGAACAAGGTGCACCGAAAGCATACACGAATCCGAACGGTAGTTGGGGTAATCACCGTATATTGCCTTATAGAAGTTCATTCAGGGGAACGAGGTCGTACGCTTCGTAAATTTTGGAAAAGCTGTAATGAGACTGTAATCTAGTAGGTAGTGTGTTGGGTTATTAGACCTGACCCCATGGTTCAAAACCTAGCTCAAACATCTAAAACAAAACTAAATATGAAAAATACTTCTTTGAAGCCTTTCTCTTAATTGCGTTATAACAAAGGCTCCGAGAGTAAATAAAATCGCCATGACGAGTTTTTCTAAGCTCTGTCGTCCTGCAACGCATGAATGAAATTAGCACACACACAATATGGGTGGTGTGAGAAGATAGGGTTGTAATTACCGAATGAATAAGTAAGTGATGGAGCTGAAGAAAATTAAATTGCAAACCAATTCCTCCATACAATCATCACATAGGATAAAAAAACAGGCTTAAGCAGAAATTTTTCCAATGAATTGATCGATCAGGCATCTAGAGTTGTTAGCAGGCCATATGGGTTTTTTCATTCGAGAAAGATTTGATCGTAATTGATGAAACATTTACTTTGGAGTCGACCATCTTGATTGTTTCGACAGACCAAAAACCTTCACCTCTTGTAAAAATAGTTTCTACGTCCTACAGGAGCATCACAGTGATACGTATGATCCCCATCATACCTTTTGCACCAAAGCCAGATGGAAGAGGCGATGGTCGTCGTGAATTTAAGGGAAAGAGTTAAGAGTTCACGAGTTTTATGTGTGTCATTCAACTGAGTATAATTCTCTAAAGAACCAAACGTTTGCTGATTGCGTCTTGGCTTTTTTATTGTTTCTTTGGTGTACAATATCTTTTAGATCCGCATTATTTCACGGCGCATTTATGTAGAACCAGAAGGTATGTATTGGTAAATTATATTAATCGAAATGAATGGCTTATCTATTAAGTTTGCAATAAAATGAAAGCTCACAAGTGTTTTTATTTTTTCAACACTCATACTTTTGCTCTTCACTGTATATTATTTGAATATGAATATGTATCGATAAAGAATATGTTCATTTCTATTTGAATTGTATTAGATTTTGTTATGTATGATGTTTGTGCAGAATCTAAATTCAAATATTTTATGAATTTTATGTTAAAAAATTTTCGCTGAGATTTTCATAATTTTGTTGTTTTTCATTTGGGACAGACGGATGGATGATGATGATTAAATTTATGCGTGTTAGGCCAATAAAAAGTAAAATTAATTTAAAATATGTATGACAATATGAAATGAAATGAAAAAAAAAAACTAGAAAGTATTTTTGTTAATACTGTTCCACACTCTTTATGTGTCTAAAAATAAATTCGAGGAATTATTTTATAAAATATCTTTGAATAAAAATATTTCTTTTCTTTTTAATATTTTTCTAGGGGATTATCAAACATTTAAATTTATATTAAATGTTTATATATGTACATACATACATATTTTTCTTGTTTTTGTATAAAAAAAATGGAATTAAAAAAATTCGAAATTTCAATAATGTGAAGAAGAGATTTTAAAATCATTTTCTTTCATATTAATTGGCCGAGAGTGTAAAACAACAATAAATACATCAGCATTTCTGAAATTATTTCGATATTTATGTGTTCTTTCACAAAAAAAAATATTGGACTTGTAAGGAATTTTAATGAATTGCGTTAAGGAAGAAAGCAAAATTGTATGCATATTGACCCCCTTTTTTATTTCTGAAAAATTCCTTAACGAGTGATTCATTGTTTTGGATTTTCTTAAGCGAGCAAGATCATAAATTGCAATGGAGACCGGTAGACACTCAAAAGTACTGCATTTATTCTACCATTCATGCTGCAAATCGTTTCAAAATCTGTGCTAAACATTGTGAACGAATAAGTGTTAAAATATGACCAAATAGATGAGATTTTCTCAAAGTTCGAACTTATTTTAACGATCATATGAGTTTCAAACTTTTTCAGAACCTGCCAACGCTGTAGGACCCAATAAATCCTACCCATAACCAATTAAAACCAATTGTATAGGATCATCCCACAGTCTAGAAGGCAGTGTATTGGCTTATTAGACGTGAGGCCATGGTTCAAATCATTCACCAAAGGGGGACCACAACTTATTTAAGATAAATTCTTAAAAACTTCATACAGATCGAAATACAGTACAGATTGAAGCGCCGGTAGTGTGTTGGCTTATTAGACATGAGGCCACGGTTCAAACCCCAGGTCAGACATTTCCAACAAAACGAAATACGAAAAAGATTTCTTCGGCGACTTCCTCTCGGCAGATTTTTAGCAAAAAACTCTGAGAGTAAATAAAAAATTGTCATGAAAATTTTCTAAAAACCCTGTCGTCCGAAATCGACTTTGAATAAAATTAACACACACACGACTTGGATGGTGTCAGAAACTACATACGTCGTAAGCCTTAGTAAAGGGTTGTAATGATCAAATATGGGTCTTCCAATAGGGACTTACGAAATTAGTTGTCATTAACTAAATCGGTTTTGCCGAACTACCATGAACTGAAGGTAAACGACCATTGAAAATGACATCTGTGCGCTGAATTGGATGGGCAGCAGTTGTCAACTGAACTGGCAACCGTATTGTACGACTAGCACTATTGACCGTCTTTTCGTCTGCATTGGATGATATGGATACCAACGGTTTCCACAGGACACCTCATGCCACATTGGACATTCTGCAAGAGCGTTTCAAAAGCATGCGCTTCTCACATGGAAGTAATGTGAAGTGACCAACGAGATCGTGCGTTATCAACCCGTTACACTTTTTCTTGTGGGGTTTCTTTAAGTCGCAAATGTATACGAATAAGCTACAAACCACGATGCTCGTCTATTCTAGAAAATGCCATACAACTGAATAAATTCAATCCAATTTATACGCCAGAGTCATAAAAAATTAAACATTTTGAATGCGCTCCACCTAGAGAAGCCGTGGCTAACATATTCTATGATCACACATACTTTATCATTTAAATTAAAAGTATAGGAAGCTCTTAAAGAGCCTAAATAAGTTTTGAATATTCAAAACGTGACAAATGGAAGAGGACTTGGACAGTGAAAAATTGTTATGCTCAACGAGCTGAGGGTATTTCTAAGAAAGCTTTGAGGAAACCCTGGAAAATATAGCCAAAAAAAATATCGGATCTGTAATATCGAACTGTATTGTCGTACCGTAATGTCGTTGCAGAAGTTATAGACAAATTTCCAAAATTATTAAGGCACTAAGGTCCAAATGAAAAAGGTCTTGAACTGGGTTAGCGATAGATATCTCGAGAGTTGCTTAAGAGGACTTGAACTAAGTTAACAGCGCTAGTACAACGTCTGTTAGCAAATTATCTAAAATTAGTCTGTAAACTGATATGTACGAATGATATAAGCTAGAGATTATTTCGTAACAGATTAGCCTATCAGCCTAGGACGTTGTACAATGGGTCAATTCGACCTCCGGGTACTGTGCTTGTCTTAATTGACAAGTACACGTCCTCTAACCTAACCTAACCTAGCCTATCACATCAAGTTCTATCATATGATATCCTTGTTGTTGGTTCAATTTATTCACTTTTCATAGTTGTTTTCTATTAAATGCTGACATATTTTTGATCGTAACTATAGGTCGAGCCTGTGATACAATATTTTATGTAAAACATTTGCCATCTCTTGTTCACATGCATATATACATATATCCTATACATACATATGTATGTACATCATATCAATACAATATCAAAATATTAAATATTTTGTTTTATTTTTTGTTTTGTTTCATTTAAAATATACATCCTCTACCCCATGACACTATAAAAATATATTTTTTGTTCTAAAATTATAAATTAATATTTGATGTGTCTATAGATAGACGTACGTGTTAAAAATTTTATAAATTTTTTGTTTGATGCAGTCGAATCTGTGTTGTTTTTTATTAAAAAAATATTTCGGTGGTTTGTTATTTTTGGTTTCGAACAATGAATGTGTCAATAAATTTTCAAATTAAAAAAAAATTCTTTTAAAGTGAAACAAACAAGACTAAATTGAATAATAAATTCATACACATTTATTATTAACATTTTAATTTGACACACAATAAAATAATAAAATATTGATGAATTCCATGTCAACTGATAGATAGATTATAGAAAAAATTAGAAAATGTAGTCGTATCCTCGTAATGCAAAGGTTTAAGTGCAAGGATGCTTGCAGTCAAGCTGCAGGTTAAGCTACCAACAGAATGCCACATTTACTGAGCACAAAACAAAGTCTATTTTCATAGTTGTGGCATCTAATAGACAGCAACGTCCATCTGAAATAAGACTGTCAGTGTCTGTGCACACAGTGAGCAGCTGATGAATGTCTGCATGTGTCCATGAAAAAGCGGCAATTTTAAAAAAATGAAATCTAAATCTCCACCATTTCGTACTAATAAATTACAAACATTAATCACACGCTGTGTATCCGAGAAAGGCTTTATAATCTGCAAAGACTTAACTATTTCAGTATCGGTATAAGGCTGTAGTCGTTAGCATACGACAGAAACCGGGTTTAGTAGAGTGATGGCGCAAGGTCCCAATAATCGACATAATAACATGTCGCGTTACATCCAAAAACGGTCAAGCCGACAGTAAACTTAGCCTATAACCATAACTGATTTTACGAAACCTCAAAGGTTTAGATGGCTCATAGGTTAAAATCAGTCGAATGATAATTCTAAGATCTCTGAAGTATTTGCCTCGATCTCTTACACATTGCTCGCTCATGATACAAAACATTTTCTCGAAAGGACTTTACCGCCAACTAACATTGTGTGTAAGCGACAGTGGTCAGAGAAGGTACAAGACGCTCAAGATAGAGCCCCAAATAAGTATGAAAAATTGTTGCAAGACTATTTCGGGCAATCATGGGCAGCAATGTGATAGCATCATATCTTCAAGTAATCTTGCTGATACCGCACAGAGACAGAGATCTACTGTCAAATTTCTAACCACACATACATACATACATAATTGGGCATTACAACGCTTCATTTAGGATTACGACCTAGCTTCTCACACCACTTATGTTGTGTAATTTAATTTTATACATGAGTGGCGGGACCTACAGTTAAAGTCGACTCCGAACGACAGATTTTTGAGACATTTTTCATGGCAATTTCATTTGCTCTCAGAGTTTTTGCCAGAAATCGGCTGAAAGGAATTCGCCGAAAAAATATTTTGTTTTACTGGAGATGTCTGACCTAGGTTTTTGAACCGTGGCCTCACGTCTAGTAAGCCAACACACTACCTACTAGACTTCGGCGACTATTTCTAGCCACAGCCTCTGAAAAAATATCATTCCTCATCCTGGAGATTGCTTAGGTCAGCAATCCCACAGAGAAATGGACAATAGCCAAGGATTTTGAACGTGCACTTGACACCATGATGTCATGGCATCGTGGCAATGCTTCGACAAACTCAAAGAGAGGTGTTCAATGGTTTTGAAACCAACGACAAGCCTTAAATTCTAGAGAGCATAATTAAATCTGTAACCATTATGAATTGTGATGACGAATCCTATTTTTCATCCGACAATGGAGACTCTTGATCAATCTCTAGACTTGTGCCGTTCACAACAAGCAATTGTAGTAAAGATTACTTAAATTAATTATTTTATCCGATTTTAGTAATAAAGCCACCTGTATTATCACTTTCGAAGAGAAGACATTATCCTCCTAAACCCATATCCATACATACATACATAATTGGTCATTACAACCCTTCAGTCAGGATTAGGACCTAGTTTCTCACACCACTTAAATTGTGTGTGTTAATTTTATACATGAGTGGCGGGACCTACAGTTTAAAGTCGACTCCGAACGACAAATTTTTGAGAAACTTTTCATTGCAATATTATTTAATTTCAGAGTTTTTACCAGAAATCTGCTGAGAGAAAGTCGCCGAAGAAATACTTTTTCATATTCCGTTTTATTTGAGATGTTTGCGCATAGGTTTGAACCGTGGCCTCTCGTCTAATAAGCCAACACACTACCTATGACACTACGGCGCCTATTTCTAGCCACAGCCTCTGAAAAAATATCATTCCTCATCCCGGAGGTTGCTTAGGTCAGCAATCCCACAGAGAAATGGACAATACCCAGGGATTTTGAAAGTGCCCTTGACACCAGAAATACCATTGTCATGGCATCGTGGTGATGCTTCGGAAAACTCAAAGAGAGGTATTCAATGGTTTAGCCTTAAGTACTAGAGAGCATAATTAAATCTGTAACCATCACGAATTGTGACAACGAATCAACTCTTTCATAAGACTCTCAATCAATCACTAGACTTGTAGGTAACTGCTTTGAAAGGATAGAAGTGGCCGATGATGAAGATATCCTTCTGGAATTTAATGACGCTTCAAAGGAAGCCAACGTCACTGCCGTCCACAACAACCAATTGTAGTAAAGGTTACTCAAATTAATTATCTTATTTGCCACCTGTATTATTACTTTCGAAGAGAAGGGAGATCACCTCTCCCTAAACCCATATCCCCCTTCTAATATATGTCCTTGTTTTCTTCTTATGGTTTTGTTTTCATAACTAAATTGTGAGTATTTCAAGATATTAAATTTTGAACTCAAAATATCGTACTTTTTTGTATAATTTGGTACTTTTTTAAAACAAACTTTTTCTTCTTATACCTTGTATATAAAAATGAATGAATGTTTATATGCTTGTGGGTTTGTTTGTTTGTTTGAAGTCTATAGACGGTTAAACGGCTGGACCGATTTTCTTGAAATTTTCACAGTATCTTCCTGTATGTCTGGAAGGAGTTATAGACTACTTTTTATTTTAAAATTTCAAGTAGGCGAGGTGCCACGCCCACATACCCAATAAGTATTTAATGTCGCATATCTCATAAACTGCAACAGCTAGAGTCCTCAGTATGGACGACTTTGACGTATATATGAACAAAATGGGCGGATTGGCAATAGTGGGCGTGTCACCTCCCATAGTCAATATATATAAAAATGAATGTTTGTTTGTATGTACCTTATAGAATCGTAAACTATGCATTTGATCATGTTATGATCTTCAGCAAAGTTGTTGCGCATGAGCCGACGAAAATGTCTAAGTTGGTATGACCAATTTCCGACAGGTGGTGCCACTGAAAATTACTCAAAATGAATTAAATCGTAAACTGTGTATTCTTTAACAAAGTTGTTGCATGAGCCGACGGAGGTTGGTGCGATTAATTTCCGATGGATGGCGTCACTGAAAATTATTCAAAATGAATGACAAGCAATTGGTCGACCTATACATCAAGCACGTAAGAAAATAGCATTACGAGCCTCAGAATCAGACGAGCGTTGAGACTGGAAAATCTTCGAGTATATGTCGCTGAGACCCGTTCGCTTGAACCACTTGAACAGCGAGCAACTAATCGAATGCGTACTACTCAGGCCCGTTCATCTGAATCATCAGGACAACGGGAAACAAAATCAATAAAATGATTCAAAATTAATTGGACATTTGTGTAATGTCTTTCCTTCAAATTTATTTTAATTGGTGGCACAGCAACACGCGCAAGGTACAACTAGTAAATTTACATATAAAATTTGTATTTGAAAATATGCTGAACTGGATAAATGCAGATCTGATGGCGTTAATATGTAGGTCCACATAATACTGAGCACAATGGAAAGTCATAAAAACTATTGGCGCCACTAATCTAAACATAATCGTTGAAGACTTTAGCAAATGTATGCTGTCCTTGCTCAAGTATTGCCTCAAGATGCCTGTAATCATTTGACACACTCCTAATTTTTTTTTCAAATTGTTTTCTAATTTTCTTTGAAATACATTCCAAATTGTTTTTATTTTTTTTTTTTTTATAACAGAATGTGGTCAAAATCGCTGACATTATTTTATAATTAATTAATAAAAACAGAAGAAAAATGTTTTGAAATGAATTCCCCCACACACATAAATTTCATTTTGGAAAATTCCACCACCACCATACCATGGTTAAATGCCGTAGCATAAGCCAAATAGCATGTGGAAAAATTAATTTAAAAGCTTTTTCAAGTTCAAGAATTTCACATTTTTTTAATAGTTTTTCTTTGGATTATAAAATTATCAAATTGACAACAAACATTCTTATTTTTCTTATAAACTTTTGTATAAAAAAGAAAAAGAAGAACAACAACAAATTTCGATGATCAAAATTTGAAAATCATTTGCTAAATAGCTTCACAAGTTCAAGTTAAGAAAGGCATTTTAATTTTGCCTCATTTTTTTTTTTTTTTGTTCTTCATTTTCTAGTTTATGATGTAGAATTTAAGCAATTAAACAGTTTTTAGTAGAAGATACAAAAAAATAAATTGAAAAACATTTTTCACAATTTGTTGAACAATTTTTCTTTGGAAAAATCATAAATGTTTACTTTTATGATCATTTTGAAAGTTTTATGTTTGAAATTTTAGCCAAGTGTTACGTTCCCTTGCCCCCTCCATTTTAATTTATTTATTTTTCTTCGCATCAATTTAATTAATTTCCTTTGATTTGTTCCAGAAGGCGCATTTTTTTTTATTGAACAATAAATTCTTACCAATCAATTGATTGGTTTTCTCTCATGGTTTGATTCTATTTTTTCATTTCAATTTTATGATTCGGAAATCCGTTTTGAATTTATTTTCTTAATGGTTTTTGAGGTTATTTTAAATGCTAGAACTAGAGCAGCATTAAAATTGGAAATTTAAAAAAATTCGGATTTCGAATTTTCGAAATTTTCGAACATCAAATATAGGGTCGTCTGCTAACAGGAAACTTTGACAGTTCCGATTTTTGAAAGCGCATACGGATAATTTTGTTGAACTTACATCTAAAGTAGCCGTAGCCTAGTAGGTAGTGTGTTGGCTTATTAGACGTGAGGCCACAGTTCAAAACCCAAGTCATCTCCAATAAAACGAAATTTGAATATTTCTTCGGCGACTTCCTTCCTGAGACAAAATAAATTTGCCAAGAAAAGTTTTCCCAAAATCTGTCGTGCGGAGTCGACTTTAAACTATAGGTCCTGGCACTGATGTATAAAATGAACACACACAATATAAGTGGTGTGAGAACCTAGGTTGTAATCCTGTGTGAAGAGTTGTCAAATTAGTTGTCATTTATTCGCTGTAATAACCAAGCCACCATGGATGAATATAGCATTCAACAACACATGCATATAATAAAATGAGCGTTCTGTTAGCACGAATTACCGAGCGCTACGCCAAATTTGTGATCAAGCCCACTGGTTCAGTAAACGATTGATCAACACACTTTCGTCTACGAAACGCATTATCTGCTGAAAACATCACCGCTGTTCCTGAGAGTGTGCAGGAAAAGCCGAGGCAGTCGATTTCGCGACGCTGATAAGATCTCGGGCCTTGGCGGATCAAAACTTGAGAGTCTTGTGCCTTGATGTGGGCCTACATTTGTAAAAAAATTTAACTGGCCCAGGGATTGTAGACGTAGACCACCATAGACAACGATACGCAATATCTGCTGAAAACATTAGTGGTGTTCGCAAGAGTATGCAGGAAAAGCCGAGGTAGTCGATTTCGCGACGCTGATAAGAACTCAAGGCTTTCGCACACCAAAACTTGGGAATATTGTATTGTAACGTGGACCTGCAACCGTACAAAATTCAACTGACACAGGAACTTAAGGTAAACCGCCATAGGCAATAACGTGTGTTCGCTAAACAAACGCTGCAGCAGTTGGTAATTGAACCTAATTTTCTTAGAAAAATCATCTTCAGGGATGAAGGCCATGAATGGGTACGTGAAGAAGAAATTCAAGAGTATCCAATGTATCCCCAAAAACTAACTGTTCGGTGTGGATGTTAGGCTGGTTACGTCATTGGTTCATATTTCTTCGAAAACGACGTTCGCCGGGTCATAGCTGTCGACTGTGAGCATTATAGGCCAATGCTCTTTTTTGACCTGAATTGAAGATCTGGACACTAACAATAATAATTTCGGTAGGAAGGTTATACGTGCCACACAGCTCATGCCATTTGGGAAATTCTGCACGCGCGATTTCAGGGCATGGTCATCTCACTTGAAGTGGCCATTGAGATCGTGCAATTTGATAGCGAAGAACTTTTTCTTTTGGAGATATTCTTAGGGCTTAGGGTGTATACAAATAACCCATGTAATCGGTCTGATTTATGCACTAGAATCGTAGAAATTTGGACATACATTGGGATACGCTCCACACAGAGAGGTTATGGCGGACATTTGAACGAAATCTGTTATTGGAAAATCATTTTTCAAATATTAACTTTGAATTTCTCCTTTGATTATATATTTGGATCTGCATTGACATCATTAGTGTCGTAAGATTTTACCTTCAGAATTTTAAAATTTTTTAAGTTTTCTAATATAAAAACTCAATTGTTAACAGAAACGTATACGGACCGTGACTTTTTCTGTCATATAGATCATAAAATATTAAAAATTTTAATTTAATTTTACTTTTTAAAAAGAAAATTTTCAAAAAGATTTAATGGGGCTATTAAAACCAAACAATCTTAGATTTAATAGTTTACATGACAGTTTTTCTTTTGTAGCCATAAACATGATCAACGTGATACAATTTTTTTTTTACTGTTTCAGTGTAATTCTAGGATTTAAATATTTATGCATAGGCAGTGATGATATGTCACAGCAAACTGGCAAAAAAAAATACGGACCCATTAACAATAAATCCTACTTACTGTGGGATCCGAACATCTGGAACATTTGCAGGTGAACGATTTCTTCATTTTCAAAAACAAATGACGGGCTAAGTTACTGGTGAATAGCTTCGTATAAGTGGTTGTTATTTCCGTACCAGCTGGTATATCCACAGAAGCTTTAACAACCATGTAATTTGTTTTCTCCTCGAACGTATAATATGAATTCGGCACACAATCGTGATTCATCAAGGCAAATAGAGGGAACAAGGCACGATATAAGAATTCTTGATTATCATTCGTACGATCCGCGGTCTCATCGAAACCGTTCGTTCTCAATACAGCCACAGTACGATTCATAATCTCAATCAGTTTCTTATCGTTGGGAAATTTCTTAAAACACTTGGCGGCATTACGCACTTCAGTACGATGATTATTATCCAAATTGGCCTGAAGACAATAAACTAAATCTCTTTGTTCTTTCGTACAATTAATGGCTCTAGCCACACACAACAGTCGTATGATAATCGAATTGGCAACATCAGGCTCACAGGGTTCCCAGGACTTGAACAATGCGCAATCTTCTTTGTGTTGCTTCTTCTTGCCGCACAACTGGCAAACGGGTAAACCGCAACCATTGCGACACATAAACTTCGTATCCGGCAACATTTTGTAACATACTGAACAGGAATTTAAGGTGTCCTCTTTACGGGCAGCGGGACCAATCAACAAGGGTATGTCACGGAAAATAATATCACCACGTTTCAAGTTACGACTGGCGAATACACCACGCCCAGCTATTTTCGATACAGTAACCTCCCAGGCAGGATCTTTAACTTTTAAAGGCTCCAAATGCTTTTCTAGCAGCTCACTGGTACGTTTGGGACAAATCATTTTTTAAAAGTAATTTTTTTTTGTTATTAATTTTGTAGGAAATTAAATTATTAAAGTTTTTTTTTTTTTGTTCTTTAATTTGTTGTTGTTTTTTTTTTAATTTATTATAATCGTTGCATATATTTATTGATTTTTGCTATTTGAGTTCAAGCAAAGAGAGATTTTTAAAAAATATGTTAACATCTTACAAAAAAATATATATCAAGAGCGACAATTACGACGAAAAATATGCAAGTAAAGTTTCAGAGCAAATGAGAGCTTTGAGCGATTTAAGTAAAGTCGACATACAACTTCGTTCGATCACAGTAAAGCCTAGCTAAGCATGCAGTAAGACTATGCTGGATAGCACAACAATTACGTATTCCTACGAATAAAATTCGTAAATATTAGGGTAGTTCAGAGTGATATGCATTCTTTGACAGAATTGTTGAATATATAAAGACTAGGACAAGCGATAATAAAAAATTTATTCCGCAAACTAGCACTATGAAGTCGCCGTAGTTGAGTAGGTAGTGTGTTGGCTTATTAGACGAAAAGCCAGGATTCGAGCCCCAAGCCAGATGTCAAGGCAAAATACAAAAAGGATTTCTTCGGCGACTTCCTATCAGCAGATTTCTGGCAAAAACTCTGAGAGTAAATAAAATTGCCATGAAAAAGTTGCTCAAAAAAATCTGTCGTTCGGAGTCGACTTTAAACTGTAGGTCACACCACTCATGTATAAAATTCACACACACAACATAAGTGGTGTGAGAAACTAGGACAAGGTACAATGGCTCAATTCGACCTCCGGGTACTGTACTTGTCTTAATTGACAAGTACACGTCCTCTAACCTAACCTAAACTAGCACTATCCGTAAAATTTTTCAATTCTTATATGCGAGATAACAATAGAAAATTTAATCGCAGTAGTTAGGCATGGTTACTGCATGGTTGAAAATAGGTGTGATAGGGTAGTGGTTAAGCGCTCGATTTCGAGGTCCATCTAGGAATCACTTTGACCTTAATTGAGGATAACATCAACAACACACATCATAGGAAGGTGAGACAGCTGCAATTCTTGGAAAAGACTAGGTCTCAAGCAATAAAAATTTCCTAACCTTTGCGCCCTATACATATCGGCCGAGGGAAACGTCAGGTGGACTTCCTACTATCCTAGGTGCCTTTACAGTAAACCAATCGAGTGTTAAAATGGACAAAATTTAATTACTGAAACGGAAAAGACTGAATCCTGAAAGTGATTGACAATGTATACGACAGCTCTAAGAGATAAAATTCCAAATAATTCAAAGCCATTGTAAAAGAATACATTCCTAAGCCAAAATAACAGGTATCGCCCTAAGGACATACAAAAAATCAAAAAAATGTATCAAAGTAAAGTTAGGTTAGGTTAGGTTAGAGGACGTGTACTTGTCAATTAAGAGCCTGGGGCTCGAACCCTGGCTTTACGTCTAATAAGCCAACACACTACCTACTAGACTACGGCGACTTCAAAGTAAAGTTTAAATGGAAGAAAAAAAGGATTTATATAAGGAAGTTTATTGAATAAAATGTAATAGAAATTCAATGCTTTCTTGAAAAACGTTGGAAAAATTACATTCAGTTTAAAGGCTCATATAATGTGAATTGAATTTTTAAAGGCTTGCAATAGCATTTCTTTTTTTGGGAATTTCTCACAAAATCTATCGTTCGGAAGCGACTTTAAACTGTAGGTCCCTGTCATTAACACACTCACAGCGTAAGTGGTGTAAGAAGCTAGGTTGTAAACCAAACTGAAGGGTTGTAATGACCAATTATATAAATAATCACAAATTATTAACTAACATGCGACATACGAGTATAGGCCACGCCAATTAGGTCTTAAGCTCAGGCCAGACAATTTTTTATCATAAAAATTCTTTTATGAAATATTCAAAATTAAATATTTATACACCATCTACAGTGAGCATCAAAAGAAACTGTACACTAAAGATAAAATTCTAATAAACACCAAACTCAACTTTTACCACTTAAGGAGAGTAACCGAAAAAATTTCACAATATTTCGAAATATTTTTTTTATTTTTTTTTTGTTGTTTCAATTTTAAATATAATTTTAAAATAAAAATAACGGTAATTTATTAATGTATATTTTTTTAATGTACAGTTTCTTTGTACGATTATTTTCACTGTACATAGATCTCTATTTTGAATTTTATTTTTTTAATCCTTTGTCGCTCTTGATATATTTTTTAAAGCAAAAGTAATTTTTTTTTTATTTTTGCGATTAAAGTTATAAGGATAATAATATATAATTTATTTATTTTTTATTCTTTATTCGTTTTTTGTTTTTAACAATAATTTTATTTATAATATTTTTTGTTTCTTTTGTAAACGTTTTTTAAACTAAATTTTTTTGTATTCATTTTTTAGTAAATTTTATTTTTTTATTATTTTTTTATTATTTTTGTTTTTATGTTGAAATGTTTTTCTAGAACTTTAACTAGTTTTAACAATTCAAATTGGATCCATCAGTATATAATAAATTTTCTTTTTTTTATATTTTAATTCACAAATACTTTTCATATTATATTTAATATTAAAATAATTTTTAAATATATTTTTTTTTATTATAAATATTCACTTTTCTCAATTTAAATTCTTTAATTTTTTTTTCAAATTTCTTTTCTTTTTTCCAATTACTTTTTTTCTTATGTTGCACTACACGATCGCTGACTAACTGTCGCCTATTTCCAGCTTACAAGACTTATATTTAAAAAATTTCGTTAAAAATTTCATTTTCGTTTTCGAAACAGATATTCCTTCGATTTTAGTGCAAAAAAAATAAAAAAAAATATTCAAAATCCACCTCTCAGTGGCTCTTCAAATATTTTGCGCTCAATAATTGCTGTCTTTCCTTCTTGCTTTCGTTTTTCTTTTTGTTTTCAATGCGATGGTATTCAGATTGTGTGAAAGCGTTTATGTTGGATACTCTTTTAAGAACTGTTCGGATGGTCTATTCAAAATATTAGCGTTGATGCGATACTAGATTTTTGCAGATTTTTTTTTGTTTTTCTAAAGCAAACCAATCATGTATGAAGCGAACGGATCCTTAGTAATGGATGCGTCACATTCAAATATTGCTTTGCAAATCCTCTTCAAGTTATGGAAAATTTAGTTGCCTCTTTGGAATACTTAAAGTTTGTTTCGCTTCTTTAAAACGAGGCCACAAAATATTACAATTTCTTCGTATCCACACATGCATTCTTGTAGTTTGAAGAGAATCAGCAGCTCATCACATAAATTTTAAAAATTTATCACCGGATAGTCAAAAAAAAGAAATCAAATGCTTCCCACATCTTTTAGCACTTCTCTGGTAAATAAGCCAGTAGGAGAGAAGAGAATACCCCAAGTGATTCGTTGGTCGGTGTACGCCATAGAACCAAAATAAAGAAATACGAAATTTGTAAAACAACAACCACTTACAAGTTAAGAAAACAAATATACATATATAAATAAAAGAGGGTCGTTTTATAAATTTTAAGCACCATAAGTTTATTTTACATTGAAACCTCAAGACCACTTTACAACACAAGATAAATATTTAAAACTTTTATACTCTCTTGCGTGTCTGTCAACGTGTTAACATACATACTTATGTACATAACCCATCAGTCAGGATCTTGCTTCTTACATCACTTATGTTGTGCGTGTTAATTTTATGCATGAATGGCGGAACCTACAGTTTAAAGTTACAATTTCATTTACACTCAAAATTTTTGCCAAAAATCTGCTGTGAGGCAGTCGTCCATAAAACCAATTTATTCAAATTTGCCTGTATAGTAGAGTTCTAATCATATTTCCTGAGTCCAGATTGAGCATTTTCTTCTTAGAACCAGTTTTAAACAAAAATAAGTGAGTGTAGTAATCATACACACATAATTGGTCGTTAATACCCTTTAGTCAGGATTACGACCTAGCTTCTCACACCACTGATGTGCCTGACAATTTTGTTCATGAGTGGCGGGACCTACAGTTTATAGGCGATTCCAAACGACAGATTTATGAGAAACTTTTCATGGCAATTTTATTTACTCTCAGAGCTTTCCGGAAGGAAGTTGCCGAAGAAATACTTTTGTCATATTTTCGTTTTGATGTCTGACCTGGGGTTTGAACCGAGGCCTCATGTCTAATAAGCCAACACATTACCTACTAGACCTCGGCGACTTCACAGTGTAGTAATCACAAAATTTTTAACCAAGATTTTTTGTGCAAAATTTCATTTTTTTAACGCCACCTAGCGTTCTTGTATAACTCGAGATATAACCAATTAACTGACAAGATATTTCGACGCCTCCGTTCTATAACATTCTAAGTCAAAAAAGGGTGACATACGACCACATGTGTATTCTAAGAAGATTTTTCCCTATAACTTCGGAACGGATCGGCGCATCTTAACCAAATTTTGACAGTTTTAAGATAGAGAACGTAGAATTTAATGCAAGAATGCAAGAACATTAAAAACGTTCTAAGTACACTTAAAACGTTATAGAATGGAGGCGTCGATTTAAGGGATAATGTTTGTTCTGATTCGATTAATTCAACCAAAAAGCTTAATTTAAATGCAAATGTGTAATGGTTATAGTGTCTTACTACAATGCCGAACAATTAATATTCGAATCCGGGAGAAAACGACAAACGGTAGTCATATTTTTGGACCTTAAAAATTAAGACACTTCATTCCCCTCAAAATAATCCCTCCAGAAATACTGTAGACCCCTTCACTCCCCAGGGAGGATAGCATCAATAATCAATGTCATTGGAATGGAAGGAAATGCACCTCTTGTGAACATGTAAACTCGACGGGCAAAGCTCCTCATCAGTATAACCAATGTAGAGCTAAAAATATATTTTTCAAAATCTTGTGCAACTAACCTCGTATATAATATTACATATACCAATACAGACAACGAATATGAAATTATTTGGACTGTTTTGACTCAACAAACAACATCACAAATAAATAAATGATCATTAGATAATTAAATTTAATGATGATCATAAATACTACAGGGTTTTACGAAATTAAATATAAAAAACGGGGAAATTGTGATGGACACACTTCAAAGAAAATTTTACTCATATGCAATAATAGCTTCGTACAGCAATAAGTCACTCTAAGTGACTTGATTAAAATTTTTTGTCATATTTATATCGGGTCTTCCAGCAGGGACTTTTGAACTTTGACAGTTGAAAACGGTCATCTTGTCAATTACGGTAACATCAGTTATATTAATTGTCATTAATGAGGTCAGTTTTGCCAAATCATCATGGATGATTGTAGGCAACGACCCGTGTTCGCGAAATGGACTTTGTACAGTTGGCAGCTGAATCTAAATTCCATCGAAAAATTATCTTCAGCGCTGAGATCCATTTGTGGAATAAATTGGTGGCATCATATCAATTTACATGAGCACCAAGACCGTCCAATGCATTCTGAAAAAGTTACTGTTTGATGAGGATTTTGGCTGGCGACATCATTGGTCCATATTTCTATGAGAACTACGTTGAGTAGGGCTCCACTATCAACGGCGAGTATTAAAGGTCGATGATTATAAAATTCTTTTGGCCCTAATTGGTTAACCTGGACACAAATGAATAGGGCTTTAAACTTGTGGTTTCGGGCACAATGGGCATTCTGTACGAACGATTTCAGCTCATGGTGGATATGATATGAAATGGTCACCGAGATCGTGATATTTGAACCCGTTAGACTTTTTCTTGTATGATTATCTTAAGCCACAGGACATAAACCACAGCGGTCCTCAAGAGCAATATAACCCATACCATCGGTCAAATTCAGACTGATTTACCTATACGTCAGAGTTACGTAAAGTATCGAAGCTAAGCTATCGGATTAAGCAGAGATTATATTGAAAATTAGCGTAAATTTTTGGTAACCACTGTACTGGGCAAGTATTAATCATATCTTTATTATTTGGGGATCAATTGTACTAGATTAGTTGCGTCAGACGCTACATAAATGTTAGGCAACTAAGATTTCTATAAAAATGTGTACGTATTATTTCGAAAAATCAAAATCAATACTCAGTACGGTACCACCCTATTTTTCATATAATTTCACGTTTCATTTTCAATTAAAAAATTCTTCATACAATGAAACGTAACGGAAATTGCGTGTAAAAACGAATTGCTGCCAAACTTTTAACGAAAATCGCTGGTAACACTTTGCCTTATGGGTCCATGTACCAGTATATGAAATACGAAGAAAAAATTTTTTTTTTAATTTGCAGGCAAATCAGTTTAATTTTATTTCTTGATTAGAATTTTATAATTCATTGAATAAACGCTTGATTGAAAATAAAAAATTATTTTCATTTCTTTCACGAAAATATCTTTACAAACGAAGAGCAGAAGAGCAATTTTGTTGACGCAAATTTTTTTCCTGAAAGAAAAGGAATTTCAACTACTGAAGCAGTTTCGGGGGTTTTAGGAAAATTTTGAAAAATGTTTCTGCTGCAATATTAATTAAATTTTATATGCAAATTTGTATTTTAAATAAATTCGATTTATTTTTTAGATTTTTTTTGTTTTTGATTTGAAATTAAAATCAAAATATTTTGAAAATTAAAATTTTTTTTTTGAATTTATTGAAATTAAACTGTAATTTAGTAACGGCCATGTACTTATTTATTTAAGGGGCATTAAAAAGAATATTCTGTATACATTCAAATACTTATAAAGTATGTATGAATAGTTTATTGCATTTTTAATTTGTTAAATATTTGAAAAATTCATATAAAAACGGCACTAAATTTAAGGTGAATTATAGAAATAAGTATTGAAATTCAAAATAAAATTTCAAATATTTTTAATTTCCTTTCAAAGTACCAAAAAAAAAATTTTTTTGTCTGAATTTGTATTCTGTTGTAATTCTATGTAAAGGTTGCCAATTAATGTAGGCGTTACAGTTCTAATGTTTTAATAAATAATTTAAATAATAAAGAAAAAAGATTTATTTCTCAGAAAGTGTTAAAATTAAGACCATAGGGAACGAACCTCAGTCTACATAATTTATTAGCATCATGATGGATTGAACCATCACAGTACATCACAACGTTTTAAAGTATGAAATGTAGAATAAGAACCCACCACCATCCACCACAATAATACTAAAAAATTTATAAAAAATTTTATGAATGCCAAAAGTGTTAAAACAAGCCAACTTGTATTCCATAACAGTCTGAGTTCTAATCAGTTATTATATCCCTATACAGGTGACCAAATATGTAAAACATTACTTACTTACTTAATTGAGCATTACGACCTAACTCATACCACCCATGTAATTTTATCCATGAGCGGTGGGACCTACCAGTTTTAAAATAGACTCCTAACGAAAGATGTCTTAAAAAACCTTTCTTTGCAATTTTATTTGCTCTGAGGTTTTGCCAAAAGACTACTGAGAGGAAATTGCCGAATTAATTTCTTTTTTTTTTGGAACCACGGCCTCTCTTCTAAGCCAACACACTTTATACTAGACTAGGGCGAGGTATAGCCAACATACATACATGCATAATTGGTCAATACAACCCTGTAGTCAGGATTACGATCTAGTTTCTCACACCACTTATGTTGTGTGCGTTAATTTTTATACATGAGTGGCGGGACCACAGTTTAAAGTCGACTTGGAACGACAGATTTTTGAAAAACTTTTCATTGCAATTTTATTTAATCACAGAGTTTTAGCCAGAAATCTGCTGAGAGGAAGTCGCCTAAGAAATATTTTTTCATATTTCTTTCAGTTGGAGATGCCTGACCTGAGGTTTGAACCGAGGCCTCACGTCTAATAAGCCAACACACTACCTACTAGACCACGGCGACTTCATATATTGTTTAATTAAACTGAGAGCGCCACCTTAGCATAACTGATTTGGGTTTTATTAAAGGTCCACTTGCAATACCATTGTCTATAATTCCTCGCTGGCATCATCCTGGTATCATCACTATCACCACTTGACTAAGGGAGAAACCATCTGTGGTATACGGACATGTCAATGACAGGTTATGGAACAAAAGCCGGAGTTCGAAAAACGTGAGAATATGGCTGCCTCCCAAAATGTATCAATACAAAGTTTGTATGCAGTTCTACTACTATATATAAACTATGTAGATATGCAAAGTAACAAAACAATGCATCAACTATAAATCCGATGCCTGATTGCTTTCTGACTGCGTTAAAAATACACATTGACCATGTTTTGAAATAGAATACATTGTACATATTTTGTACAGCGGCATTATGAAACACGATACTTTGTTCAAACACAAAACAACTAACATTTTGGAAGGCAGCCTATCTTGATCATTACTTGACTAATTTTGTTGATAATATCTGTGTGCTCAAAAACCTTTTCCTCAAAGCTAGGGAATATGTTCTTCGAGCTACTTTTCATTTTTGTATTGGCAAAGTTGGCATTCATAATGCACCTGAAAGCAGCAATGAATTACATTCGATTTGCGGGCCATCAGTCATTACTTTCTATGTAAAATAGCCTTTAGCCCAAAACAGTGTTTTATTGCTTGGATTGTGGGTACCACAAATGATTTTTTTTTATTTCTAATTTTTTCTGTTCAATTTCCTTAAAAATATTTCATATTTAGCTTTCGTTTCCAGTACAAATGTGTTATAAATCTTTTCAAATCAGTCGTTAAAAATATTACACCCAAAAGGCGTTCATACTGTCCTTCTTCTTGCTGTCCTTCACTGTACAAACATTGTCAAAATGCAAATAATTTATAATGAAAACCGAAATTTGCACATGATTTATGCGCAGAATAACACTATTTATATAATAATTTTTGTTTTTGTTTTTATTTTTGTTTTTAATTTTGTTTATTAAAAATAATTAAATATTTAAGGGGGATTAAGTAAATTATTACACATTAAATTGTAATGCTAATTAAATGCAAAGCAAACACTTTGACAGACAGGCATAAATATAGTAGAAGGGAATGTTAAAATAAATATTTTTATTTACAAAACACATGCATACATATACATACATATTTAGAATTTATAATGCTTTAGCATGTTAAGAGCATATTTATTTATTAAAATATTTTTGTTTTTAGATGCCTATTTACTTGGATAGTCATGCACATGTGTCCATAATCGTGTTATGTGGTGTATCGTCACACAATTTAGCAATTTGGTTTGTGTTTCGCTAAGCCATAGGCTGTTATAAAAAATTTTAATCACCATGTGAAGAAAAATTAATGCCAATATGTGTCAAATGTCCTTGAGGTTTAACAATTATACTGTAAGCATATAAGGAATTGATTGACAACGGGCAGGAAAATATTGAATAGAGCAGAAACCCGTACCGAATTACTGTCGGCAGACTATCGAACAAGCTTAACTGAGTACAAATTAGTATGGAAAACCATAATGACCGACCAAATCCTAAATCAAAAGGTTAATCAACTTTACTGGACTATAGAGACCATAAATGGAGTTGAAGAACATTACATTTGGAGATTTCTGCTTATCACATAACGCTACACACAGTTAATCCCAATTGCATACCGAAACTATGGTAAGAATATTCAATAAGTACTTTAAATCCACCCTGGTTTACAGTATTGTGGCATGTAACGCCGCATCAAAAGATGTCCACACAATTTAAAATTTAGCAATGGGAAGTATTGTCCTGTACCAATTAACAAACTCTTTTGAAAACTGAAATTCGGACTCGTAAGTATCGTTGAATAGGACACCTCCTAAGAATAAAACCAGGAGCAATTTTACAAGCTGCCCCAGATAAGAACCCTCATGGTTAAAACCGTGTTGGAAAACTGGCGAACCCATGAAGAAGTCAGTGGAAGTAGGAAATTAATCTGACTGAATTGAAATCAAACAAAATGTTTGTAATATTTTTATAGTTGCCATGCGTTCCTTATAGGAAATTCAAAAATAAATATGCTTGGCATCTTATAACTTATAAGACGTCTTTGATAAACATTTTTCATTTCATGTCACTTTATTTTTCTTTTACAATTTGAAAAAAAAACTGCAGCTGAAGCAAATCAATTGTTACCAAAGCCCGTATATGTCCCATCAATCATCCCAGGTAAACCATAAAAGTTTGAAATTGATTACTAAAAGGCATTAGTCCATGCAGATTGTTGTCAAGAACTGTGCAATCTCTGTGGGGAAAACTCAAACATTAATTTCAAAATGCTGCCAAGTTGCAGGATTTCGTAAGCAAGAACGCTGTAAAGCGAATGAACTCACGAAGATTATCGGATCATTAATGACAATGAAAATTTTATCCATTACGATAGCTAAACGAAACGTGAGTAATCATACTTGAAGCCTAGCCCATCAACTGAAACAGCGCCAAAGCAAAGAGGGGACGCTTGATAGGACTACAAGGGTCCCCTCTGGTATGATGTATTAAAATCGGTCCAAACGATCAAAGGTAAACTGCATCAAACATAATTGCTACGTTTGAAGTGAGCATTGACAGTTTAGTAGTTTTGCTTCGACTTAGATTTTAAACTTTGCTTCGCACAATTTATTTAAAATAGGCTTCACTTTCAAACAAGGTATACGAAATTGATTTGAAATGTTGATTCCTTTGTCAGGAAGGTAGAGAGAAAATTACAGCTAACGTTGGACAATAGTTTGATTAAGTTTAAGAGGTTCCACAACTGGTCGCTGTAGTAGAGTAGAGTGTTGACATATTAGACATGAGGCCGCAATTTAAACCCCAGCCCAGACATCTCGACCAAAAACGAAATATAAAAAATGTTTTATCGGTGACTTCCTCTTAGCAGTCATACAATCACAATTACGACCTAGCTTCTCACGCCACTTAGATTGTGTGTGTCAATTCGTATTATGGTGGGACTTAGAGTTTAAGTTTTACTCCAAACGACAGATTTTTGAGAAACTTTTCATGGCAATTTTATTTACTCTCACAATTGTTGACAGAAATCTGCTGAGAAAAAGTCGCCGGAGAAATTTATTTATTTATTTATTAATTACAATACAATTACAAATTATATCCTAATTATATACGAGCGAAGTAAATATATAATAAATAAATAAAAATAAATAACAAATTCTAATATATCACTCTTTATAGATCTATTTACCAAGTTATATGCTGTTGAAAACAAATTTAATTATCATTAATCAAATTATTATTCACAATTTTTATTGGAAATGGTGTAACATAGTATATTCATACCATACATTTATAAATTACCACCAAAAAATTATGATTAGTAATGACTTTTTAAATTAAAATTTTAAAAAGAATTTAATTATACTCTCTTATTGTTGTTGTTGTTGTATTTTGAAATAATTTATTATTCCATTCATAATTTTTATTTATTTACAAAATCTAAACAAAATAAACGAGAAAATAATAACAAAGAAAAACAAACAATCAAATGAAATCAAATGTCAAAAGAAATTTTCATTTGAAAAAAACGGACACAAGAGAAAAACAATAAAAATTTGTTTTCCAATAAAGAAAACACACCACGGGTGTTGAAAACAAAATACACAGGCTGTGTGTGCTCATCGAATAATTACAATATGATGACGATGTGATTAACATTAATAATGTTTATCTTTAGAATTAATAATCTTTTATTATTATTTGAATAAAAAAAAGGAATATTTTGATAATAAAACGAGCATGACAATATTTGAAATGTCTGACATTTATTTGTTAGGCATGTGTAAGTCAGATTGTCAGCAAGCAAATCATTACAACGGTGTTAACATATGGTCAAGCTACATATGCAAATATTTAATGAAAATTCTCAACCCTTATCCTTTCCGAGTTGAAAGTCTTGTTGAAATTTGTTTCAAGCATTATTTGTCTGCGTTTGTCTCACACAAATGGCCAATTCTAGTTGCAGACGTTGTAAGACTTTTCATAACCTTTGTTTGCCGATTGTAAGTTTTTTAATTGTTTATTTCTTTCTTTCTTTCTTTTGATTTTATTGTAGTTGCTATAGTTATTTTTAAATACAATTATAAATTTTAATTCTATTATTTTGTTTTTTTATTTTTGTTGGTGTTTATTTGATTAAAACCATTTTAATTGGTATTCGTCTGATGGGCTCTTCAAATTGTTTATAAATCGTTAACAATAAATTCAATTCCGTCTGAAATACGTGAATATTTTTATACACAAAAAAAAGATCAAAGCATAGTCCGAGTCAATATTAATAATTTTCCATTATTTATATTAATTTAATTACAAAACTTAAGAAATTCATTAATTATCTATGCGTTGTTGTTTGTGCAATTAATAAATAATCAAAATGTTGCAAAAATTAAAGGAAAAAAAAAACAAAATTTTTTTGCTTTTGAATGCAAGTAATCCATATGTAAACAATTTAGCAATCCATATGTAATTTGAAATTTGAAAGTGAATATTTATTTAATTCAAACGTAAATTGCTTACACCAAAGCACAAATATTTCTGAATTTTTCGGAAACCAATAGTTTGCGAAATGCTTCAAATAATCATACCACCAACATTTGATTCAAGGCTGCTGCTTTATATAGCATTTGACAACAGTTTCATACGCTCAGATCTATATTTGATCAAGCAATGGCCTGTAATACCTACTGTATATATGTACATATGTATATCGTTTACAAAACTTTAATATTTTTATCGTTCTCTTTTGATTTCTTCAGGACCCTATCCATCAGTGAGAACCACACCCATTGTTAAGCAATGTCTGAGTTTCTTTGTCTCAAAACTAGTAGAGTGAAGGAACTTTTTTAGGCACAGATTTTTCTATGTAAAAGAGAACAAATGGTTATAGACCTTCGAAAAGACTGAAACATCATGTCTTTTGATGCCAGCTACAACCCAGATGTTTCTGTAACTCCTTATACAACGAGATATAATCCATTGACCTGCCTTTCAGTCTAGCTTAAATTATTGTTTTAAGATAAAGTAATAAGAGAGGCTACATATTCTTTTAAGAGAAGGACCAGTCTGTGGTATACGGATATGTCAATGACTGATTATTGGACAAAAGTCGGAGTTCGAAGAACTTGAGAGTTTATTGGACAGGAAGTAAAAAGGACGGGATATAGCAACTCTATGTGACAGTCAGGCCGCAATCCAACCACTAAGGTCATACAGTTTCTTTTTCTTTTTTTGAGATCAACTCTCACAAAATGACGCCTATTCATTGCAGTGCATTGTGTGTAGAATTCAGGAAAAAGTCGGACAGGATTACAACCGAGCTCCTCACACTACTTATGTTGTGTGTATTCATTTTATATTTGAGTGGCAGAACCTACTGTTTAAAATCGGGTCCGAACGACATATTTTAAAGAAGCTTTTCATGGCAATTTTATTTTTTGCCAGAAGTCTGCTGAGAGGAAGTCGCCGAAGAAATTATTATTATAGTTCGTTTTGTTTGAGATGTGTGACCTGAGGAGAGATTCTTCTTCTTTGTAATAATTCTCACTTTCTTATTTTTATTGTGATTAATCATATATAATGTCAGACAAACAATCAGGCAATCACAAATAACAAGAGACGCTAGTGCGAATCGAACTCATGGCCTCGGCCATAAAGTTCAGCACACCAACTAGACCATCGGGGCATCAGGAATAGTGTTGTCTCTGCAGTATCCTATTATATGGGAATTCAAGTGTTTATCAAGCACTAGGGATATGTAGTTATCTTTACTGATAAAAAAACAATCACATTGAATTTGGTCAGGGCAACAGTTTAGGGGAATATCTTTATAGGGATACCCGTACACAGATTGAGGGCAGTAAAGTTGGTTCCAGTACTCTGTAACACCTCTACATAACAGTAAATAATAATAAAAATTTAAATTAATTTATATAGAAGGCCTTGGTAGTCCAACAAGCGATGATGGACTACTCTGCCAATAACAAAGTTATGGTTTCGATTTTTACCACAGATTGTGGCCGGTTATGCTTTAGAGAGCATATAATCGCAGTATAGAATATTATTTTTTGAATTCCTATGTAATTAAGAAAAAAACAATTTAAATTAAATAATGAAGCTCAACAGATTTTGGCTAATTATTTCAATATTGATGAAGAATTTTACTGTCTTGTTTAAGGGACTATTAACTGAGTTATAAGTCATTAAGGAAATTAATTATACAGTGATGATCATACATTTCAAATCATCAGTTGTTGGCCATTGTATCTACGTACGTATACTTGAAACGAATTTGTTAACAAAATAAGACAAAAAATAATAATAAAGAATGAATAATTAAAAAAACAAAAGACAAATTTCTGTCGCATTTAATCAAAATAAAACGATTTGCTGGCATAGAAAATATTTATTTTTTCTTCTTTTATGACATAAAAAAAAATTGAACATGAATCGCGGCATACGACATGATAGATATTCTACACAAGCGAACCGTTTAAATACAGCTGTTGGCTAAATTCTTCTAATTTGTGGGTGCAATTGTTCGAAATTGTTTTTTTTTTTACAATAATTTCAGCGATTTTAATTGTAAAAAATTTCTTTTTAATTAAAATATTTGTTGTTTAAATGAGAAATCAAATAATTTTAAAAAAATGTATAGCATGGGAGAGAAAAGTTAAGACTACATTGAAGGCAAGATAGTAAAAATGTATTTGGGAGCAGTCATGGTCTGTAGTATTTCATTGGCAAATAAACTTCAATTCGATGTCTATCATATGCCTGAATGAATGAGTACTTTTGCCCTCTAGAGTAGTAGGTTGAGTAGCTTTACAATAAATTTCAAGTCGCTTGTCAAATTGAAGAATCGTATTCTAGTTTCCAACGAATTACGTTCAGTCGAGGTTAATGTTGACATCATAAAATACAGTGTAAACGTTTTCGTTTTAATTTCATTAATTATTCAATGTGTTGTATTATTTTATTAAAATTGAAAATAGTTTTTCCATTGAAATTTTTATTTAATTGTTCAAAAATAAATATTTTTATTATGTACACGAACGTATGTATGAAAACATTAATTTAATGTAATAATGTTTTAGAGCATTGAACATTTATGGAAATTTAACATGGACGCATTTAAAAACAAAACAAGTCGCGATGATTGATTGCAATACCCTACTTATTTAATAGACAAATCCGAATAACTGGAAAAGAGAAGAATTTTTTAGGCCACCGGCTCACTGAGACACGTACCATTCGAAGCGCAAAGGTAACCCCAGGAGGCTATTTAGCGAAGAGGCGGATAACGTCAAGGACTTATCTAAGCTTAAAAAATCACTATCCAAAACTCCCGTCCAAGCTGAAGAACTAACGGATGATTCAAGCAATCAGATTAAAACAGCAGAGAAATCTCTACACTGACTTCCCCAATTCATCAACGAAATCATCATAGGCATGTGGAACGGGAAACAACGCTATAAATATGTATATATACGGCTGAAAAAACGATTAAAAGTTTTTCTCCTTTCAAGGCAGCGGGGCCCGTTGGAATTCACTGTTCAAACTTGTCATTAGAAAAGAATTGGGTTTATAAGCAACCCTGACAAAGGTAGCTATGCGACCCAAAGACTTTTCGTCCGATTAGCCTAATCTCAAAACAATGGAGCACGTTGTCGATGCCACGTTGAAGAACAAAATATCTAATGAAGAATCTGAAGAACAGTGCTCTATACGATGCACTGTATGCCACTGTATACAGTGGTTCCGACATGACAAAGTATATTCTTTTGCAATGTTGAGGGAGCCTTCAATAATGTCCAAACCGATACAATAATCCAAACCTTAGACAAGTTCCAGGTACCCCAGGTCCAGATTGGCTAGATTGATCACATTGCTATGGAATATATGGATTAATTGCAGTGCATACAACACAACCATAAGGGACAATGTAAAGGGAGAAGCACCCCAGGGAGGCATACGTTCACCTCTCATGTAGATCACCACTATTCATAGTCTTTTAAGGATATTAACCATCGAAGGACTTAAAACAGTCTGTTATGCAAAGGACGTGCTAATACTTTTGAGGGTAAAGAATTCGAACCATGTATGCAGTACAACGGAATACATGCTGAACACAGCTATTAGGTACTACCAAGAGTCTCAATGTGAATCCGGATAATACCGAAAAATAGGTTAGTTTGTTCTCCCTTTCTTGACAAATAGATTAGGAGATATCCAATTAGATCAAACACTCACCAGTGATGGTGAGTTAAACTTATCATATAAAATGTTATAAAACTAAACTTTAAGGACAAAATGAGGTAGAATTAAAACTCACCACCAGAGGTGAGTTTGACATAAGCCGCCTAATATTTTAAAAAAGTCCAAAAGTAAATACATTCTTGAAATTTTTTCTGTAATGGATAAAAATAAAGTATCATGAAATTCACCACTAGTGGTTAACTAGGTTTAAAATTCAAAAAATTATTTAAGTAAAACTATCCATAAAAACTTAAATTTAAGTTTAAATCATTTTCAATAGCAAATGTTTTTTAATTTACAAGCATGTTCAGAGACAATATATACAGAATTTGTTTTCATTGGTTTGAAATTTTTTAATTCTATTTTTAAAAATTTTTTTTATTTTTTTTTTTAATTTTTTTTTAATTTTTAATGCAAAATCACGTAACAAGTGCATGTGTTGATTAATGCTAAAATTTACAAAAATCTCACAGTCTTTCTACATTGTCGTTTTGAGATTTTATTGATCATTTTGTGGATATATTAAAGACAAATTTCTTCCAATAGCGTAATAAATTCGCAATTAATATCACGTAAAAAAATTGATTTGCATGTATTTCACGAAAAAGGGTGTAGCAAAAGTGGTGATAAATAAATTTAAAAAAAATATTTTCTTTGTCTTTAAAATGCTTGCCGTTTCTTTAGTTTAACAATATCGATTAACAATTTCTTGTAAACATTTAAACCACCCTTTTATTTTCAATTTTATTGATAAATTCAATAAAGCATGAAGGTTATTTTTGCTTCTTTCGTTTTCGTATGTGTATTTAAATTAAATGGAAAAAAATATTTTAAAACGATTTGTCATGTTCGTAAATTTAATTGACAAATCGAAAATTATTTTATTTTAAATCTACCATAAGCGAAAAGAAAATATAATGCTTGAAAACCAAAGATTTTTTATATTTAAAATAACCTTCAAAATATTTTAAAAATGAAATAATTTTTTAAAATATATTCTCAATATTTCATAAAATATTTCTAAAACCTGTGCAATATGTTTGGGGTCAAGTATTTTTTTTTTATTACAATACAAGAAGTAAAATTTTAGCCATAGAACTTATTAAAAAGTTTTCATTTCATTAGAAAGTATTGAAATACATGCTTTTTTAATAAAAATTTACTTAATATATTTATAAATTTACTACAAAATATCGAAATTAATTCATATATTATGGAAAAAAACATATTTTTTAATTCTTCTTTATTTTTCTTTTAAAATTTCATTAAAATTCAGAAAATTACTAAATTCAACACAAATTTCCATTCATCTGTATTTATTTACCTTACCGCCACTGTTTATTTCGTGGTATATTCATTTCTCATTACCTGCGAATACAACCCTGTTTTTCATACAATTGGTACTTCTACCCATCATGTGGTGGCGTTTAATCAATAACAAAAAACTCAATTGACAGCTCACAAATTCAGTCTTTATTTTGCGTCGCCATTTTTCATGAAAATTTGCTGGAAAAAAGTGAAAAGTTCAAAGAAAATTCCTTCAAACTTCATCTAAATAAATAAAATATAATTTTAAACTATTCCCATACGATCCACAATGGATAAAAAGTCAAAAGAAGCCTTAAGACGTTATAAGAAGTCACGGCAAGCC
Organism: Sarcophaga carnaria; assembly: GCA_958299815.1. Classification (NCBI taxonomy): domain Eukaryota; kingdom Metazoa; phylum Arthropoda; class Insecta; order Diptera; family Sarcophagidae; genus Sarcophaga; species Sarcophaga carnaria. The sequence continues at coordinate 153,849,981 of OY283149.1, forward strand.
CAATCGAGCAGCGATAGCAGCAGCAGCTCTGATTCTGACTCGGGTTCATCAAGTTCATATAGCAGTTCAGACAGTGAGCGACGACACCGTCATAAAAAATCACGGCAATCGGGTGCTATAAGACGTTCTACTAGCTCCAGCGATGAGAGGCATAAGCGTGAGAAGCGGGATCATTGCCAAAAGAAGCTGGAGGCTAAACGTAATCACTTAAAGCGTAAGTTGAAAGAGGCCAAGCTAAAGAAAAAGGCCGCAGCTGCAGCGGCTGCTTTAAGTGGACATTCGCATAGGGCTCTGTCGCCGGCCACCCAAGCAAAATTAAAAAAATTAGCTGAGCGCAAACATTTAAGGGCTGCCAGCAAGGAACGTCGTGAAAGGGAAAAAGAAAAACATCGTGCCGCTTTAAGAGAACGTGAACGTGAGCATCATCGTGCTGGCGGCAGCCGTTCACCCACTAAAATAACTAAAATACGGATACATCAAGATGTCAAGAGGCAAAAGTCTCCTCCTCGCATGCACCACCAACTAATGTCGCGCGAGAAAATAATCATACAGACGAGAACTCGAGACCGTACTCCTTCAGCAGAACGCGAAAGGCTGCGTCATGAGCATAAAATGCGTCATGAAGATATGGCCAGGGAACGTGAACGTCGTGATAGAGAAGCTGCCCGTGATAAGGAACGCGCTGAAGCATTGGCTCGTTGTCAGGAACGTCAGCGCGAGCGTGAACGTTTGGCCCGTGAAAAACTTAGACGTGAAGAAGAGGAAAAATATGGTAAATCTACCGTTTCAGAACGTTTACTGCCACGCGTTGTTGAACGTGATATACCTGTACGTGGTTATGACCCGCGAGAACGTTCATTGGAAAGAGCTAAACGGGAAATGGATGTCTATGAGCATGGCTACATAAGAAAACATAGAGGAGAACCCGACTACGAAGATGGTAAGTAAAATTGTTAAGAATCGAATTATCATGTCGAGTCTAAATGTTTTAATATTTCGCTTTCAGAGCCTGAACGTCATGGTCACTTGGATCGTGAAGAATTGCTAAGAGAACGTGAATACTTAGCCCGCCGCCGAGAATTAAGTCCAGGAGAATATGTTGGCCCCAGCAGTAGCCGCATGCGTGGTGATCCGCGTGATCTGTATACTGAAGAGGAACGTGAACGTGCTTATAAACGAACCTATTTGGATGATGTACCTCCACGTGGTCATCCTATGAATCGTGAAGCTTGGCTAGCTGAACGAGAACTAAGAGAGCGCGAAATGCATGAGCACCCACGTGATTATCGTGACATAGAGGCGGAACGTATGTATCCAGATGAAAGAGAGCGCTTGCCTCCACGCGAAGGACGTGAAAGACCGCCATTTGTAGGTAGACCAGGTCCAGAGTGGAAACGTAACGATTGGGGATCACCTAGAGAACGAGCAGACTGGCAAGGTGATGAAGGTGGACCACCAACTACAAGTCGCGGTATGGGTTTTGTAGGTGGTCCAAAACGTGGTGGAGGAGTGGGTTTAACTGGCAAAATTCCTCCTTTAATACAGCAAAGAGAACAACGACCGCCATCAGAGCCCGATTGGGATGCTGAAGAGGGTCAAATCGATACACCCAAAAAGGCGGATGGTACTCCTAAACGTGACTGGATTGAACATGATCAAAGAGAAATGCCAATTAGTCGTGATAAGCCCGTCGTTGGTGGCCGGCAATGGGGTCCTAATGAATGGCGTGAAGGTGAAGAAAATGCTGGTCCCAGTAGTGGTTATCAACGTGGACCACCAGGGCCTATGTTGCATCATCCACGTGGAGAAAGAGGTGGACGTGGTGGTTTCCGAGGTCGCGGTGGCCATATAGATCATGGCGAACGTATGCCCGGAGGTCATGGTTTTAGGCCTCATCTTCCCCCAGCTTTAATGAATCTACCCGTACCACCACCAGGCCCTTTCCATGGTCCAGGACCCATGCCCCGTTTTCCCAATAAAAGGAATATGACCTACACCAATCCGAATATATTGAAAAAGCAACAGGCCGCTTTAGCTGCAGCCAAAGCAGCTGCCCAAGCTAGTGCAGTTGCCGCAGCTACCACAGCTGTGGCGGCTGCCAAAGCCGCAGCTCAAAGTGCTGCCAATGCCACCACAAATCCTGGTATTTTAGGACAAGTTAGTAGTAATCGTCCTCAGATGACTGACGATAAACCAGAAGCAGGTGAAATTGTAGGAGAAAATGAACAGAAAGAAGAAACGTCATCAGCAGCCGGAGAAGCAGCAGAACAGAAGGAGAAGAGAAACAGTGGCGAATTAAGTGAAATTAGTGACAGTGATGACGATATACTCAATAAGACCGAGAAAAAAGCAAAACTGGAAAATGAAGATTCGAATTCCCAATGCAGAACAGAAAATAAAGACACTACAGAAGATAAAGGTGACGAAGATGAAATTATGGACTTTGAGGAAATTTCAGACGGCGAACTGGAAGAAGAAAGGGCAGCCAAAGGTGAGTTTTTGAATTGAATTGAAAAGAATTGATTTGAAATTATTTGCTTTTACTGTACAGGCGTGGGCGATGCATTGGGTGTGGATTGGTCTTCACTGGTAGCAGAAACCAAACGTGTGCCCTCGAATCAAGCCACAACAGCCAAACAAAAATGGCAAGCCCATCGTATTATTCTAGATGTTGGCATATCGATGCGTATGGCTGGCGAAGAATACGCCAAGCGTTTACTCAATGAAGCCAAACAGCAATTAGACGAAGAACTTAAAGTGGAGAATGTTAAAACCGAAACAAAAGCCGAAATTAAAACGGAAATTAAAGATGAGGTCTCCTCTTTATCAACCTTAGATGAAGATTCTCAGGCTACAGCTCTTGAAAATGAAGACAGTATTTCAGATGTTAAACCTAAAGAGGAAGAGGTGGATGATAAAAAAGATGTTAAGCCCTTGGCAGAAGAAATTCCAACAGAAACATTTAATGTAGACTCGTTGCCACCTCTAGCTTGCATGCAAGTTTCCCAGCGTAAAATGGAAACAGAAAGACGGCAATTAATAACAAATGCCTGCGGTATTAACAGTCGAGCATTGAGTGCACGCCAGGACCTAAAACTGCGTAGACAATTATGTGGCTTGCCTGCTCGAGAATGCGAACTAACACGCAATATACCACAGACTAGTGACAAACTGAAGGCAATGGCATTGGCAGCCTTTCAAAGGACACTACAGGTTAAGTAAATTTCTAGCTAATCTTCTAAGAAGTGTGTGGAAAACTGCAAAGCATGCAATTTCTTTCTTTTTTTTATTATAATTATAAATAAATAGATAGTTAAGTTATTAGTGGTTACATAAATTAATTAATTAATTAATCTGATTAATATATACAAACAACAATAATGGATTGTTTAACCCTTTAATGGATTATGAAGTTGAATTATGATGTAAAAGATAATAGAATGACAAACAAACAAACAAACAAAAAACAGTAAATATTACTCAAAAGGGGTAAATTAAAGAAGAACGGAACGGGTTTTATTCACAAAATGATGGATGGATGAATTCCTAGTGTTTTGTTAGAAATCTAAATAAGAAAGAGACAGAGAAAGATAACCCACTATTTTAATTTGTTATTCTTATTTGAATTTGTTTACCTTTTATTAGTTTCTCATAATTTAAGTGCTAAAGTTCTTTAATTTTAATGCATTTTTTTGTAACATGGTTTTAAAGGATTTCTCTTTACAAACAGAATAATATTACAACAGATAATCAATTTTCGTGTGTAGAATGGAATCAAATGTTATTATTTTTCTTATTTTAATTGTTGATGTGTTTTTTGTAGCGTTAACCAAGTGCAAGACAAAAAAAAAACTTGAGTAAAATTTCAATCATTTTATTGAGAATCCAAACAATTGAAATCTTTGCTCCAAGTAGTTTGCCTTTTAGATGATCTTACGAATATTTTTATGGTGGTAGTACTACAATTCTATTCCTTTTTTATTTAATTTTTTTTTTTTTTTTGTTTTTAATTTTGGAAGTTTCATTAAATTCATTTTTAATTATGTTTTTCGCTTTTATTAACAACATTTGTCTTTATTTTGCATTTAGGATACTATTTGTGGATCTTAATTTTTATGTCTACTATTGCCCTGTTCAATTGAAATCATTTAAATTGTTCAGAATACCAATTCAGACTATCCAAATACCTACCAATTTCAGACTATCCAAAATTCATGTGAAAAACATTAAATTTTTAAAGTTATTTTCAATAACGTTCTCGATTAAATTAAAGAAATAGGCAGTTAAGGCTTATAACCCCTGCTCAGTATGTTTTTTGTTAAAAATTTTAATAATTTTGAAAGTTAATTTTAAATCTTATCAGAAGTTATAGATAAAATCTCCATGAAAAAAATGAAAACGTGCAATAAATTATAAATACAAGGTCCTAAGGACGTCTGCAGAAAATGTTTGACTTGGATTTCCAGTTAGATGAAGGTATGAAATCTCAACATAAAATTGCTTTATGGTGTCATCATAAGAAACTGGGATGAAAACTGAGCGATATAAATATCGCGATAACGGGCTCATACAAAAGATTCATAATACCACTTATATTTTTCATTGCACATTAATTTTAAATGGATTTGAAACGGCCGTCTTATAAACATCAGCATGCCTATAGGAATTCTAACAAGGATTGTCTTTGTTTGTTCGACATTTTTTTTTAGCTTAACACGTAAAACCAATCTTCTTCATATTTTCCTCACAACAATAAAATGTTAAAAAATTTTCAAAGACGGCTGTCTGTGTGGTTTTCAGAAATGCAGCTGTTTTGACTGAAAGTCTGTGATATTATTTACAAGGCTGTTACTGAAGCAGACCGTTTCACATCGCTGTTAAATATTTGTTTGTCAAAACAACGCATATTTCAGTAATGCTCGCGCAGCAATATATACAACGAGAGAAACGAAGCACAGTTCAATTCGTTCCCACTACAATCTGATCTACGCTCCGGGATTACGCGACTACTCATCAGCTAAGGATTGTCAACCCAGCGAAAGCTGTTTCAACGATAGAAAAGAAGCACAGTTCAATTAATGAATGTCCTGATAGTCTCGTACTAAAAAATTAACTGCAATCGTACAGAAGAAAATGAAAGAGTCAATAAGGCAGTTCGCTCTTACAGAGGCAAAGATGTTACAACACTTACTTGTTGGCACTGACCTAAAACATTATTTTGTGATGAAAAACTGTTTAAAAAAACTTAAATAACCAAAATGATCGTTAAGGTTGAGACGCAAATCAAATAACAATTTAAACAATAAATTTAAATAAAAGAATGTGGCCGTATTAATTATCACTACCACAGGAAACTAACCTCTGGTAAGCAATGAACAGGGTCTACAAATAAACAAATGAATTTTAAATGATGTGATGATAATACATGGACAAGACTCGAAACCATCCAATGAGAAAACAAGTAATTTTAGAAAAATATTCTTCACAAAAATTTACACAAAACTACAAATATACAATGAATCGAATGCTTTATACAATCCAAACAGGAAGCCACAGTATCATATAAAAAAGTATGAGCACCAACGTGTAAATATTTCCTCGTGAACAAAATAACAACAGACATCAGGCGTACATTCTCCTCAAGCAGTTTCAATGCTATCATCCCCACTAAAGGCAACTAAAAAAGAGAAAACAATATTTCTCCTAATGTGAGCTCAGTTATTAACACTCCACTGAAACCTAGCATAGGTTATAAACACAATTTCAATATAGAACGATCAGATAGAGTTGCAATTGTAGATTCTTTTTTAAATATTTTTTTCTGTTTGTTTTTATTTTAAATCAAGTGAAATATTTCTATTATGTTTAGCAGGTAAATGTTATATCATAACTTATAAAACAGATTTTAGACGTTAGGAAAACTGGGAATATTGTTAGACAGTAAAATAAAAATAAGAAAACAAAAAATATGAGAAGAATATTTAACTTATAAAACTCTAATTAAAGCTATAAATTATAAAATGTACTAAAGCTGGTTAACAACTATACTTTAAGTACATTTTATAAAAAAGTGTATAATAATTTTCTGTAAATTCTAAATATAATTAATTAATATATTCAAAATATCCTCTTTTGTATTTTGTTCTTTGTTTCTCTAAACAATTAATTTCATTCAAATTTTCATTGAAATTGTAAGGGTGTGTAGCTGTGTGGCATTATAATTTTTCTTTTATTATTTATTTTTATTTCTTCTATTGATTTAAGATGGCTTTTTCTTTTAGTTTAATTAATTAATTAATAATTATAACATTTTCTTTTTTGTTTTGTTTACGGGTGTTTTTGTCTTCGGTTGTTTTTCTTTTCTTTTCTACAAGTTAAATTTTATTTTAGGCCTCAATAAATTGTTTCAAAATGTTTATTTAACATTTCATGTCATTAATATGTTTGTTGTTATGTTAATATTTATATTATTTAGTAAAGATTAAATATTTTCCTTCTTTTTCTTTTTTAACTCATTTTCTTTTAATGTTTTTTTATGGTTTTTTTTCTTTTTGTTATTATTTCCTTTGTTTTGTCCTGTTGTGTTTAAATAAAATTATACTGTAAATGTGGTCAATTCAATGAAGGTATTCGCAAATTATGCCAATTTATTTCAATATTTGGCCATTTTGTTTGTAGGCATGTCATCATGGGATTTGAAACACAAATCGATTTTAAATCACTCTCCAATAAGATGGCAGAACCTTTACAGTAGTGTACCTAAAAAAGAAAACATTAAAGAATATACAAAAACGTCTCTTTTCTTATGCCATTGATGTTACCTTATTTCCTTCATTTGATCCTGGTATACCATTATAGTGCATTAGATCGAAGGTATCAGGTGTTGAACGTTTTTCCAAGGGAAAAAATTCATCCATAAATGCATTTAATAAGATAATGCCTAATCCTTCAGGATCTAAACGTCTCTGCATAATATCAACACTAAAAAAAAGAAAAGAAAATTCATATTAAATGATCATTAGGCAAATCTAGGTTAACAAAATAAACAACTTACTATTCAGCTTCACTGACTAAATCTAAAGCGGCTAAAACGTCTTGTAACACAGGTGTGGGTATAAAATTATTACCATCCGGATCATATGACTTGAAAACACGGCGGGCTATTTCTGAAGGTGTTTCCGGTGAAACAAGCCTCTTTTCATTACTAAATAACACTGTAATTAAATTTAAAAACGAAAAAATTAATAATAAACCCATAATATACTTGCTTTGCATACAAACTTACCAGTTAAATGAGTTTCTGAACCCATAACCCATACCGGGTTACGTGGATTCTTATAGAACGAGCCCACCGTACAGTAACGCATTTGTTCCATTAGTGTTATAAAACCGATATCACTTTGCTCATTGATGCCCCTCAACTTTAAGCCACCGACATCTTGATCATTATCCCAAACGTGGGCCACAGCTCGGCCTGTCAGCATTAAATTTATCAATGCCTGCGATCCATAGCCATAAGTGTTATGAATCAATGGTTCAGAGGTATCCGACAATTCTGAATTAACATTTTCTATACCTTTTGTCAGTAAGACCGTGTACATAAACAGCAGCACACCATATTTAGCCGATAACACTTCAAAATTCATGGAATAATATTTCTCTACCTCTTCGATGGTATTGAAATGCACCACCTGCAAACGTTTATGATATTCATCGGGCGATACCTCTTCTGTCGAACTATAAGGTACAGTGCCCGCTAGATCACCAGCCACACTCATGGCTGCTGCCTCCTCCGCCGAAGTATCATCCATAAAGCCATCGGTATTCAAATTTGCCTCATCATTGGCCGCATCTGCGGCAGAGGTTGCTGTTGACGTTTCTTTGGCTTCTGAACACTGTTCAACGGGTAGTGTGACTATACGAAGACGTGAGGCTTTACATTTGCTCAATATAGTACACAGAGCTTGTATTAATAAACTTTTACACTTATCCGGTGTAAGCTGAAAAAGTTTAAAAAAGAACAAGATATTTTTAGTTGAACAGCACTTTGTCGGTATTTTATTTACATCTTTGAGACAATGACCAGGTGTATCCATAATTAAAATCTTTAATATATAGGCTTGTACAGGAGCAATCACAGCACAGGGTCCACCTTGTTTTTGTACCAAAGCGGAGGGTTCCTCATTACTAAATTCAAAACCTAAAAGAGGGGAAAAAAATTATTGTGATATTAAATAATTTTATATTATTGGGGGAAAAAGAAAAAGAATTGTTTGGAACAACATGAACGTGATTTTCACAAAAATTGTATTTGGAGTTGCAATAAAATCGATCGATTTCTGAAGCTGACAATTACTAGACATGAAAAGTGGTCAACCAGCTTTCAGCTGACATAATCAATAGGCAAATCAAAATTTACTATAAGTAAACTTCTGTAGATCTGTGGGTCTGAGGAGGAGGAGGAGGAGGATGAGACTGTCTTTCAACACATGTGCCAGTGCCCTGCCGTTATCATAAAGCGACGGAGGTTTCTGACCCCTACTTATTGACATCCTTGACCGAGCTCTCTAATATAAATATTATTGCAATAGCAAGATTTATTTTAGACCCGAGATGGTTTTCTCTAGGGAATGTTTTACCTCCAAATAGAATTAATTGTGGTATAACAACGGGCCTAAATACAGGCCTTCTTTAAGGGAGTTCGCCATCTCTCAAGTTTTTTTTGTGTGTTTTATAGAACTGGCGAGGAGTATGATTTGCCAACGACTGTTTCGCTACCCTCAAAAACCTTAGTCGAATCCAAATTGTCAACAAATGGACAGCCTCAAGGGTTGAGATCAAAAAAGCTGGGCGGAGTAATTTTTCATTTAAAAAATGTTCCCATCAAGATCGCACTCTGCAAATCGATTGAATATAATATTTTTATAGCGATAGTGTATTCAATGAGAGGTGGTTATTCGGTTCTAATAAGATCATTTCATTTAACAAAATAATAAATTACATATGGTTCTGGTGCTACAGAAAAATATTGACGTCACGCTTTTAACCTGTCTGGCTCACAATCCAATTGGAATTTATAAAGGGAATGGAAGCAATAATTCTTTTGTCAAGTTTTTAAAAGCCAGAAGTAATTGCATCATAGCATCGTATTAGAATTCAGATACAGCATATAGTATTACCAACAATAGTTTTTATTCCCAATATGATATGTGTTCTTATTATTTTTAATTTTCGAATTCATTTGAAATACATTTTATCAGACTTTTGTGGTTTATATACATATAAACAAGATGTATTCATAAATACAAATTCCTTAAGATTATGCATTTAGATGATCACAACTGTATTTTTTTTATACTTTAAAGATTAATTAATAAACATACAAATTATTGTTTTTCATACAAGAAACGTATTCAAACGTATCGAAAACATGCTGTCAACTGTATAGTTTCGAAAAGCATAAACATCAACTCGATAAGATCGATTCAAAATAAATACAAAAAAATTCTAGCAAAAAGTATAGGCAAGAAGTATTGAGCAAAAGATACTGCAATTGCTAGACATGATGACTAATCTTCCAAAGTATTTCAAAAATGTTTATTAAAAATAAACAAAAGAACAGAGGATAAAGAGTAGAAGGCAACAGTAATCATCACCAAACATAAAGACCCAAATTTGGGCGGAGAGAGCAAGAGAGAGTAGAGCGTTACAGCAGCAGACTGCCAATGTTACATATGATACAAGATCGTGTTACAAAATACAGTAATAAGATTGATAGGAAAACAAAAAAACACAAACTTATGTATTGAATAACGGTATGTAAATAAATAAAAGACACTGGGGAATCAACTACTACACACACTTATCATCTGATGGCTGTACGATGGGTGTGTATGTTTATGTGTTTGCGGCTATTATAATACAAAACACAGTAGAATGCTTTGCATACAATCACATTCCATATAGTATTGTTGACTGACCGAATGACAGCCAGACAGACTAACCACCCACCTTGAGACCAGCGTCGAAATACATCTAAACGTATGGCTGGCCCCCATAATAAATTGCGTATTTCTTGTAATTCGCGCGCATCCTTGGCCGTTGTAATTGTTGAGGGATTTAAACCAGCACTACTCCCACTTGTGCTAGCCTGTTGTAGTTGTTGCTGATGCTGCTGCTGCTGCTGCTGATGTTGATGTAGATGTTGTTGCTGCTGCTGCAGTTCTACAGCGCTGACAGCAGCTGCTACTGTTGATCCAGCTGCTGCTACCATTGAGGAGGCTGCTGCATTCTTGGCTTTGGTTGAGGCACTGTTTGTATGTTCGCCCATACTTTTTCGTTTTTTTACACACAATTCTCTTAAAATTATTTTATCTTTTTGTCGTTCTATTCACAGTTAAACAATAAAATGTTTTTATTTATAAAATTTTTCTTCTATTTCCTTTCCATTCGCTCATTTACTCAGATTCGTTAAAGAAAAAAATACAATTTTTTTCCAATTTCACTTTTTACTTCATTTCATACACAATTTTTTTTTCTTTTGTAGTTATTTTTCTACAATTTTATTGGTTAATTTAGCAAATTTTGTTTAACAATTAAATGCTATTGTTAAATGATTTGCCAATACTTTTGGCAGTTAAAATTGGTTTAATTCGTTTATTATTTGAGATTTTATTTAATTTGTTCGTTTAGTTTTCTAACACCCGTATAAGAAAATGCACACCACAGCAGAAAAGTAATGGGAAAAAATTCATGAAATGCAATCAGTTGTCAAATGTTCTATAGCAGCGTTGAAAAATTCAGTACTTTTGTATTTTTTCAGTACTTTTTTTCATTTCACAAATACCGCAGTACCCCCATCAAGCTTTCAGTACATTTTTCATCAAATTCGTTTTTGTTCGTTCAAAAAATAAATATATATTTAATAAATATTCGCACGTTTGAAAACAAAAAACATGTGTGTCCGATGCTGGTTTGGATAGAAAGAAAAGTAAAAAAAAATATTTTTTTTAATTAATAAAAAATTATTTTTTTTTAGTTTTTTTTTAATTAATTTTTCTTTTGAAGTGTGAATTCACCAGTTGTGGTGAGCTTTTTTCACAAAATGTGGTGAATTTTATCCGGTGTGGTGAATAAAATCGAAATTCACCAAAATGTCGTTATTCGAAATGGGTACTGTGTTGCCATAAATACATGTACTGTGTATTGTGATTTGGACGATGCGTGTCTAGAATAAGTAATTTAGAGGAGGCATTCACCGATATGACTGGTTACTGCATTAAAACAATGTTGCCATTGTGTCATTCTATTTAAAATTCTAAAAAATTTAAATTACAAAAAAATAATTAAATTTTAATTATTTTGTAAATGGATTTTTGAATAATTTCTTTCTTTTGTGTTCTATTCCCAAAATGCTTCTTGCAAATTGGAAATTTTTTGTCGAAATATTTATTAATTTTTGTGCTTTTTTGTTTGAATCGGATCTAATAATTGGATCAGGAAAAATTATTAAAAAATTCATTCATTTTTGTCTTTTTCAAAAAAAAGCTGGTTACAGACAGATTCCTGATTTAATGATTTGCGCTTTCCAACTATAAATGGGTTTGGCAGGCTAATGATAAAGGTCTTAAGGTTAGCCAGGGGCGTATGTATTTTAGATTAAGAAAAGCAATGAGAATGCTGAATGAACCGTTGCGCCGACATTTTTTTACTAAACCTTCCGTTTCGAATCAACTGTTTTTGTTTTGTATATGAGAAACATGTGTTAGTTTTTCTATTCCATTTCGTACGGTAAGTATATAAATACATTTTTATAAAACTACCATTTGATGCAAAAAGGTACTCTTTAAGTTATAGTTCAGTACTATTTCAAAATTTCAATTTTGCAACACTGTTGTATAGAAAGTCAAGCAACAACTAATTGAAATTAACCGCTGTTAACAGAAATGATTATTTGCTCTTTATTGTCAAAGCTTAACAGTTGTAATAAGCGAAATTATAGGGCATTTCATATACGAATTAATTTCTTTAAACACTTTATTGCACGTTATTTACAAAATAAAATTTAAAATTATGTTGTATTTAGTAACGGTTCATGTAAGAAAGCCCATACGTGTAAATTTTTCTTTAATTATTTTAATTTTTATTACAAATTAGAAGATAAAAGAGTGAAGAAGTCAGCAATGTCAAACTTTCGTAATGTGAGCAAAGACTTTCGATTCCGCTGTTTCATGCTCATTAGAGTATTGAGAGGAAAGTTCTATCAGGATTTGTGTTATTTTGTAGTCCACCTACTTAATTTATCAATATGTCTATATTAGAAACGAACACATAGGTCCACCCACCACTGAATGAAAGTATTTTTGCCAATTATTTTCAAAATTCGAAGAAGCATTTCCCTCTCTTTCATGTCAATGCATATTTTGTCTGGAAAAGTTCCTTCTATCTATGTGGTTTCGTAATGTATTTGTTGCTGTATCTATGGGAATAATTAAGACTATAGCACTAGCCAACTTTAAAAATATGATGTCATATCTAACTACGTATGCTCAAGCAACTAATTTTTGTAAATAGATTTGTTATCATGTCGGGTTTTGGCTGGTGATAAAAAATATGTCGCTTACAACTATGTCGAGCAAAGACTGTCGTGTTTGAATAGCAGAGAGCCGATGCGGACCGTTATCAAACCAGAAAGATTTTTCTATTTGCTAGGAATTATACACTATGTTCTGTTACCCCAGTGGTTAAAGGAACGGTGTCAGGTTTTCTAGTTATTTTTTAAGTAATATTAAGGAAATAATAAACAGCTTTTGAATAAAACGTGGCATATTTGATAAAATATGAGAAAAATACAGATTTTTCTCAATACCCCATGTATTTAAATTTTATACCTCTCGCAAATATTAACCATAATTAATTTCCTAATCGTTTGCTTTACAAAATTTCATAAATTGTTTATAAATTTTTAATGTTGCGCGATCGTTACAGCATTTCCCTCTGCATACGCAAATACAACGAAAACTCTGACCGACAAGACTTCAATCATTCCCTAACAATTAAAACAAACAAACGAAAACCACCGCAAGGACCACACGCAATTGGACATGAACTATAAAGTTTTGATTGTATATTTAAAAATCCAAAGAAAAAAAGAAAACAATTTTTGCGTAAGAGAAAAAAAGTAATTCTAATCAAAAGATCGATTGGTGAAAAGAGAGTAGGAAAAATAAAAAAAAAACAAACGACTGAAAAGCAACAGAAACAACGATAACAATATTTGAAGTGAAACAAATAAGGAAATGGAAAGTAATTAACACAGATCCGCAGACGTATATGCATGCACGTGTATGCGTGTGTGCGTGTTTACATTGTTAAAAGTCAAGTAAAGAACTACAACAACAGAACAATTATTGTAAAGATTTAAAACACAAGTGAGTGTTTATTTTTAAAAGGTTGTTAATAAAGTTGTTAATTAATGTTTTTGTAATTGCTGTTGTAGTTGTTTATTTCTTTTATTTTTATTTATGTACTTACAAAACAGGTGAGTAATTAGAGATCAACGAGAATATGCGAGATCTATGTCTGAGGTGTATTGACGACAACGGTTGTTTTTCTTTAACTCTTTTCTTTTCAATGAATGATTAAAGTTTAGTGTTAATGTTGTTGGTGCTACTCTCTGCCTATGTTAGCGGGATCCCATTAAAATGTGTTGTGGAACAAACAGTGAGAGAGCGCTAGAGAGAGCAAAAAAAGGAGAGTAAATAAAAATAGCTGTTTAAAAACTGGCTCCACTTATTATAACTTTAAGCAGTTGTGCATAAAACTCGAAACTGACAAGTGTTGGAAATTACGAAATAATAATAACGGGCGTGTTATAACGTAAAATAATCATAAAAAAATAAATATTGAGGTGATTACAAATATAAAATAATTAAATAAAAAAGGTGCAATTATAAAAGTGATTGAAATTAAATAATTTTATAAAATAAGAAATAAAATAATAATAAAAAAGATTCAATGATAAAATAAAAAATAAAAGCAAAACAATAATAGTGTTGGTGTTGCGTTTTCTGGTTTTATTAAAAATTATTATTTTTTCTTCTTTTTTAATTAATTTTCTTAACTTGTTGTAAAAAAGTACGTGTTTTACTGTGAATTTTTATATTTAACGACCTCTACCTTGTCGTCATTAGTAATGAATACTGCGGAATATGGTGTCGAAATAATGCGATTTTTTTCAGCATCAGATTTGGTGCGCTACCAAATTTGTGCGTTTTTTTTTCTTATTTTTTATTACATTTATTATAAATCAGCTGCTACTTATTTATTCTAATCAACTAGCTTAATAATGCCTATTTCTTGAAGAGAATGTTGAAATTGTAGTAAATAGTTTCATGACATTTTTCTGTTATACTCTAAGTGCACGATAAGTTGGAAAATAATCTAAGTCTCTTTTTGTATAATCAGCAAATCTTTTATAGCTGCTACGAGCTAAGTAGCTAACTTTGCCATCATGCAGATATTCGTTCAGTTCTTATAATTGAAATTAGCAGAACTTGATTAAATTTTGTTAAGGATTCATCCTTAAAATAACCTTATGTTTTAACATTTCAGTTCACGTCGTAGAATTAGCTTCATTACCTGGCATCAAATCTGAATCACATCAAATCTGAAGAATGTGAAAATTTTTAATCTGGCCCATATTTGGAAAATGTTTATCACTATTTGGCATTCCCATCTATTATTTTGCGGATGACAGTAGTATTTGTCATTTATATTCCTCTGACTGTAGATCAAACCCTTTGAGATTTGACGAAAAGACATAAAATAAACATCCCTTTCGCACCCAATCAATAATTAATTTCCGAATGAGGGCGTGCTGATAGGCTGGATTTTAATATGTTAAAAAAGTAATGCATCTTATGTCATATGCAACTATAACCAGCATATTTTTCAAGTGTTAAAAGCAAGAAATTCTTCTTTTGAATGCCTTGCTATGTACACTACTTGTATTCGACCGAAAGGAAATGAAAACCCTTAAGTATGGGCCGGTGACTAGAAATCTCTCGACAGGAAGGAGTAAATGTACTTATTAATGACATCAAGGTGACCAACTTAATTGTTTCATTAGATCACCGTTGTGAAGCAGTAGCCCCAGCTTCACTGCTTTATCACCGCTTGACACCCTGTCGATTAGACAGTGACGGACAATATAACTCACAAAAAAGACAGAATTCATTTCTTGATACAAATAAGTGTGTAACGCTTCACCTGCAGAAGTTTTTCCTGTCAAATCTAACTTATTTTCCTAGTTCCAGAACAATGCATTGCATGCGTAGGGGTCGTACCCTAAGTGGCGTTCAAAAAAAGTAAACCTTAAACGAAAAAAAAGACATGTAAAGTTTTTATTATCAAATATTCTGTATTTCTCTGTTAAAATTGCCTTCTTACCAGACTTTTCAATGAAATTCAGTCTTTGTGTAATAAAATTTGCTGTAAAAACTTTTGGTTGACGTGAAAGTCAGTACCCCACACTCTGATCTAGCCTGTGACCAATACCATACTTCTGTCCTCTCTGATCTAGAAACATAGACTTTTTAAAATATGTAAATCTTTCATTGTGCGAACTGAGACGATTTATTGGAAAATTTTTTTATATGCACGGAACAAATACATGAAATATGTTTTGAATGATTCGACGTCGATTTTTATTTACAAAATTGCATTATTTCACTACTCCTGGTAAAATAACAAATAAAAAACATGTGATTTTTGTTTTTTAAACAATTGTTTAAATAAATTAACGTTATATGGCAAGTCTAAATATAAAACAAGTTTTGTTTTTGAAACACTTGATTGCGTTTTGAGATCGAAGTTAAAAAACAAATTCAAAAAAAAAACACACTCAAATGAAAATTAGCGTGAAATTCTACAAAAAAAAGCGAAAAAACAATAACAATTTAAATCAAATACATACATAAACCTAAAAACCTATACAAATATTTAAACTAAAAAAAATACGAACAAATACTACGATTATTAAACAATAACAACAATAAAATAAAAACAAGTTATTTAAATTAAAAAAAAAACAAAAATTAAAATCTATTCGATGGATTAATAAATGGTGTGTTCTTATCAAATGACTTGTTGGTGACGTTTTTATCTGCTTAATTTACGTGTTTTTTTTAATGAAAAAAAGAAAAAAAATACAATATAAACACCAAAGACATTAAACGCATATAAATTACATTATTTACGCCGCCATATGCACGTATTTTATCAACAATAATGTCAACGAAAAAACCCTTTTTTTTATTAGATGGAACAACAGAAATCCCCACCTTTAAAATGAGACAAGAAAAAAGAGTGCATTTTACTCACTCATTTGCCTTTTCTTAATTTAATATTCATTTGAAAAAGATCACACAAAAACAAAAAGTGCAGAGAACAGAACAAAAATGAAACCTGTTCTCAGATCAAATGTTCTAAAGTGTTGTCGTTGTCGTTGTCGTGCCTGTAGAGATATGCCCTCTACTGTAGCTATTGAAGGCATCATCTTCTTTAATTACGAACGTAAATCGTTTTTAAAAAATATTTTTAATTTTTATTTTAAGGTTTGGCTTTTTTAAATATCTTTTTGAATATCTTCTTTCAGTGAAATCCTCTTAAAAGCAATACATTTTTTAAAATTTATTTGATTTTTTTTAAGAAATTCCTTTGAAGGTACCAAGAAAAATTCATTGAAATACTTGTATACGTTGTGACTTTTTAGAAGTGATTTTATATGACGATTATCATTTCAGGTTATACCCATAATTAGTGATGGAATTAAAAATACAAATTTAAATATATTACCTTTATAATTCAGGGTAATTTACAAAAAACTTCAACACACTTACATACTTACATACATATCTTAAACACCTGACTGTTGAAATCTTTTTTGCGGTTTTATAATTTAAGAATAATCGATTAAGATAAAATTACTGTAATTACAATAATTTGAAAACACAATTGGTTATTTGTTGAAGTTATTAAATTGCTTATAATGTCATCTAGTCAAGAGAATCTACTTTGTTTTATAAATTTATTTATTTGATGCCGCAATTAGCTTCTAAAGATCACCAATAATACGATAAGTTATAGTTTTACAGGCGCTCATAGTTAATTCATTTAATTTAAAATGCTAAAGTTTTTAAATATTTATTTATTTATTTAAAAAAAGTTTTTAAATATTTATTTATTTATTTAAAAACTTTAGCTTCTTACAATAAAAACAAACATTATTATCCATGAGTGGCGGTATTTTGTAAAACGTCGCCTTCGAATGACAGGTATGAGAAACTTTTCCATGGCAATTGTTTTTGTCAGAGAGAAAGTCGTTACAAACAATGTATTTTTTCAATACCTTACAGCTAACGTTTAAACTCAGAGTCCTTGTCTAGTAAGCCAGCGTACCAGACTACGACCAACGATGTATACATTAGCGTCACATTTTTAATGAGTATGGCCTTATGGTATTCTGCCACTTGATCTATTTGCAAAGACAGTTTTTAAAGCATTGAAAAATTTTATTCTTTAAGGTTGGCCCTCTCTCTAGAGAACCTTCGAAATGCCTTCACATTGAATATAACTTCATAGTATTTTGCATTGATAATCGCATATTTTTAGTTGATACTTCGGTCTTTATCGTCGCGATCTTACGAGAATGAGGCATGAATATGGCCTGAAGTTGCTTTTACCCATTTCCAGGTCAATAGCGTTTTAAAGGCGTTCCCTGTCTCATTTTCTTGGTTGCAGTATTGGCTACCAGAATGGACCTCAATTCCAGTTTAAGTCTAAGTACTATGGAGGCCATTATTGTAAAGAAATGGAGCTGGAAACTTTTGCTGCCGTTCCACAGGCTTTATTTAATAACTCAGAGGTTTCTAAATGTTCAAAGTAACAAAGTACGGTTTGAAATCATGTAACAATGTTTCTCTTGATGTATAACGATGGGAAAAGGGCGGAACCGTCGTAATACAATTGCTGTAAAACCATGACTAATTTAGCGTTTGATATTGCAGAGTGATTGTACCATGAAAAGAATGCCGATCTATCCCTATAATGTCAAAATGTCATTCCCAGGTTAACCGAATAATAAATATAAGGCTAATGTAAATCAATCAATACTCTGGTTTTCAGAGTATTGTAAGCTATAACGAATGTGTTAGAAATGGATCGTATTCGTTTTGAGTATACGGATACTCAAAACAATACGTGTATTCCCTTGTTATATTTCACGAACATAAATAATAACAGCGTCCAGAACAAGTAGAAATCTTTTTACCACGTTTCCACTAGAGTTTCTATATCTATACAATGAAACAGTAACATTTTGCTAATCGGTATAGTCACTTACTACAGTCTGCTACAGATGCGTACATATGTTTGATCTCTTGTCGGTTGCTTCAAATGACAGCAGCTGCCTTGAAAGAGGACAAATCTATGCATCATCCTCTGTACGCCCGCACAGCACACCTTTTTCTTAGTTTTAAAAGCATTCCAAACAGACTCCCGGATAAATAGTCTTAATTGTGATCTGAAAAGTAGTCGCTGTTGGAATGCCAGTGATGTATTACTATTATAGAATGCTAGTGATATATTACTAGCATAGATTGCTCTTTCTGAAATTAACATAATGGGCCTTCGAGTGTACTTGCTAATGTTAGTCTAATCTAATGAAAGTACAAACGAATGGCAGACGCACTATATTCCATTCAAAAAGCAATTGTGAGTGTGCCGCTATTATATGTACTTTGGAAAAACAAACATCAACGTCTTCACTTATAGAGTGTAATTGTGTTGAGTATAATTAGAATTTCTCTGTGGTATTATCTATCACTGTATTTGAATTTTTATTGCTTTACTTTAAACTTTCATTTTATGTTGATACTTAAATTCTAAACAAAATGCTAATTTTGTAAATACATATTTACATATGTATGTATGTATACATAATAAAACGCATTTTCCACTTGGAAGAAAACCTATTTAACCTCGTATATCATTTTTTGTTTTTATTGTCAATTACCACCACTGTAAATACAGCAACACCTTTATGTTGCCGTCATTCTTCATTATTTGCTCTTGTAAACAATAAATGTAAGTGCTATTCAAACTATACCATACCATACCATACCATACCATACAGTTATTCCTTTTTATTTTAACCCTTTTCAGGTCTTGTGACTTTTTTTGTTTTTTTGTTTTTAAAGTACATGCAAGTATTTTTAGCATTTATTATCTCTTTTATTTTAAATTATACAATATTTTCTTGCTGCATGTGGAAATGTGTTTATTTTTTTTTCTTTCTTTTTGTTTTTATTTTCTGTTTGCATTGTGATATTTGTTATTATAGGTCAGTGCGCGGTTTATGGCTATTTGTTTAGTTTCGTTTAGATTTTTTCTTCTTGAGTTTCTCTCCATATTGTTTTTTCTTTTTTTGTAGATATTTTGCATAAAATAATACAAAAAAAAAACATTGTGAAAAAAGGCACACCAAGTTGTTTGGGGTGATTTTCTCTTCGTTTAAATAATTTATTATTTTGCCTTCTACTGATAACACCAACAACAAATTCATTCATAAATTAAATGTGGGAGAGCTACAGCAACATACATGCATACATACTTACTTGCACACATTAATGAGAGAAAAATTATTACTTAATATTTCGCATTTGTTTCGTTTTTCTTCTTCTCGTTTTTCTTCCTGCACACTTTGCCTAGCATCTTGTGAGACAAAAATTAATGAGTCCCTCAGTATCAACAAGAACAACAACGTTTATTAAGATCTACCATATAATAACACTTCAATCAGCATGCTGCCAATGTTTGTTTTTCTTTTACAGGGAGGAGAGATCAGTGTGGTGCGTGAAAGTAATGCCAAATGCATTGAATAACAGCGGCGATTAAACCTGACATTTCAAGATTATGAATTTGAATTATTGGAACATTGTTTTTGTTTTCTTTTTTATAGAGATTAATTTATAAAAGAGTACATGACGTTGGCGCCATTTGTATTGGCAAAAAAATTAAAAAAAAAACTGTGATGAAAAGCACTGTATAAGACAAATCAATTTTTTATATTGAATTGGAAAAGTTTGGTGTTGATAGCAAAGCTCGTCTTATTAAACATTAAATTAATCGTTAAATCGTTGTAAATATTGTTTAATTAATTGGAATTTAAACGGCTTGGCTACTAAATGATAATACATACCTACATACATGTACATATGGAACCATGATTTAATTATTGTATGGTTAAGCGATTATTCGATTAAGGAAACTATTGAATATTGGAGAAGTTCTCATCAATATACACAATACTTTTACATAGACGGCATTATTTCTGGGCAACACAAATTCAAATAAACTTTTTCATTTATAGACCGGGCTATCTGCTCTTTTGATTCATTTGTATTATACTGGGCACCTTTTGTGACTTTCTCCGAAATCAGAAGATTCTTCTGTAAGCTATTGCCTTTATTGCACATAGTTTTGTGTGAAACCAGAACAGTTAACATAAACATTAAAAAACGCGCAATTATCCACACTGTCAATGGACTGTGCACTTGTTATCCTTTTTTACGTTGAAATTTATTTTTAACAGAATCAAAAGTGATGACTTCTTTCATGTTGTGCCTCAACTTTAATTTCCCTTCTTATGAATTCGAAACGTTTACATTTTGAAAAGAATTTACAATTGATTTTGATTTCAATAAAGACGGGATTTTTTTGTGCGTCTAGTCAATAAATCCATAAACAAATTCAATAATAAACAATCACATTTATTCATACATGCATACATACATACATACATATATACATAATTTACAAATTGATACGAAACGAGCAGTTTTTTTCGTTTTTGCATTTATTATTTAATATTCTACGCACAAAACAACAAATCACAGCCAACACGCAAATGAAACCTTAACAAAATAAACAGAAAAGGAAAAATTCAAAACTGATAATTTTATTGCGAAACGGAATAATTCAGTTCTTTTTTCTTTAAATTTCTGTTTTAATTCAATCCCTAGTATAACTACGGCCACAACAACATCAGCAACAGCAATAGCAGTCAAAGCAATAGGAACGTCAATAAATAGCCACAATAACAACAAAAATAAATAGAAATTGCATGAAAACAAAAGTAATGTATAAATGAAGTTGTTGTAAACGATAATGTCAACAAATCAACATGAGAGTACATTTTGTTTACAAACAATACCATTATATTTAGACTCCCTGCATGTTGTGTGCATATTAGTGTGTGTACGTGCATGTGAAAATACTCATTTATTCGCCATCTCTTTTTGCAATTTCTACTCTCCTATTACTAGACCTGTAAATAATTACAATAAAAACAATCAAATGAGAGACGATGAAGGAAGAATAATGCTAAAATAGCTTCTTAATTAATAAAAACGCTAAAAATATAAAAGCGCCTAAACACTGTGACGAATATAGAGATGTAGTGACTGTTTAATATACTCATGCTAGTTTAGCATTATCCATTTATGGTATAAGGAACTTTCTTTTTATGCTTTTGTTGTTGTTTTTTTTCTTATTTTTAATTGGTCATCGAATAAATTAGAATTTAAAATAATTTCAACATTATTTGTATACAATGATGGGGATTGCAATTGTATGTAGTGATTGCATTAAGTGTTACACTGTAGAACAAAAGTGAAACAAAAATAGTTAAAGCAATAAATTATAAGAAGACTGTTTATGTTCAATACAGGCAAAGATTTGCCTCTCACTGTACTCGTACAACAAAAAGCATGAGTGTTGCATAGCATTTAGTGAAGTGCATTGGAATTGCCGACATCGTTTATTAATTAAATGATAAACAATGAGTATTCCTTCCCCCCTTCTACCTTGTTTGGTTATCTATAGCAGTTAAAACGTCAATTTTTATAAAGAAAATTACCACAGAATATCTCATTTTTTATAACTCAGAATATAATCATTTCGTAAAGTTAAAATTTATACTTTTTTGTTTCATAATTGATTATCGATAAGTGACCTTAGAGATAACGATAAGCTGAATACAACAAATTGCTATAGAATTGAGGACAATGTCAAAATATTTCAAAGATTATTATGATTAACTCAACCAGAGCATTATTATTTACCCAAAACTGATTTCAGTTTTCCGCCACTTGAATATGTCAAATATTTTTTATGGATAAATTTCAACAAACGTCTTATTCAATTACTTAAAGTATTACAAGAAATTTCACCTAAACACTGAGTGATTGATTACTTTCTATATTTACAAAAAGTTTTTTTTTCAATTTTAACCTTTAAAAAATTTTCAATTTGCCTGTAATAAGTTTCTGGGTTCAATGAACGAAAATCTACTATGAGCAATGAGTTGTTATTATTTTTTTTATTTTGTTTAATTGAATACTTTACTACCAAGGCCTTACCGTTACATTCTTGCTTGTTTTGTGCAGCACAGTAAATGAAACCAGCAAATATAGAGGTTACTCATGCTTAAGTTTGTGTCATTAGAGTCAAAAAGCACAGATTATGACTGCCAAAGGTTAAATGAAATGTTAATTCCATAATTAAATATTTAATATGATACTTTTAACTAAATCATAAATTATTTCCAGTAAATTAAGTATTTTTAAAACAAACATTTCTATGAAAAATGTTCTATAATAACTAAACAATTTACGTGAGTGTAAATAATACTCTCGCCCTACTCGTTTGATTAAACACAACACTTGTTCTCCTACCATGTTAGTGTGTGTGTGTGCGTGTGTGCGTCTGCAAGCATTGTTGCCTTTCCCTTGATATGTTGAACTAACGGATATTTATGTTTATCGATAAACATAGATAACACCGATATACAAACAACCGAAGAGCTAAAATCTTGATCTCTTTACCATTCAACTTGTCATGTTCTCATAAATAACAACAACAAACAAATAACATTAAAACCGCCTTAAAACACATCATCAACACTCGTAATACGCTCTGTTTTTCTCAAGTAAATCTTTCAAGAATATTTGTTTTCTAATTTTCTTTTTTTATTTTTTAGTTTTTAATTAAAAAAAAAGAATTTGTTTTATTGTGTATATATTTTGTGTGTCTTATAAATTGAAAAACAAATAAAAAACAAAAAAAACTGTGATAAATATTATAATTGTAACAACCATTAGAAGTGAAGAAAACAATTTAAAATAATAATTTAAACTGTCTTGGCCAACAATAAAACCATAAAGAATACAAACAAAAAAAAAACAATAGATTATTAACCAAATAATGTCTCAAATCAACACAAGTAGCCGGGTAACTGCTCGTTCGAAAAGCAACAACAGTCTGAAGCAGACACATACAATGAAATGGTATCTCATTTGGGGCCTATTCACCTGCAGCCTTCTGCATTGTGTTCATGCAGCCGTTGCTGTAAACGATGCACGTTTTGTATATAATAAATCAAAAACGGATACTGAAACAAACAGTGCTGAGAGTACAGATGCAAATACGAATGTTAAGCTACTCGAAGAAAATGAAACAGATCCGGTAAGTAATCAACAAAAAGAAAAGAAAAGAATGTGAATTAATTTGTAAGTATTTCGTTAAAACAATGCAAAAAAACAAAAAGAAACGAATGTAAACGACGAAAGGCATTTAAAAAAACATGATCTATTAACTAAAGTGCAGAAGACCAGAACAGACAGACTATCACAAACTCAAGTGGTTTGATATGATAAAAACATATAGGGCAGCGTGTTCATCTTTTCAAACTAACAATGAATCAAGTTTATTGGATACACTCTTCTCAAGTGCAGAGTTTCAAGGTTGAATCTCCACCATTACTATCTGAATATATTGTAACTGGACTTGCATTGTGTGCTCCAGCACTGTCCTGATTAAATGTCTGCGTCTCTGTACATTTTTAGTTCAATGTTCCCATTAAACAAATCGATTCTGTTTGCAACAGATGACCAGTGATGACACGATTTCAGCAGCTCATAACTGATGAGATAGATGAGACCCTTGTCGCGTCATGAAATATAGAACGTTATCTCGGTGCCATGCATATTAGGCTTTGGTACTGATTTGGCGGTTTTTTCAGCATTCAGTTACAATTTCTTGTTCTTCAGATTGCCTTAATGGATCTATTTTTCATTGCCAATAATGATTCTCTTCAAAAATTACTTCTTTTAATGGCGTTCAATCATTATTTTGAACAAAAAATTTTTATTTTTTAATGAATCTCGCTGCTTGAGACATACATACATAACATGCATGCAACATGCAACATCATCACAACCCTTCAGTCAGGATTATGGACCTAGTTTCTCACACCACTTATGTTGTGTGTATTAATTTTTTACATGAGTGGCGGGACCTACTGTTTAAAGTCGACTCCGAACGACAGATTTTTTGAGAAACTTTTCATGACAATTTTATTGACTCTCAGAGTTTTTGCCAGTAATATGCTGAGAAGAAGTCACCGAAGAATTTTTTTTTGTTTATATTTTCATTTTGATGTGTGACCTGGGTTTTGAACCCTGGCCTTACGTCTAATAAACCAACACACTACCTACTAGACTACGGCGACTTCACTGCTTGATAATATTTTTAAATTGCTGCTTAAATGTTTTCCGGAATCTTCCGAGTTCTTTCGAAATTTGGCAACAGTCCTCATTGATTAATGCCTCCAAATTAACATCTCTAAATACGTTTTGTTTTCCGTATTGAAATCATGAGTCCTGAACCACAGAAACTATGTCTCACATGTTGAAATCGATGGAACATAAGCTTGGGTGAGCAATTGTCGACAATATTTTGTTTCGGGTGAATGCTACATATATAAGTTATTAAAGTCACAAACCATGTGTTAAACTATTGAAGCCCTCATTATTATAGGAATTCCTATGTTACTTAACTTTTTTATTTGCTGAAAATTAAATAAAAAATTTTAAAGATTTCAAGTTTAGTTTCAGAACTCCATAAAACATTATTTAATTTTATTTATTATTTCAAAAATATATATACTATATAATTTTGCACAAACACGCCTAAGCAAAGAACTCTAGTGTATATCTGGGAAAACTTTCCATTTAGTTTTGAGAAAATATTACATTTTTATGACAAGAAAAAAAATTCCATTGAAATAATACAAAATAAAAAAACTTTGGAGTAGTCCTCCTTTGCAATAGCATTGAATGTGTGGCATTTTTAGTGGTTTTAATAAATTTTGAGAAATTGTTCACCTCCTCAAATATTTCAACAGATCTGTTTGAAATCCTTTTAAAATGAATATTTCAAGTTAATTAACGTTTTCATCAACTCAACTCTTTAATATACGCTGAGTGCATGCATACAGATCTTGTGGTTACAAAGCAATTTATGAAACAATTCCATGTGATCTGTATTGCCTTGGCTCAGCCAGTTCATATACTTGTGGCATATTGTGCAAATATTTATAAACTTGTCGGCTGCTGTGCGAATTAATACAAGTGTTATGGCCATTGAAATAGCAGCAGGCAATTTAAAATATAAAAAAAAGAAATCCTTATGGCATTTAAATTATGAACTTTAAATTAAAAATAAAAATCCCGGCAAAAAAGCAAACAAAACAAAAATGCAGCCCAGCTCTCTCACCCACTCTATTGTTTTTGTTTATTTTGCCCCCTGTCCATAAGAGGCAATTTCTTTCCACTTGGTTTTTATTTTTTTTATTTTGCATTGTCGTGAAGACCATGTTAATGTTTAATGTTTATCTGCGGATTCTTTAGATGTTGATTTTAAAGTTCGTTTCTTATTTTTTAATTAATTTTTCTGTATGTTTTGTTTGTTTGCCAAGTTAAACCAAAGATTACTTACCTTCAAGTTTAAATAAATATTCAATTAAAAAATAAATATTTTTGCAAATTAATTAAAAGAACAAAAAATAATAAAAATAACTGAAAACGTGTGTTGTGAGGGAGTGTTGTTTTATTTAAATAAGTAAATAAGAAACCGCTGCAACCAAAAAGGGAAATATTTTTCCAATTAGAATTTAATTTTAATTAGAATCTAATCCAATACAGACAATATTTGTTTTATTTTATTTATAAATTAATAAAGAAAGAATTTCATTTTTAAGTTTTTTGTCGCCACTTAATTTATTTGTAAATAAAACAAATTATTTAATTAACAATTAATATTGTACAATGATTAAATGCGAATAATTGTTAAACAATATGCTGAAATAATTCTAAAATTACTGTTTCTATCGTGTTTTCTGGAAAGTAATATCGATTTTGTTATCTCGCTTTGGTATATTTGTGTCTAAACTATTATCACAAGCGAGCAAAGAATTCTTCGAAAAATAAATTGATAAAGAAAAGTGCGTCCAAAATTATTTCTCTCTGAATAGACCTCTAAAAAGTGAAAATTAAAAAAAGCTATGGCAAGAAGGCCCAGAAAACCAAGATAACCAACATGTCTGTGCCAGAATGTCAACAACCGATCAAAATGTTAAGCAAAGTGATAATAATGTTGATGGGAATGCGTTGAATCATAATTAGATAAGTTGCTAATGACCACGATTTCCAGTTACCTCGTGACGTAACTCTTTTTTTAAATCTTTCGGAAAAGAAAACTTTATCGGTATAGTTGGCTTCAAAATTGTTGAATTCAAAATTGATGACAAATCATAAAGACATGGCTTAGGATATCGAAGATAAAATCAAAGCATTCTGTTGAAAAAAAAAACTGAGCAGAGCTGAGATCGAAAAAGGCAAGAAAATTTGAATCGAACGTCAAGGTTTATTTCACTGCTTCTCAATTATCATGGCATCGAAGACGCCATAGTAAAGTAAGAAAATATTTATTCGGCAACTTCCTCTCAGCAGTTCTGGCAAAAAATCCGGGAGAAAATAAAAATTGCCATGAAAACTTTTTCAATAATCTCTCGTTCGGAATCGACTTTAAACTGTAAGAAGCGCCACACACAATATTGTGATGTAAGAAGCTAGGTCCTAACCCTGTCTGTTGTTTTGACCAATTAAAAAAGCATATGAAGTCGTCGTAGTCTAGTATGTAGTGTGTTGGCTTATTAGACGAAAAGCCAGGGTTAGAGTCCAAATACAAAAAGTATTTCTTCGGCGACTTCCTCTCAGCAGATTTCTGGCAAAAACTCTGAGAGTAAATAAAATTGCCATGAAAAAGTTTCTCAAAAAATCTGTCGTTCGGATTCGACTTTAAACTGTAGGTCCCACCACTCATGTATAAAATTAACACACACAACATAAGTGGTGTGAGAAACCAGGACGTTGTACAATGTGTCAATTCGACCTCTGGGTACTGTACTTGTCTTAATTGACAAGTACACGTCCTCTAACCTAACCTAACCTAAGAAAGCATATTGCAGTAGGAGTTCTAACTAAATATAAAGCCATACTTTATTCCAGTTATTGTAGTGGAAAGATTTATAAGAACTACAGAAACAAATGATTAATTGTGTTGGTACAGGTTCAAAGTAATATCTGATTCGATTTCAGCAACTCATGTGGTAGTTGAGACTCTTCTCGCTTCATAAAACTTAGAGCATTACCTTGGTGTCATCAATATTAGGTTTTCCCGCTTTTCTTGTATTTCAGATTGGCGTAATAGATCTATTTTTCTTCGCCAATAATGAATCGAGACGAAAATTAATGCCTATTATTGGGTTTTAACAAGACTTGAGGCATAAAAAGAGCATTTTTAATATTACCTGGTTTCCTTGCTTGCAAAACGTATTATATTTGGACTTCGAACAATAATACCACAATTGATATTATTTATTACGGTGGGAGAGCTAATAACAATCAAACCATAACCAGCGAACCGTTGACAATGATCACTGCTTTCTGTTTTATGACTGTGGTGTACGGCGGCAGAAGTTTTTGCCTTCAGCTTTATGGCGATCCCCAAACTGTTTATGGCGATCTTGATAAAAAAATATTTATCCTTCAAAAAAAAATAAACTGTTGGCTTCCAAGTGGCTGAAATATGCCTCTACTCAGGATTCCTATCAATAGCTTAATAAACTTAGGAGACAGGCCCCTTATTTCAAATAAATGTTTAACAAATTTTCAATTCCCATTTTTCTAATCTGATATAAAAAAATACGTTTTAGTTCGACAACAATAGTTAATGGAATGCATGAATCATCTTTTAGTCCAAAGCGATTTTAAAATAACAATTAAAAGTAATAAAAAGATAAACGCTTTAGGAAAATAAACCATTTAGAAAGCAATGAAACAATTAATCAATGCTTATAGAACGTGATAAAATTACAATTAACTTAACAGAAAATCAAATATTCTGCTGTATTTTAAAATACGCGGGCAGTTATTTAATGGCTTGCGATACTGTAGTGTGTTCTACGTAAAAGAAAAAAGGAAAACACAAGTTACTTTGACAAATTTTAACATATAATACAGATGTTTTTCTATTATTTTTTATCTTAATTAATATATTTATGCCGTTTGTATTTTTATTTTGGAGTTTTGGAAATTCCAGTTTTTTTAAAATAAAAAATTGTCAGTTTAAACCATCCCTAGCTTCACTTATAGGCCATTTAAATTAAGTTAATATTCAATTGAAAATATTTAATTACATATCATGAGTTATGTTCCAATGATAAACTTCCTTTTTCTTTTGATCCAACTATGTGGGTAAGCAGAAAGGTAGTTTGAGTGGTATCAGAACACATATAAACTGTGATTGCCACTTAGTTCAATTCACCAGGCCACTTGTTTTATAATTAGAAAGGGGCTTCTGATCCAGACAGTTTAGTCACGGATATTAGGAATGAGGTTCCCATTACTCTCGTACTACTATGAGGAGAGTACTGGTGAAGTACACATTAAGTAGCAGACAGTCTCTTCCTCTAAGTTGCAATTACTACAGAAATCCTGTGAAAGGGCGCATAGCCTACGGGCATGAATCGCCAGTAAACAGTGTCCCTTTAAGGTAGAGACCACATAGTATTTGTCTATTCGAGAGGTAAAGATGATCTGTAACGTATTCTCTGTGTTAAAATTTTGTCAGTTCAAACTATCAGTCAAGTAGATATTCTCTTCTATCCAGGAAGCATCAAAAGTGCTGTAGAATATATCCTTAATTTCTAGCCTAATTGTAATCGAATTTCAGTCACCACTAAAGTTGGTTATAAAACATTGACGATCCTAGCTCCTGCACACTTATATACACGATTATAAATGCAATTTGTGGCAAATGCCAAATTTATTGTTCTAATGGCTGTAGTTTTTAGACGATCTATGTGTTTAGGTTTTAAAAATTATTCACACGAAATTTAAAGGTTCATGCCTTAGTATTTTCGCATGTATACAACAATTAATATAACCTACGCATAGGAGTTGCTAGGCCTATTGTTTTTTTTTTGCTTTGTTTCACTTTCATTATTCAAGCCTTTCTACCTAAGTTTGTGATTTTTCTGCTGTAGCAGCTTCTGGAAGGATAGAGTTGTTATCCGCCATTGCATACAGCATGCATTGAGTGTAATGCTAAGGAACTTTTACATACACATACATAATTGGCCATTACAACCCTTCAGTCAGGATTACAACCTAGCTTCTCACACCACCTACGTTGCATGTGTGTTAATTTTATATATGAGTGGTGAGAACTACAGTTTAAAGTCGTCTCCGAACAACAGATTTTTGAGAAACTTTTCATGGCAATTTTTTATTTACTCTCAGAGTTTTTGCCAGAAATCTGCTGAAAGGAAGTCGCCGAAGAAATACTTTTTGTATTTTATTTTGATGTCTGGCCTGGGGCTCGAACCCTGGCTTTCCCTCTAATAAGCCAACACACTAACTACTAGACTACGGCGACTAAAACTTCGACTTTTTCTGATTGTAAAAACGTTCACTTTATTGTCTGCCACAATTCGAAAATAGTAATTTTAAAAACTAAGCCAAAAACTAATGACAGTTAGGTAGAATAGCTTAAAATAATATTTCCCTTCAGCCTCGAACGGCACCATATAACCATACTTGAGAATCTGTTTTTATTATGCTTAGAATTTTTGCAAATAATGCCTGTCATTTAAATTGTCGTTGCTTGATTGCTCAGCTAAAAAATCTCTGGCATTTCGCATGTTTTTAAATTTACTAATCACAGTGTAATCTGAGCATTTATATTAACGATCTGTTAATTGATCGACTAACATTTTAAATCAACAAAATATTTTTTTTTATTTTTGTTTTTGTTTTTTAACAAAGCCAAGTGTATATATAATATCTTAACAATTAATGGCTGTTTATTGTTGTTGTTTTGCTTTGAGAGTATTAATATTACTCATACGCCTTGTTATGAAAAAAATACAATAATTTCCGTTTAATAAAAACAAATAAATACTTTAAAGTTTAAACAAAATAAAATAATAAAAAATTGTATAAAAAAAAACTAAAAACACACAAGCATGTGTATTAGCCATTATGTGTGACCGTTTTCAGACTCATTTCGAAGACATTTTTTTTTATGGTAACGGAAATCTGGTTTTGAAAATAGAGAAGACCCAGATAAAAACTTATTAATGTTACAAACATTCCCATTTATTTTGTTTATTTAGAAAAAGAAGAAATTTGAAATATTATTTTTTGTTTTTGTATCTGTTTCTGTTCATAAAAATTTAATCATAAGAACAACAATAAAAACAATTGATAAGAAATTGAACACAAGTTGCTTTTTAGAAACGAAACAAAAAAATGTATAAAAACATACTTTTTATTTTAAACCACGAAAGACAAACGCTAAAAATAAATAAACAAAAAAAATCTTATTAATTAACAATGATTGTTCAGGAATTTCATATGAGTCATCATTATCGTCAACACCAGACTTTACTGCTGCTTGGCGACACAGGTGTATGTGCTTGAAGCGTTTTTTTTTCGTTTTCCGTTTTTTTTTTGAATGAAACTTTAGGTGAATGAATTTTGGCGCCAATTACAACAATAATAAACAAATAACCGGTTTACAATAAATATTTAAATTATTTAAGTTAAAAAGTCAGTAGCTTTATTTCAATTAATGAAGATACATAACCTTTGTAGCTGAACAAAATAGATACGTTAAGCGCCAAGCATTAAGGCGTTAACGTGTGGAGAATACTTATAAGTTGTTGTAAAAAAATCTATTATTCTTACATAAAATGTATAAACTATTTACAATGATTGAATGGTCTAATATATACCGTTTAGTTACATAATTTTGTTACGCCCCTATTATAGAAAAATCGATGTGGACAATATCAGAAAGTATAAATTGCAACCTAGTTCCAAGAGCTTGAATTATTAGACGTAAAGCCAGGGTACGAGCCCCAGGCCAGACATCAAAACAAAATACAAAAATTATTTCTTCGGCGACTTCCTCTCAGCAGATTTCTGGCAAAAACTCTGAGAGTAAATAAAATTGCCATAAAAAAGTTTCTCAAAAATCTGTCGTTCAGAGTCGACTTTCAAATGTAGGTCCCACCACTCATGTATAAAATTAACACACACAACAAAAGTGGTGTGAGAAACTAGGTCGTAATCCTAACTGAAGGGTTGTTATGACCAATTATGTATGTATGTATGTAGTTCCAAGAGCTATAAACAAGTCTATGGCGTTATTGGAAAACCAGCCAGAAAGTTTGATGAACGAAGCTATATCTTTGATGTCAATAGATGATAGCTCCGTTAGGCTAACAAGGAATGGGAAGCCAAATAACCTATATCTACACCTAGCAAGAGACGGGCACTGACAAAGAAAGTGAACAACAGTCTCCTCATCCTCAGTGGACCTGCATCCACGGCAGAAATCGTTGAAAGGGAGCTTCATTCTTTCCGCGTGTCTACCCTAGACGCAATGACCTGTAAGCACGGCCACTGTAATCGAGATGACAGGCCACGCTATATACTTGACATTAAAATTAGCAGAACAGAATCGACCATAATTGCGATTTTCAGTCCTATAGTACTGCGTTTCGATCTTTTCTGAAAAAAAAAAACTGTAAAATATAACGTATGTTTTGTAAACTTTAGATGGAACATCAGCTCAATATCGTATCTTCTTCTAACCACACCCCGCTTTAATATTCCAAATTTTGTCTTTGTTTTTATATTTTTAGTTTGTAAAACAACTGCTTTATTGATTATTATTTCCTTTTGGTCTTTCTTTTTCAGATTCCTATGGAATTCTATCGTCAATTGAACAATATCACTGACATTTCAGAATTTATAGAGAAATTTATTGATCCCGATAGCATCGATCCCCAATTAGGTATACATGGTAATATATTTTTGAAATCTATTTATCTCAATTAAATAAATTATTTTATCTTTTTCGTTTTCCATTTCTATTTTCTTATCATTTACAGAGAATATCAAAAGAAATGTTGAAAGAGGTAAGTTTTTTTTAAATCGTTTGTTAAATTTAAAGTTAAGTTAGCGTTTAAAGTTAAGTCAGTTTTTATAGACCTTAGACGTTTCAATATGAAATAAAGAGAGAGAATATAAAGACAGAAAGAAAAGAGAGATACAGAAATTAAGGAA
Organism: Sarcophaga carnaria; assembly: GCA_958299815.1. Taxonomy (NCBI): domain Eukaryota; kingdom Metazoa; phylum Arthropoda; class Insecta; order Diptera; family Sarcophagidae; genus Sarcophaga; species Sarcophaga carnaria. The sequence continues at coordinate 153,882,581 of OY283149.1, forward strand.
ACACCCAATAGTTCCTCACATTGTATTAAAATCGTGTAAAATATAGCGAAAATTTATCCGAAGCTCAACGGATGGGATTGAAAAGATATCCTTTTAAGACATTATATCATCTAGGTTTACATACATACATAACATAGATAATTGGTCATTACAACCCTTCAGTCAGGATTACGGCCTAGCTCCTGTGTGATAATTTTATACATGAGTGGCGGCACCTACAGTTTAAAGACGACTCCGAACGACAGTTTTTTTTTTTGAGAAACTTTTCATGGCAATTTTAATTAATCTCAGAGTTTTTGCCAGAAACCTGCTGAGAGGAAGCCGCTTAAAAAATATTTTTTCAAATTTCGTTTTGATGTCTGACCTGGGGTTTGAACCGTAGCCTTACGTCTAATAAGCCAACACACTACCTACTAGACTACGGCTGGGTTTACACACATCGAGACTATTTGATCAGTTTCTGTTCAATTATTTATCGTGTAGATTCTATAAACCTTATTATCCAAAGAATTTCTTAACAATGCCCGTCAAACTATAACTTAGTTTAAGTTTCTAGGCTGTCATCATAATCATACGTTTTAAAGCCAATACAATTGGAATATTACGCGTAAAAAACACCAGTAGTATGGCATAGCATTTCATATATCACGTGTCTGAATCCTGATCTATATCTTCCACTGCAAAAGCTTTCTAAACTGCTTATAAAACTTACATACATAATTGGTCATTACAACCCTTCAGTCAGAATTACGACCTAGTTTCTCACACCACTTATGTTGTGTGTGTTAATTTTATACATGAGTGGCGGGACCTACAGTTTAAAGTCGACTCCGAACGACAGATTTTTGAGAAACTTTTCATGACATTTTTATTTACTCTCAGAGTTTTTGCCAGAAGAAATATTTTTTGTATTTTGTCTTGATGTCTGGCCTGGGGCTCGAACCCTGGCTTTACGTCTAATAAGCCAACACACTACCTACTAGACTACGGCGACTTCTAGGTTTACACACATCGAGACTATTTGATTAGTTTCTGTTCAGATGTTATAAGCCTTATTATCCAAAAAATTTCTTAACAATTCCTGTCAAACTATAACTTAGTTTAAGTTTATAGGCTGTCATCATAATCATAAATCCCAAGGCAATTGGAATATTTATATAAAAATTGCCAGTAGTATGGCATAGAATTTCATATATCACGTGCCTGAATCCTAATCTTTTCCCCTATTGCAAAAGCTTTCCAAACTGCTTATAAAACTTAGGCGGCGCTTATATTTTAGTTCAAAAAAGTGGGCGCTATAGACTTCTTTCCTGTATCACCTATTCCATATCACCAATGTCTATACCCCCTATTTTTTTCCAACGAAAGCAAGACAATAATTATCATCCTTTCTATGGAAGACCCTGTTACCTAGTATCTCTATAGCAAGTAGGCTTACACTAGGTCCCTTCACGCCTTTATAGTCACCATTATAAGAAATATTGTAGAAGTATTAATTTTTTATAGCTTTTATATATATAGCTAATGTATAGTTAATCTAATAATTAGAGAGCGAAATAAATGTCATTCTCTCTAAAATTCTAAATTTTAGCCGCTGTTGTACGTGCCAAGGCAGCAAACTGTATACCCGAAAATACCGTTGTGGATTTGACGCCAATTAATCCCAAAAATAATTACTTTCCACGTTGTACACGCGTAAAACGTTGTGGTGGCTGTTGCAGTACCCAGTGGATGTCTTGTCAGCCGACCAAAACCGAAATCATTAATTTCCAAGTCTATCGTTATTGCTATGAGGAAGTGAAAGCGAAATTTTGCGGTTTCGAAATGATACCCGTAGAACAGCACTTGGAATGTAAATGTGATTGTCGCAAAAAACCTGAGGTGAGTAATACTACTGTACCATAACAGGAAAGAGAACAAAAAATTAAAATTTTAATTGAAATTAATATTTCAACTTTCTTTTTCTTTTTTTCGTCTGTATACGTAGGACTGTAATGTCTATCAGCGTTATCAGGACTGTCGCTGTCATTGCATAAATGATGATGCCCGTGAAAAGTGTGTAAATTTGGAGCATAAAATCTGGGATGATGAAAATTGTCGTTGTGTGTGCAAACAAAATGAAAATTGTACAACCGGTTCATATTATGATGAAAATCAATGCAAATGTCTACTGGTGCGTATTAAACCGATACTTGTTGAATCGTAGTTATTTTTCTATTTTGTTTTCAATTTTGTTTTCAATTGTTAAATTAATCTTATTGTATACATACGTATGTAGTTATGTATTTTTTATAAGGGGAACTTTTATTTTTTGTTTTAGTTGTTGTATTAAGCAAAAGTTATTGTTGTTGGCAAATTGTTTTTTTTTATCTATTTTTTAATTACTAATTTTATAAATAATTATAGTTTTAGTTTAATAAGAAACAAGGTGGGTTGGTTTTAGCAACAAATTAATTGAATTAGAATTTAAATACTTTATCACTAGTTTAATTGCGGGCAGGTTGCTTTAGTTATTTAATATTGTACTACGGTGTCCATTAATTTAAGGGTTGCGGTTAAATTCATCACTAAATACATATGTACCCCTGCGTACATAGCTTTGGTTTGCTTAGACGCCATGTTCAATTTCGTATTGAGTTTGTTTCTTATGGTATTTTAATTAAAATAGACTTCCATCCCGTTTTAAAACCTTTAGCCGAGCAAAACCACATCATCGCTTTTATAAAATGCAACTTTTTTAACACATATCACATACAAAATTTTTTATATGCAGAATATATCCAGAATATATCAACATGTCGGTATTTTGTCTTCGTGTTAGAATATTAATATATTGGAGTCGCTGTGGTCTAGTAGGTAGTGTGTTGGCTTATTAGACGTAAGGCCTCGGTTCAAACCCCAGGTCAGACATCTCCAACTCAACGAAATATGAAAAAATATTTCTTCGGCGACTTCCTTTCAGCCGATTTCTTGCAAAAACTCTGAGAGTAAAAACAAAATTGCCATGAAAAGTTTCTCACAAAATCCGCTGCTCAGAGTCGACTTTAAACTGTAGGTTCCGTCACTCATGTATAAAAATGAACGCACACAACATAAGTGGTGTGAGAAACTAGGTCGTAATCCTGACTAAAGGGTTGTAATGTACGAGTATGTATGTATGTACGAGTATGTATGTATGTTAGAATATTAAATGTTAAAAATGTTGCATAGAAGTCGCCGTGGTGTAGTAGGTAATGTGTTGGCTTACTATTCGTAAAGCCCGGGTTCGTATCCCAAGTCAGACATCAAAAATGAAATATGAAAAAAAAAAATATTTCTTCGGCGACTTCCTCTCAGCAGATTTCTGGCAAAAACTCTGAGAGTAAAATAAACTGCCATGAAAAAGTTTCTCAAAATTCTGTCGTTCGGAGTCGACGTTAAACTGTAGGTCCCGCCACTCACGTATAAAATTAACGCACACAACATGAGTGGTGTGAGAAGCTAGGCCGTAATCCTGACTGAAGGGTTGTAATGGCCAATTATGTATGTATGTAAATGTTGCATTTAATAATGCTATAAATTACAAACTTATAGCGATTTGCTCCGTTCTTCCCAAAGTTATCGAAAGAATGGTTGACTACCACAAAAAATCAGACAATCTGCTTAGCTTAAAGAACAATCTGCTTAGCTTAAAAGAATGTCTCTGTATGACTCGGTATCTAGTGATCTGTCGGCATTACTCGTCCCAGAAAATCTTTTTGGTTTTTTAGAGCCCTGCTGCAATGTAGATCACACAAAGCATTACAAAAATAATACCTTGATACGAGTAGGTCGCACTATTTATATGCGAAATACTGACACTTCGAATGTTCTTGATATCTTTTAATGCAACTTTTAGGTGCTCGCCCTTTAAGAAATGAACAATAAGTACAAGTGATTAAGCTTATAACATTCCTTAGAAGGTTGGTAGTATTACTTCTCGATAACTATACCTTGAAGAACTTACGAAGTAAACAGAGAGACAATTGCTGCGTAAACCTCGTGGTATTTATATAAATTGATTACCTATCCGTAGAATAGCTTCGATAGTTATCGATAATACCATTTCCATAAAGTCAGCTGGTGGTGAAGATTTTCAAACCAACAGATGTTCGCGGTTACAAACGACTCGACTGGTTAGATTTTGCAAGTTTAAAAAAAACTTGGTTTCAAAAGAAGCAAAATGAAGTTTACAAAAAATAATTGATTGTTCGTTGTGGAAATACGGGAAATATATTTGATAGGTTTGATTGAAAGTTATGGATTTTACGTCGCAGACAAATTTTAAATTTTCGTAGTCTTTTCTGAGTTCACATTATAAAAGTTTCCTTTCCGAAAATTTAAGTCCATTAGCGAATGCAGAAAAAAGGTTTCATGTACTTCAATCTGAATTAATTACATTAAGAAAAAGTTTAAAAAGGAATAAACAAAAATTTCATATAAAATACTTCTATAATGTGTACTGAGAATTTCTAAAAGCTAGTAAGCAATATTCATTGTAAGTCCCATGAACTTTTCTTAATTGTTTCTTTTTTAAAAAAAGTATTTTAAAAATTTTAATTTTTAATATTTTTTCTAAGAATACATGTTTTTAATTTGTATTTAAATATCTTATACATATATTAACTGTTATTGTTTTTTGTTTAATTGTTATAAAAGAAATATTGTATTACAAATATTTGTTTTTTGTTTAAAATTTAAATGTTATGTGTTTCTCCTTCTTTTTCTAGACGTCCTCATTTGATTATGTTGATGCAAATCAACAGAATTAAACATTTCGTAAATTGTAAAAATCAAATCAACTTTAAAAACTTTTAAAACTAAAACACACATACTATGTACACACACTTTACTGTTACACTGCAATACATACACGAAAGATATACAAATTTTAAATAATTGTTAAAGAAGACTATAAATAAATAATTATTTAAATTAAACCAATAGTTTAAATCTTATAAAAGTTAAATAAAAAAACGTACACCAGTATTTTGGTTTGACCTTGTTTGTCATTCGATTAAAAGTTGTCATCATCATACATTGAATTCTTCATTTATTTTGTTTTTTTTTTGTTTTTGTTCTATGTGATTTGCATTCAAAATGTGTAATTTAGTTTTAATTAAAACAGGAAAAATGAAAATAATAATAAGAATATTAAAAAAACGTTTTAACACTGGGTTGACATTAAAAGAAATAAAAAAATACCAAACAATTCTTCAATGAGTAAGTAAAAAAACACACTTCTTTTTTAACTATTTACTTAATTGTCTAATATATATAAAAATTTTATTCTAATTTTACTTTTTTCTGTATTGATAATGAATCATAAATGTTTGGATTTGCATGCTTGGGGTTGTTTACTCTTAAAAAAAATTAAATTGAAAAACAAAATTTTTATTGAAATTTTAAAAAATGTTTTTGTGCTTTTAAAAGGTTTTATAAATTTTAATTATGAATTTTCTTTTTTTTGTTAATAATTTTTATTGCAGCTAAATAGCAACGGTGATGTTAACACTGACGATATAGCAGTTCCTCCCATTGTCAATAATCGTCGACGATTTTTTGTCAAGCCCATAGAAGTCGATCCCGATAATAGCACAATTTATGAAGTATAATTCGTCATTATTTTTGTTTTAATTTATAGTTTTTAATATTTGTTTAAGAAATTATTAATTGTCAGTATTTAAAATGTTAATGAAAAATACTTACATATACTATGTTTCATACAATATTAGTCATATCCGCAGGCATAGGTGCAACATTATTAATCGAGAAGTTATGATTTAAAAAAAAATTATGTTATGTAAACTAGAAAGTGTTTTGTTTTGATTTGAAATTCATCTTGTAATGTTAGCTTAGTTCTGCACAAGTCCAATGTAATTGTAAAGAAAATGATTTTAATTTTGTTTTAATTTAAAAAATAAAATTTAATTTTGTTGCAAAAGGAAAACATAAAAAATGTACACTTACATTCTTAGAAATTGTAATGTTCTGTTTAGTCTTTAATCTTATTTTAATTCTGTTTCATATCCTTCTTAACTTGCATTCTTTTTAATGATTTCTGGTGCCACATTTGAATTTAAACGAAATTATAATATGAACAGACATATTTACATACATACAGTGGTGGCCTTATAATTAGAAACGATGTTTCTGGAACAGAGTTCTCTGGAGTGACGAATCTATGTTTAATTTGTCCCAATCTGATGGAAAAACGTATGTAAGACGTCCTCCAAACAAAGCCTTTGATCCCAGGTACACAGTGTAAACTGTAAAACAGATTAACAAACATACATGTTGCTAAGTCGTTTCCAATTATAAGGCCACCACTGTATGTAGAACTGATCGTACAATTAGTGCCATATCCCTCTTATCTAGTTTTGAAGTTTCATTGCTTTCTAACGATCTTGTTTAGATCATGGACTTTGGAATACCCCAGATGATGGCAAGCGTCAGACATCTCTATTTCTATTCACTATTCAAGTCCAATTACCAGACATCTTCGATATTTTCACCACGACTATACAACTAAATTGTTTGCCTCATCATTTTTCAGATGCATGAACATTTTTTTCATAGTGAATAATACAGAAAAATGCAAAAAAAAAATAACCGTCTTGGCATCTACAATTCTGAATATTTAATGATTATTTTTCAAATGTTTATTGATTTTTTTAACCAAAATCTTATATTTAACAAATTTAACATTTGCCTATGCCTGAACTATTAAACAGTTTAATTAAATATATATGTAGTGTTTTGTAAGTGTAATTGTTTTAAATTTTAAACTTATTAAATAATAGAATAAATAAAATTATTAAAAAAAAACAAATTAAATATAAAAACCTAAAATAAGAACCCTTATTGTGAATAAAATTTCCTTTTCTTGTTCAATAGTACGTATGTGTGGAAACTTCGAAAAATATTAACCTTAATGCAAAAGATTTTTCACGGTAAATATTCCATAATTTCCATATTTCCGTGAATATAAATATACAGCACTGCAGTGTCATATTTTAATTAAATTAAATTTGTTCAGTCTTAAAAATTATTGGACTACCATAGACCTTTAGAAGCCAAAGTTTTTATTTTCACAGTAAGGTTGGACATGCAAGACATTTCTGCCGAATGTTTTTAAAACCCCACTTAATTCTTATTTTTATTTTAAATATAAATAAAAATCTTGATTGTAATTAATTGTTTTATTTTATTGTACTTTTTAATTAAAAGTAAACACTTTATTTATTAAGGAAAAAGAAAATATTTATACTACAATTTTAATTGAGTTGTTGTTTATAAAACGCATTTCATACTTAAATAATATAATAGTTTAGTATGTAATAATAAATCAAATATATAACTGTTTAGATTAGGCAGTAAATGAAATATGCAATTTAAAAAAATATATTTAAAAAACATGTTTAATATAAATTATATAAAAGAAATATTCAAAAAAAAATGCAAACATTTAAAGAAAGTAAAAATAAATTTGTTTTAATCAAAAGGTTTGTCAATATTAATTTAAATTATGCTTATAAATGCAAAACAATATGCTGCGTTCTAAGCTATAATAAAAAAATATTCATATTATTGCTAACAAAAAGAGATCGATTTAAAAATCTTCACGGAATTTGGGGGAATTCATTTAGTTTCGTCATTGGCTATAGTTTAATTACAAATATTATCTGCTATATTGCAAAGTTAATTTAAAAAACAGTGTTGCAAGTTTTAATTTCACTAAAGAGATCATATTTCTTATTTTTAATTATAATAAGCAATTCAAAGAAGTATGAAAGAATTTGTACAATTTTGAACGCCTTAAAAATCATTATTAATATGGTATAAATGCTTAAACTGTAGTAAAAAATATACAAATGTATTTCAAAAACGCTTAAAGATAAACAATTCCTAAGTAAATATTTTATTAAAGCCGTGGTACATTTTCAATTAAAGAAACATTTGCACGCTCTCCACAGGCAAACATAAAAAAATTAAAAACCTTACTACTTAGTTTTATAAGTTCTTAAACGTAAATTATTAGAAAATTATAAAAGACAGCGTATAGAGGCATACATTAAGACCAATTTAACAATTTGGAAATTCTTAAATAGTCAAACGTAAATTAGATTTATACTAAAACAAGAAATTTCCAATAAGAAATTGTGTCTAGGACTTTTGAACCTTCAGCCATAAATATGCAAAAATTATTCTTAATGTTCTTAACTGTCCTTTGGTAATACAAAGATAGTTAAAGATTGTATAAAAGACCTCAATATTCAGTATTAAGTTCAGTACATAATATTCAAATTGAAGGACCGCAAATAAGATTCCAATTGCAGTTATTGCGACTGCTTGACATAAGCAAAAAAAAATATTTATAAATCCATCGCAAATTTGTCAGCAAACAATCGAATAATATTTGGAAAATTGAGTCTGTAATCGTTTGTCATATAGAAACATGCAATAATATAACGAATACTAACAGGATGATTTTGTATGATAATCAAACTGTAGTTGTGCTTCCATGCAATTTTAAAATATTTGTTGTCAGTTTACATTTGTGAAGTTCAATTGCCATCCACAATCAAACAATAAATGTCTCATATAGTTTTGATAATACAAAATTCTCGATCCTCATAACAAAACAGGTAGATTGGTGTCTGATTCCATAAGAAATTGATTTCATATGAAGGAAATTATTTTCATTCATGTCAAATCCTTTGTTTTAGTGGAACAAACAGCTATGAATTGATTTTACAAAATCAATGTGGACGTTCATGTAAGAGTTTGTCTTATAATGTCGTTTCTTTCTCTTTAAAATTTTATTGAAAAACTTGTAGAAATTAGTAAACACGTTAGTAAAGCCTTTTCCTGGAAGAACTCAAGACATTTAAAAATTTCAAGTTTTTCATATTAAATCCTAATTGAAATTGTTAGTCTTAAAGAAATAAGGCCGTAATATTTTCTCAATTGCATTGTTATGGTTTCCACCGGTTTAAAAGATGAAATCAAAATCTTGTTTTAATAATTGTTTTCAATAATATAAAACATGATCCTCGTTTATAATTCAACGTTTTTAAAGGAACAGAATAATAAATCTATGCCAGCTTCATTCTAATTAACTTTTACAATGAATTTTTGTTAAATTAATTATAAACATCAGTAGTTTGTGAACGTCACACGATTTAAAAATTATCTATTTTAAAGAAAACTCATTTACAAACTTCTGTTTCGATACAACCATCCTTATCAACGTCACACAATCTAAATTTTTTATTTTCCTTAGACAGTCTTTTGTTTTTAGTAAAAAGATAAGAATGTTCTTGTTACAGCAATTCCCTTGTAACTTAAAGAATTTTTAAAACAAAATTAACCATTTCTGGTAGTAAATTTTCTAAAATAACTTGTAATTTTTATCCTTAATAAGAAAAAAGATTAAAAACAAATAGGAAAGAAAAATCATTACTTAAAAAATAAAAGGAATATAAAAGACGTTTGAAAAGTTTGTATAAAAAATAAAAGTGTAAGTAAATAATTTTAAAATCAAAGTCTTAAACTGCGTGCCGCACTACGTTTAGGCGTAGGAGCAGTTGGAGAGCTATTTGAACGCTTCAAGCCGGAGCTGCTTTGAAATAATGATCGAGGTTTACGTTTCGGTGTAGCCGGTGGTGTGTGTGTCAATTTGGTAGGGGTACGCAAATGAGCTGTAGATAATGTTTCCAAAGAGCTCTCGTTGAATGGATCATCGTTATTGCCCAACAAAGTGGTTGTCGTCGTTATGGCATGTGGTTCTATAAGTACAGGTTCATGCAATACTGATTCTGCTATCATTTCTTCGGTTACTACATGTTCGAGATTGTCCTCATTGTTTGTAGGCGCAGTCAAGGAAAAATGTGTCATAAGATTACGCTTGATAATGGTTGGCACACCATTACATGATTCATATATTATTAAAGCGAACTGCACTTGATTACCTTCTAATTTGCGGCGATAAGATATGCGTAAACGTGTTGCAATTTCCGCACAATCGCGCCAAAGAGCACTTCTTTGTCGTGACAAAGTCGTATTACGATTATGTATCTTGCCCTTGACCTCAATATATCTTAATGGAGTATATAAGGCTTCCATTGTTTCTAGATCGTCTTCTTCACTTGATGAGTCATCAAGTAATGTACGTATACCCTTGAAATCTTTACTAACACGCTTGCTAGTGGAAGGTGCCGTTGGCAAACGTTTTAAATAACTAAAACGCCCCGAATGGCTACGTTTCAAAGACCTATGTGTTTTATCCCCATCCTCGACTTTTTCAATTTCTCCTGCTTCTTCATTTTCTTCAACTTTTTTAGCACTTGATGGCGGTGTCAGTTCTGCGATTGCCAAAGTAGTTGTGCATTTTTCAGGAGTTTTTATTTCGTTATTTATTATGGCATTAGCAAATGCAGAAGTTTGCGGTAACTCATTATCTTCCACATCACTGTCAGCATACGATTTTAAACGTACCATATCCGGTACACGATTTATAGGATGGACATGATCAATAGGTTTCGTGGATATAATTTTTCTACAAAATGTTTAAATTTAACGAAAGATAAGACATTTCATTCTCTAAAAGAAACTTACGTGCGCATATGACTGGTTTTAGTTTCAATTGGTCCACATTTGTTGGGCTCCGTAAATTCAATATGGTCAAAATTATTATAAATTTCATGTCTAAGTAGTAGAAAATAAAATGTTGTTAGAATTTATTGTTGTGTAGGTAGTAAAAAGATTTTGACTCAGTATAGTACAACAGTGTTTCAACAATTGAAATGCCACATACCAGGACGCATTTTTAATTTCTTCGATTGAATACCGGTAATTGTAACGAACCATGCACTGAAACGTCAGGAGTATGTCGACCCAATAGTAAATATCGTCGAATATGCCCATCATGTAAGAACAGTTTAAATACCCAGGAGTATATGTACGTATGAACTTTTTGAACTAAGTTGAACACCAACCAACTTACACTCTGGCTATAGCATTACATGATTACTGTCTAGGGTGGCAATTTTAAGATGAAAAGTTCAAGACCGTACGAGCTTGAGAAACTATACTTTTCTGATTTTCTGGAACAACATGTACAAAAGCTTGCCATATCAGACGTAATAAAATTGCAACAGTTATTAAAAATAAAACGATGATAACTTAACCGAAAAGGTATCCTTCTTACTCTACTAATGAACGCCTTTCATTAGTATATCCAATCGGGTCTTACATTTTTATACAGATTCTATTTCCATTTGTTGATGTTTCTAACGTCAATTATAAAGGATGAATTTCATCCTATAATCTTTAAAAATTCTTTAATTCTTGGTCATAACGATATTTTGGAAAGTTTTTGATTGAACAAGTAAGAAACATGGGAGAATGGGGGAGGACTGACTAGATGGTCAGTGCTCCAAAGCATGTTAAGAGATAGTTTATAGTGCTTTGTTCCAAACACACACCCTGGTGAGAAATCCGAGAGTATGTATGTATTGTATGCTGTGTAGCTGGTGTCGAAGTCGCCGTGGTTTAGTAGGTAGTGTGTTGGCTAATTAGACGAAAAGCCCGGGTTCGAGCCCCAGGCCAGACATCAAAATAAAATACAAAAAGTATTTCTTCGGCGACTTCCTCTCAGCAGATTTCTGGCAAAAACTCTGAGTAAATAAAATTGCCATGAATTGTTTCTCAAAAATCTGTCGTTCGGAGTCGACTTTAAACTGTAGGTCCCGCCACTCATTTATAAAAATAACACACACAACATAAATGATGTGAGAAACTAGGTCGTAATCCTGACTGAAGGGTTGTAATGACCAATTATGTATGTATGCATGTATGTAGCTGGTGTTGTCATTGAACCATTTTTACTTCGAAAATACAACCGAAAATTAATTTGATGAGACGGGGTTATGATGTTGCGGTATATGTTTTCAACAAGACGAATAATTTCACGAAATTCTTAAGTTACCTACACACAGCGATATCCGGATGTAATGTCTGCTGACGTTGTTTTATTTATGGCCATAATTATATCGGAATTTTACCCAAAAATTAACCAAAGAAACCACAGAAGCATAAGGGATATCACATATGTAAATAAAACTTGATATATGTATGAGTGTTGTTTGATTTGCATTCGGAAAACCAACCCAACTTTAAAAGACTTATGAACTGTCAGAAGAATGGAATTTCACAATTTAATGCGTGCAAATATTTCATTTTTAAATCCATACCAAAGAGGTCTTCTAATTAAAAGAGGGCATTTTCTGACCTACCTTAAGTAATCATGTATTTTGTTGGCTCCACGTACAGTGCGACCATACCAATCAATTACACTATTCGGTGCTAAATAGTACTTGAATGCGATGCTATTCTGTTGAAACAGTTCCAGATATTTACTCAACACCTCTTGTACTTCATCATTATTTTTTTCGGCAGCTACAAAAGACAAATTTAACAATTAAATTAAAAAAAATAAATAAAATAATAAAAGAAAAAACTAACCTTCCATGCTGATAGAAACGCTTTCAATAGAATCTCTCTTCGGCTTTCGATAACAAAGCAAAATAGACGTCAAAAGCGCAGCAAATAAAAGGGGTTTAATATAGAATACAACAAATAGTTTAATTAATATTTTAGTTTATGTTTATTTACCGATGATTTTGTTTAGATTTATTATTTTTAGTTGGAGATTTTGAATATAAAATTGATGCAGCTGCTGCCTATTGGTATGACTGCCAACACTTCATACACAGTAAAATAATGGGCGATAAACACAATCAGATTTCGACTGTCAAACAACGAACAACAACACAACATACACAATAAGAAAAGGAAGAACAAGATTTATGTCAGAATTTAAGAGACCAAATAACAACAAAAACACTCAGACGTTGTAAACAACAGCAAAATTCACCCTTATTTTTCGTTCTCTTAATAAAAAACAACAAACGAAATCATTTAATTTGAAATACAAAAAGTATTCCAAAATAAACAAATTTTTTGGATAGAAATATAGTATATATGAATATATTATTCTCTCTACCTTTTTATAATTAACTTTATTTATATTCAGTCTGACACACACACACGAACGCACATGTCCAATATTACTTCCACCAGTACCTGTAGTATTTCTGTGACGCTATTCTTCAATTTTTATTTATAACTTAAGATTTCTCTAAAATAAGAATTGTTTATGACCTTTTAACATAGAATACTTTAAAAGGTCATTAATCGTTTCGTTTTAATTATGATTAGTCGTTCGATTTAAAATAAAACTCCCTGGCTCCGAAGAGAGCAATAGGCAAAAGTGAGCATGCAAAAGCACAAAAACCAATCAAAATGGCGCGGCAAACATGTCAAATTGAATTTATAATTCAAATGGCACTCTAGTGGCGAATATTGTACAGAGTTGTATTTACTTGAATGCATATTCGAAAACCACAAGGTGGTCCATAATATATAAAACCCAAAATGTTTATTTACATTGGAGCGTGCCGTTCAATACGATTTAGTAAATCTAACAATATGGTAACATAATATTTAAATACAGCTGATAATGGGAGATATGGCAACTAATTAATAATTTTTAACGAATTTTGGTTCATGATAAAATGACGAATAGTGTTTCGTTCATTCGGTTTTATACCTTCACCGTTTTAACTTAAATATTTATACTACAAGTAAGTAAAATGTGATTATTTTTTTTTCTATATTAAAAAAATAAGTGTTAATAAAATTAAATATGTAGAAATCCAAATATTTGTTTGTAAATAAGTAAAAAAAACACCATGACGTAGTAAAATGTTTGCTGAAATATTAAAATTTGTTGTGAGATGCCACGTGTTCCGTAATGGCGTCTTTTCTTTTTGTTATAATTTATATGTTGGATTTCTATTGTTTATATTTTTGTGATAAAAATTAAATGATGAAACTCTTTGATTTTCCTTTTGCGGTTTCCACCAGAAGGTCAATTTGCAAATAGCATGGTTTTTGACCTAAGGATGGTTAAAGGTGTCTGATAAAAAAAAATTCAATTCTAACCTCACTTTTTAAGCCTCCTTGTCTGTGACTAGAAATTTATTTAATTTTGTTTTTTATTTTTGTATTTTAGAATGGCGGACGCAGCTCCAGCCCGTGGTGGTTTCCGTGGAGGATTTGGCTCTCGTGGTGGTCGTGGCGGCCGTGGTCGCGGTCGTGGCCGTGGACGTGGTGGTCGTGGCCGTGGTGGCAAGGAAGACTCCAAGGAATGGGTTCCAGTTACCAAATTGGGTCGTTTGGTTCGTGATGGCAAAATCAACTCTTTGGAAGAAATCTATTTGTACTCTTTGCCCATTAAAGAGTTCGAAGTCATTGATTTCTTCTTGGGCTCAGCTTTGCGTGATGAGGTTTTGAAGATCATGCCCGTTCAGAAACAAACCCGTGCCGGTCAACGTACCCGTTTCAAGGCTTTCGTTGCCATCGGTGACAACAACGGTCACATTGGTTTGGGTGTCAAGTGCAGCAAGGAAGTTGCTACCGCTATTCGTGGTGCCATTATCTTGGCTAAATTGTCTGTAGTCCCCGTTCGTCGTGGTTACTGGGGTAACAAGATCGGTAAGCCCCATACCGTACCCTGCAAGGTTACTGGTAAGTGCGGTTCCGTATCTGTACGTTTAATTCCCGCTCCCCGTGGTACTGGTATTGTATCAGCTCCCGTACCTAAGAAGTTGTTGACCATGGCTGGTATTGAAGATTGTTACACCTCTGCTCGTGGTTCTACCTGTACTTTGGGTAACTTCGCTAAGGCTACTTATGCTGCTATCGCCAAGACCTATGCTTATTTGACTCCCGATTTGTGGAAGGAAACTCCTTTGGGTGTTACTCCTTATCAACAATTCGCCGATTTCTTGGCTGATAAACCTGGCACTCGTAACATCGAAGACTAAATGATTTTTAATTTTAAATAAAAATTAAATTAAAGAAACTAAAGAATAGTTTGTTTATTTTTATTACAATATATTTATGCTACAACAAGAATTTAAACAGTTTAATTATGTTAAAACGAAAGTTTTGTATGGAAAGCAGCTAGAATTAGTGGTTGGATCGAATCTGATAGTGTTAGAAAAATGATTTGGGAATCCTACAAATCTTTAAGGCTCCACTCATTTAAAGGGCCGTTTTCAAACTTGGCTGTAAAATGAAACGGGAATTTATTGCATCTGGCTACCGAATTCAACACCTTAAAAAGTCTAAATTTAAAACATTGGACCTTAACAAAAGGAATAGTAATGACAAACATTTATTGTTGCAACAAAGTTAAAGTTAAAGAGGAAAGGTCATTGAGAGCTAGAGTGGTACCCCCTGCATTTTACATGAACTTGTCTAACAGGTTTCCATCTGTAACCAACTAATATTAAGCAATCTCTGAGATAACTCGACAAACCACCAAAAGCAATTTGTTCAAATAAAATCATAACGTGTACTGCAGACCCTGGATATAATGTAGAATGGATTGATTTTAGAGAATACAAACAGAAAATCTGCTGAACGAGTCTTCTTGTCTAATTCGTAATAATCACAAGGTGGTAGGTGGTTAAAAATGGATTGCATACAAAATTGGTCATTACAAGCCTTCAGTCGGGATTACGACTTAGCTTGTCATATCACTTATGTGGTGTTTGTTAAATTTAAACATGAGCGGCAGGACCGATTTTTGAGAAACTTTTTATGGCAATTTTATTTTACGTATTTCAAGATGTTTGAACCAAGGCCTCTAGGCTGACGCAGCTCTGGTAATCAAATTGTTTAAAAAATCGCAAATACTTATATGAGCAGGATAAGATTGTAATGGCGCATGGCGACACATCAAATTTACATATGTGTTGATAATATTTGTTTTACTTAACACAGCAACACATCAAAATTGAACTTTCAGACTTCATTGTATGGTTGTTGTGTAGAAGAAAAGTACAATCATATGTATGCAACGAAGTTAGTAAAAATCAAAAGTATTTTGATATTCTTCAAATATCACCAACGCTTAAAAAACGTTACCGTAGTTTAATAATTACCAGCCAATTAATGAGTTAACAACACTTGTTCCTTTAAAATACAACCCTGACAATTTTTTTGTGTCTCTCCTTTTCGATATTCGAATTTCTACGCTTCGCGCAACTGCCACCATTTTTCATTTAAATTCAAACGGTTTAAAATTTGCTGCTCGCATCACACAACTCAAAGGAAAATTGAGAGGAGCCTAGCGGAAAATTATAGAAAAAACTGTAAAAATTTATTTTCCCTGCTTGTTAAGCATTTGTCAAAGAAAATCTTTACTATATTCCCTAAATGTTAAAGAAGAAACTAAAAAATATTGTGAATGTTGAGAATTTATTGTCATTTTGAGTGTCACCAATTGAAACGAAACGTCTTCATATTCCCCGCACGCAAAATATAATACAGCAGCCGCATAAAAATTATAAAAAAAAGAAAAAAACAGCAGGTAAGTGGACAATAAGTAAATATTGATTGATTGTGGTGATTGGTGGCAATCGAATGTATAATTGTTTTAGTGTAAAATCGATAGACAGACAGACCCCTCAAGGCAGCGATACATACCAGTGAAACAATTGTAGACACAAAGGCGTCAGAGTTCAGAAATGGGTGATTTGGAGAGTGTAAGGGTGGCGCTTAGAGTCCGCCCTTTGGTGCCTTCGGAACAGGCACGAGGCTGCCAAGTGGCTGTAGAAAAAATAGGTGATGAAAACCAGGTGTTGGTCAACAATACCGATGCCTTTTCATTCAATTTTGTATTCGATTGGAAAGATACACAGGAGGTGGTTTATAATGTGTCTGTATGTGATATGTTAGACAAATTATTTAGTGGGTTTAATGCCACCATATTAGCCTATGGCCAGACTGGTTCTGGTAAAACCCATACTATGGGCACGGCCTTTGATGGCTCATTGGATGAAAATGTCGGTGTAATACCTCGTGCGATGCATGACATATTCGAACGTATCAATAAACTCTCCGATACATATGATTTTGTGGTTAAATGCTCCTTTATGGAGCTATACCAAGAGCAGCTATATGATTTGCTTGCAGACAAACCTAGAGATGAGTGTACGGTCGATATGCGTGAAGATCGTAATGGAATTATTATGGTTGGATTAACGGAAAGGGAGGTGACCAGTGCCATGGAAACCACAGATTGTTTAGTGAAAGGATCGGCAGGCAGAGCTGTAGCGTCAACGGCTATGAATCAAGCTTCATCTCGATCTCATGCCATATTTACTGTGTACATGCAGGCAACAAAGAAGGATGACTCGTAAGTATTTGCAAGCATTTAGGAAATAAATATTGATATTGGTTGTTAACAAAAAATTTGTTGATTATAATTATTATTTTCAGAGGAGCTGTAACCACTTCAAAATTTCATCTCGTCGATTTGGCTGGTTCCGAACGTTCGAAAAAGACTGGTGCTACTGGAGACCGTTTTAAGGAAGGTGTTAAAATAAATCAAGGCCTTTTGGCCTTAGGCAATGTTATCTCAGCTTTGGGTGGTAAGTTCTTTGCAAGTAATTTTTATAAAATTTCATTCCTTTACGGTATAACAAATTGGAAACAGAAGGGAAAATTAATAACAAAAAAGTACAATAATTTTTAGGATGATTCTATATAAGCAGGCAATTTCCGAAATGAAATTTGGCGAACAACACTATCCATAAACAGAAAAATTGAAACTTTTTCTTAAGAGTTTCGTTCTTTTTTTTATTGTTTTTAAATGTTTGTACTAATAGTGCAAACATTGCGACAATTATTTCCAGAAACTGTACAGAATATAGATAAATAATTATAATTTTTATTTTAACTTGCAACCAACAAAATAAAGTGAAGGGATGGGGGAGGGGGTAGTTAGAATTTTGTCATGCCTGAGTGATGACAATGCAACAGGTGGTAGTTACTAATGCCTGTGTAGTTTAGTAGGTTAGTAAGCAATGCTAAAAGAGAGAAAGTTGATATTTTTATTTGGGCTTCTTTGTTACAAACTTATGTTTGGCTTTGTTATTAGCTCACTTCTACATTATTGCATGTTGTCCTTAATTTTCTATTACAAAGTCAACACACGACAATGACAATCATAAGAAGCCAATGTAATAAAAAATATGATTAAAATTGAGCACACAATTAAATAATTACAGAAATTTAATAAATATTAACAAACAAAAAACCCCCCAATATAAAATCATATCTTGGGCAAATATTATTTTGTACTTACTAGACTTCATTTTGTCCAAGGAAATGTTAAGAAGGAAATTAGGGGTGTATTAAACATTGAAAACAATTTGTATGTTATGGCATTTGAATCTACCTGCTCGAGTTAATAAACGCAAGCTGCATCGTATATTTCCAATGCATAGGGTTCATAAACTAATGTATGAAATATTTGGCAATACTTTATGCTCCTTTTTGCGTTACAACAAATCAATTTGATGAGTATCAGCTGCCAGAATAATGCATTATTTGTATTTTATATGCAAACATATATGTTTACATACGACATAAGAGTCCCTACATTTACATTCCTTCCGCCATTTTTATATGAAACAATTCCCTGTCATGCATGCCTTAAATTCCATACGCAATTTTTCCAATTTTGTTTCGCAACATGTGTTTTCTAATTAAAATCTTGATAACTGATAAGGAAATGGTCAATATACAGAGATGGTTAGTTTTGAACGAAATTATTTCATTTAAAATTTCCTATTTTTCTTCTCTTTTTGCAGATGGCAAAGGCTCTGGTTTTGTTCGCTATCGTGATTCGAAATTGACACGCCTGCTACAGGATTCGCTTGGCGGCAACTCGGTAACACTCATGATTGCCTGTGTTTCACCGGCTGATTATAATGTCGCTGAGACATTAAGCACTCTACGCTATGCAGATCGTGCACGGAAAATAAAGAATAAACCGATAGTCAATCAAGATCCTCATGCAGCCGAAATCAATCGTCTAAAGGGTATTATACAGAAATTACGCGTAGAATTATTAACGAAGGGAGGTGGCTCAATGGAAAGTATTGAATCCGGTGAACCCCTTATGACTGCATCTATGCCGTTAATGAGGCCTTCGGAGGAACAAAATATAAAATACCGCGATTTACAAGAGAAATACAGAAATTTGCAGCAGCAATGGCAAATGACCCTTCATGATGTTACTGAGCACGAAATGCGTGCTCATATTGCAGAAGCCGCACATGAGAACCTCAAACAAAAATCGGGAGAAATTAAAAGCATTGTAAGGGAATTGTCTAAAATCCAAGAAGGCCCATTAGATGAAGAAAAAATAATTGACACTGTAGGTAACATCACTAAATTGATAGTGGGTTTAGACGAAGAACTGTCTCGTGCAGAAAACGAAATAATGGATCACAAGCGACGTTCCTCTATTGACTCTTCGGTTAGTAATGCCGATCATGCCGGCTCTGATGAACAGAACGTAAATTCGTCCGAAATGAATGCCATTATGCAAGAAAGAACAGAAGCTTTTACCAGCAAACAAATTGAAATAAATGATCAATTGCGTCGCATTAATCGGGAACTAAATTTAAAGGAACAATTGCAACAACGAATTACTGGTAATTTCAGCAGATACTCGACTTTGGATGACGACATAGAAGACAAGTTCAAAGAGTGCGAACAGAAGATACAAGAGCTTGAAACCGAAAAGGCCGAACTTCTCGATAAATTGCGACACGTGAAAGAGAATGCCTCTGCAAAATTGGCTGAGGAGCGACGTAAGCGTTTGCAGACATTAGAGCATGAAATTTCTGAAATGAAACGAAAGAATGTCCAACAGGCCAAGTTATTGAAAATTAAAGAAAAGGAGACACAAAAAATTCGAAATCTAAACAGTGAAATTCAAGCAATGAAAGAGTCCAAGGTGAAGCTAATCAGAGCCATGCGTTCCGAAGCAGAAAATTTCCGTCAATTTAAAATGATGCGCGAAAAGGAATTGATGCAATTGAGAAATAAAGATCGTAAAATGCAAAACGAAATGACGCGCAAAGAGGCTTTACACAATAAGCAACGCAACGTGCTTAAACGGAAATGTGAAGAAGCGATGGCAATTAATAAGAGGTAAGAAGTGTTTTTGTTTTCATTTTTTGTTTGTTTTGGTTTTCGATTTATGCTGAAATTTTATTTTCTTAGGCTTAAAGATGCTCTAGACAAACAAAAGGCGGCCCATGCTCAAAGACAGAGAATTCATACCTATAAAGATGCCACAGCTAATTCGGTAAAAATCGATCAGATTATAGCTTGTGTTGAACGTGAACTAGAGGTAATCATATCTCTTATTGATGCTGAACGTACACTTGAACAACTAATGGATGACCGTGGCATAATCAGTCGTCGACTCAACGAGTTGAAGGAGCAACAACCTACACCAGATCCCAAGTCATCAGTCGGTTTGGAAATTGCCAGTTTGGAGGAGGAGTTTGAAATGAGAAATGCGCAAATATCCGATCTGCAGCAGAAAGTGTGCGCTAATGATATTGACACACTCATTAAATCCCTCGGTGAAAACGTACACAGTCTGGTCGAGGCTCGAGCTGTGTTCAAGTATCTGTTGAAAACATTCGCCGATATGAGACGGGAATATGCTCACATCAGTGATGAATTACGTTCTCAGATCCACGCAGCCGAAGAGAAATCTAATGAGTCAGCGAAAACAATTCAGCAATTAAAACTTGAACATGAACAAGCCATAGCTGAATACGAGGAGAAAATTTCCATGGCTCTGACACCTGAACAAGAGGAACGTTTGAAATTACACGAAGAGCAAGAGAAAAAGATAGAATCTCTTATGATTGAGCTGGAGAATTACAAACAGTTGAAAGAGGAAGCCACCACAAACAGAAAGAGAGGAAAACATTCTGCCAAGGTATGTACAGAAGGTGTTTTTTTTTAATCTTTTGGATTTTTATATTGCAAGGCAGTTATCTATCTATCGTATACAAATGGTTGAATTGTGTAGAAAAAGTGTTGTAATTTTAAATTTTTTTCTATTTTCTATGGGTAATTTTTATTCTCCTTTAGTTTCTATCTGCTTTAACAAAGTTTTCTGATATATTACGGTAAATAGATGTGAGTATAAATTGTGATAAAAAGAAAAGTAAAACCTTTTAAGCATATTTTCTTTATAAATGCTTTTTTTATGGTTTAAAATCATTTCATTATCATAATTTTTATTTGTTTTCTTTTTCCTTTATTGGTATTCGATTTTTCTCTTTTTTTCTCGCAATTTAAGAAAATTTTTTGTTACAATTTTTCACTCTGGTGGAAGCACCAAAGAAATTTAAATTTTAAATTTATTCTGCCCAACCATATTCCTAAGGATTAAGTTTTTACTTTGTAGTAGGAGGAAATCAAATTATTATGGATTGCTGCATGCATATCGACGCCTTCGTTCTATAACATTCTAAGTCGAAAAAGTGTGTTTTGAGTTATGAGCTCTCAAAGTTTTCACGCGATATACGACTATATATGTATTCCAAGTAGATTTTTCCCTAAACTTCGGAACGGATCGGCGGATCTTAACCAAATTTTGACAGTATTTAAGTTAGAGAACGTAGAATTTAAAAATGCAAGAACATTAAAAACGTTCTAAGTACACTCAGAACGTTATAGAATGGAGGCGTCTATATAAGCTTTGTATAGCATTCTTGTGTATTGACGGCAATTCGATTCCGACTTTTTTAAAAAAAAGCTGATGTAATCAGATGCGTAAGGACTTTCCTTCAAAGAAAGGACCATTAAAGCTTATTGTTTGCAACATCATAATTTATTTCTTTTTATTTTTTAAATTTTCTTTGAAATCTTTTTTAAAATTTTCGACTTTTATTTAACGGTTTTTCTTTTTTTTAATTTTTTTTATTTAGAATACTTTTTCACACATT
Organism: Sarcophaga carnaria; assembly: GCA_958299815.1. NCBI lineage: Eukaryota > Metazoa > Arthropoda > Insecta > Diptera > Sarcophagidae > Sarcophaga > Sarcophaga carnaria. The sequence goes on from OY283149.1 coordinate 153,904,564, forward strand.
AAACTCGAGCCTATGGAAGAAGAAATCATCGAATTAGAAGAATTTACCGATAGCGACAATTATGAGGAAAACTCCGATGACGATCCAGATTGGGCAAAAACACCCTTGGTACGGAGACGTACAAATGTAAGTACATAGTATGATTAAATACTAAAACAGGGGTCGGCACTCAAAGTGTTACAAATTTAAATGCATACAAATATTTTGAATGTTTAGCAACCTTTAGTACAAATATTGCCATCGTGTCTGCTCAAAGTGTTGCACGAATTGTATATTCCACGCAAATAGCAATTTTAAATATAAATTCCACGCTGTAAGCGCAGAGTCATTCAGTGTATTACGTACGTTGAAATCTAGTTTTAACCTTTCAAGCTATGTTCGGAGCGGTTTTAGGTTTTGCATCCGCGATTTTGAAACACAAATCGAATAACACTGTTTTGTTTGAAGATCGATTCCGATATTTTTTAAATTTCTCAGAAAACGAACGTGACCTTTGTGTGGTTGCTATAGAAAAGCAAATTTTTGTAACACTTTCAGTGCCGATGCTTATAGTCGTTTCATTTTATTTAATTTGAAATATTTTTTGTGAAATTATTTGTCTAATTTTGGAATAATCGTATACAAAAAGATACGCCTTGATTTTAGAACATACGGCGCACCAACTCACAACGTAATTCCTCCCAAGGATCCGTCTCCATGTCCGACGTCTCCTATAGTCTGGATGAGCAACAGCAACAGATCTCCGCTGAGTCCACTTCTGCAGGAACACTTGGACAAACTGCAAACCCATCTGTCAAGGGTAAGCACAAGCGGAAGTCCAAGGGCTGCAAGTGCCGTGGTGACTGCCGAAAGAAACGTTGCGGGTGTAATTCGCTCAATCAGAAATGTACGATAAATTGCAATTGCACCGATCGATGTAAAAATCGCGAATCATCACCACCCCCCTCCTCCTCCAACCATATTGAATCAAACGATGACTCTAAAGAAAATGTAATTATCGAAGAAACTGATGAAGACATTGACAAGACTGACGCTGAGCATACATTTAAATTTAAATCACCACAATTAAATAAAAATATACAAATTGAAGGCGAAACGGCTCCGACAACGAAAGCAAATTCCTCAACGTATTTAACACCAAAAATGGCTAGGTAAACAATTGCACTGCATATCTAATAATATATGCATGTATTCCAATAAAACTAAAAATTAATCACATTTTTTTTGTCTATTTTAGATTATCTACGATTAATTTTGATACTGCTACAGCAAAAAAGAAATTCTTTAATGATTAAATGATCTGAAACATGTTCTGTTCTTCGCCTTCTTTGTGAGTGGCTGGCTCTGTCAGATTTTAATTAAATTGTATTTTTAATTATTTTTACGATTGTTGTTTAAGTTATTTTAACATTTTACTCAACATCCATCTACTTTGTATACTCGTAGTTCTTCTATTCACTTAAGTAGTGAATGGCAAGAAAAGTTAGTGAATATGACAATAACAATGTCGTTAATCAATTGATCACTAGAATTTTATAACAAAAACCAATTTATTAATTTAAAGTGGTATGGTGGTCTCTTAAATCATTAGTAATATTTAATTTTTATTTATGAATGTAGAATTATTTTTTATTTAATATCCATTTATGATAATTTTATCCTTTCACATCTCATTTATTTATTTAAACTTATTCTTTTGTTTTGTATCATCGCTCGCTACATGTCAAGTTTCATTTCGATTGCTTAATTTTTTTTATATTTTCAATGATTTTATATTTTCATTTCACTATTATTTAAGTGTTACTGTTTTATTTATAATTTAACATGGTTATACAATAAGAGCTTCTCTTATTATTTAAGTTTCGGATAAATTTCTTTATAAGAAAATTTACGCATAAACAAATAAATCAAATAAATAAATATACCTAGAGGCGGCGTTAGTCTCTTTGCTTGCCTAGTGCTCCTTAATTCAATTATAAATCTATTGTAATCGAATGTAATAATAAATAAATAAACAAATATTTTTTTTAAAAGCAGTCGATTATTATGCATTCACCCCGTTTTAACCAGGCCTGGCCGCAATTGATTACCATCTTTTACTTGGGGCGAATCAAAATCAATCACTCCAGTTTTGGTCTAGTGGAGTCGAAGCTTTATATGAGGGGCACATATAATAAAAGTAAGGGTAAAACAGTGTAAATGGGATCTCATCGCAGTAACTTGAAGTACATTGCAACGCTGAATGTAAATATCGAAGACAGTAGTAATGGTTTCTACGTTTGAAGGGGGCAAGAGGAAGTAAGAGACGGAAACGACTTCTGTAGGAAAGAAATTCCGAGGCACAGATTCATGCATAAGAATTGTGTTCATTATCGATCGTATCAGAAGTCGCCGTAGTCTAGTAGGTAGTGTGTTGGCTTATTAGACGTAAAGCAAAATATTACGGTCGCCATTCAGCAAAACAGTATATTCGAGGTAAACCTGTTCGGTTTGGTTATAAAAACTGGGTTGCAGCAAGTTCCTCTGGTTATTATTACTGCTTTGATACTTATTGGGTACTAGGGTTGTGAAAATGCTGCTACAAAAATTGACCATGTATCCTGCCAACCACAAAATATTTTTTGATAATTTTTTTTACAAGTTTTGAGTTACTCAAGCTTCCTAAGCGTGTGCGTTGTGTCATCTGCCACAATAGAAGCCGCTGGAGTTGCAAAAAATGCAAAAAATACTCTGCGTTGAAAAAAATTGTTTTGCAAAATATCACTCATAAGTGGCCATTGTACCAATTTGGGTACACCCCTCTAATGTCCTGAATTTTATTTTTTTTTTTACTTTTTTTCCGTTTCTGTTTTTTTGCATTGTTAAAAATAAATAAACATTGAAATTTAAAAAATTTAAATGGGTTAATCGACAAGTACACGTCCTCTAACCTAACCTAACCTAACCTATGTCAAATGTGAGCCCTTTCATGTTCAGTAATATCTTTGGTAACTGGATAGATATGAAGAAGTACAAAAAGTGAATAAATTTCGAACACACTTGACTCTTCTATGGTTTTAATTTAAAACTAATACGGATAGACAAGGTAAGTGATTAAAATTAATTTAAAATTATAATTTTATGTACATTATTTTATAATAAAAATTTATAAAATGATAATGAAAAAATTATTTTCTTTTATTTCTTAGGACAAGCATAGGGTAAACCATTTTTGCAACAATATTCTCTGCCATCTGCCAGATTTGTATTGTGCCATCTTAAACTGCAATTGCGTATGAATAAATAGGCTCGTTCTTTGCGTATATCGTGATCCAAAGAGGCACACAAAATACTATTCGAGTCTGGTAAATGTTTAACAATCTAAAAAATACAGAAAAAAATTATAAAGATTTTAATTTTAAATATAATTCATCTTATATAGATCACCTGTTCCAAGCATTTAGTTTGACATTGCTTTCGGCCAATGGGATTGCATACAAATTGCCTGTCCAAAGTGTTAGAAATAACTGGTTCTCCTTTAGGCGGTGCAGATGAGCCCTTGACAAATTGTGAACTCAAGAATATACCACAAGTGCAAGACCTGTCTTCATGTGATAACTTATTGACACTGCTTTTATTTGTAGCCGTGGCTGCTGTTGTGTCCCCATGGACTGTTTGCTCGGGTGATGTGGTATCTTCTGTTGGAGAAGTGCTTTTTATTACGTATGATGTTGTGTTGGGATAATCATCGCCTATTCCGTTTGCTATTGAATCCAAACTGCTGCTGTTGTTTGTTTGTAATACTTTTTTATTTTTGCCAAAGGATTTGCCTTTAAATTCTGTGGACTTCTCATAGGCAATCTTTGTAAAGGCCACATCTATACAACAACTCAGCGTGATGCTTAAAAATACGAATCCATAAAGGAAAACTTCTTGCCTTAAATCTAAAAAAGGAACAGAATTTTATAGAAAACGAGTTCAGTTTGAAAATTTTATTATTCACTTACTACCCATTGAAAGTGTTTTTCTTTACAAACTATTTGTTGGCGATTTCTCTCAAGTTTTATTCTGTTAAAGGTAAGCTGGCTTTTTAAAACTCTGCTTTAAATAAAAGTTATTAAACGTTTTTGCTTGGGCCAGCAAATTTTTATTTAAAAAATTCTTCAAAATAGTATTTGAACTTGAAATTCAAGTTCAAGCTTAATACTAGTGAAGTGTGAATGCTGGTTCAGTCAGAATTTGTCAATGAGATTTCAGCTCAAATAATAAAGTTGTTTTTGGTTTTAAAGCACAATGGAAAACAAAAATTTAAAACAGAAATTAATTAAATTATTCTGATGACACCAAAGCCAATAGTGTTCAGCAAAGTATGCCTCTGTACATAATCCTCTGGAATGTACATTTTGTTTTTAAAATTAAGAATTAAAAATAAATTTCATTCATATATTTTTACAACATTCCGTCAAATGCCTTTAAGAGGAGCTGTGGGTCTGTGGAGCAGAAGGAGACTGGCAGTGCCCTCCTATTATCATAAGAAATCGAAGGTTTTCGACCTAGCTTCCTAATATAAAGATTGCCGCAAAAACAAGATTTATTATAGACTTGGGTTAGTTTCCTCTAAGGAATGTTTAATATCCGGTTTAAATATTTATTGTAATGTTACAAGGGGTCTAAATGCTGGCTTAAGTAGGATACGACTTTGTATTTTACACAACCGTGGAAGCTACGTCCGTTACAGCCTTATTATTAAGGATGTAAAACAACAAATCGTATTCTCAAAGGCAATGAAAAATGTAGAAAGAGTTTCGCCATTATGTTAACCATAACATCAATAAATATTAATCAATAATTTTAACGATTATTGAGCAAAATGTTTTTTGTCGGAACTGACCTATTTGTACTCTGAAAATTTGCATTTAAATACTAAATACCGCTAAAAATTTATTGCATATGATTTGGCAGCACTTTATGTTCCACAACAGCTGATTTCGTTGACAACTCATCGCTCTCTTAACAATTGGCCGGCTATTTTCAATAAATATTTTTTTTAATCTTGTCTTGTTTATCGCAATTAATTGCTTAATCAGCCTTAAAAGTAAAATCGTAAAACATTAAAAAATCAGTTGATTAACAACGAGAAGGTGTTGTGATAAGTACTATCTAGAGTATACACCTCTGACAAAATGGTGAACATAAAATATACCAAAGGATTTGAAGGTTATCAAAGCTCAGTAGCTGAGTTGTACAAAGGCAGCGAGACTCCTTTGTACATTTTATTTACCGGTGATAAGAACAGTGATGGTGTTAGCTGGTGTCCCGATTGTAATGTTGGTAAGTGTTTTAACGACTGCTTCGTTCCCAAAATGTGATAAAAAGATTAATTTTGTATGCAATTTTAGCACAACCCAATATTGATAAGGCGATTAAAAAGTTTGCCGGGGCCAATGACAACTTTCTGGTGGTGGAGGTAGGCGATAGACCTTTGTAAGTAATTTAGACATAGTATTTGTGGATGTTGTTTATATTAGTTTTTCTGTTTTTAGCTGGAAGGATATGAAGAACCCTTTCCGTAGTGATCCCAATATCAAATTAATGGTCATTCCAACTTTGTTGCGCTGGAAAAGTGTTGTACGTTTAGAGGGAGAACAGTGTGAAAAGTGGGATTTATTGGAAATGTTGTTCAATGAGGAATAATTATGTTTTCGTGTAAAATTTTCTTTTACAATTTTTCATATAATATATCTTAAGCAATATGTTTTAAAAAACATATAAAGTTTAAATATTTAAGAAATATAAAGCGTTTTTTTATCAATTCAATAAAACCAAGAGTTGTTATATATCTGTATACTGGTCCATTAAAAATATTAATAATTTGTTGATTTTATTGATAAGATATAATCAGTGTTGCCGTGGTGGTGGGTTTCTTTCTGTTTGATTGATTGTGTTTCTTTGAAAGTGTCGGGTGAGAAGGCGGCTGGCTGCTTGAGTGTTTACTTACTACTTTAAAGTAGGCTTTAAGCCCCGGCTAGCCAGCCAGCCAAAAGTCTACGGAACGCACATATTGTAATTTGTGGCACGTATTGGAAATAAATAGCCGGCCGGTCGGCCAATTGTTAAGAGAGCGAGCGATGAGTTGTCATCGAAATCAGTTGTTGTCGAACATAAAGTGGTGCAAACTATTTTCTTCCTGGTTGGAAAAATTAATTTTTTTGTCGTTCAAAAAAATAATTCCCACATTATTTTTCCGTTTCCGGTTTATATAAATAAAAATCAATAATTAAGAATAATGAAAATGGTCTGTCTGTCTAGTAAGTAGGTAGTTAGTTAGTTAGTGGCTTATTTGGACAAGACGCAAAAGCAGGGCCACGGTTCAAACCTAGACATCAAAACGAAAATATAAAAAAATAATATTTCTCGCAGATTCTGACAAAAAACTCTTGAGAGTAAGTATAATTCCTGATAGAGAAGGGGGGTGGGAGAATGAGAGAAGAGATATAATGAGGGGTTTGTTGTTGTGGTTGTTGTTACTGCTCTGCACCCGCGAGCTCTTCCTTGTTGTTGGAGTTTTGATGACGAACGTATGCGACGAAGCACGGAGAAAAATAGCTTTTTTATTTGGAAGTGTGGTGAATTTTGTTGCTGTGGTGAGTTTTTACAAAATATGATGAATTTCTCTGAGGTGGTCAATAAAATCGAAACTCACTAAAGTGACGTTATTTAGAATGGTACTGTATTACCACATATCAATGTACTGTATATAGTGAAATGGACGGTGTATGTCCAAAATAAGTATTTTTCACCTCTGTAAGTGGAGGCATACAAATAATTAAATTTAAATTATTTTGTAAATGAATTTTTGAATAATTTCTTTCTTTTGTATTTTATCCAAAATGCTTGCAAAAAAGTTACAAATTGGAAATTTTTTGTCGAAATATTTATAATATTTTGTGCTTTGTTTGAAAGGTATATTGGATCTAAATTTAACATCAGGAAAAATTATTAAAGGAGAAGAATTATAAAGAAGAAGACTTTTAGCCCTGGTTAGCCCAACGTCATGCAACGTGTTTTTAGAATTCGAAAAGCAATGAGAACGATTACCGAACCGTAATGTAATTTCGGTTAGTATTTAATTATGAGAAACATGATTCGTTAGTTTTTGTATTCCATTCCGTACGTGTGTGGTTTCACCGGTGTTTTGGGTTTTTCGCCGGTGTGATGAGTTCCAATTCCGGTGAGTTTCTCCGGTGTAGTGAATGACTCTAAAAATCATCACGAAACCGTTTGTCCAAAAAAGCACGGCATTACCAACACACTTCTAATACAATTTCACTGCACTACCATTCGTGTGGAATGTAATATTTTATTTCTTTGTGCTTTGTTCCACAGGTATATCAAATCCTAATTTAACATCAGGAAGCATTAATAAACACCAACTATGAATTAAATAAATTTAATTATTATTTCCCTTTTTTTCCGAAGTTGGTTACAAAATTTTTTTATTTCTTAGCAACATTGAATATAATATTTACCATCATCTTTGAATTACGAATTCGAATTTGAATTCGATTTTAACGGTCTACAGTAAAGTAAAACCAACAGTTTGGCAACACCTTTTTGTTCCACTTATTGGATGTTATCATTTGCCGATGAATGACTATTCAGTTTTTTTCGTTCGCTTACTTACAATCGTTGCTAAAAAGTTTTGCTCGTGGTTTATTTATTAATTAGTCGGTAAAATTAAGTGCAAAGTGAAATAAAACATAAATAAAATGTAAATAAAAGTGTTCTTAATAAAAAGTGAAAAGAATTTCATTGAAAATCGTGTTTTTTATAACAAAAAATCCGTGTTAAAAATTTTAAGAATTGAAGCTTACTAATCTGTGGCGATCGTATTTGTTGTGTGAAAAAATGGCGTCTGCTTGTGATGAGTAAAGTTGGTCGCTGTTGGTGTTACAAAAAAAGAAGAAGAAAAAAAGAAAATAACGGAAATGAAAATTCAAATATGAATTTAAACGAACAAGTAAAGTTGGTCGCAGTTGACGGTACAAAAAAAAGATAACGGAAATGAAAATTCAAATATGAATTTAAACGAAGAAGTAAAGTTGGTAGCAGTTGGTGGTGCAAAAAAATAAAAAAATAACGGAAATGAAAATGCAAATATGAGTTCAAACGAAATTTTAAATTTAGTAAATAAAAAAAATTGAATAAATTGCTGTTGGAGTAAAAAAAAATTTAACGGAAATGAAAATTCAAATATGAATTCAAACGAAATTTTAAATTAAAAAAATAAAATTTTAAAAAATTTAGTAAAATAAAAAAAGTAGAATAAACTGATAATTCAATTGATATCATTAAATTAACAGCCGTATTGAAACGCATAGCATATTTGGGCGCCGTTGTAATAATATAACATTTCTCAACCATCCTGATACAGTTTAATGAAGGTAAGGATATAATTCAAATCAACATTGACTAGACATGTTTTGTTAATAAATTATGGATGACTAAGTATTCTGTTTCTCAGATGCCCAACAGTCGGACAATGAAGGTTTCTGTAAAAGTTGTTGCAAGGTATTCCTAGCTTCCGGGCGTGTGTACTTAAGGTCCCATTAAAACTTTTTATTTTATGAGGCAAAATGTTGTAAATTTTCTGTTTAATTTGTACGTATTTTTTTCATTGCCTTCTTACAATTTCTTTAATCATGTGAGCATCCAACTAAGCCAAGTGGATTAATAGCACGCGTTGATGCAAAAAATGTGTTGTCAACTTTTTTTTGGGCAATTGTTCATTCGCATATTAAAAATGTGTGGCTTGAAGGGGTCGATGTCACATCGGTCATGAGCCACAAACGATAAATTTGTTGTAAATGAAATTCTAAAACAATTCGAAACTGAACCAATAAACCTATTAAAGCCTTGTAAGACAATATTTACTCTAATGTATGGAAAGAAGAGTCACAATTATTCAGAAACTTAACTAATTGGTCATAACATTCTTTTAGTCAGGATAATAACCTATCTTCTCACACAACTTCTGTGTCTTAATTTTACTCATGAGCGGCAGGACCTTTAGTTTAAATTCGACTCCGAACAACAGAACATGACAATTTGCCATCCAGAAGACTGCTGAGAGGAAGTCGTCGAAAGAAATATTTTTTTTCAAATTGTATTTTGTTCGAGATTGGAATTAGGAAAGCATGTGTTAGAAGAAGAGAAAGAATGTCAAAGAGGTAAATGAGGAATTCTTAGGGTCCGGGGTTATATCTTCGGCATTTTTTCTTTTTTTTTGTATGTTTTATAAATTTATATTGAGTATTACATACCAAAGTCTTTATTGGGTGTCGAGAATCCACAATTCTCATACTGACAGGTTAGCACATAATGTAGAGGAAAAGAAGTTCAACATTTAAAGGCTATGCCTTCTGGTGAACCCATTGACAGGGAATTCTACTTTCCATGCATGCGTCATTATTAAATTAAATAAAAAATTGCTTTTAAATTATATTTTTCAGTTTATTCTTGGCCAACTATTATTTACAAACCTCGTATTATTGTTTTTACGGTTAATTATATAATAAATGTTTGTATGTATTTTGTATAGTTTCTGATATGTTTTTTTTAGTTTCACATTTTCATTTCCCAACGGAAGTTGCCACTCATTTATTTCCTGTCATTTCTCTTAAGCACTTTGAAAAGCTTTTAAGAGAGAAAGAGAGAGAGAGAGAGTAACAGTCACTGTAAAAACACTCAATTTAGTACTCTGTGTGTGTGTGTGTATGCAAGCATGTGTGCGGGGGTACTAAAAATTGAGTGTAAAAATCTTGAAAAGATTTTTCTTTTGTTGATGCACGTTCGCCAGTTTTAAGGTGTTGATGTATGATTGCGTTTGATGAGTTTGTTTTGTGCTAAAAAATACGGTAAACAAAACGATGAATTCATGAACGGCAGCGTATTTTCGAACGTCGGGGTAGTAAGACCGAAAAAATGTTTATAAACGCGAAACGTTGCGGCGCGTAGATAGTGAATGCGAACGGAAGTGTTGTGTTTTGTTGATTGTGGCAAAAATTAAAATAAAAAAAATTATTGAAAAATTAAAACAAAATTTTTAATTAAGAAAAAAAAAATACTAAAAAATATTAAAAAATTAAAAAAAATGTTTCTTACGAGAAATCATATGTAAATTTAGTGTTAAAGAAGTTTAACAAGAAAATTATAAATGAAGAAAAAAAAGTTTAAATATTTTCTATTATTTTATTAAAAAAAAAATTGGAAATTTAAAAAAAAAGAATTTTATTCTACGTTTTTATTTAAATTTATGGTGAATTTGTGTATCTACTTGTGGAAAATGATTAAAAAAAAATGAAATGAAAAAGATGTATAAAAAATATAGGAAATCTTTCATTGCTTTGAAAGTCATGTAAAATTCAAACACATGTGCTGCTCCAGTATTTGAAAGGAAAGTAAATGAATGATAAATAATGTAACAAAAACAGCATTTTTTACCTTACATAGGGGGATGAAAAGTTTTCTTTTTAGGAGTGTTGAACAAGAAAAATTTTTGTTTTTTGGTAACTGTTGCGTCTTGCTTGTACCACCACTTGCTTATATTCAAACAAAAAATATTCGACTGACCAAAAAAAAAAAAAGAAAATCAATAATTTTTTATTTTAACACTTAAGGGATTAAAATTGTTTATCAACAAAATTATTTTGAATTATTTTTTTTTTTGTTCCCAAATAAATTTGTCAAAACAAAAGTTAAACGGTCATGCAAGTTTAAGTTTCTTCTTCAAAGGTCAATTTAAGCAACGCTTTAAAACGAAATTTAAAGTAGAGGGTCTACGATTTTTAAATAAGAATTATTGTGGGGCAAACGACCTCCCAAAAACGCTTGTACATCATGTCACTTTTGTGCGAAATTATCGCTAAAATTATTGCTTAAGTGCGATTTTATTTTGTCTACTTCATGCCGTATATTGTCTTTGAAGGCTTCAACTGTTGCTGATTTTTTTGAATAAACTCTGTGTGAGTTCAGTGAGTTTGAAAATTGCGATTTTGGTTAATAAATTATTTTAAAATTTTTGGGAAATTATCCTTCCCAGCAATTTTCATTCGTTTATTAGAAATCATTTGATTGTCGGTCATCTTTCTAGACACCAGAACACCTGACTGTAACGACAACACATGTTTACTATCCCACAATTTTTGTCCTTTGAACTGAAGGACCTATGTTAATTTCGCAAAAAGCTAAGGCCATGTTAGTAAATGCATGAAGCAACAGATTATTCACAAAAAGTAGTCAGAAGCTAGAAAATCTCTTCATATTTTGTTCTTTCGTTAGCCTTTTGATTATAGCAGGAGGCTGTACTGATGATATTAAAAATCGAATTATGAATCTGAAATAAATTAACTCGCTCCAGGTCTTCATAAACCAATATTTTGGCCAGCAAACTTATTTAATAGAGGAGCATGGTTCTTAAATGCTTTTAAAGCCGTCGTATTTATAAGTTCCGATGTTGCTCAATAGTTATTAAGAATAGGAATAGCTTGGAAGTCGAGCAAAACGAATCATCACCACAAATACTTAGACTTTGTGTGGTACTAACACATTTTTTCTAAGGAAACACAGGGTGCTTATCAAGTACTAGACGAGAAGCTATTTTTACTGGCATCGATCTTTGAACCTGAAGTTCGTCGGATCAACACGTTGTGGGAAGCCATTGTATGGTCACCTTGTATATGTTGAAGGCAGTACAATAGATTGTATGGTCACAGTACTGTAGTACCTCTACTCAACCTAGTTGTTTCACCTAAGTATACGCGTTTCCAGTCTACGTTCTGGCACCTTTCTAGCTTGAGAATTTGATTTTATAGAACAATATGTAGGAGTTTGCAGAATCGCAGTATTTTTCTACGTTTTATTCATTCATTACAACCCTTCAGTCAGGTGTACGACCTAGTTTATTATTCCATTTATGTTGGGTGTAAGTGGCCGAACCTACAGTCGACTCCGAATGGCAGATTTTTGAGAAACTTCTCATGATAATTTTTGTTTACTCCTTAGAGTTATTGCCAGAGGAAGTCGCCTAAGGAAAAATGTTTTTTTTTTCGTTTTGATAACTGACCTGGGGTTTCAACTGTGGCCTCGCGTATAATACGCCAACACACTACCTATTAAACTACGGCGACTTGATACATTTTTCTAGAAATAAATCTGAAACAACTTGTACAGCTCACGGTTCGTTCATTGTCTGTACTCTCTGATGTCTTCTCAAATACCTATCCAATGCTCCGTCCGTATTTGAATGTGCTCATATTTGCGCAGGCGTGATAAGTACGTTCGTTTTTAAGTTGTTTACTAAGCCCTACATATTATACATTAGGCTGTGCTATCTCAGTGGTGCGGATGTACTTTTGGTTTATGCAGATCGGAAGAAAGAAAATTCCGAACCACCAAGTCGACACTGTAATTCCTCAAACGTCACGGCTTCTATTTACATGTTGCCAGCAAAATTTCATTCTTGACCTCACGTGCCGCCAAAACTCATTTTATCAGACTTCATTTAATTTTTTTATATTTCTTTTGAACTTCAGACAAAGTATATGTATGTCCTTACCAGACATCAGTAAAGAGTATTCAAAAAGATGAGTAGAATCGAACCGAATCATGGAACCTCTACTCATATTCAAAGTTTGAAGTACTCATCATATTCACAGTTAACAACACGTATGATGTTGTTGATTTCGACTCTCCTTATAAATGTACTCATAAATCAACGTTGTAGTGAGTATGAATGATACATAGTTAAATTTCAATATTGTTGATTCACTTATATTCAAAATTCCATGAGAGCTTATGAGTAGCGAAAAAACGACTCATTGCTGATCTCTGGTCCTGATCAGGAGGGTGTCACATTTGATGTTAATTTTTCTGAAAGAAAACAAATGAAATGAAATAATTTTTCAAAACGGTTCAAAGCACAATTGAAAAAGAATTTCAAACTTGTTAGAACTCTGAGGAAGTAAGGTGTTAATAGGTTAACTCTTTGCCTTTATCACGTTTCTAAAATCAACACCTTATCGTTTGGCTGGCTGGCAGGGCTTATCATAGATTATAACAAACAAACATTTTAATTTAATTGTAGCGAATAAACACAAACGATACAACAATAATAATAACAATATAATAATAATAATAATAATACTCGTCGTATTTACTTAAAAAATATCACCGCGAAATCGAAATTCAAATTTTTTTTAAAAGCTTTTTTCATTTTAGTATGGTCTTCCATGCAAAGTAGAAAAAAAGAGCAAAAGTTTCGTATTGATCAGTCTGTGCGTCATTTTTCGGCTGTCCAGCTAGCTACACATATCGTATAAATTATTAATTTTTTTTCTCTTTATATATATTGTACGTACGTATGTCTGTATATATATTTTTAATAATTTTTTATCAACACAAAATCTAGATCTAATGGTGAAAAGAAATCCCATAAATTTATAAATTATGACTGCAGAAATATAAAAAAAATATTAAAAAAAGAAAAGAAAAAACATTTAAAAAAGACAATTTTTATTATTATTTTCTTTTCTTTTTCTTAATTAATATATAAAATATTAACATGAAAACACATTTTAATAAATAATACAAGGTTAAAAATATCAGCCTTAACAAATTAAAATGATAAATAAATTTAAAAAAATAAAATTTATATTTTCTCTCCTTGTTTTTGATCGAAAGAAAAGTTCAAAGTTAAGGAAATTACAGGCAATAAATTTCTAATAAAAAGAATCAATTTATATTGTGGTAGTAGTGGTGGTAGGAGTAGTATTAGTAGTGGTAGCAATAATAATAATAAAAAATGAGTAATAAAATAAAATCATAAAACAATGCGTACAATAAACATAAAAATTTTTCATATTCGACACAAAAAAATAAAAAAATAAATACGGAGATTAGTTGTGTAAGCATTGTTTTCATTTTCTTTCATTAAAACATATTAAATTTTTACTCTTTTCTCTATCATCACTGTGGCGTTAGGCATCCCTATCATATACGATTTCCTTCTGTTCTGCGTCTTCCCTAGTGCGGTCACAGTGACTAAGCTTTTGTAGAACAGTAAATTTCCAAATGTTTTTCGGGCGACCACAGCTTCTTCAGACTTGAGAATTTCATGCTAGAGTCATCTACTGGTCTTTCTCCCCTGTTGGAAGCATATGACTTCCACAAGGCCTCCCTATCTTACCCGATTTCCTGCTGTTATTTTAGCGTTTTCCCAAGTGCGGTCACCCTGACAAAGCTTTTGTAGTATAGTAAGCCTCTAAATGTTTTTGATCGACCACAGCTTCTTTAGCCTTGAGAATTTCGTGCTAGAGTCATTTACTGATCTTCCTCCCCTGTTGGAACCATATGACTTCCATAACGCCTCCCTATCTTACACGATTCCTGCCGTTATTTTTGCGTTTTCCCAAGTGCGGCTTCACCGTGACCTAGCTTTGGGAGTGTAGTGAGCCTCCGGCTGTTTTTTGTGATCAACCACAGCTTCTTTAGCCTTGTAGATTCCGCGCTAGAGTCACCTATCGGTATTCCTCCCCTGTTGGGCCTCATTATTTTATCCGATTTCCTTCTGTTATTTTATTTATTGCGGGCACCGTAAACAAGCTTTTGTAGTATAGTAAGCCCCCAAATGTTTTTTGGTCAACTACAACTTCTTGAGACTTGCGGATTTCATGCTAGTGTCATCTGTAGGATTCCCTTTATTGATGGAAGCATATATGTATCCTCCTTAAAGCTTCTCTATCTTACACGATTTTCTGTGTTTTGTCGATCACAGTTTCTTCAGCCTTGAAGATTCCACGTTAGAGCCATCTATCGGACTTTCTACTTCAGTTTAACTCAGTATTGCTTCAGAGATTCATGTTTCAAGCTTTCACTTGCGTACAACTTAGGGGACTTTATATATGGGTTCGTCTGGATATTTGTAGTTTCTCCATACTGACTGCAATCGTTCGAAGGTTGTTGCTTGGTTGAGACTTTGTTGTGCCGTTTGTTGTCCCTACACTGCCTGGATATCCAAAAATAATTTTGTCCTCAACTAGTTGACGTTTTAGCTCTCATGGCTTTGGGTATCTCAAGCACAACGTTGTTGCTTGGTTGAGACTTTGTTGTGCCGTTTGTTGTCCCTACACTGCCTGGATATCCAAAAATAATTTTGTCCTCAACTAGTTGACGTTTTAGCTCTCATGGCTTTGGGTATCTCAAGCACAACGTTTCCTGCTAATCTTTCCAGAGCTTTTAGCTTTTGCTTGTAGACGTAGATAATAGGCATAATTCAAATCCAGAGTTAGCGTTAGACACGCCATGCAATTCCCCTTTTTTCTAAAAAGACTTTGGTGTTGATATCATCCAGGATAATAATAAACTGTTGAGCGGTTAGAGGGTATCGTTGTTGTACTCCAGCATTGGTGAGTAATTTTTGACTCATGCTTCATCTTGTAACTAGCTGAAGGTTCTGCATTCTCGTTCATACCATTTAATGGTTTAGCTTATGTTCTGGAGTCATTATTTTCAGCTTTGCGAATTCGTGTTAACGCTAACACTCTATTGAAATGAATGTTCATTACATTATCAATAACTGCAACCAGCCTTCAAGAGCATTTACTTACGACCAAAATTTCGGGCCACAATAACTCCTCATTTGTATTTTGGTTTGCCGTTTCACTGTTATCAGAAAAAAACTTGGGAAGTATAACCGCGAACAAACAATATTGCTTCAATATTGTCTAAGATTCTTATCTTCTTTTTAGTGCCGTCTAACGGGATCTAATCGCATTCATACAACTCGGGGTACACTTTGTATTCGAATAAATGGAATGCCAATAAATATTTTATCTCTTGGTGTTGGCAGCACTCTTTGAGTTTTTGAATTAGAATACTTAAAAATCTTTTACTACCGTTCCGAATTTGATAAGAATCTGTCTGCTGTCATACCGATTCTTATCACAAAATTATTGAAATTAGCTTACATGGCCAATACAAGCTAATGTACGCCTTATAAGCATAAGGGGATAGAAAAAAACTTGAATAATTTTTGGTTTCGAAAAGTTTATGGTAATTTACCGCAGTTTTTGTTTAAATTTAGAAAAGATCGATGCAGAATTAGAATCCGATTTCGTAGAAATCATCGCTGTTAATTGATGTTTCTAGTTTTCTTAAAACCGGTTGATAACTGTTGAGTTATTAATTTCCAGTTTCTCATTAACGTTCACACTCCCTATGTGCCTATATTTTTTGCCATGAATTCATTGATTTTTATAGTGACTGATCGACCAACGTGAGATGATCTTTAATATCAAAGTTATCAGATTGAAACCACATGAACCCTAACGCTGATGTTTTTCTAGTTAAAATTTTCTTTTTTAAACAAAATTATTGTGTTTGAATCTCATTTTTCTTTTGAAAATGTATTCGAAATACTACATAGAAATACAGATGTTTTTCTACAAAATTGTATAGAAAACATTCGCATGACAAATTAATTTTTAATTACCCCCGATTTGTTTTCTAATTAAAAAAAAAATTAAAATTCAAGCAATACAAATGAATTGAACTGAATGAACATGGCGTGTAATATTACAAATGATCGTGATTTTACGTTGTTATAGATGACGTCGATCGTTGTTGGTCGTACATTTCCGGCAATAATAAAAACATACAACTGAGTACTACTTATGGTAACAATTTAACCCTTTGACGGTATTAAAGGGTCATCTCTTTTCTTTTTTAATACCAGTATGTAGCCAAGGCAATAAAAATGCAAAAAAAAAAACTGTAAAGGGATTGACAAGCCTCTCAAACGGAGGCCTGTTACTGCAAGAAATACACGGACGTCACTCGACTTAAGAATGAAACAGGACGGGAGTGTTTGTATAATATAATCAGAAACTATGCTATGCCTCCGTCTACCTAAACATGATACGGTTTTCCAAGTGGAGGTACAGGCGATCAAGGCGTGTTTGATCTGTGTCAGTGCCAAATTGGTTCGAATGGACGTTCATATTGAAGTCGCCGTATCATCTGAAGTCGCTGTAGTCTAGTAGGTAGTGTTTTGGCCTATTAGACGTAAGGCCATGGTTTAAACCCTAGGTCAGAAGTCAAAACGAAATATGAAAAAACATTTTTTCGGCGACTTACTCTCAGAAGATTTCTGGAAAGAACTCTGAGAGCGAAATAAAATTGCCACGAAAAGTTTCTCAAAAATCTGTCGTTCGGAGTCGACTTTAAGCTGTAGGTCGTGCCACTCATGTATACAAATTAACACACATAACATAAGTGGTGTGAGAAACTAGGTCGTAATCCTGACTGAAGGGTTGTAATGACCAATTATGTATGTATGTATGTTCATATTTTACTGACGGTCAAATGACAATTAAAGTACTGTCTTCCAGCTGACAAAAGGTCTCGAACTGTTTTAAAATGTAAGAACGCCATTAAAAAGCTCAAAAAATATGATACTCAGTGCATTAGTTGTGTACTTAGCTAATGTTGCTAGAGAATCAAAAGAAGTGAACTTCGTACACTTCGAAAGCACAGAAAATCGGGCTACAGGTGTGGGCTAAAATGTCTTATAGAATACTGTCGCACACTATAAGCAAAATAGGTGTGAATAGGACATAGTTGTGAACCAGAACAAGGGACAAAACAATTAACTTGTTGAGTATGAACATGTTTGAATTTATCAAGACGACTTAAGTGCGACTTTACAAATGAAACGCATAAGTACTGCTTATATCTGCGAATGCAGTTCATGTGGCGAAGATACAGGGGCTCCTAATATTTTGTGGAAGATACTGTACCACACACTACCCTTGTAAAAGACTGGATGGGAAGAAGTAAAAGAAAATTCCTACAAAAATTTACGCAGTTGGTACCTCCAATTTATGAGTGCAAAAAACGTCAAAGTGTGGGCAGTTCGTTTAAATAATTATTCTCCCCCACTTGAACCTACCTTCATGACTTAAATTGTTCCTGACGACTAAAGAGGCTCTGTACCGAATACAATTCATGGTCAAGCATATACATACATACATAATTGGTCGTTACAAACTTTTAGTCAGGATTACGAACTAGTTTCTCCAACACTTATGTTGTGCGTGTTAATTTTATATATGAGCGGCGGGACCTACAGCTTAAAGTAGACTCCGAACGACAGATTTTTGAGGAACTTTTCGCGGCAATTTTATTTACTCTCAGAGTTTTTATCAGAAATCTGCTAAGAGGAAGTCGCCGAAGAAATACTTTGTGTGCGTATTTTGTTTTGATGTCTGGCCTGAGGCTCGAACCCTGGCTTTACGTCTAATAAGACCACACTACATACTAGACTACGGCGACTCCATGGTCAATCACTATATGAAAAATTTACAAAAATTTATAACAGATTTGAAGAAACAAAATTCCATCATGACAATGTTCGGCCACATATGGTAACACTGCTTAAAAACTGGCAATTTTTACCTCTTCCACTTGCTCTGCGTGCTTCGACTGATGCAGAGCTCTTTTATTGGAATATTTTTCACTTGAACACAGAGTCCTGAAAGAATTACTTTTAGGCGGATCAGAAATATGGAAAGAGCTCATAGCTAAACAAACCAAGTTCAATAAAAATGTGTACATAACCTATATTTTTCCGCATTACTCGTTTTTACCTCCAAAATATAGGGAGACAAAGAATCGTTCAGCGTAAGTTTACAGTTTGTCGATTCACTCGTTTAGAACGCTTGCTATTCAGTCAATCAGCCAGTCAGTAACGCAGCCGCATATGGAGTTGCGTTCAGAATTGAAATTTTTTTTTGAATTCTGTTGACCATTAATGGGTTAAATGACGTAACTGGCATTAATTCACTTATGCAGAACTCGTTTATTTACGTTGAATAATTGTTATTGCTGCAATTGTTGTTGTTGTTGTTGTTGTTGTCGTTGTTATTGTTTTATTTTATCATTTTACAAATTAATCGTATTATTCTTGTTATTGTTGTATGGATTGTATGATGATGATGATAAATTTCTTATGTTTTGTAAATAAACAATCGTATAAATAAATAAATAATTAAGTTACTCGGTATAATGCTAATAGGAAAATCAAATTTATTTAATAAATGATTATATTTTTCTCTATTTTTGTTTTTGTTGTTGAATGTGTACATACATACATACAAACTTTTGGATTTGTTTACAGTAATACGTACATACATATGTACTTTAGAGAATTTAATCGATTGAGTGCGTATGAGCAGACCGATTACTTCTCCAGAGAGAGAGAAAGAGTAAGAGAGTAAAATGTTGACTCTGTGAATAGTGTTGCCATTGAAATGTGTTTTTGATCGTTTGAAAGCGAATAAATTTGAAGCTGCGTAAAAAAGATATCGGTATGAGGTATCCGATCGTATTTTAAATCAGTTCCAAGTGTCAGATCACATCATGAAAGACTTTTCTTCGCAAGTTTGAGTTTGGTTTGCAGCTGTGTGTCCTGTGCTGAATATAAATCGGATGAGGCAAGGTCTGAACCCCCTGAATTCTAAATAGTTTTCAACTAATCTTGTGTAATCTTATGATGGAATGTTACGGCTGTATATCTGGTTGTATACCCGGGCTTTTTTCTAATCAATGCTCTTTTCAAATGGATTAATTGTGTTCGTTAAAGCTCTCCTGTAATCGTCTGTCTCAATTTTAGCAGTTATTTTTTCGATTAAATACAGAGCACTATTTTGCCATCATGGATCTTCTGCTTTTGCGTTAAAATAACTAATTTTCA
Organism: Sarcophaga carnaria; assembly: GCA_958299815.1. NCBI lineage: Eukaryota > Metazoa > Arthropoda > Insecta > Diptera > Sarcophagidae > Sarcophaga > Sarcophaga carnaria. Next base: position 153,924,353 of record OY283149.1, read on the forward strand.
TAGCGTTTCAGCAGCACTCTGGATATGAATAAATATTGTTCAACGTTTCTCAGCTTCAACTCCTAGGGTAGGCAATGTCCATTGCTTCCAAACATTTGGGTGCTCCCAATGATTTCCTAAGTTCTTTTTGAATTTCTCAACCATCTTTATGGACAAGATGTCTTAAAATCAATATGTATGACATTTTTTGGTTGACCTGGCCGCTTTGTATCTCTCTTGTACGTTGATATTGATGGAATATGTACGGCATACGTTACGATGAAAAATTTACATTAAAACTTTCCTTGGTTGTAGTAAGTTCAGTAACTCCCAGTGATTTTACGGGTCTTTCTTGAGTTTGACCCCAATTTCCAAACAATTTCTTGGCCAAAATTGAATGTTATTTACGACAAAATCTACCACCCAAATTAAAGTTTTATTTGTTTGTTTGTTGTATATGGATGTCTAGAAGTTTGTCCAGAGGCCCCCCTTATCCTCTTAATCCCTTAATACATCATCATTTATTGTTGAGAATTGGGCTAAAGTCGTCGTAATCTAGTAAGTAGTGTGTTGGCTTATTGGAGGTGAAGCCACGGTTCAAACCTCAGGGCAGACATCTTCAACAAAACGAAATATAAAAAATATTTCTCCGGCGACCTCCTCTCATCAGATTTCTGGCAAAAACTTTGAAAGTGAATAAAATTGCTATGGAAAGTTTCTCCAAAAATCTGTCGTTCTTTAATTTGTATGGGACTATGGGTACACCACCGAAAACAAACTATAAATTTCAAAGTAATTTTTCCAATTATACCAATTTACTGATAAAAAATTAAAATTTTTAATTGTCATACTTTTTTTCTCTATTAATAACATGCCGTAGTAGTCTAGTGAATTTTAATTTTTCTTCAATTTCCTTCATATTAAAAAATCATTTATTATAGTACAAGGCCTATTACATAACGAGAAGGCAAAATAAACAAGAAAAGAAACTGCTTTGAATGCCTCACTAGAAACTATTTCAAGTTAAAAGCTTTTTTTAAATTGAAACTCAAATGAAACTGAAAATGATTCCAAATCTAATGAATAAATTGTTTCTTTTCGTTTTCATTACAGGTCTTAACGAATACAACAGCAACAACAACTACAACTATACCTCAATTGAAAAATTAACAACAAAAAAATGAAAAAAATAAAACTCAACAGCAAATTATAAAAACATTTCTTATAACGTCTGCTGTCGAAGAGGAAGAAGAAAAAAGAAAGAATTGAGAAGGAAGGTAGTGAAATAAAACGAAATTTAAGTGAAAAAAAAAATTAAAAATAAACCATTAAAGAAATAAAATGAAACGAATTTAAAATTTTTCATTTCCGGTTACACAGAAAAAAAACGAAGAAAAAAGTAACAAAAGAAATAACAGCAAAATAAAACACTGTAACGAGTGCAAACGTTGCAAAGGAATAAAAATAAAAACAAAAAATCGTTCGATTTCTTCTAATAATAAATAACATTAAAAACAACAACAACAAAGTAAACTTTAATTGGTTGTAACACCAACACCATACTAATCACAAGCCGAACAAAAGAAAAAAAAAACAAAAAATAACGAAATACACCAACACTTACATATATATTGTACTCAACATAATACCTATAAACTAAAACACCAACAAAAACGGGGTTGTGTAAATTTCACCCACCACCACCACCACCACCATCACCACCGCCACCACCACTGCTACCACCAGCGACCGATAAGAGAAGTTTTTCTTGTTTCCTTTTTACGATACTTTTTTGTGTTGTTGTTACTTTTTTTTTGTTTTAAAGTAATAAAATACAAACAAAACATCCTTAACTACATACAAAGGCTAAAAGCACAAAAATTCAACATTCTAAACAAGTTGTAAGGTGAGTTTAGTAAACAACACAGCGTGTGTTGTGTGTGTGCGTGTAAGCGCTAGAGTGAAATTGTGTAAAAAGTAAACAAACTTAAACAAAAGTGCCTGTCGATTGAATTCACCACTTTAGTTGAGTGAATGTAAACAAATGCTCTCTTAAAAAGTAGCATGAAAGTGGAATGAGAGTTTTAAACCAAAGAGTTATTTAATGCTGCTGTTGTTGTTTATTTAAGGGATTACAAAGTTTTTTTTCTTTGAAGATGTTTATTTATATTTGTTTAAGAGATTATTAGAACGTTTTTTAAAAAGGCATTTAAAGTAAATAATTTTTCTTTGCTCATTTTTCCTTCTTTAAAATGTTTATTTATTTATGTTGGTTATTGTTTTGTAACTTAGATTTTGAAAATTATTTTCTCTGTTGATTTTATTTATCACTGATGTTACCCCATAGTGCGCAATATCACAAATAACTTCTCTTAAGGCTGACAAATACTCTCTGTTTATACCATAAAAACTGCCGTAATGCAAATGTAGCGGTTTGAAGTGGCATTTATATTAATATTCTAACTGATTTTGGTTTATTTTTTATTTCAACAAACAAGAAACTTTTTATACAGAAACTTATATTTCTTCCAAGTCGGGTTAAGCTCCAAATTCAAGCTTTTACGGGTAACATTCAGAGGTTATTTCTTACTAGAAATGAGAACAAAATTAATAGACATTAGATTTGAATCAAAATAGAAAATACCTCTTTTGGAAGTTTTCCACATACGAATATTACAGTTAAAGAACGAATTATCTCTGTAGTAACAGCATTGACCCTTTCGTTACAATCTTGAATCTTATTCTAATACTCGAAGTCTTATGATGAACAGTTTCTACTATAACCGAGGACTTTTTAGACATTTAGATCGCCTTAAACGTTGTAAATTATTTTTGTGTGGAAGAAAAATTAGCATAGAGGGCCTCATCCATAAAATAAAATGGCTGTAGTACGATTGCCACATTTTTAGTACATTTTTTCCACAATATATTCCCTGTACCTTTGAACTTTAACGTAATATTCTTTCCTAATCTACTGATCCTTGAGATAAAATCGACGCCTCCGTTCTATAACATTCTAAGTTGAAAAAGTGTGTTTTGAGTTATGAGCTCTCAAAGTTTTCACGCGATATACGACTATATATGTATTCCAAGTAGATTTTTCCCTATAACTTCGGAACGGATCGGCGGATCTTAACCCAATTTTGACAGTATTTAAGTTAGAAAACGTAGAATTTTAAAATGCAAGAACATTAAAAACTTTCTATGAACGAACAAACTTTAACATTAAATCGAGTTTGTAGTATTTTTATGTACATAACTCATCTGGACTCTTTAATATGTTCCTCCATTTAGTCAAAATAAAGTAAGCTGCTTAGTTTACGAGCTAACCGAGTTACCGACTGTATCAGAAATTTCTTTACGGCGCTTCTATTTCACCATTTTTATTCGGTTTTGATTAGTTATCAGTCTTTTGAAACGTTCAGATTGCTGATAAAGCAAACTTTTATTAATATAAGTCTATTGACATAAGTCTTCATTCATTCCATTCAATAATTTTTTAAAAATAAAAAATATTTGCTATTTGCTAATACTTTTTTATATTATGACGCTACTACGTCTATGTATCTATAAATCTACCACATATACAGCAAGATTTCTACAAAACCAGCGAGTGATAAAGCAGATTTCCTTTTCTATTTTATTTTTTGCCAATAATTTAGTATTTTTCCTCAGGGTATTTTAAAATCTTTGTAATATTTTTATATTTTCATAATGTAGCGGCAATCCTTTTTTAATTATCATTTATTATACAAGCCATGAGTGTAGTTGTGCTCAAGCTCAGTTCTTGTAAAATTTGCACACACACACATTTAAGATTTAATCTTTGCATCTCTTTTTATTTTCGTAACTCTCTTTAAGTTTTTTGCTCTCTTTTTGTGTAATTTTGCATACGCGAGTTTGTTTACATTTTTTTCTACATTTAACTGAAAACCGTTATTACATGCTCTTTTTACAACGTTTCATAACGTTTGTGTTTTTGTTTTGCAAACGCTGCTGCTGCTGCTGCTGCTTCTTCTTGCTGATGTAGTTTAAAAAAGAGAGCAAAGAAAAGTTGAAATTGAAATGTAATTGAAGAACAAGCAGCGGCATTATAGTAACGTAATAGGAACACAATGAATAGCAAGGAAATCAAACCGTTATAAAATACATACGAGCCAGAAACACAGAGAGAGACAATTTGTTAAATTTGCAAAGAAAAGAAAAAAAAAATAACAAAAAAGCAATAACAAAATAATTGTAACTGTAAAAGCAAAATAAAGAATAACAAAAACAAAGAGTAACAAAATCTTACAGTTTTGAAGCAAAAATCAAATGCAAACGGCAAAGAAAACAAGTGTAAAGGGCGAAAATCAAAATAAAATAGGGAGAATAAAAGAAAATTGTGCAAATAAAAGAGTTTAAATGCACGAGGTAACGATATTGGCAACTAGTTTAGGTCTATTAAATCAAAAAGAAACACGGTTAGAATTTATTTATGTTTTCTCGAAAAATAAAATAAAAAGAGTGTGAAAAAAAGAAGATAAAAAGAAAAATAAAATTTAAAAAATATTAAGAAATATTAAATAAATAAAAAAATCAATATAATAATAAAAAATAAAGGGAAATAAAAATAAATAAAAAATAAATAAAAAATTTAATAAAAAAGTGCTTTTAAAAATCAAAGCTTTTAAAAAAATCTCCGACCTTATTATTGCTGCATTTGTGCGTGTGTGCGTGTTCATTTTTTTTCGTTCGTGTATTTTTGTTTTGTTGGAAATCTCTCTCTCTCTCAAGGATAATTGTGTTGTTATACGCTGCATCTAAGAACGGACAGACGACGACATCTTTATCTTCTCATCTATAAATTATTAACTAAAGGTGAGTGCGTATACTTTTTTATTTTTATTGCTTTCTTAATCTATAATAAGATAATAAGGATAATAGTAATAGGAGTGGAGGGGGCGGGGTGTGTAGGTGGTATTTTCCAAATTATATAATATTGTTTCTATTGTTGTTGTTATTATTGTGTTGTGTTCTTGTTTTTCTTTGTATTAGTTTCAACGGTAAAAATCTGCAATCATTTATCTTACGATTGTTGTAATTTAATAGTGTTTGTTCTCTTTAACGGTTTTCACAAGGTTTTTATATGATTTTTCTTCATGGCCTCTCCCTGTGTCCCTTTGACCTACACTCACTCACATCACATCAGATTACATTACTCCCATCGTTATTCAGCCATAATATTGTGTCATTTGCTGTAATACCCACCCGTAAATAAGCCTTGTCTTTTGGTTTTAGTTTCTTGAAAAGATTTTTCCCAAAAAAAAAAACAAACGATTTTTTGTTTTGTTTTTGTCTGTTGGTTTAAGCCGCAATATAATAAAACGAAATACAGGGTATGAAAACGAAAATGGCAAAAGTTTTGTTGGTAAGTCAGTTTTTGAATGAAATATGCAAGAAAACTGATGATAAGCGAGACTGAATCAGTAAGTACATGACTTAAAATAAATGGCCAGGATTATAGGCTGCAATGGTTTTTTGTGTGTTTAGTTGAATTGATTGCGTATTATCAACATTGAGTAGCTCCTCCTAAATTATTAATTCGCTGCCATACTGTTTACAAATGACAGGCTGTGGTTAATACACTTCGATAGCAACTCTGGGATCTTGTTTCAAAGTTTCTTATGCTTCTAATCTTATAATCCATACCTGCTTTCCAGTAATTGTCATTTGTTTCCTTTATGGCAAGTAATTTTATTGAAATATTTTCTCTGTTTCCAAGACTTTCTTACTTTCATTGAAACCTTTCAGTCAGGATTACAAGCTAGTTTCTCCCATCACTCATGTTTTGTTTGTTCATTTTATACCTGAGAGGCGAGACCTACAGTTTAAAGTCGACTCCGAATGACAGATTTTTTTGAGAAGCTTTTCATGGCAATTTTTTATTTACTCTCAGAAAAGGGTTTTATTCGTCTGATCAGAGATTAAAGAGCGCTTTACAACTTATTCCTCATTCTCTCGGCTGAGAACATAATCCAGCTACGAGTATATTTGTTGATTCCATCGAGATCGGGAAAATTGTGGTTACATTAACAATGTTTGAAAATTTAAGGTCCAGGGCTCTTTATACAAAATTCGGATTATATCGGATTAAATATACTTCCACACCCTGTTTTTAAGTAAACTGATGTGCATGTGACTGGCTGTGTGTAATAGTATATTGTATATATAGAGTGTCAGCTTATATTTTATTCTTCTTTATTGGATTCATAAACCAACAAACAATTTGGCCTAATAAATGGTCATATTGTTTCGTTTCTCTTTTTTCCTTTTTTTGCTTTCTTGCAACAATAAAAACTCTATAGATTTTGAATTCTCATTTGTTCTCTCTCCAACAAATCTTCCTTTTTATGCCAACATTTTTCGTTTATTTTTTTACTCTTAAAATTCTTAAATTCACTTTAAGTCTTTAAGAAAATTTAAAGAGATTTGGGGAACATAGAAAAAGAACTACGGGAGGTAGAGGGTGATACAGAGAAAGCGACACAAGTGTTGTGACGGAATAGAGTATTAACTGTAGAGCAATGAGCCAACGAATGGGTGTGGTGCCACTATATCCTGGGAAGGTAGGTAGGTAGGTAGTTTGGAGTGGTAGCTTTGATACCAAAAGCTCACTAGAGCACGCATAGCGGCCCGTTGAAAACGTAAACGCAGTCCCTGTACTAACCGAGTTCCACCACACTAGGGAAGAGGTTGGTCAGTGCAAGAGCTGCACATCCTAAGAAAGTTTCAAGAAAAATATTACATGTTCAGCTTTCGACGGAAATTCGCGGGTAGTCGCCATAGAGAACCACCCGATGGTATGTAGAAGTGGCTGGTAAACACTAGAACATTACATGACGAGAAATTAAAAACCCTTAGCAACCCTATTTTCCTTGAGTGTGGCAATAGTGAACGAATTACTGCCTAGCTGGAGAAAACTTAAGTATTGAAACTGAAAACAGACTTGGCAGACTGTCTAGTTCTAGTTTCAAACCCTGCTATCCAGGAAGTGAGCTGGAGGATGAAAGAAATTTTTATACCAACAAAACCATTTTTTGCACTTTTAAAGGCGTGTGGATGAATATTTTTTGTGTCCCCATGATAAGTTTATTTTTTTTCTATAAAAAAAACGAAAAACTTTTTTGATTTCCTTTTTGTCCTTCCGTTTTCCAAAATCACTTCGCATGTTTTCCGAGCATTAAAAAAATCCTTTTTTTCTGCTTTTTCCCCAGAAATTTTGTTAAAAGGTTTTTTTGTTTTATTAAACACGCAAATATTAATGAAATTTTCACTTTTTGCTTTAATTGTTGCTGTTGCTGCTGTTGTTCCGTTATAATGCCAGCAGCAGTAGTGTGAGTAAGAAAGAAAAAAAAATGCGAGAGAGTTTCCCAATAAAAACAAAATTTAAGTTTTTTTTAATAAAATTTAAATAATTTTCAAATAAATTTTTTATTTTCCTTTTTTATTATGATTCCTGTTGGTTGGTTTTTTCTTTTGATTTTTATTTTATCGTATTTTCATTGTTTATTTGCTTTTGTTTATGATGCTTAAAGGTACTGACTGTGTATGGCTAAGTAAACAATGCCGTTCGTTTTTTTCATTTATTTTCTTTTCTGTTTTGCTTTCCCTTGGTTTAATTTTTATTTGATGGACAACAACAACAACAACTAGACAATGGATATAATACGGTTTCAACCATCAACTCACACCCCATTTGTTTACTTTTGTTATGGTTTGTTTATGTGTTTGTATTTAGCTTATATTATCTACCGCTTGTTCTTACTATTCTCTCTCTTTAATAGGTTCTTGTTGTTGTTGCCGATGTTTTATGTGTTTTATATGGTTTATTTGTATTTCATTGTTTTTAGTTTTTAATCCTTTTGGTGCTTTCTTTTTTCTTATCAGTTGTACTGTTTGTTTTTGTTTTTGCATTTGTTTTGTTTATTATTAATAATAGTTGTTGTAGTTGTAGTGTGGTATACTCATATGATAGTAGTTGTAGTAAAAGTGCATCAATTTGTTTTGGTTTTTGCTCTTGCTCTCTCTCTATCGCTCAGTCTGTATCTCTCTGTCTATATCTCTCTTGCTGTTTTTGTTTTTTTTTAAAATAAAGATTTTTTTATTCTGTTTTGACTTTCATAAGGTAAACAAGTAATTGTCAATGTACGCATGCAGTACTGGCAACGCAAATAAACAACAGCACACGTGTATGCATTTAATTGGGGGTGGACACAACGCCACAGAGATGGCAAATATGAAATAATAAATGATATACGAGAACTACAATTTAATGTTTAAAGAAAAATTTACATTTTGTTAGAATTTTAAAAGAGATTAAGGAATAAGAGCTTATGTTTCAGGAATTAAGCGAAAATCTCTACGCAATAAAATCCAAACATTTTCCAGTTAAACAAGGGATTGATCTACTATAGCAGGTTCTAGGATAATAACCTAGAAACAACGTCCTCAATAAAAATGTATTGTGTTGCTATATTGGGTGCTGTGGTGAATAAGTTTCCTTTTGAGTTCTACTTTTTCCCAAGAGGCAACGTTGTATGCCTTTCCTATGGTGCCCGTTGTTGTTGATGTTGTCCTCACTGTGGGGGTTAGCTTGCTTTTCGGATGGACTGTTTGGAATTGAATTATACTCTTACTTTTTAAAAGAAAAGCGTGAAGAAAATTTTTTTTGTAGTCAAGCACTTTAACTAGTATACTCGCCAGTTTTTTAGTTGAATTTAAGAGTCCCATTATGCTCGTAACTTACGGCTGATAAATTGGAAATTTTTACTGGCTGCTTAGAAGCTTGTAGTCATTGCAGTGTGGTGGTAAGTGTGTCGGCTTATTAGGGAGAGCCTGAGACATCTCGAACGAAACGAAATATGAAAAAATATTTTTCTCAGCAGACTTCTGGTAAAAACTCTAAGAATATATGAAATTGGCATGAAATGTTTTTCAGAAATCTGGCGTTAGGACTCGACGTTAAAATGTAGGTTCCGCAACTCATGGATGAAATTGACATACACTACTTGGGTGGTGTGAAAAGCTGGGTTGTAATCTTGAAGAAGGGTTGTTATGATCAATTAAGTAAGTAAGTACTTAGAAGCTCTGTTTTTCTGTTAGGTAAGTTGGAATATAATGAACGGATAGCAGTTCTGCTCCTTTTAAATCATTACATAATGTTCCATTTTGACTCTTGTCTGTATATTATACGTAATGGAGTTTCTTCTTTTCTTTTTTAAGTGTAAAATTTCATGATAAATCCACCAATCTAAAGGGTCCGCCAAATAACTTTTTTTTTGAAAATGCTTTAAAAAAAAGCTACTGAATATTTTCTCAAATTTCTTTTTTTATTTCAAAGTACAATCCTTCCGGTTAATAATGGAAAATAATTTCATTCAAATGGCTGCCTCGGCTGGCCATGCAGTAGCCTACACGATCGGTCCAATTTTTAAGCACATTATCGATTGTGTGCAGCTGTATTTCAACAATGGCTTCACGAATATTGTCTCTGGCTTGTCGGCGTAACACTTATCTTTGACGGCACCCCACAAATAATAGTCCAACGGTGTCAAATCGCAGCTCTGAGGTGGCCAAACGACATCAGCTCTGCGGCTGATAATGCGATCTTCAAAAACAGGGCGCAAAACATCGAGTGTAGCTTCGGCTGTGCGGCACGTAGCGCCGTCCTATTGAAACCAAATGTTGCCAATACCCTTCTCTTCAATTTTTGTGAACAGAAATTCGTTCAACATGACCCGATAACGATCGCCATTGACTGTAACGGCCACTCCTTGCTCATTTTCGAAGAAAAATGGCCCAATTATGCATCTGGACTAAAATCCGCACCAAACAGTGACTCGTTTTGGGTGCGTCGGCTTTTCAATGTATGCGTGAGGGTTTTCTGTGCCCCACATGCGACAATTTTGCTTGTTTACATACCCGCCAAGATCAAAATGAGTTTCATCTGAAAAGATGATTTTTTTTGCCAAAATATATGTATGAGTGTATCAGTATCCTTATGTCCATAAGGATAACTTCGCTAAACAATGGTTTGAGACTTACAAGTCCCCGCTCTGTTACCCTGTTTAATCGTTCATCTAATAAATGCTTTTTCTTCTTCACATAAAACATCTCAGACTACAAAGTTATAAGTGCCATACAAGTGTCAAGTGTTAAATGCCATTTAAAATTGACATTAAAAATTCAAAATATTTCCATTTATTAAACAGTTATTACAGTCTTAAGATTCTTATGCCTTATGCCTACACTCGTTCACTTATCTGCTGCTTTCTAAACAGCCTACTTCATCGTTAAGCACACACTTATTTCTGTTTTTTCTGTATTTTTTTTTTCAAAAAAGGCCTTAAAATGTCAATGACTTTTAACCTCATTAAGTACTAGAAATAGGAAAAAGAAAATATCGAAAATTCGTACGGAATTTAAATTTAATTTCAATTATTGCCTTAGCAGGACTGCTCTTCACCATCTCTGACACCCTAAGCAGTTTTAACGGTTTGTTTGTGTTTTTTATTTGTTATCCTTTAAAGGCAAGTTTCGAACATTAAACACTGAGAGCGAGAGATATGAGAAGACTGAGGCAGAGAATTTACATACACACGTATGTACATATGTACGTGTACCATGTATTCGTGTTATAATTGTAAACAAATAAAAAGAAATTGAAATTGATTAAATTCTTATGCAAATACAAGAACAAACACAAAAAAACAAGTATTCGATTGCGAAGAGAAATGCCAACAAAAAATAACACTTTGTGAACGTCAGGAAATAAATACAAAGTTTTACTCTCACGCTCTCTCTTTCTTTCTTCCTGTCTCTCTGTCTATTAGTTCGTTCTCTTTTTGTATTTTATAAAACCAGTGTTGGCAAACAGAGATTTTTGTGTTGATTATTATGATTTTTATTAATTCACTAGAGGGAGTTATTGAGACGGACAAATCGTGGAAGTCCAAAGCAAAAAGGTTATTACAAGTCCATTCTATGATTGCATTGAATCTCCTATTGAAGTTGTATGCTATCTACTGAAGGTCAGAAGCTGTTGTTATACCGTACTTGACAAAATTTTGATTTTCTGCTGGTAAGCGATTTTCATGTTAAACTGGCTGATACTGAAGTTATTTTTTTTTTACTGGAAAAATTTCAGATTTTTCACTTTTCAGGCTCAGTGCTTGAACCCTAAAAATATCAGTAAATTGCAGAGGTAATGAGATCATCTACTCTCGTGATATCGGGCACCACCTGCAGAATTTTTATGAGACTTAAAGGGATGTTAACCAGCAGATTAACCATTCAAAATCGTCAAACTGGCATTCTATTTCTACAAATGCACTCTTTTGTCTTACTTCTACTTCTGTTCACAACTCCCTGGCTATCACTTACTTATTTAATGGGCCACTACAATCCTCCTTCTCACACAGCCATGTTGTGTGTTTTAATTTTATTCATGAGTGGCGGCACCTGCAGTTTAAAGTCGACTCCAAACGATAGATTTTTGAGAAACTTTTCATGGCAATTTCAACAATCTACTAGGCTACAGCGTCTTCATTTCATATAGTATCTGATAAATTAGATTAGGTGTTGGCGTTTCAATTACACAATTGGAGATGGACTAGAGTTACAGGGTACTCCAAGCCGAATTTCATTTCTCATAGGCTATGAATGGAGGCTATCCATCATTGTGCATTCAATCTTAATACGGCATGCCCTGTAAGTTAAAACAATACGCTGAACTAACCCTTTTCCATTTTCTTGGGAGATTTATATGTCCCAGATAGAAACAACTGGTTGTATATGAAGTCCATTAGGTGCACTGAGCAGCGTTTTGATATTTATCAGGGTAATAGGCTTAGAAGAGACATAGGGATACCATATAAAGTTTCGGATAGTACAATAGATCGTATGATCGTAGTGCTAAGGCACCACTTTACAACCATAATAGATAATAATCCTTACCCATATACACACTTAATTGGCATATTTTATGTAAAAATACATCTTTCCTTAGAGTAAAATCGGTGTTGTAAGGCTTGCTAGCATGGTTAGAATATAGAATTGATTGGAATTTGATTAAGTCAGACATCTGTAACAAAACAAAATATGACAAAATATTTATTCGACGTCTTCCTCTAAGGAAATTTCTGGCAAAAACTCTAAGAGTGTAATAAAAGTTGTCATGGAGAGTTTCTTAAAAAAATCGCTGTTTTGCTAAGGGATATTCATATTATTCACTGTGCAAGATGATCTGGAGAGAGGAAGAAAAAAGTGTGTGCACTTTGTATAAGAAGCCTATTTAATTAGCTTTCGAAAACAGTTAAATACATTAAAATCGTAAAGTAATTGCAAAAGTTATGCCATTTTTCGTTGTAATTTATGGTTGGCGCATGTATTTAAAGTAATTTTCTCAATTTGCGCTTTTTATTATTTTAATACAGTGGCAACACTCACTTTTAACGTTAGCAAAATCAAAATAAAAACAAACATGCACAGTTTTCTCTCTCCCACTTTGGTTGTATGTGTGTGTAAAACTCTCCCCTTTTGTTTTATTTTGTGTTTTTGTTTTTGCGTTTTTTTTAAGAGAGCCAGAGAAGAAAACAATGAGAACTACTTCAATTGTAATGTAATTCTGCTGTATTATCGGTAAATCTAGCATATAAACGGTAGATAATGTTACGTGTTGTTGTGCCATTTGTTGTTATTGTTATGCTTTGTTTTGTTTTTTGTTTTCCTTTTTGTTTTAATGGTATTTGATTTGTTCTCTCTCGTTCTTGTATTTACCGTTATATGAGAGTTAAATGTGACAAAAGTTTTGCTAGAAACAAAAGCAAACACATTGTATGTATAGAAAGAGAGAAAATAAAAAAAGAGTTTTGTTTGCTTGTTTTTTGAAATTTTAACAAGTGAGTGGCTAGGGGTAGAAAAGGAAGGGTTGAAGAAGATAGTGAGTAAATAAAACGTTTTTTGGTTTGTGAATTTTGGTGACATTTGGAGAGATTTAAAAAAAGGAAAATACATTGTATATCAGTGTATAATCATTGATTTTTTTCTGTTGCTTTTTCTTTTTCATTTACATTTTTTGTTGTTTGGCTAGGCTTTAATTTAGTTCATGAATATTTAAAGAGATTGTATTTTTTTTTTATTTAAAAAAAGGAACCTATTTTTTTTTTGTTGAGTGAGTGTGAGTGAGTGTTTGCGATAACAAAATTTAATTCTGCTTAAGCTCTACCCTTAAAGAAGTGATTTGGCTATGATATGGTGGTTTGTTTACTTAGTTGTTTTTAACCGTTAAACATAAATATTGTTGCCAAGTCTAGATAAAAATATTAACAGTTATTTTAAACTTTATAAAAACGATTCAAGCAGAAGTTTTGTTTTATTTTATCACAGTGCTATTCTATCCTGAATTGGCTACAGCCACCCTTTTGTTTAAATAATGTTTTTATTCTGCTTTTTTATGAGATTCTTTTGATATTTTCTGTTTGTTTTCCTTTGTAACTGTTTGCATATATGTGATGTCTGTCGTTTTTTATTTTTTTGTTTTTGGACAATCAGGGTTTTATCTCTTACAGCCTGTATATTTGGAAAAGCGTTTCTTTACTTTGTTTGGCACTAAGTTTTCATTTGTTTGTTGAGAATTTTATAAAAAATATTTTAAATTTTAAGAATTTTAAAAGCTAAATACGAAATTAAAATATTTTTAGTGGATGTAAAACTTGAAATTGTAGATTTTAAGGCGGTCAACTAAATTCAAGTTTTGAATATAAGCAAATATATAGAATTAATGCTTAATTTCATTTCCAAATAATGTATCCAGGAAGCCCATTGACCACCTCATGGAGGATAACATCAGCAATGGACTTCATAGATAGGTCAGGCTCTTGAGAAAGAGTTGATTTCATTGAGAAAATTTGTTTAACACAACACCCAATCAATCAACCCTTTATACTGTAACATATTGCATTATTTCTAGGTAATGATGGCAACTCTGACCTTCTAGAAATTGTTACAGTCACTTGCCTAGTTGAAAACACTTGATTAATGAAACTGATATTAATTAAGAAGATGAAAGAGATGATTTAGAATAACTGTATGCCTCTTAAAAGGTCTTAAGCAATGGAGATTATCAACTATGTGACCAAATTTAAGCACTTGTTGTGGAATACCGGCATAATATCAATTTATTCCGAGTATTGGCCATCGTTGGCTTCGACATGAATTCTATTAAAAGCGTCCTTCATAAATCGAGCATACAGGCGGAGAAAAGTATGAATTATACCATGGATAATGCAGAATTTTCCAACAACAATTTTCTGAAAGGTTTTTAACAACGTTGTAGCATTCTCGAGATGTAGTATGAGTGTTTCGTCTCAGTCAACGCACTCTTGCTTCTAATAAAAAAATTGTGTACACGGGTACATACATATTCCCTGTAAACGTGTCTTGTTTGCAACTATTCATGAGAGTCTCGACCATTCAAGGCACTCTACCAGACACAAAGTATAACCTAAGTGCCTATGCTTGGAGACTACATACCGTTGACGTATGCCTTATAATGCGATTGCTTGCATTTCAGATCTTCGTAAACGAGACATTTTTTTAATTTTATTTATTTTCAGTAATGTTACGGTGCGAAAATGATTAATTTTTTAGCGTTAAAACAGCATAAGGGATATGCTAAATCGTTTTCATCATCTCTCGTCGTTTCAACTTCTGTGGTCAAGACAATTTCCTTGCTTTTAGCTAAATCCAGCTGCTTACAAACGTTTTGAAATGTCGGAGATTGAGTAGGTTCCAATGTTTTAAAAAGTTTTTCTTGAGTTTTTAAGTCTCTCCTTCGCCTTATCCATTCAAAATATTCGCAATTAACATTCAATATTTAGAAAAAAATTTTGAATTCACTTTAAAATTGAATGAAATACGCGGGTTTTTGTTAAAAAAAATTCATTTAAAAATCACTCCGTAGACGTATAAGCAATATTTAATGAATATTTCAATACTCATACGCCATATGGTGTTTAAATTTTAAAGTCCCTGTGCAAGATGTGTGCGTAAAATATGTTAAACTACACGTCTATACTGCAAGAAAACATCATTTATAACGTATAAAAGCACAAGCACACACACATACACATAAATATCATTATTTATAGGGAAATAAAAGAAAAAAATGGAAAACAATAACTTGCAATACAAAAACTGTAAACACCATGAATGATGGTAGCATAGAGAGCGGCAGCGATAGAGGCAGCAGAGAGTAAGTAAAAATATAACAGAGATTACACATAAACATTAAATTATACGCTGTTGTTGTTGTTGCTGACGTTATTTAGTTTCTGTTTTTTTTTTGTTCGCTACACATAAAATATTGCGTGCAACTTTAGAATTGATAATGTAGGTAACAAAGAGACTTGTTTATAAAAAAACAAAGAGAGTGAGAGTAAGAGCGAGCGAGAGTAAACAAAAAATCAATATTGAAAACGTTTTTGTGTGTTTTTTTCTGGCACAGCGAAGGGAATGACAGAGGGAGATAGGAGCAGTAAGATATGTACTCGTCTTGTGTGTGTTGTGTCTTTCTTTTCGATGCGAATAAAAACAAATTTTTTAGTGTGTTAGTGTAAAAGCAAGTTTTTGTTTACTTTAATTGTTTTTTTCTTTTTGCTTTTTTGTGTGTTTTGTTTGTTGTTCCTTGTTTGTTGCGAAAAATGATATGTTAATAGGAAACACATCTGTGTGTGTACATTGTTATTAAGGCTCTGTCTC
Organism: Sarcophaga carnaria; assembly: GCA_958299815.1. Lineage (NCBI taxonomy): Eukaryota > Metazoa > Arthropoda > Insecta > Diptera > Sarcophagidae > Sarcophaga > Sarcophaga carnaria. Next base: position 153,940,133 of record OY283149.1, read on the forward strand.
TATAGACCTTTAAGAGTACGAGTAAGCCTAAACAGGTTCTCTTCTCTTTGACAGGCTAATTTATTTTTGCAGGGTATGAAAAACATGTGTTCCTGTTGTAGGAAATAATTCGTTTTTCAAGTGTTGTAAAGCGTATGCGTAATATTTCATTGTAAATAAATAGATATCACGCATACGTTTAAATTTTTTTGTTAAATAACAATGAATTCAGTTCCATTTATGATGTTTTGTTAAGTTTTTTTTATAAATTTTAAAGCATTTTGGAAAGGCTAGCCACAGTTCCATATAAAACAAATGAATGCATGTAATGTACAAACGAACAGCTTTTGTTTAAGGATCTGTGTAACTCAGTCTTTTAGAACTAAAATTTTCCGAATTGAAAAACAATTTTTTGTTGTTATTATCTGTTGGATTTAGTCTTTTCTGAAGTAGTTTTAGTAGCCAAGAATTTATTGCAGGAGCTAGTTTTTAATTTTTTTGCAATAAAATAGTTTTGCAGACACTGAAACAAGTGGTAGCAAGACGGTATAAGTTTCGCTGTTTTTAAAGAATGTCTTAAAACTTTAAAGCCAATTCAAGAAAATTTCTTGTGCGTTACTAAACATGTGTGTGACCTTAGAGTCATATGAGATAGCCCAGTACCTCAAACTCTCTAGCCATGTAAAGAATATTTCTAATGGGCTACTAAACACGTGTGTTAGCTTGCGTTGTTATTGATTGATTGATTGCTAACATTTTAAAAGCCCAAGTTGAGATCAGTGTTGTACTCTTCCTCAGTTTGTAGAAGTTCATTAAGAATAATCCCCTTTAAATCCTAATAAAGGATAAAGTGATGTAGTCGCCGTAGTCTAGTAGTTAACGTGACGTAACGAACGTAACAGACGTCTAGAAAAACGAAGTATGAAATCCTACTTTTTGTAAAGAGACGGGACTGCCTGCTTTTGCGTGAGGTTTGCCGTTGAACGTGAATACAATCATGATTTTTCCTCAACTGTGTTTGAATGTCTTGGATTTGATGCTTGTCTTATAGTTTATGGAATAGAATCGAAAAAACTATGCAGATAGCATAGCCATTTCTCTCATACAGTTCTTATTGTGGCTATTTTTTTTTTATCAAATTTATGTTTTTGGCGTGTTTTGGAAGCGTCTTTTACATACATACATACATAATTGGTCATTACAACCCTTCAGTCAGGATTACGGCCTAGTTTCTCACACCACTTATGTTGTGTGTGTTAATTTTTTTTATACATGAGTGGTGGGACCTACAGTTTAAAGTCGACTCCGAACGACAGATTTTTTTTGAGAAACTTTTTCATGGCAATTTTTATTTACTCTCAGAGTTTTTGCCAGAAATCTGCTGAGAGGAAGTCGCTGAAGAAATACTTTTTGTATTTTTGTTTTGATGTCTGGCCTGGGACTCGAACCTTGGCGTTACGTCTAATAAGCCAACACACTATCTACTAGACTACGGCGACTTTTAAAAGCGTCTTTTAACCATATTATAATGGAAGCATTAGATATTTCATATTCCAAAAGCATACAGTTTTTAAAAACGATCGGGGAATGATACTTTTAAGGCAATCGGACTCTACTTGCCTGTCACTTAGGGTTGTGGTTTATTATGGGGTAATGAAGATTATGTATTACGTTTTTGAATCGCAGTGACACCATTATATATAATTGGCAGACAAATTTTTAAAACCTGAACTAATCGTCTGTTAACATGAGAAACTTTGATTTGAGATTTGTTAAGAAGTTTAAATAGTCATTTACCTTTTAATTCACTGTCGACTTTAAGACTTTTGGCTTAACAGCTGCCCTGCCTTAAAAAATTCAGCAATTTTTTGTTAAGCAACTCACATCTATCCATACCTCTACCAACTCTAAGCAAATTGCAATACAGACTTGCATAGCAACTCCGCTTTAGAAACATGTGTGAGTTTTTATTTTTTTTTATTGAAATATTAATTAGAAGTGGGTGTTATATGTTGGCCACAGACTGTATCTGCTTGCTTTTATTATTTCAACACTTTTGTTTTGTTGTGATTTCGCTTCGCTTTCTCTTCAACCTATTGAGTAACGAGTATAATAAAAAAATATTGTTTTTATTATCGTTATTGTTGTTGCTGTTTTGCATTTTATTATTTTTAATATGAAAGGAATAACAACAACCTTTACAATAACGGTTCATAAATGCAAAATAAATTATTTGAAAACAAACGGGAGAAAACGGAGGAGAAAAAAAAGGGAGATTTAGAGTGGGAGAGAGATACTGATTTTGATGAGTTAGTTTTCTATGCTTCTACGTATGTAACATTATTATTTACTTTATTTACTGTGCTTATTGTTTATTTCTATTAAAAAATATTCTCTTCCTCTTATCTCTTATTAAAAAATATTTCCTTTTGAAAACTCTCTCCTCCTGCTCCTCTCTATGAATGTATTTGTGGTGGTATATTTGTAGCCAGTCTGCCTAGTGTGCTGCCATTGTAGTTTTTTTTTTTTTTTTTTGCTTTGATTCACTGAAGCAGAAATAACCAGAAGCAACAGTTTCTATCAAAGAGGCGTTAAAATAATAACAAACAGCAACAACAACAACAACTACAATAACAACAAAACAAGTATAAATTATAACAAAACAAAAACAAAAACAAAGAAACAACAGACAAAAATTATAATAACGGCAGACAGTTGAAAGGCAAGCATTTAAACATATACATACGCACCCCTACACGTACAATATAAAAAATGAGAATACAAGAGAAAGAGAAAAAAAATCCCTTAACGGGTAAATATGCATTGAAAACCACTTGTCATGTTGTTGAGGCTCGCCACAAATTAAGGGAAGAAAGAGGGAGAAAAACGTTACTACAACAGTATCATAATTGAAGAGGCAAAAAAAAGAATTGAATACTTTACACCGATACTGCACTGTATTACCATAAAGTTTTACTAACTAAACAGCATAAATACGAATCAAATTTTATAAAAAATTTACTTTTTACTTTAAGAAAATTAATGAAAAAAAATCTGTTCAATCTCAGTTTAATATGAACAAGATTTGCACGGGAAAAAATATAAAGTTTTTTAATATCTCCGGCCATAAATTATGCTTCAGAAAACAAAAATGGAAAATTATTAAAAAACAATAAACAGAGTAGGGTGTGTGGGCTTTAGTCCACGACACTCTGTTGAAATTAATAAGATTTTGCATTTTAATTAAAAAAGTTTTCAAAAGTAATAAAGAAACAAATATTATGAAGACTACTTTAAGGCGTTTAACCTGAGGCTGTTACGAAATCAATATTAAAGAAGACATTCCTTCAGTAATTAAGAAATTTAATTCAGATTTAATTAAGTCCAAAGAAAAGTCAACGGTAGAAGACAATAAATTAGGTATTTTTACCTGTATTCTGTATTTCAATAAGGAAAAACTTTACTTGAGTGTAAACACTTCTTTTACTGTTCGGCATTGGATTCAGAATTAAAGTAGTTTTTGAATTTCAGTTGCTTGTGGTAGATGGATAGCTTATCGATATGAATTCGTTTAGAAGCACCAATTTTTGTTTGTATGATCGTAAAGCTGATCATTCTTCTGTAGAAACTAAAGCTTATGTGTGCAATAAATGCAAGATCTTAGAGAAAGTCCTAAGTAGCGGGTTATTAAAAATGACAGCTGTGAGAAACTACGTCATAATACTAGCTAAAGGGTTGTAATGGCCAATAATGTTTCTATTGACTAATATGTCATCTAGTTCTTATTTTAAAAGTGGATATAGAAGTTCTGCTCATTTTAAAATACTCTAATAAAGTCTTTGGTGACTCTTAAGATTTTTTACCGGAATAAAAAAGCTCCTCTCTCATAAAGGGTCCGCCAAATAACTTTTTTTTGTGGAAAATGCTTTAAAAAAAGAACTACTGGAATATTTTCTCAAATTTCTTTTTTTATTTGAAAGTACAATCCTTCCGGTTAATAATGGAAAAAAATTTCATTCAAATGGCTGCCTCGACCGGCATACACCAGAAGATGCCGATTTTGGCAAAAAAAAATCATATTTTCAGATGAAGCTCATTTTGATCTTGGCGGGTATGTAAACAAGCAAAATTATCGCATTAAATAATTTTTTTTGTTGAAAATGCTTTTAAAAAGAAACTACTGGAATATTTTCCCAAATTTCTTTTTTTTATTTGAAAGTACAATCTTTCCGGTTAATAATGGAAAATAATTTCATTCAAATGGCTGCCTCGGCTGGCCATGCAGTAGCCTACACCAGAAGATGCCGATTTTGGCAAAAAAAAATCATCTTTTCAGATGAAACTCATTTTGATCTTGGCGGGTATGTAAACAAGCAAAATTGTCGCATTTGGGGCACAGAAACCCCGCACGCATACATTGAAAAGCCGACGCACCCAAAAACGAGTCACTGTTTGGTGCGGATTTTGGTCCAGAGGCATAATTGGGCCATTTTTCTTCGAATATGAGGAAGGAGTGGCCGCTACAGTCAATGGCGATCGTTATCGGGCCATGTTGAACGAATTTTTATTCACAAAAATTGAAGAGGAGGATATTGGCAACATTTGGTTTCAACAGGACGGCGCTACGTGCCACACAGCCGAAGCTACACTCGATGTTTTGCGCCCTGTTTTTGAAGATCGCATTATCAGCCGCAGAGCTGATGTCGTTTGGCCACCTCAGAGCTGCGATTTGACACCGTTGGACTATTATTTGTGGGGTGCCGTCAAAGATAAGTGTTACGCCGACAAGCCAGAGACAATTGACGCTTTAAAGGACAATATTCGCGAAGCCATTAGTGAAATACAGCTGCACACAATCGATAATGTGCTTAAAAATTGGACCAATCGTGTAGGCTACTGCATGGCCAGCCGAGGCAGCCATTTGAATGAAATTATTTTCCATTATTAACCGGAAGGATTGTACTTTCAAATAAAACAAGAAATTTAAGAAAATATTCAGTAGTTTTGTTTTAAAGCATTTTCAAAAAAAAAAGTTATTTGGCGGACCCTTTAGTGGGAGGCCACTTGCTTTACATTTAGAGCGGACTAAAAAGCCATATGCTTGCGAATGATCAAGACAAATAGAAAGGCATGAAGAATACAAAAGATTCCATAAGTATTTCATTTCATTTGTTTCTCTGAAGGAATCAATTTGCATGAAGGTTTGGCTTTTAGGCCAAAACAATTCAAAGCTTTATTGTCTGGGACACTGAAGGACAAAATTTGCAACGATTGATTTACGAAAGGCAATAGAAGGTGGTGTATAATGAATAATGAACTGATATTTATACTGCCTCACACCTCTCACTTTAGGTGTTGGGGTCTCAAGCATTTTATCCGGAATAATCTGTGGTAACACTAGCCATAGATTCATAACTTCTTCTTTATGATAATACGAGTCTAACAGTCACAGTCTTATAACTAGCAAAAGGCCTGTGACACAATAACAAGTAACAAGAGGTCTTATGTGGGGAACGATACAGAAATATTTTGTTTTATTTTAAAAGTGTAGGGTGACAACGTCATGATTTGTCTTTAAAGTCCCCAAAATACTGTTTCCATCAGTTTGAATACCATTCATGCTCTTACTGTTGAGTCATAAACAGCGATGATACGACAGCACCCTGTGAATTGTTCCTTATGACTGCCTTATCATTTCATCGTCTGGATTAGAATTTATTTGGCTTAATTTAAGAACAATTCAAATTCATTAAACAAAAAAAAAAAGAGGAAAAAACACTTTCTTTTAATCAATTTTCTTAATCTTTAGTAACCTTACAGTAGCATCCTTTGTGTTACACCCCCCAAACCAAAGCAATTGAATTGAAATCTTGTCACGCACAATAAAAAACACAAAAGAAAACAATTAAGAGCGGAAAAAACATTTATTTTTGTTTCTTAAAACATAATCAAGTTAATCAACCGCATTTTCTTCCCCCATTTTTAATTTGTTTAATAACAACCCTCGTATTGCCACCACCACAAACCACCATCAAGACACAACAGCATCAGCCAACAGTCATGACAGTTGACAGACAAACAATGCAATAAAATTAAACAACAACAACTACAATAACATGAAGAAATGAAATGAAAATGTCAAAACCATAAATTTAACTTTCTTTCCCCTTTCCAGCGCTCCCTTCTTTCTTCAATAAATGCTCAGCAACAGTTTTGTTTCTTAAAGGATTTCTTTGCGAAAAGAAATTAAGACTACGATATGCATTAAATAAATATTTAAAGAATAATTCTTGTGTTGAAACTCAATTGTAAAGACTTTTTCTTAGTAAAAAACGAAGACAAAAAGCCTTAGAAATGTAGTTCAAAAAATGAGTACCAAATTGAACACAATAGAGTACTTTATTGTTACGTATAGAAAAGTATTTAAAGTATTTAACTTTTAAATTAACTCCAATGAAATTGTAATTAAATTAAAAAAAGGACCAAAAAAAAAGTACCAAAATAAGTATCAAAAAAGTACCAAAAAAAGTACTGAAACCGTACCAAAAAAGTTCTTAATTAATTTCAGCCTCAAATGTTGTTGGTTTAACAAAAAAAACATAATGGTTTCTACAGTTTTTTAAACTATTTACGCAATTGGTACCAAAGTAACCCCATTTTAATCTCCTTACAAAGAGTATGAAAAGGTACGAAGAGAATTAAAAATGTTTTCCATCAACAACAACAACAACTTTTTTTTAACAAGAATTTGATTCTAAAATTTATTCGACAAAATAGTACCAAATTTCTTGAAAATAAGAATGTACCATAAAAGTACCTTTCGCTTTGAAGAGTTGCACATAAAGACGATCTAGTGAATGGAATTAAAACACAACAATTATGCCAGCTTAAGGGGACTTAGAGTTAAAAAAAACATCGTCTTACGATGCAGAAAAGCTTGGGCCAAAAAAAATACCAAAAATGTACTCAATTTACTTTTACCGTTACTAGAACTTCGGACCTCCTATATTGTGAATTACTTTCCATAAAGACGATGCAGTGAATGGAATTAAAACGCAACAATTATGCCAGCTTAAGGGAGCTTAGAGTTAAAAAAAACATCGTCTTACGATGCAGAAAAGCTTGGATCAAAAAAAGTACCAAAAATGTACTCAATTTACTTTTACCGTTACTAGAACTTCGGACCTCCTATACTGTGAATTACTTTCCAAAGTGTAATTACCTTATAATGCACAGTCACGAGGTGCTATGATGTCAGACATAACATTGAACCAAAAATGCCTACCTTGGCCAGAGGCTGGTAGAGAGATTTGTTAGAATCGAATGTAAATGTAGCGACTACTCTAGAGCATTGCATGGATACAATAAGCAAAATAACTAAAACACTCTGCGCCGATCCATAGAGGAGAAAGACAGTGCACCTTGACGAAGCATTCAACTTTGGAGATTCGTTTGAACCGCATAGTAACAGTGAAAAGCAGCGTTTGTAGGGCATGCAGAAGGTACAGTGAGGTGATGCAACACTTTCTATGCCATTGCCTTTTGTCTAAAAGGAATGGTCATTGGATTGAACGAAATTGAGAAAATACTTCCTCGATTTGGAGTTTTTATGACCTCACAATCCACAGCCTTAGCAAGTCTTACTTACTTATTTAGTCATTACAAACAACACAACGTCAGACTTCTTGACAAGGTCAGAAGGTCTGCCGCCATTTATATAACTGGCGCTCTACGCACCACCCCCACGAAAGCCTTGTTCGCAATGCTAAACTGGCTTCCTACTGTGCTTCTCGCTAAGCAGGCGGCTAAGTTTGCTGCGACTAGACTTAATGCTCTCTCTAGTTGGCACATTGTACCTTCTGGTCACTTCACTATTCTGGAGGTCGATCCAGTGGCCCCTGTGAACATGGACTATTTCCCTGCTGAATATTGTCTTGACAGATGTTTCCACTCTCTGATTACAAGTAAGGATGACTGGAATCCTAATACGGTCGTCCCCCCGGAAGTCCTAGATATATATACCGACGGCTCTAAACTCGATAATGGGGTTTCTACTCTGGGAAACTGTACCTAAATATTTCTCTCCGTCTGCCGGACTACTGCAGTGTGTTTCAGGCGGAGGTGATGGCAATTTACCGGGCCGCTCAATGGATCCTCGTCAACGATGCTCCTTTCACTCGCGTCTCTATCTTTCCTGATAGTCAGGCCGCTATAAGATCTCTATCGGGTTTTTCGTGAATAACTCTAGGATCGTTAGGGAATGTCGCCGCCGTCTCGACCTTCTCTCGGGGCGCTTCACCAGTGTCTTTTTGGTGTGGGTCCCCGGGCACAGTGAAATTCCGGGGAACTGTAGGGCCGACGAGCTCGTCAGAGCTGGTGCGTTCCTTCCGGAATCCTTTTCTGTTGAATTGGGTATGCCACTTGCCTCGGTCAAGTTGACCATTGCGCGAAGGTTCTTTCGGGACGCCAACCTATCCTGGGTCAATGAGGAGTCCTGCTCCACCGCTAGACTCACCAAGATGGATAGAAGGCGTACCAACCGACTACTTGGTCTTGGTCGTGATGTCATCTCGACTACAGTGGCCGTGCGTCATGGGTAGACACGCGGAAAGAATAAGGCTCCCTTTCAACGACTTCTGCCGTGGATGCAGGTCCACTGAGGAAGAGGAGACTGTTGTTCACTTTCTTTGCCAGTGCCCGTCTCTTGCTAGGTGTATATATAGGTTATTTGGCTCCCCATTCCTTGTTAGCTTAACGGAGCTATCATCTATTGACATCAAGGATATAGACTCGTTCATCAAACTTTCTGACTGGTTTTCCAGTGCGGGGTAGTCGTGCTTTTGTTGTGCACTATCATTCTAGAACTTGTTTACTGAGTAATAAAGTTGCAATAATGTTTTATTGACTCAATTGAGACGTTTTAGACCGCTCCCCTTCAACTGTCACTTTAATATGAACTGTGGTACTTAATAATTTAAATGCAAATTATCCGCCACTAAAATGTTCATTTTCATTTCAAAATTTGCAAAAGAAAATTTCCATTTTAAATGCTCAAGTTTAAGTTTTCAATGAGTTTTTAGAAAAAAAAACACGTCAACACATACAGAATATCATGCAGGCTGAACAGGAAATTAAAAGGCAGGAAAAACTTTTTCTTTTATGCACTTGCAAATGACACCAAAAAAAAGCTACGTTTGAAAACGGGCTTTATTACTAATAACAATAAATACAACAACAGAAACAATAACAACACCGCCATGGAATGGTTGTTGTCATAATAAAATTTGCATTTTTGACTGGGCAAGTTTTGTGGAAAGAGAAGAGGAGCAGGGGCAGAGGATGGTAGTGAATAGGAGAGGAGACAGTGGCTTGAGAAGTCATAAAATTTTGTGTTAAAAAATATTCTTGTCAACTGTGTTAGGCAACTTTGGCTGGCACGCTGTAGTGTTTTTATTAAATTTTATTGTAAGCATGTGTGAGTCTTTTTAGGCTTGAATACCTGCATTCGAACATATTTTAATGACCGTTTACGTTGCTAAGTCTTGTCTAAAGCAGTTAAAATGCTTGTTGTGTAGTGACAAGGCAATGAGAAAAGCGTCCAATAAAGACTCTGAGGATATAAAACTTTCAAGTGAAAAAAATCATAAAAATGTCACATTAAAAACTGAAAGCATTAAAAGGGCGTTAACAAGAAGGAATATTTAGAATTTATAGCAGGTGTTATACAAATACCGTTACAATAACCAGCTATTAACATAAGTGGGCATAAAAACACGAATAAAAATCTTCCACACAACTTAGATGGATAGGGCGGCATTTAAAGGTTAATTAGATAGGCATTGGAGACTTGCCAAAGACTCAACTCTGTATAAGGAACGTACTAATAAAAGTTCATATCCCTGATGTAATTGAGATTACGAAAACATGACAGTTCAACCAACAACAAAATCGCAGTATTCAGACGTCCGTCCCATTGTGAAGTGTATTCTTACGATGCAGTCATAATGGCATTATCACCACAATCTAGTAGGTAGTGTTTTGGCCAATTAGACATGAGGTTGTGGATCAATTCCTAGCTCAGAGAAAAGCAGAAAACGAAATGTAAAGGAAATTTTTCTTTCAGGCTTTTTCTCTCAGCAGTTTTTTGGAAAAGTAGTCGTCGTAGTCTAGTAGGCAGTGCGTCGGCATATTAGATGCAAGGCCCTCTTCAGAGGGACTTCCTCTCCTCCTCTTCCTTCTTGCAAGTCTGTGGTTCAAACCACAGCCCAGACATTTCAATCAAAACGAAATATGAAAAAAAAACATTTCTTCAGAGGGACTTCCTCTCCTCCTCTTCCCCTGGGGGAAAAATTTTCAGAATTAATAAAATTGCCATGAAAAGTTTCTCAACAAATCTGTCGTTCGGAATTGACGATAAACTGTAGGTCCCGCCACTCATGGATAAAATTAACGCACAGAACATGGGTGATGTGAAAAGCTAGGTTGTAATCCTTCTACACATCAACTCGGCTTAAAATGGCATACAACTGGAATATATTAGTCGTTGCATTCAAACAGATTCTGAAGTATCCAAGAATATTCCAATTTGTTAAATCAATATCGCCACCATTTTGCATGTGTTTTCATAATAAGGGGGAGTGTGTCCCCCGCAAACTAATATTTTATGTTCGTGGTAGAAAGGCCAGTAGACCGTAGAGGTATTACAGAGTGAATAAGTTCCACAGCTGAACTATTCGTTCAGTAGCTTGTAAAGGCATTATAGAGTGAATACGTTCCACAGCTGTACTATTCGTTCAGTAGCCCGTAAAAGCATTACAGAGTGAATACGTTCCATAGCTGAACTATTGGGTCAGTAGCCCGTAAACGCATTACAAAGTAAATACGTTCCATAGCTGAAGTATTCGTTTTTAGAAAACTTCCTTGAGAAGTTTAAAATATTGAACATCGACATGAAAAGTTCTCTCTTGTCACAGGCAAACAAATATTTCTTGAGTTATCATTCGTTTGCAGAGTTTTACCTCCTAAAAACGTTTCAATTTTTCTTCTCTTCTCTGTTTCAGTTGTGTCTGTCAGTTTATTTTGCTATGTAAGGGGGGAGCCAAATCCACTTTTTGTTTGTCACTTTCAGTTTTTATTGTGAAAATAATGTGAGGAATTGAAAAACACTGCAATTGCTCACTATACAGATGCAGCAAGCAATTGTTTCTGGCAATTGTTTTTCACAGTTTTTCTGTTTTCCTTCTATTGATTTAGAATGTTTTTTTGCTAAAAGAAACAAACGAATAATGAACACACACACCCTACATTCTGTCACCACACAAGAAAGTTTGTTAGGTTTTCCACAAGTTAAGTGAATTCTATATTCAGCGAGTGTCTTTACCTCAACTTCGATATCGGCCCTAGGTTGCTTGTGAAGGCTCTCTGCCATCCTTGCCACTACAGCCCCAAGGACAATGCCAACCAAGACATTTAATATTTCCCTGAATTGATTGCCCATTCTGCTTCTCCCGGAGCAGCAGGCGAATCTTGAGGTAAACTGCTGCCTTAAGCAGCTCCATTGTCATACTAGATGCTTAGAATAGATTTGAATAGGAAATCGGATTGTGGTACTTATATAGAGAACTTGGGTATCAGACTCTTGGATCCCTGCAGTTTCATCCAGACGGTTGGCATGGCTATTCCCATATCGATTGTGTTGCTGTTCAGTTGCAGAGTATTCCTTGATATCGTACTGATATAGTCGGGGAGCTAGGCTGCCATAAGAACCTTTCGAAAGTCACACTGAGGTACAAACTTGTTCATGAGGATCATATACATATTTCTCCTCGAATGTCGCCATTACTTGGGTCCATGAGTGTTGGCACGTAGACGAAAACAGTGTTGCGGATAATTGGGTCAGTAGGGATACTAAACTGAAGAACCTCCTATGTGATTCGAGCGTAGGAAGCTAGGTTGAACTGACTGACTGTTAGCTTAAAACATGTGGTTTTTCCCCCTTCGATTGCCTGTTTTCTAAGCGGTCTCGAAAAAAGAAATAAGGAGGCGTGACCGTAGGCTAAAAGAGCAATTTCTAAAGAAGTTTCGGCTCGTAGATGTAGCAAAGTGGCGTCTATCTGAAGTTAGTTTAAAGGACGTTGTTCAATATATTTATAAGGGAAGCAAGGTGACTTGAGGCAGAAGGCTTTTTCTAATGATGCCCTTCTCTTCGAAACGAATGTGGTTGTATCATCGCCATAATAAATTGTCTTAAGAGGAAACCTCATGGGATTATAAGTCTTGACGCCACTTTGTCTTTACAACGGACCTTATGTTTCGCATTCTTAAAAGCTCACGTATAAGAGTAAGGTATCTAAATTTGCCTGCGTTTCTTTGTTTATTTGAAAACACTACATAGCATTGCAGGGTACCGAAAGTTCTTTTAAAATCTACGATAAAATGTATGGATGCGTGTTACATTGAACTCGTCGTAGTTTAGGAGACAGTGTGTTGGGTTATTAAACGCGATTCCCTGGTTCAAACCTTAGCTAAGACATCTCACAGACATACATAATTGGCCATTACAACCCTTTAGTCAGGATTACGACCTAGTTTCTCACACCACTTATATTATGAGGCGGGACCTACAGTTTAAAGTCGACTCCGAACGACAGATTTTTGAGAAACTTTTTCATGGCAATTTTTATTTACTCTCAGAATTTTTGCCAGAAATCTGCTGAGAGGAAGTCGCCGAAGAAATACTTTTTGTATTTTGTTTTGTTGTCTGGCCTGGGGCTCAAACCCTGGCTTTACGTCTAATAAGCCAACACACTACCTACTAGACTACGGCGACTTCGACATCTCGGACAGAACAAAGTAAGAAAAAGAAATTTCTTTAGGCGACTTCTGACCTTCAGGCAAAAATTCTAAGAGTAAACAAAATTGACATGAAAAGTTATTCAAACAAATCAAGAGTAGTTCGGGCGACTTTAAACTATAGGTCGGTCCCACCACTCATGGATAAAATTAACCCAGACAACATGGGTGGTGTGAGAAGTTAGTTTGTAACCTTGAATGGAAGGTTATTATAATCAATTAAGTACAGTAAGCATCAAAAGAAACTGTTTACTAAGGACAAACTTCTAAAAATTACCAAACTCAACTTTTACCACTTAAGGAGAGTGCCCGAAAAAATTTGCAAATATTTCGAAATTTTTTGTAATTTTTTTTTGGTTTCAATTTTAAAAACTGGCAATGAAACAATTTTAAAATAAAAATAACGGTAATTTATTAATGTATATTTTTTTTCAATGTACAGTTTATTTTGTCGCTCACTGTATGTGTGGGTATTACACTTTGTCAATAGTTCGATTGGAATGTGATGCTGATATGAAATGTTTTACTTATAGGAGCGTTTTCTAATTGTATTTCTAACTTAAAGTGAAATTTAATTCGTATTCGTACTGATAAGCTTTTAATTTTTTCTATTTTCAGGTAAATATCGAAACAATTTCTAAGAATACTTAATCACTTGGTAAGTTTATAACAAAATTAATTCGTCAAGAAGCAAAAAAAGAAAAAAACTAAAAGAGGCAGGTCCTTAAAAGAGGCGATAACTTTCTTTCCGCTTAACATTGCCCGTGTAATAAGTGTAGCGTACATCTCTGTCTGTAAAACCATTGCAATCAGCTTTGACTTCAATTTTCTTTTGTCACATTCTACAAGAATATTTAGTTTTGTATTCTCCTCTGAATGCAACGATAAAAAAAGTCATGAACTGAATGCACGTTTAATGGTGAAATTTAATTTTAGAAAAATCATTGAAAATCAAAAAAAACATGAGTTTTTATTGGTAATAAAAAGAAGAGAAGAGAAAAAACGTAGATTAAGAAACGTTTTTTAATCTTTGTTCAGGCAAATTTGAAATCAAATAAATATGAGTGTACAGTGTGCAGCTAACGCTTTTCATTCACTGCACACTGTATTTTGAAGTTTTATAGCACAAGGGGGGACCATTTGATGGTTGACTACATGCTATTAAAAATCATAATAAAAATTGACTTGGGACTCTTTTTTATTTGGCAGCATCTAAATTATCTGTGTTTTATTTTTATTTCTTTTTTTTTTTTGAATGGATTTTATGGTTTAAAATACATTCTTAAATAAATTCTTTATAAACACTTTAAATAATTACAGTTTAATTTTGATTTTTATCCGTATGAACGATAGATATTAACCACTTACCACTTATTAAACAATTACCCCTGAATTAAATTTAGATTCTCTGTAATTAACAGAGCCAGTTCACTTTAGCGGAAAAACGTAATCAATTACTAGAGGTATAGAAGTCATTAACTGTTCTAAGCTCAATGAACACTGACACAAACAGTCAAAAAAAAACTTATCTTGTATCTTACCCTAGTCAGTCCACATTCTGGTAACATTCAGTACGAAAACCGAAATTATTGCTACCCTTTTCGATATCAGATGTAAAGCTAGGCGGTCTAAAATATGTATCGGATCTTTAAGTAGCGGCTTCTGAACTTTGACAGTTAATAGCGGCCATTTTGTTGGATGTACATCTGTCTAATTGGTTGTCATTTCCGCAGTCTATTTTAACGACCATAGAAACGACATGCGTTCGCTGAAGGGGGTCTGACGGACCCTAATTTTCATTAAAAAAATATTTTGTGGACAAACAAATTGTTTAGGTTAGGTTAGGTTAGGTTAGAGGACGTGTACTTGTCAATTAAGGCAAGTACAGTACCCGGAGGTCGAATTGACCCATGCTATGTGTATATAATAGAGGTGGATCTGCTGTGGGTATTACTGAAGTGTAGGCCTAATGACCTTACCAATGGCAGAACACCCTCTAACTTAAGAGAAGTTCAACATGTTTTAAGTTTACATGGTTGTTCCTGTAAACGGTAGTCCCTTAAGATCTTCAGTTTATTTTCTTTAGAAAATAAATACGAATCCTTGGGTGACATTAATAATATTACGAATATTCATACGAATTGAAATTGATATTCTTTATTTCCTTCAGCACAGGCTTCCATATGTAAAGTATTCATGTGTAACTTAATCCCGTACATGATGCATCAGCACAGCACAGCAGGCTGGAGACTTTCAGTTGATATTTCTCATATTTTTTCAATACCAGAAAAAAGAAAAACAAGAAAAAAATGGAATTCTTTGTGGAATGAATTTATATTACTTACAGACACACAGAGAAATATTATCCTTTGAAAACATATGTACATAGAAGGGGTAGTGTTTATGGCTTTCTTTATATGTATAGAGGTACACCTGTATGCTCTTTATATGATGCATACAATACTTGATACTTTTATTATATTCAAGAAGAAAAAAAAAGAAAAAAAAAACTTTCATTTTTCTTCTACTCCAGCTTCTTTCTTCCTGCTTCAATATTTTAACATTCGTTTTCAATATGTGAGTGTATGTGGAGTAGAATAAATTGCGGTTTTAAATTCTCTGCAGAATATATGTATATTCACCAGTGTGTGTGTGTATGTATGTATGTGTCTGAGTGTCAAAGTGAAAAAGAACAAGAACGAAAGAAAGTGTCGAACACATTGTCGAACACAATGTGTGGTGGTTTATAAATCCTTAACACACTGTCACTCACACTCAGTTTACTTACTGAGACCATATGAGTGTCACATACAGTTTATATGCTACGTTTGCTCTTTCTCTCTCTCTCTCTCTCTCTTTCTTTTGCCTTAAACACGTATAAATATGTTATAAATTCCTTTTGGAAACAAAATTTCATTTTAGAACGTATAGAAAAGGGACCTTCCATGTGTAATCTGCACCCGGTATCCTGTTTCCTTCGATAATAATCGAGTTGTTTTAATTAAAATAAATTAATTGCTGTCATTAAGTTTACGGAGACGACAAAAAAATTGATATCCTTGAAGCTAAAGGAAGAGAAAATAATATTTAGTTTTCGTCTCCATGCATTATTATTTTAAATTGATGTTGGTCTACAGTTTCATGTAATTTAAAGGGTTCTGCACACCCACCCCCCTGCCTTTTTTGTAAATTAAAATTTAGATAGGATACGATAACATTGAAAACAAATCAACTCAATGTCATAATTGAGTCCAATGTATGTATAACTATCCGGAATTGGGATACTTCTCACACCACCCATGTTGTGTGTGTGTTAAGTGGAGAATTCATCGGAGAGTGATGGCCAGTTCATCTTGTGCACTTACTTAGAATATCACTGTGTTCTAGTACGCATATGATATGGACAACACATCGTCCTGCTACCTTCTGCATCTGGGACAGTTGTACTACTTATTTAAGTTTATCATGTTGGAATTCTGTGCCTTGCTAGTTTAGCTAGAGGAAAGCCTGGGCATATTTGGATTCTAATAATTTTTCCCGCAGCCTGTATTGCAAATACTTCAGTGATTCAGTGGCCTTATAAACTGGGCTGGGAGAATGGTGGGAGAAATTAGCTTAGTGGTGTGTGGCATCAGTTTTCGTTAGTTAGGATAGGAGATAGTTTCCATAATGGTAGATATTCTCAAGTAATAAAAAATGCAAGTCATCGATTGAAATGAAACAAAAGAATGTAAGTTATAGACAAAGAAATTCAAGTCATCTACTAAAAAATTGCTAGCCATCGATCAAAGA
The DNA here is from genome assembly GCA_958299815.1 of Sarcophaga carnaria. Taxonomy (NCBI): domain Eukaryota; kingdom Metazoa; phylum Arthropoda; class Insecta; order Diptera; family Sarcophagidae; genus Sarcophaga; species Sarcophaga carnaria. The sequence goes on from OY283149.1 coordinate 153,956,756, forward strand.
AATGCTAGCCATCGAACGTGAAATGCAAGATATCGATTGAAAAATGCAAGTCATCGATCAAAAAAATGGATGTCATCGATACTAAAATGGAAGTTATTGATTGAAAATGCAAGCTATAGACAAGAAAATGCAAGCCATAACAAAGAAATGCAAGCCATAGACTAAAAAATTGCTAGCCATCGAATAAAAAGTGCTAGTCATCGACCAAAAAGTTGCCGTTGACAAGTACACGTCCTCTAACCTAACCTATAGACATGAAAATGCAAGTCATCGACCAAAAAAATTCATGTCATCGACACAAAAATGGAAGTCGCCCACAAGAAAAAAAATGCAAGTTATCGATTGAAAAATGCAAGTTATAGACGAGAAAATAGATAACAAAAAAAAAAATGCAAGTAATCGCCTAAAAAATTGCCAGCTATAGACCAAAAAATGCTAGCCATCGAACAAGAAATGCAAGATATCGATTAAAAATGCAAGTCATCGAACGGAAACATGCACGACATCGAAAAAAAAACATGCAAGTCAACGACCAAAAAAATGCAGGTCATCGACACAAAAATGGAAGTCGTCCACAAGAAAAAATATCATAATCATAACAAAGAAATGCAAGTTAGCGACTAAAAAATTGTTAGCCATCGACCAAAAAATGCTAGTCGAACGAGAAATGCAAGATATCAATTGAAAATGCAAGTCATCGACCAAAATAATGCATGTTATCGACACTAAAATGCAAGTCAGCGACAAGAAAAGCAAGTCATCAACAAAAAATGAAAAAATTCAATGCAACAATTTTACCCGCTTTATATAGAGTATTTTTATTTATTCACATGTAATAATTTGTCGTTTAAGGCACACACAGTGCTGCTAACAGCTGTCGAGGTGGTACTCCAAATCATTTATATGATCTGCTTTTAGATTGTTTTTTATGCTTTTCAATCATTAACATCAATAATGGATACAGCTATTGACACGTTTTCATACAGAAATTTGTTTCTAAGCAAAGACAGATGGCAACCCTATTATTCTAGAACCGGCTATAAGTAGGCCAGTAAGCTCTCTAGTTGGAAAAATTTAATTGATGAAACTGAAACAAAGGAAAGAATAAAAAATCGAATAAAAAAAATACAAATGCTTTGAGCAGATGTATGCTCCTTCATTGCTGTGCATAAGACCGTGTTCGAAAGTAAGCTGTAGGTTAGAAGTGAGTGTACCAATAATACAACTTGAAAAGAATGAGTAGTAGAATGCAGATTCAGAGCTACTGACAGCTTATGTGATTGTACCCAAAATAATTTTTATGTTCTGCTAAAATTTTTGGAAATTTATGGCCTTTTTAATTGGTATCATTTGGAACAGCCAAGTGCCCTAAATTATAATTTTTCTTTTTTAAATTGAAATAAAAAAATTTATGACAATAAATAATCATTTGTCATGCATTTTATATTCCAATTAAATTTTGTTGTTTAAACAACAAAAAAACATGTTGTAGGCAATTTATGAAACAAAATAAAATTTTAATTAATGATCGCGTAATCGTATACAAAACATAAGTAAAAACTAAAAAAAATTTATTCAAAAAGAAAAATTCATTTTAAAACTTAGAAAATATGTTTGAAATAAATTGTTGGCTTTACGACATAAATGTCAAAAAAAAAAAAAATAATAAAGAAAACGATGAGACAAATGACATTAGAAAACAAAAAAAAATGGCGAAAACAAATCATAAAAATATGAAAGATTTTTTGTATTTCAGCGTTTCGCTTAAAAGATACACGAAGAAAATCTAATTTTTGTTACAGAATGAATGTTTTTGTGTTCTTCTTGTCTCAGAAGTTTTTTAAAATTTTTTTTTGGTGTCTGTTCACACTGTTTAATTTATTACAATTTTCCATTAGTGAAAAACAACATGTACACACTCCCATACAAGCACACACACATACATACACGCACAATCTCACAGAAGTAAAATTTTCATAATGAGTGTGTTCCAAAAAAAAAAAATTTTTTATAAAAAAAAAATTCAAAAATAAATTCTAAAAAAAATTAATTTTAACGTATTAATGCGTCATTAGTTTAGCCAAACAGACGAAAGAGGCTCCCTTCCTTTGCTAGGATTGCTTTCCCTGCAATTCAACGGCCACCAGAGGCGGCGTCATCATTATCGAGTTGGCTTGATGCTGGTAAACAACAAAATTTTATAAAAAATTTCATCTTTTTTTTCGGATGAGAATTTATTTTTAAAAATTTTTTATTTATTCCATGTGAAAATGTTTGCGTCTATATTTTCTTTAATTGCCTTAGAGTAGGCCACCTTCGTTCGTATTCAAGGCACACAAATTAAGAGGCATACATTGAAATATTATAAAAAAAAACACGAAACAAAAATTATATTTCTTCGCAGCATATTTCAATTCTAAAAATATTTCAAATTTTTTTTTTAAATATCGAGCGTATATATAAAACGTATAAGAGTAGCACGTATCGCATTTGAACGAATAGAGACCATAAATCAAAAAGGCCATTCAAAATGAAGAGGCAACAGAATATATTTGAAAATGTCAAATTATTTGCTTATTAACGTTTTTCATATGCCACTTATATGATCACATAGATTATGAATGTTGACACCTCACCAAACAGTGTGCAACAAAATTATATTCCCTTAAAAAGTTTGCTTTCCAAAAACATATATCTTGTTGGCCTGAAGTTCACAGAAATAAGCCAAGGAATGCAGCTTTTAGTCTTACTATTAATGGATCGTGCTCTAGAAGCAGTAGCCATCATCCTCTTAGTCAGACCCGAAACCATAGCCTAGACATCCCAAACAATACGAATTATGAAAAAAATATTATTTTACTATATAAAAATGGTAGGCCAGAGGGTCCTCTTTCGAACGGTAGTAGTCTGCAATAATTGCTAAACAAAAGATTAATCTACTTATTACCACTGTTAAACAATTAACAGTGTTCTGTTAATAGCAAATTTTGTCCTGTTAGAGGTAAAAAGTGGCGCTGCTAAAGTGTGGGTTTGCATCTTTGGTTTTTAAATTCGAATTTATCCTTACACGCATTAAAATATTTCATCAGCGACTTCGTCTCAACATTCCTATGGCAAAAACTCTGAGAGTAAATATAATTATCATTAAAAATTTCTTAAAAATTTGTCGTTCGGAGTCAACTTTAAACTGTAGGCCCCACCACTCATGTATGAAAATTAACGGACACAACATGGATGGCGTGAGAATCTAGGTTGTAATCCTGGCTGAAGGGTTGCAATGACCAATTGTGTACGTATGTATGCAAAGCTGGTATGGCTCGTCTATGTTATTGGTGTCATTAAGAACATGTTGTTAAATTTTATTGACACCTAAAATTTTTTCAACGTGAATCTGATTGAGACGTGATTAACACATTTGTGATAATAACACCTAAAGAATCTTAGTCCTGGAATGTGTGTGAAGAAAAAGTTGAATTTAAAAACCAGAGACGCAAACCTACACTTTTAGCGACGCCACTTCTTGCCTCTAACAGGGCAAACTTTGATATTAACATAGCACTGTTGAACAGTGGAAATCTATAGGATGGTTGGTAGGGGATGGAGGAGGCAAAAATCGATTTTTTAAAATTCATTTTCTCGAATCTCACGGTTCGAAAAAGGACACTCTGGGCTACCATTTGCATATAGTCGGGTAGGTGTACTATTTCCTATATGTTCCCAAATGGCCACTGATCTTCTAGAAAATTTTCAAGCAAAAAATTGATAGTTTCATCATCAAAAACGAGTGGGCTGTTCAGATGGTTACAGTTAAACAGCTAACAGTGCTCTGTTAAGGTCAAATTTTGTTCTGTTAACGCCAAATGTGGCACTGCTAAAATTAATGGATTGCGTCTTGGATTTTCAAACTTGCATTTATTTTCACACACATAGTCACGGATGTTGGTAGCAACCCTTTGCCACAGTTAAGGAATCATGTCGTAAGCAAAATACTATGCAAACTGTTAAAACACCGTCACTGGGAGCACGGTTTATTGATGCTACTGTGGACTCAAATTTAGCATGAAGAGGAAATACGGAAAACGATATGACGAAGGCACTTTGTTTCTACAAAATTATGTTCTCTAATGTCGGAAGGCTTTAACGTTTCAAAATTCTATAAAAGTTAGTCATTGGCTTTGTGAAGGACGGGGACCAGACTAGCCTCTTAACTTAGCTGATGTAACAGGCGAAGGAGTTACTTGTTACTACTGGATAGTTCCATTGAAAGTTAAATTTACAAGTTATCGTCTAGTAAGCCAATACAGAATCCACTAGACTACGACGACCACTGAATAATCTGGGATAACAGATGTTAAAGAATTTTGATAGCCGATGGGGCCTTTAAATTTCTCCTCATTTGTTAATGAAATGAGTTCGGTGTCGACTTTAAAGTGTTGGGCTCGCCTTTCATGTATAAAATTAACACACACACATAAGTGGCGTGAGAAGCTAGGTCGTAATCCTGACTGACATGTATGTTTGTCATTTGTTAATATGACTAAAGCACTGCTAACTTTTGTTACTTACTGTATATGGCACACCTTAAGATCTTACACTCACAGTGTGTCTATGCCCTGACAGAATAGCGTAGCGATGATAATTTAATTATGAATTCCATTTCATATAAACATGTGCATCAAATAATAAAAACGAAAATCCGAAATCATGAAGAAAATAAAATTCTTTCTAAGAATTATTAACAGAAAATGAAAAACTCTTTCTACCCTACGACTGTGTTATCGAGACAGTGTGTTGAATAAGCAACCTTTCCATTCCAGTTCCATGGTGAATTGTCAAATAAACGCCAATAAATGTGTGTCATAGCCATGATTGTTCACAGTTCATGTAACGGCAGAGCCTGTTAGGTCCATTAGGCTTTATGACACATTATTAGGTTAAGTAAGGCATCCAGATGTTCAATTTAATCGATTTACGATCATATTTTTATTCGTTTTTTTTTTTGGTTCGTATAATTTTGTCATTTTATTTCTGCTGAACGCTGCTGACAAATTTCTAGTGGGCGTCACTTACAATATGAAAATTTAATTGGTTTTCAAAATTTTCTTAAAAATTATTATTTTTTGTTTTGTTTTTTCTTTTTTAAATTTATTTTTCTTTTAGTTTTTGTTTTTTTATTAATTAAATAAAATGATAGGAGGAAATGAAATTATCAAATTTTTTGGAAAAAATTTATTTTCTTCGAATTAGAATTCGACAGAATAATTTTAAAAGTTTTCTAATTTTTTTTTATTTTGTTTGTTAAATTGTAACACATTTTAGTTATGAAATTTTATTATTTTTTTCTTTTACATTCATTTGATGACAAATGTCCGCCTGAAGAATGTGTGTTAGACATGGGAACATGGAATTTTTAAGATTTTTTTTTAGAAAACGACAAGAAATTTTTTTATGGAAAAATTTTTTAAGTGGAACACTTGCAGTTGAGGAATGTAGTTTACAATGAATTTTAATTTAAATTTTTAAATGATCATTTGAATCCAGTTTTTTTGTTTTGAATTAAATTTTAATTTATGCTACACCCTGTAGAAATTCTGTACATGTTAACTAGTCCATGACGAAACTATAATTTTCTTTAACAAAACCATGTTATTTCATAAATTATAGATGCCAGTAATAAAGCAACCATACACACTCACTATACAAACGTTTCCATAATTATTGCAGTTGTACGGTGTATTAAATATCTTCAGTTCAGTTCAAGGAAAATTCTAAAAATCCAATTAAATTTTATTTTTTCAATTCAGGGCGTACTAACTTAAGGAATTAAATCGAGAAATAGGAAGGTTGTATTAAAAGTAACAGCGGTTTTTCATATGTGTGTGTAAAGATAAATTCGAATTTAAAAATCAAAGATGCAAACCCACACTTTTAGCAGCGCCTCTTCCTGCCTCTAACAGAGTATACTTTGCTATTAACATAGCACTGTTAACTGTTTAACAGCGGCCATAAGTAGATTAGTCTTCTACTTTGCAATTATTATACATAAAATATAATCCGTATTATGATCCTTATTGTTAGTGAATAAAAGCGTTGAAATGTATAGGATGGTTGGTAGGGTATGGAGGATGGATATTTACCACGGTTCGAAAGAGTACCCTCTGGACTACCATTTGCATATAGTCTGTATCGTGTACTATTTCTTATATGTTCCAAAATGGCCACTGATCTTCTAGAGAATTTTCAAGCAAAAGAACTGATATTTTCAAATCCAATTTTCTCAATACCATATCACTTTATATGTGATTATATTGCTGATTATATTAAGAGGCCTTGGAGCCTTCCTTTGCACATAGTATGGTACTCATTGACCTAGTAATGGGTGATTTTTCAAGAGCTGTAGGAAAATTTTTCAAAAATAAAACGCATAAAATTCAGAAAAATTCATGAAATCTTTATTTGAATCGATAGTACACGCTCCATATAATTTAATGTTTGAAGATTATTTCATGCAAATGTTGACCGCGACTGCGCGTCAAATGGTCCATCCGCTTAGTCCAATTTTGGCATACTCTTTTCCAACATTTCGGCCGGTATCTCACGAATAAATGCTTCAATGTTGTCTTCCAATGCGTCAATTAAAGCGGGCTTGTCTGTACATAGCATAGCCCCACAACAAATAGTCTAAAGGCGTTAAATCGCATGATCTAGGCGGCCAATTGACCGGTCCCGAACGTGAAATAAAACATTCACCGAACTCGCCTCTCAATAAGTCCATTGTTATGCGTGCTGTGTGGCATGTGGCACCGTCTTGTTGAAACCACATGTCATGCAAGTCAAGCTCTTGCATTTTGGGCAAAAAAAAGTTGGATATCATCTCACGGTAGCGCTCACCATTCACAGTTACGTTACGATTCGCAGCATCTTTGAAGAAGTACGGTCCAATGATACCTGCAGCCCATAAACCGCACCAAACTGTGATTTTTTCTGGATGCATTGGCAGCTTTTGCAATGTTTCTGGCTGATCTTCACTCCAAAATAGAAAAATCGGCTTATTTACGTATCCATTGAGCCAAAAATGAGCTTCGTCGCTGAACACAATTTTTCGATAAAGAAGTGGATCTTCGGCCAACTTTCCAAGAACCCATTCACCAAAAATTCTGCGTTGCGGTAGGTCGTTCGGCTTCAATTATTGCACCAGCTGTATTTTGAAAGGCTTCACATCTAAATCCTTCCTCAAAATTTTCCACGTTGTTGAGTAACAGAGGCCCAATTGCTGCGACCGGCGACGAATCGATAATTGATGGTCCTCATTAACACTGGCCGATACAGCTGCGATATTTTCTTCAGTTCGCATTCAACGTAAGCGTGTTGGTGGTTTAATGTCCAACAATGTAAATTTGGTGTGAAATTTAGTCACAATAACCCCACTGGCCGCTCCAGTGGGTCAATTAAACTGACCATAAAATGGAAGAAGCGCGCGATGAACAGAGCACGCATTTTGATAATAAAATTCAATGATTTGCAAGCGTTGTTCGTTTGTAAGACGATTCATGTTTAAATTATAGACCAAACTGAAGATGTTTGACAATCAAACAAAACACGAAACGTGCGTGAGCTGTCTAAACCAGTGTTGCCAAAAAGATAATTGCTAAAAAATCACCAGTTATGTTCCAAAATAGCCACAGATCTAGAGAATTCAAATTTAAAATACCATATCTTTTCATAGCCAATTTTCTAAAAACCATATCACTTTATATGTGACTATGTTTTGCTGATTATATTAAGAGGCCTTGGAAACTTCCTTTGAATATGGTATGGTACTCATAGACCTAGTATATGTCCTAAAATTGGCTCATAAACAAGTGGGCTTGTTCAGATGGGCACTGTTAAATACCTAACAGTGCTCTGTTAAGGGAAAATTTTGTTCTGTTAAGAGGAAATATTGCTCTGTTAATGCCAAATGTGGCGCTGCTAAAATTTATGGATTGCGTCTTGGATTTTCAAGTTCGAATTTTTCTTCACCCACATGTTTTCCATTCCAATCAATTTTATTGACGTATTGAGTCGTTGCTTTGTTTCTGTTTCATAAGTCAAGTTTCTTCAACTAGAGCAGTAATTGGCCTACTCTTAGCAGGTTCTAGAATAATAGGGTTGCCATCTATATTTGCTTAGAAAAAATGCTTCTTAAAACGTGTAAATGGCAACTTTCTTTATTTATTGAACAACTTTTACACTTTAACCTTGTTGAACTACGTCTTCTCTGATAATTTAAAATTTAAAAAAAATCGTATTTTTAATTCATTTCTATTTAATTATTTAACAAAGACATTTGCTGTTTGGCTTTTCTTCTTGTTATCAACATCTCAGCGATTTCAATTTTTCTGCAACTGACAGTTTGCTCCTATAAATCATAAGAAAAAACATGAAGTTTTTTTTATTATCCTGTATCAGATCAACACAATAAATCGCTCAACATGTGACCTCTGCAAGAAGCAAAACACGGTAGACAATAAATTTTCAAAAACATTTTTTCATTTTGTTGTTTTCAATCTTTCTTAAATTATCTTAAAAGCAACAGAATGAAATTAAAAAGAATACGAAATAAGAAAAAAGAAAATTTAAATTAAATTCTACGTCATATAAATTAAATACACTTGCTTATCTTCTATTTTCACATATTTGTAGGTATGTATGTGAATATATTTGTAATAAATATGTATAGAAAATCAATTGTTTGTTTGTTTGTTAGCTGGTGCTGATTACTCTACAGTTTAATCAATTCCTACCTTTCCAAATCTCTCAACATCTCTGAGCCTTCGACTTAGTAGGACGAAAATGTAATCCTAACCTTAAAAAAAACTACGGCTAGTAACTTAGCAAAGTACCTCACCAAGCATTTCAATAGTGTGTGCATTCTGTAAGGCCATGGATAGTTTGGTTAACTACTATCTGTAAGTGAAATGATCTTTTCCATATTGTATGGAGGCTCACGGAGTGATTCATAGGTTTTTCTTCTTTTTTGTTGTTATTGTTATCATACAATCTGATATACTCAGTAGGTTACTCAATGGCATGCTTTATAACCTAAAAAATCTTTTGTGAAGTAAATCGATCAAGAATTACGAGACACACGAGCACTACCATATCATTAACAGTGCCGGGGTAAGATCCAGATATCTCAAGTTCCAAAATTATTTGGGATATGCCACTTATTGCGTTTAATTGGGGACACCTTAGGCTACAATTTGTATATACTGGGATATCTGCAGCAAGTCCCATTTTTCCACAATATCGATCATCCTACCCAGACATTCTGATACATTTTTTGTCGAAGTTTATCAATTTTCAAAAGAATTTCCGAATTACCAGAGCAGCTGTTCCACTCAGGAATGTGTGGAGCACAATTTTAAAGGAATGGAATGAATGTTCCATTCTCTGATATCGTATATTTGTGTGATTTCTTCCTTGACTACTCTCTGTTAACCACTTAACATTGCTCTGTTAACTTTACCATTAGCTCTGTTAATTTTTTTTTGGTTTTTGTCTTTGCTAGTTAAATTTGAATTTATGTTCACACACATCACAAAGTGTGCCCTGTCCTCGTCCAAGCAGAACTTGCATTCTTTTCATTCAGATGACATACCTTAAAGGAATGTTATCTCAGCTAAAAGTGTGCTGATAGAAAATTGATCCTTTCCGTCTTCCGTAAGGAGACCCTTGTCCATAGGAGACCCTATTCCCAATATGCCACCCTAAGAAAGTATTCCCAACGGCATACCTTCAACCTGATTTCTGTCCAGTAAATCCTACAGTATGATTTTTGGACCAATAAAGCCTGTTATGTACCCATCTCTCCCGAATGCCAGTAAAGCACAAAATTGTTCCGGTGCACCGAATTGCTGAATATAATTCACAGACACAAGCCTGTGTTTAATTCGTTATACTTATTGAAAGAAATACTTGCACGAAAGCTCTCAAACTAAAACTTATTCCCAGTTAACCATACGGTATGGTCTAAAGCCTATTATGTATGTATCTCTCCCGGATCCCAGTAAAGCCCAATTGCGTTTGCTGCACTAAGTTGCTGAAGATGATTCCCAAATATATCTGGAGCAACACAAGACTTTTTTGAAGAAATGCTTTTACGAAAGCTTTCCGATTGAAGCTTAAGTCTTTAGTAAAGGTCATGGACAATATATATCCACTCCTGAGATCCTTAGATTCCTTTCTTTCCATAGACCACTTTTCGCATTGGTAGAGGGAGAGACGTTTTCCCTTTTTTCTTTTCTTTCGATAACTGGGACTGCAATGTTGCCATATGTACAGCGTTTTTCTAAGCGGTAGAGTTGCATCATTTCTAGTCATACTACGAATTTCTAGGGGAAGGTTTCTGAAAGCCATGTACAGCTCTGGCAGAGGTGTGCTCTCTTCTAACTGTAGAGTTAGTTAGTGGTTTAAGCAATGGCAGTTCCATGTATATGGAACTTTGTAACTTCTAAGATCCTCTACAAATAGTTGTTAGTTTGTAGCGATATTTAAGCTTTGGCGTACCTAATACATAGAAGTCGCTGTAGTCTAGTAGGTAGTATGATGGCATATTAAACGAAAGCCCGTGGTTCAACCCCTGACTCAGACATTTCGAATAAAATGAACTGCGAAAGAACTCTGAGAGTGAAATAAAATTGTAATGAAAAGTTTCTCAAATATGCCGTTCAAAATAGACATTTAGCAGTATGTCCCAACCCTCATGCATAAAATTAACACACACAACATCAATGGTGGGAGAAACTAGGTTGTAATCCTGGCTAAAGGGTTGTAATGGTTGATTAAGTAAGTTTAAGTAAGTATCCAATGCATAACTAAGGATCTTAAAACTTTTTGAAGTTCATAATTCAACGAAAAAAATTAAATTTATGGATGTAAAGGGTCCGCCAAATAACTTTTTTTTTTTGAAAATGCTTTAAAAAGAAAACTACTGAATATTTTCTTAAATTTCTTTTTTTATTTGAAAGTACAATCCTTCCGGTTAATAATGGAAAATAATTTCATTCAAATGGCTGCCTCGGCTGCTCATACAGTAGCCTACACGATCGGTTAAATTTTTAAGCACATTATCGATTGTGTGCAGCTGTATTTCACCAATGGCTTCACGAATATTGTCCTTTAAAGCGTCAATTGTCTCTGGCTTGTCGGCGTAACACTTATCTTTGATGGCACCCCACGAATAATAGTCCAACGGTGTCAAATCGCAGCTCCGAGGTGGCCAAACGACATCAGCTCTGCGCCTGATAATGCGATCTTCAAAAATAGGGCGCAAAACATCGAGTGTAGCTTCGGCTGTGGGGCACGTAGCGCCGTCCTGTTGAAACCAAATGTTGCCAATATCCTCCTCTTCAATTTTTGTGAACAAAAATTCGTTCAACATGGCCCGATAACGATCGCCATTGACTGTAACGGCCACTACTTGCTCATTTTTGAAGAAAAATGGCCCAATTATGCCTCTGGACCAAAATCCGCACCAAACAGTGACTCGTTTTGGGTGCGTCGGCTTTTCAATGTATGCGTGCGGGTTTTCTGTGCCCCAAATGCGACAATTTTGCTTGCTTACTACATACCCGCCAAGATCAAAATGAGCTTCATTTGAAAAGATGATTTTTTTTTTGTCAAAATCGGCATCTTCTGGTGTAGGCTACTGCATGGCCAGCCGAGGCAGCCATTTGAAAGAAATTTGAGAAAATATTCAGTAGTTTTTTTTAAAGCATTTTCAAAAAAAAAAGTTATTTTATGCCAATAAAGGTGTTGCGAAGCATACCGGGCTTTAGTTAGTATATTATCAAGAAACTATGGAAACAGAAAAGAAAAAAAAAACAATTTTTAACGAACAAATTTAGAAATAGAAATCCAATTGAAAAAAAAATTTCTTTGTAAAAAAAAAAACTTTTTCAAAACAAATAACAGCAAAAAAAAAAACTTAATTGTTCTGTGTGAAAATACTACAAAACTTTGTTTAAATAATAAATAACAACAGCATCAAGTAGAAATACTTGAAAAACACTTTGAACATGATAAAAAAAAACTACGAAATGGATTGAAAGGAAAAAAAAACAAGAATTAATCCACCCAAGAATGAAGTGGTCCATGCAAACAAATCGGCCACATTTTTTATTTCTAAACAACAGTGTTACGAAAAAGTCTGTGGAAAATATTTAGTTTTTTTCCTCCATTGAAGACACACTACTTTTCGTCACCAGATTGTTGCTTAATTCATGGATTTGTTGTCATTTAACTGACTAATGTCAGTTGACAGCGGCAGTGTTCGTTAACTTTTGCCATCCACTGTATTGTGTGGTGCATAATTTTTAGGGCGAATAGTTTGTTTTCATATATTTTTCCGGGTTTTTAGCTAAACAACCACTATAACAAGAACAATAACAAGCAAGAGCGATAAAATAAAAATGATGCCCTGCAGTTTTGAATGAAATTAATTTTATTAATGGACCCCTTCCCCCTCCCCTGTTGTTGTTGTTGTACTACCTCCTGTTGGAATTCCCTAAACATCACTGTATTACAACAACTACTTTTTCCCACCGGGTTTAGAAAACATGCTCTACAGGCAGACCTGTTGTTGTTAAAATAAATAAAAACCCAAGCGATACAACGAACAGAAAACCAAAAGAGTGAGAGAGAAAGGGAGAGAGAGAGAGAGGAGGAGGAGGAGGTAAGGGCAAATGTTGTTCAGTGATGGGATTTAAATTTGTAGGCAAATTGGCTGCCAGGCAGGCTGCCATGTAACAGCAGGCACAATGACAGAGGCAGAAGCAGCCAGATTAGCCGTTTTGAGGAGTCAGGCAGACAATTCAATTTAAAAACACAAATTTTGTAGTGAATAAATCGCATTAAATGTGAATGAAATGAAAATAAAAACCCTCTTGAAAATTGAAATTGAATTAAAATAAATACAAAAAAAAAAAAAAATATTGGCCTCTATGGGCATTTGAACTGTGTGGGTATTTATTTCATTGGGGGAAAAAAACATTTTTTTTAGATTTTTTCTTTTTGAAAATGAAGGCTATTTTTGTGAATAGAATTTTATTTCATATGCATGCTATGGTATACAAAGCAAACAAACCAACAGGTTTCTCTTTAAGTAATCGAAATTTATAAAAAGGGGTTTTAGCTTTTCCAAAAATTTTTAGTTTTTGGTTTAAACGCACTGATTTGTCGTTGTTTCCACATAAAATTTATTTTATAAAGTATAGGAAACAATGAATCGCCGTAGTCTAGTAGGCAGTGCGTTGGCCTATTAGACGTAAAGCCACGGTTCAAACCCCAGGTCAGACATCAAAACGGAAATATGAAAAAATATTTCTTCGGCGACTTCCTTTCAGTAGATTTGTAGCAAAAACTCTGAGAGTAAAATAAAATTGCCATGAAAAATTTCTTAAAAATCTGTCGTTCAGAGTCGACTGTAGGTGGTATGAGAAGCTAGGTCGTAATCCTGACTGAAGGCTTGGAATTACCAATAATGTATGTATAGGAAACAATTCGTAATTCCATAATTTGTAGGTAATTTTTTCTATTCTTTATATGGACAATACAAGGTGGAGTTGGTTTTAGCAGCAGACTTCAGCATCCTGTCATTCAGATGGTTGTTCGTTTTTCGCATCTGGTTATACCACAGGAATCTATATTCAATTATCTTTTAAATTCCTCAATGAGTGTTGTGTGCTTGAACTATTCTTTCTTCCAGAATCGTGTGTTGTCAGCCTACTCTTTTCGTTCTATTGCTTCTTGTATCACTTACTCTTGCTTCCGATACTTTTTCTTATCAATTGCCTGCAATCTTATTATTCAAAGGTTAATAGACTTGGTTTATGTATAATTATTTGGTGTGCATGGCCTTAGAAAACTGGAAGAGACAGCTTCTAAGGGTTTCGCTAAGGGAGCTACTTAAGAAAACCAATTAGAAAGTGTGCGAACAAACCTTTTAGTCAGAATTACAATGTAGCTTCTTACACAACTTATGTTGTGTGCGTTAATTTTATGCATGAGTCATAACTCTGAACAACAGATTTTCGAGAAACTTTTCATGGCAATTTTATTTTACTCTCAGAGTTTTTGTCAAAAAACTGTCGAAATAAATATTTTTTCATATTTCGTTTTATTCGACATCAGAGGCCAGCAATGAGTATTCAAAACGATGAGTAGATTCGAATCATACTTATAATTTCTGATACTTATACGCATTCATACTTATTTTAATGTCATATTCATACTACTCATATTCAAAGTTTGAAATACTCATGGTACTCATACTTAACAACACGTATGATGTTGTTGATTTCCGCTCTCCTGTACTCAGCATTTACAAGAATCACAAAATAAGTATGATTCACGTACGAACACTACAATACTCACTAGAAGGTTGTGTGTTTGCCTTGCTTGCTGTCTCTGTCTTTTTCTTTCTTCTTTTTTGTAAATGCAACAACAATTGAACAAAAAAATGATGAATGATTCGAGTCACTCGTATCATTTATGAGTATTATAAGTATTTTTGTAAATTTATGAATCTGAATGTGTAGGCGAATGAATCAAACATATTTCGAATGTTATGAGTTTGATGTCAATGTTGTACTCGTACTCATTGCAACTTGTACTTATAAATCAACGTTGTACTGAGTACGAATGAATCAGAGTAGTTGGATTTTAATACTGTCGACTCACTCATACTCAAAATTGCATGAGTACTCATGAGTAGCGAAAAAGCGACTCATTGCTGATCTGACATGTTTGATACCAACACACAACCAACTAAACTACGGTGACTTCTATGTTTTAGGTACGCTAGCGCTTAAATCTCGCTAGAAAAATAACAACTGTTTGTTGAGGATCTTAGAAGTTGCGAAGTTTCGCATACAAGGGACTGCTGTCGCTTAAACCACTTACCAGCTCTGTGCTTGGCTTTCAGAAACCTTCTCCTAGAAACTCCTGGTATGATCTGAAATAATACCATATATGGTAATATTACAGACCAAACAAAGAAAGTAGAAAAACGCCTTTTCCAATGACGAAGCTAGTATCTGGAAAGACACGAATATGACCGTATCTGTCAGCTCTTTCGTGCTGAGAGGCATATAATTTTAGTGTGCGCTGATATAAATAAGCAACAGAGTGGGTGACCACAGTGGGATAGGCAAGACGCACTAGCATCGTATTCAATAGAATCGCTTTGATCATCTTCAGCAAACTCGGTGTGACGAATAAATTTGTGTTTTACTGGAATCCGGAACGGATGTTGTGTATCAACAGACTTTATTCCACCACAGTCATTTTGAAGGGTTAACTGGGCAGAAGTCATATGGAAGGAAAATTATCTCAGCATGACATATTTAAAGTATTGTCTACTGCGGAGAAGTACTATATAAATTAGGGAAGATGAATATTAATGATGAAGAAAACGCTGCAGAAAGTATTGTGTTCAAAAGCTCAAGTAAAGAAAGAAAATTCGCGTCAAAAGATTGCAATTCACCGAAGTTTTAGTTGTTAGTTTTATTATCTCGCATATCATAAATAAATCCTGATGGGATTAATGATGTGTATTTTATATCTACGAGTAATGTAAAACTCTGTATTTGGCTTTCAGAAACCTTCACCTAGAAACTCCTGGCATGACCTGAAATGACACAGCTCTAACGCTTAAAAAAACGTACTCATATGGCTAAAGAAAGACAGAAGAAATGTGTCTTGAGTTATAAAACAACATTGGCAGAAATATCAGTCTTCATCTAAATTCTAACATATATTGTATGAGCCAGTGCCTCGAAGTTTATCGTGAGAATTCCTCTCCAACTGAATTGATTGATTAGATTTTCGACGCAATGTTTTTTATATTTCACGATACCACAACCGAAAGTGACATCTATTGTACATACATAACATAATTGGTCATTACAACCCTTCAGTCAGGATTACGACTTAGTTTCTCACACCACTTATGTTGTGTGTGTTAATTTTTTTATACATGAGTGGTGGGACCAACAGTTTAAAGTCGACTCCGAACGACAGATTATTGAGAATCTTTTCATGGCAATTTTATTTTACTCTCAGAGTTTTTGCCAGAAATCTGCTGAGAGGAAGTCGCCGAAGAAATACTTTTTGTATTTTATTTTGATGTCTGGCCTGGGGCTCGAACCCTGGCTTTTCGTCTAATAAGCCAATACACAACCTACTAGACCACGGCGACTACACTACTATTGTGGTCGACTTATTTCAGAATCTTACAGAGAGTATTCCTTCCTTCGCTGCACTAATCGTGCACAGAATTTGCTTTAAATTTGCCGAAATGTTTGCTATCTTTTATAATAGAAATTTTCACTTTTACCACATTAAGAGAGGGCCTCCTGTCTACTGCTGCTGTAAGAGAAATTAAAAAAAAATAAAAAAAATTTTAAATTTAGGAGGTATTCATCAGTGTGTATGTATTTTTTTCCTTTTTTTTTGTAAAGCAATCTACTGCATATCGTTAATAGATTTAATTGAGCATTTTATTTGCTTTTGTGTATGATGATGATCCATCCTCCTTAGTGAAGAATGTCTAACAAGCTCAAGTCAATTATATGCATACGCTGCCAGCCACTAAATCATAATTTGGCAACAGTTGTTGAGGTGATAATGGCATGTGCTTGATCTTTTTCAAAAAAATTTTAAATTGTGTAGGGAAATGCTTTTCTTTCTTTTTTCTCAACGAAAGAAAATGATTTCTGTCTGTCAAAATGAACAAGAATTAAAAGCCGAAAAATATGAAAATATTGTAGAATTTATGTGTGTGAAGATAAATTCGAATTTGAAAATCCAAGACGCAATCCATAAATTTTAGCAGTGACACATTTGGCGTTAACAGAAGAAAATTTTCTCTTAACAAAGCACTGTTAGCTGTTTAACAGTATTAATCTGAATAAGCCGACTTGTTAAAATGCTAATTTTAGGACAAATACTGAGTCATATCATACTCAAAGGAAGGTTCCAAGGCCTCTTAATATAATCAGCAACATAGTCACATATAAAGTGATGTGGTATTGAGAAAATTAGCTTTGAAAATATCAATTTTTTGCTTTTAAGTTCTCTAGAAGATCAGTGGTCATTTGGGAAGATATAAGAAATAGTATACCATACCGCCTATATGCAAGTGGCAGTCCAGAGGGTACTCTTTCGAACCGTGTTAGTGGGATATCTGGAATAATTTTGAGAGTTGAGATTTTGAATCGATTTTTGGCCAAAAACATATGAAAATTCTCTAGAAAATCAATGGCCATTTTGGAGCATATAAGATGTGAAGTCGCCGTAGTCTAGTACGTAGTATGTTGGCTTATTCGACTTCAAGCCTCAGTTCAAACCCCAGGTCAGACATCAAAGCGAAAATATAAAAAATGTTTCTTCTGTGACTTCCTCTAGCAGATTTCTTGCAAAAACTCTGTAAATGTAAATAAAATTTCTATGAAAAGTTTCTCAAAAAATCTGTCGTTCGGAATCGACTTTAAACTGTAGGTCCCACCGTTCATGTAGACAAATTAACTTACACAACATAAGTGGTATGGGAAGCTAGGTCGTAATCGTGACTGTTATGTGCATAGCTAATTTTGCTATGTTAGCGCCAAATGTGGCGCTGCTAAAATTTATGGATTGCGTCTTGGATTTTTGAATTCGAACTTATCTTCACATACGTACATGAAGAATTTTTTAGAGGCGAAATCAAGAGAAAATAAAGTTGAGAACTCAATAAGCGAGTTGAATGCTATTCCTTTACTTGTTGATATTCATAAAATTTTCTTTAAACTACATTCGGTTCTTGCTTTCCCTGAAATTCTCTCTGCTGCTATTGTCTGTCTACATTATAGCTTCGCATTAAAGCCTTTGTAAGGAGCTGTGTCTGTGTGTATTTGTTCCCTTTTTTCCCATCATTTCTGTTCTCCTTTCAATATTTTTTTTTATTTTTTCCTTTGTGTATGTAAAAGGTGATTCAACTTTTATGATACCAGCCACCAGCTATTGAGATGGGGTCTGCCTGCCTGTATGCTTTTATATGCTGTTTTTATGTACATTTTTTTGGTTTACATATATACACTGGCATTTAAGAGTAAAACTTTATATTCCTTATAATGGGCACTCATAAGCTTCTGCATAAGTCTTTCATTCAGAACCCAATTTGTTATGTTCGTAATTCTGCTGCCAATGCTGCTACTCCTGTGGCATGTTGTCTTTATACAATAAATTCAGAGTAAAAAAACAGAAAAAAACATGCCACAAAATACCTATACAGAGATAATATTGTAATATATGTATATAGTGAGTAACATGTAGAGTATTTATATAATATAACATACAGTGTAAGATAAAAGTATTCGCAAGGTTTTTAGAGAATTTTGTTATAAAATGAAAGAGAGAAGAATACTTTCATTAAAAAAGTAAGGATTACAACCTAGCCAGGATTATAACCTAGCTTCTCATAACACCCATGTTATTTGTATTAATTTTTTTCCATGGGTGTTGAGACCTCCAAGGGACAATATGTGGACAATAGGAGGACAGGTTGGCTGCCTGGCTTGGATAAGGCCAGCTTAAGGACTATTGCAGGGCATGTTGCGATGAGGAAGAATTGGAGGCTATCGAACACGTCCTCTGTAACTGCCCTTTGGTAGGTTGAGGTTGAGGACCCTTGGCAGGACCCTCTTTGAGAGTTTGAATTCTGTGCCGAGAGCCGACATCAAGGCTCTCCACAGATTCATTAGTGGCTTAGGCTGGTTGAGAGGCGCTAGAGCTTGATCAGTGTAGGCGCGTTCTCCCTTTTTGTTGTGTCTCATCTGTGTAATTCCTCCACTTCCCATTCTCCCCTTTCCTACATCCTCTCCTTTTTCCTCTCTATTATCCTTCCCTCCCTCCGGGTACTGTACTTGTCTTAATTGACAAGTACACGTCCTCTAACCTAACCTAACCTGAGACCTACAGTTCAAGCTGACTCCGAACGACAGATTTTTTGATAAGCTTTTCGTGGTAATTTTATTTACTCTCATGGCCCTCGCCAGAAATCTGTTGAGAGGAAGTAACCGCGGAAATATACAAATTTAGTTTTGTTGGTGGTTGATGTCTGAGCTGGGGTTAAAGCTATGCTCTCACATCTAACTTCAAATATCACTTGAACCGTGAAAATAGAGTGACGAGAGGTTTTTAGAATAAATTTTTGGATTCATGTTTGAATCTGTACAGCCAGAATCTGTAGGATTTTTAGGGCCTTCGTATATCCAGCAGACTCTTGATTACAAGTGGCTGAGGCAGAGCTCAATTCCATTAGAAATAAAGTTTGCAGTCATAGCAATTTTATTTACTCTTACGGCCTTTGCCAGAAATCTGTTGAGAGGAAGTCACCGAGGAAAGATTCAAATTTAGTTTTGTTGGCGGTTGATGTCCGGGCTGGGGTTTAAACTACGCTCTCACATCTAATAAGCCAATGACTTCAAATGTCACTTGAACAGTTAAAATAGAGTGACGAGGGATCTATAGAAGGTTCTGTAGCCTTGCGAATACCTTTTTGGATTCATATGTGAATATGTAGAGCCAGAGTAGGATTTTTAGGGCCTTCGATTCTTGATTACAAGTGGATAAGGCAGAGCTTAATTCCTTTAGGAATGAACTGAAATGATATAAAATGCTATGACCACTGCTCGGTATTATAAGCTTGACTGGTTTTGTTTGAAATGTCTGTACTGGGGTGTGAACCATGGTTTCACGTCTAATAAGCTAACGACTTCAAATATGAAAATAGAGTGACGAGGGATCTTCAGAAGGTTATGTAGTCTTGCGAATACCTCTTTCGGTTCATGTGTGAATCTGTAGAGCCATAGTAGGGCGTTTAGGGCCTTCGATTCTTGATTACAGGAGGATAAGGCAGAGCTCAATTCCATTGTAAATGGAGAGAAATAATTTAAAATGTTATGACCACTGCTCGGTATTATAAGCTTGACTGGTTTTGTTTGAGATGCCTATGCTGAAGTTTGAACCTTGGCCTCACGTCTAATAAGCCCACACACTACTTACCAGACTACGGAACGCATCTTATTTTTATGAAAATTGTTTTGGCTTTGTTTTCTTTGCTTTGAATCCATTTTGTATACGGAAACTTTTGTGTTTCACTGTAATTTTCCCTTATATTATGTGCAACAAAGCACACCTGGTGGCTTATAATACAATTTATTCCAGAATATTTCGTTTATTTTTTTCACAATTCTTTTCCTTTATGAGTTCACTATTCTTCCAACAATTAAGATTTATGACCAGGACCCATAAAAACAAGAAAATGTTGGCAAAATGGTTTCTAATATTTTTTTTATTTCTTTTTTGGAATTTCTTTTCTTCTATTCCAAGCCAATGAATTAGAAAAACGTGCGGTTACACGTTTGTGGTTAAAGATTAAACATTAAAGACATTGAAAAAGGGAGTGTGTTGCTTGTTGGTGTTCTTTCTATTGAGATCTTGAAAGTAAATATATTTTAATTTTTCTGCTTCTTTAACTGATTATCCATTTGCTTAATGTTTTTCGAAACGAGGGGGTGGAGGAGGTTTTTTAAATTTGAAATTGAAAGGTACTTAAATAAGGGCGGATGCTTAGAAAGTACTTGTTTTTTTAAGTAAAAAGTTGTGTTTCATTGCTTCAGTTTTCTTTTTTAGTTTTCGTTTGTATTTGTTTTTGGAAAACTGATTCTGATTAGAAAGTTTTCTTTCATTTTCAACTAAATTTTCTTTCACTCTGTGCAAGCGTTCAGTTTCTTTTAAAATAATTTTTAATTTAAATAAATTGGTTTTAAATTTCATCTTAAAGCAGTTTATACGCTTCATATTATTTTAATTGTTGTTCTTCTTTTTTCCCAACAACAAGTGGTCAGAATTAAGGCTCATAGTTTCCTAGAGCAAACCACCCACACCGAGTACATATTAAATCTTGCTATTGAAGAAATTTGTTTTCATGTTGCGGATGCTCTAGCTAGGTTAGGTTCACTTGCTAAGGACGATTTGATAGTTGGTCCTGATCCTCCAATCTGCCGCCTCTATGGCCTCATCACTGGATGGCTCAAGGGGGAAGAGCAGAGGCCTTGGGGGAATGGATGGGGATGTTATATGTCTAGGTGTTTATGGCCTGCTATAGACATTGATAGAAAAGGTTTGCTGCTTGCTTTAGATAAGGCCAGTCTGAGGCTAGTTATAGGCTTTACTACAGGGCACTGCGAGAGTAGTTTACTGACAAGAATGTGGAACAGATTATTGCAGGGTATGTTGCAACGAGAAAGAGTTGGAAACTATCGAACACCTCCTCTGTAACTGTCCAGCTTTTAATAGGTTGAGGTTGACAGCCCTGGGTAGGTGTCTCTTCGAGGGTTTGAACTCTTTGTCGAGTGCCGGCATTAAGGCCGACTTAATCCATAGATTAATTAATAGTTTCAACTGGTTGAGAAGTGCTAGGGCTTAAATGGTGTAGTTACGTTCTCTTGTCTTTTTTTGGTCTGTGTTATCCCTCCGTCTTATAACTGGTGCCCTGCGCACTACTCCTACGATCGCTCTGGAGATGATCTTATACCTTCTACCTCTTGACCTATACTGCAGTGATGTGGCGGTTAGGGTTAGTAGGCATCTTTGGGCGACTGGACAATGGCATGCATCGAGCATTGGTGATACAAGGATACTTGAAGAAACTGATATTGTCGGAAGCATTGACTGTATGACACCGCGATATGACTTCTCAATCAATTTTAGGACATCCATTCCGAAAAGGGAGGACTGGAGGAAGGTGCGGCGCACCTCGCGGGTTATACCGCACAAATCTACACCGATGGTTCTAAATAGGAAGGAGCCGTTGGAATTGGTATATATTCGAAATTCGAAACCACTGTAGCGTCTTTCAGGCAGAAGTGTTTGCAATTCAGGCACACAATTATTGTGGACAAAAATGTTCACAGGCGAAAAATCATCATCAAAGCGTTGGGTTCTAGCTTAATAAACTCCAAGACGGTGTAGACTGTCGCAGATGTCTCAATGAGATGGCGACCCGATATTATGTTTGTATTACATGGGTACCGGGGCATAGAGATATTCCCGGCAACTGCAGAGCGGATGATTTGGACAGAAAGGGGCACGACCATCGAACTCTCTGATGAATTCTCTACATTGGGGATCCCTTTGGATACCTGCAGGCTTATAATTAACAATGCAATCGTGGACCTTGTCAACAGTAAGCAGCTTCAGATAAGGGCAGAACGGCACAAAAAATCTGGCTAAGGCTAGATAGGAAGCGCACGGCGACTCTGTTTAAACTCCAAAGAAGCATGCTCAGCGCTGTTGTCGGGGTTATTATGGGGCATTGTATTATAGGAACGCTTGCGAGGCGTATTGGTCTTGGACACCTCGCGAATGATTTCTGCAGAAGCTGTGGAGATGAGGAGGAGGAGGATTCACCTACTGTGCACATGCCCGGCACTTGGTCAGAGTAGAAAGGGACACCTGGGTGCCTACTACATGGTGGACCTAGATGTAATGTTATGCATGGATTTTGGCAGTCTGAGTCGCTTCATCGGAAGCTCAGAGTGGTTCCTATAATAGGGGAGGATGTGAAACTGGGCCCTGTATGCGGCCTAAGTGTGTCCGCTCATGACTTCACCTAGGGGACAGCCACTTCTACCTGCCTACCTACCTATCCCTCCGTCCCCTTATCCTTCCTTTCCTACAACTTCTCATTTTCCTTATTTCCTTTATTATCCTCTTTCTCTCTCTCTTCTTTAGGAGTATTGTAATTGTCCCAATGCCAAGTATACATTCTCCAATTTTTATATTAGACAGCTCGCAGCCCTATTCTAAGCTATACGGGTCCAGCAGGGTCTAGCAATAGTGCACGTACCCTCTTGCTGCCAACGCGTCCAATAATAAATGTGAATGAAATTGAAATTAACTGCAGTAATCGGAATACATATTCCCTGTAATATGTCGAAGATTCCGCCTTATGTACTCGCCCTGGCCAGCTCATCAGAAATGCAATTTTTAACGATGTCCCTGTGATTCGGAATCCATATCAGAGTTACCTTTGAATGATCCAAAATATCTCTCGGAATTCTCGACATTCTTGGATAGGGACGGACGTTTAAACTATGTTCGTTAGGGACTTAATCGCAGCCTGGCTGTCCAAGTAAATTAAGAGATTTGCAAGGAAAATCTGCCAATTCAGCTCGCATTATAAAGATTTATACAGAGCCCGTCATTTTTTAAGGCAAGCACAGTGTCCAACGCTGTCACCCCAGAACCTGCTATAGTACACCAAACCCCCTGTAGCATAGCAAAGAAATAATAGGGAAAGATAAGGAAGAGTTTCTTAAAAAAAATTCATTAAAATTTTTCAAATTTTTGTTTGTTTTCCTTTTAAAATGAATTGAAATGCTTAAAAGCCAGTCACAGAAATTCATTGCATTGACATCAAAATTACTTATGAAAACCGCTTTAATTTGACCCTCAACTTGACTTGAGCCGCAAGAAAATAACAAATCACTGGCAACCTCAATATGTCAACACAAGTAAAACATCTTCATCTTGATGCTGCAACAGCATCAATGGCAGCCGCCAATTCAAAATGCCATCTCAAGTGGAACGTACGCATATGAAAAGCGCATTTCATGATTCATGATTCAATTGGATTTCATGAGATGACAGTACGACAACAACAACAACAATAACAATAACAACTGTGGTTTTACAATTCAAACGACTACATAATTGAACTTTAATTACCAGCATATGGATGGACGGACGGACGGTCTGTTTGACGTAAAGGCCTGCAAATCAGTCATCATATCTTTAAGCCATCACTTGGGCGGTAAGTTATGGTGGTGGCAAGTGAGTGTACTTGAAGGAGAATAAAAAAAAGAGTTTGAATGGAGGTATTGATGCTTGAAGTAGGGGGAAATAACGTAAAGCATTGATTAGCGAAGTAGCAAAGTGGCTAAGGCAGGTAGTTTAGTGTAGTAGTGTGTGTGAAGATAAATTCGAATTTAAAAACCAAAGACGCAAACCCACACTTTTAGCAGCGCCACTTCTTGCCTCGAACAGGGTAAACTTTGCTGTTAACAGAGCACTGTTAACTGTTTAACAGCGGCAATAAGTAGATTATCATTATGATCATTATTATTTGTGAACAAAAGTGTTGAAATGTAAAGGAAAAATTATTCCATCTATCCCACTACCACGCTTCGAAAGAGGACCTTTTGGACTACAATTTCTATATGGTCGGTATGGTGTGCTATTTCTTATATGTTCCATAATGGCCACTGATATTCTAGAGAATTTTCAAGCAAAAAATTAACATTTTCGAAGCCGAATTTCTCAATACCATATCACTTTATATGTGACTATGTTGCTGATTATATTAATAGGCCTTGGAACCTTCCTTTGAATATGATATGGCACTCATAGACCTAGTATATGTCCTAAAATTAGCTCCTAAACAAGTTGGCTTGTTCAGATGGATACTGTTAAACAGCTAACAGTGCTCTGTTAAGGGCAAATTTTGCTCTGTTAACGCCAAATGTGGCGCTGCTAAAATTTATGGATTGCGTCTTGTATTTTCAAATCCGAATTTATCTTCACACACATAGTGTAGGTTCTTAAATAGTCGTGCTTGACTGACTGTAGCTCGGATGACCTGGTTTTGTTTTTAAATAATTTCATCTGCTGTTTACATTGCTGTTGCTTTGTTTTTGGTTATGCAGTATTATTAATTAATTAAACAACAACAACAACAACAACTACAGCAGCGACTACAATGTTGAAATGCTTGTGTTAATAGTTTTAGATTTTTAATCTCTTTTGAATATTCAAATACTGGGTTCATATTCGATTTGTTGCTTGTTGTTGTTGTTGTTATTTTGATAATTGAAATTTAAAACCAATATTTTGTGGTATAATACTCGTATATGAGAAGGCAGTGGAAGCTGGGGCCGAGGGAAATATTTAATTACTTTGAAAAACTTTGGTTTGAGTACTAAAATGTAAAGGTAAACGTGTTTATGAATGTATGTATGAATGCATAACAGCTTATTAATTAAATATTTATGAACCGAAAAGGCATTTTAATAAAACAAAATTTCATATACGAGGTTTGAAGTTTATATACAGTGAGTGCCAAAAGAAACTGTACATTAAAAAAGAAAATATACATTAATAAATTACCGTTATTTTTATTTTAAAATTATTTCATTGCCAATTTTTAAAATTGATACAAAAAAATTTACAAAAAATTTCGAAATATTTGCAAATTTTTTCGGGCACTCTCCTTAAGTGATAAAAGTTAAGTTTGGGGATTGTTACAATTTTATCCTTAGTGTATAGATTCTTTTGACGCTCACTGTATTCAAAAAAGGGTTGAGAAATTTGCTAATAAGACAGTCTATGCCATGCTTTGTTCCCATGAAAGTCTATGGCCATAAGCCAATTTTTTTTAGCAATAAAATTGATTTCTAAGCATTTTATTTTGTAAAAGGTAAATAATGCAACTCGTAGAAAAGCAATTTTCCTAGTAATTTGCAGAAAAAGCCGTCTGTCTAACACATCAAAGACAATAGCTTGTATTCCCGCTGGTGACTGAAATGTAAAGCCGAAAAATGTTTCACATTAAATCCTCCACTTCTCATTCTCCCCTTTCTTACATCCTCTCCTTTTTATCCCTCTATTATCCTTTCCTCTTTAAGGACGTTGTACAAGGGGTCAATTCGACCTCCGGGTTCTGTACTTGTCGTAATTGACAAGTACACGTCCTCTAACCTAACCTAACCTAAATTCGGACGTTCTACAGGATCATTTGAAAAAAAGCTAAAGGCAATATTGTGCTTCTGAAGTCTGTTGTGTAGTCTAGTAGGAAGTGAGTAGACTTATTAGACTACAACCCGTGGATTAAACCACAGCTACGACATATCGACAAAAAATATTTTTTTCGAAGACTTTCTCTCAACAGTCTTCAGGCAACAACTCTGGGAATAAAATAAAATTGCCATGAAAAGTTTCTAAAAAAAATCTGTCGTTCGGAATCGACTTTAAACTGTAAATCCCGCCACTCATGTATAAAATTAACAGACGGAATATACATAAGTTAAGAAGTTAGGTTATAATCTTGACTACAGGGTTGTAATAACCGATTAAGTATCATACCCTCGAATAGTCGAATGTTTAGAGATTCATAGCAGGTCTATCTACATGATGTCATTCAAGCTGGAACAGTGAGCGTAACCAGCTAAGACAAGACATTGATTTTACTACGTGGGAATTACAAGCATTGATCCGTCTTTAGGGATTTACTTTTTGAAGATGCTTCACGTTGCTATGAGTGATGGAAATCTTTTTTGGAAGACAGTGAAATCATTGGACAATCCGTAAGAGATCAAACAATCAATTACGTCACATTAAATATGCGTTAATCCCCCTGTTTACATCTTAAAGCCATCAGCATATACTGCATATATGATCCTTAACCCTTTGACGGACACTGACGTCTATAGACGTCATAACAAGGGTTTCTGGAGGGACATGGCGTGTATACACGTCATAAATTCTTTCCTTCATAAAATCATTATACAGCAAGTGTCTCACGGGAAGGCCTCCTAAATTTTGGTGTCCGTCAAAAGGTTAAACAGCACAAAATTACAAAAACCTCCACTTAGATCTGCGTAATGATAGTTCTACTAACTGGATCTCAAATTAAACTTCCAAGAAGCGTCTACAAATATTTTTCCTCATATTTATCGTAACTTTTGCTTAACACTTGTCGACAAGTTTTTTATTTATCAGATGAACATGAAGTTTCTTTAAACAAATTAATCTGCGTTGGTCACATACTGAGAAGTTTGAAATTCCAACACAAGCACTTGAACCGGTATCCACAAGATCATAGAGAAACGGATTAGTGGCGTAGTACGTGAATCAAAATTTCAAAGAATGAATGTGTATCTCATAATATGGTCCTTGAACTGAGTGAAGATCTCAGCTAACGATTAAGTAAAGTGCAGAGAATTCATTGACGTCTTTGCAGCTCATCAAGCAGAATTCTTTTCCGGGGCTTACTAAAGAAACTTTTTCGAATGCCCACAGGCATTTTGCTTTCATTTTCTCTCCTTGGTGGCATCTTTTGTGCAGAACTGAAAAACTTTCATTCAAATATAGCTGAGTTTTGACATGATTTTTTCCAATCTTGAGTTGAAGCGTTAAATTTAATAAAAATCGGTCCTGAAAACATTTTTTGATAAAAACTGTTCCTGTTTCCACCCTGCTGACATAAAAAATTTCATTAACATTCTCACCACAGTGTTCTAAAGATTCTTGTGCAATTGAAACGCTTTAGTTTTCGCATAACTACCGTTATGAAACTGCATTCCGTAAAATGCCAATTAAAAAGATTTTCTGGGAATTTTTTTTCGGTTGTCGTAGCCCAAACACACAATCCAAACTGAAAATAATCTGCTATCAGTCTCCCTCCCTCTCTGTCTGCCTCTTTCTGTTTTAATAGCACACACAATCACGTGTATAGTTTGATAATGCTGTTGTAAGTGTATCAAGCTGGAGGACAATGCGACAACGATACAACAATGCATCGTACATTTTGTGTCGGAACATTTTAAAGGCGGTTTTTGAGAGGGTGTGGTAAAGCATTGTTGTGTGCACTGTACTGTAGCACGGTAATTGCGGCATGTCGTATGATTAAAAACATACACCTAACACACTGGCAAGTTTGTATATACACACACATGAATACCTAATAACGTTTACGTTCATTTAAATGCTTTTAAATAACAGTGTAACTGCCTCTGTCTGTGTTTGTCTATGTGTGTGTGTGGTTCTATAAAAACATGTGTTTTTATTACCAGAACCATTATAAATGCAAATGCCAGGATAATATTTTTTCTATCTGCTCTACCCCTCCCTCTCTCTCTCTCTCTCTCTCTACCACTTTCTGAGTGTGTAAGCATAATAAAATTACAACGAAAGTACATTTAACTTTTACCTGTCGTTATAATTTTCTTTTATTCTCTCTCTCTCTCTCTCTCTCTCTCTAGCTTTTGGTATTAAATGTTGTCTGTATGCGTGCCAGTTTCTTTATGTATGTATGTGTGTGTCAACTGTATTATATTACACCGCAATTACATAATAATTTACACCATTTATTAGGATTTATATGTATGTGCGTTTTTGGATAAGACTGTGCTAATGTTTCTAGGCTTTAGTTACACCCCACCCTGCCACCATTGACAGACTGTGTGTGTTTTAAGACCCAGACCAGACCTTTATAAAGATTTAATTGTTCTTAAACTGTTGCTAAATTGGGTAAATACTTAAACTACAGCCACGGCCACCACCATCACTAACACAACCGTTGCTATCACTACCAACATTATTACATCAGGTAATCACTGATGAAAACGCATTAACTCGGATTGTTATTTATGAGCGAAACAAGTCCTTGGAATTGTAATGCATACAGAGGGTTAGAAAGTATTAGGAATACGTATAGAATTATGCGCAAACAGAATATCGAAATCCAATTAATCTTCCAGTGGCTTCCATTGGTCTTATCCAATGAAAAATATATGTATGGCTGCCTTCCAAAATGTTAGTTGCTTTGCTGTTTGAACAAAGTATCGTGTTTTACAAAGCCGCTGTACAAAATGTTTACAATGTATTCTATTCCAAAACGTCGTCAATGTGTAGTTTTAACGCAGTCAAAAAGCAATCGGGCATCGGATTTATAGTTGAAGCATTGTTTGGTTACTTTGCATGTCTACATAGTTTATATATACAGTAGTAGAACTGCATACAAACTTTGTATTGATACAATTTGGAAGTCAGCCTATGTGTGTGAAGATAAATGCGAATTTGAAAATCCAAGACGCAATTCATAAATTTTAGCAGCGCCACATTTGGCATTAACAGAACAAAATTTCCTCTTCACAGAGCACTGTTAGCTGTTTAACAGTATCTATCTGAACAAGTCCACTTGTTTAAAGCTAATTTTAGGTCAAATACTAGGTCTATTAGTACCATATCATACTTAAAGGATGGTTCCAAGGCCTGTTAATACAAAAGTGTTATGGTGTTGAGAAAATTGGCTTTGAAAATATCAAGTTTTTGCTTGAAGATCAGTAGCCATTTTGGAACATATAAGAAATAGTACACCTACCCGACTATATGCAAATGGTAGTCTAAAGGGTCCTCTTTCAAACCGTGGTAGTGGGATAGCTTTTGGGAATAATTTTGAGACCACCCACCAACCATCCTATACTTTTCAACACTCTTATTCACAAATAATAATGATCATAATGAGAATTAAGCTTTATGTCACTAGTCTGCAAAGTAGAAGACTAATCTACTTATTGACACTGTTAAACAGTTAACAGTGCTCTGTGAATGGCAAATGTGGCACTGCTAAAATGTATGGATTGTGTCTTGGATTTTCAAATTCGAATTTTTCTTTACATATATAAAATTTTGCGTCTTTTTCCGGTGTACGATTTCTATAACGGCTCGCATCTAATACTTGTCAGCATTTATTGGTGACTGGAGAATGAAGAGCATAAAAATATTACTCATTGACGGAATTGGGAACCTCTAGTAGCATAGATTATATAATACCACGCTAGGATCTATAGAGGAATTTTAGAAAGTCTATTTCGAACAGAGAGGAATGGGAAAATAAGGTGACGAATTTCTTAGAATTTCACAGCGCAGATTAGACTATTAGTTGAACGATTTTACATACAACGTATGCAAAGACTGAATAAAATTGAATAACAAATGAAATTATGAATGTGAGACTTATAGAATGAATATTTTGCAAAAACCCCTTTCCCCCAGAACTTTTTAAAAACTACACTGAACATGTGCTCTGCAAAAAAAAATAAATGAAAAACTTAATTCTTTATTTCAATTATTTAAAGCCAATGCTTGTCGCAGTAATAGAAATTGTTGCATCATTTAGTAATGACATCCACCTTCACTCTGTTCATAATTTTATATATTTTTTTATTCCATTATTTTATTTCAATTGCAATATTTTATTAAAATTTTTTTTATTTATTTTAGTTTTTCTATTTGCATTTGCATTTTTTTCTACTCCAATTAACAGTCAGGGTGTAATTAAACAAATAATAATTAAAAAAATGTAAGCAAATACAGAGAGAGAGAGAGAGAGAGCGAGAGAGCAACAGACCATGGAACACGACTATTGTATACCCTACAGGAACATTGTAGTGACTGCAGTAGAAATCTTAGCAGTCTTTCGACAAAAACTATGAGAGCAAGTGAAATTGTCATGGAGAGGTTCTCAAAATACTGCAAGTCCCGCCAATCATTACACCACCTATAACGTGGGTGGTGTAAGAAGCTAGATTGTAGTCTTGGCTAAAGAGTTGTAATAACCAATTAAGTGAGCAGTAGAAATTGAGCAATTATGAATCTGACATTAACGATAGGGGTAGGGTGTGTTAATTGAGCGGTGGGCCCTACAGTTTGAAGTCGAGACGAGCCTGGTTTTATATGATTTTGGGAGTTGATAGATGAGGGTATGCATCTAAAATTTTTACCAAAACAATGCTTCCAAGGACACTACGTACTTCATACACATACATACATAATTGGTCTTTACAACCCTTCAGCCAGGATTATGGACCTAGTTTCTCACACCACTTATGTTGTGTGCGTTAATTTTATACATGAGTGACGGGATCTACAGTTTAAAGTCGACTCCGAACGACAGATTTTTTGAGAAACTTTTCATGACAATTTTATTTACTCTCAGGGTTTTTGCCAGAAATCTGCTGAGAGGAAGTCGCCGAAAAAATACTTTTTTTATTTTGTTTTGATGTCTGGCCTGGGGCTCGAACCCTGGCTTTACGTCTAATAAGCCAACACACTACCTACTAGACTACGGCTACTTCAATAGCGGCATAACAAAGAAAAGCAATTGTTGTTGTTTACATCAAGTTGTGAACAGACAGAATTGGACGAATTCATAATCACAGTATATAACACCTCAAAATTTTATTACAAACTGTGTGGCGGCATTTTTCATGTGTTTGAAGATAAATTCAAATTTTAAAATCCAAGACACAATCCATAAATTTTAGCAGCGCCACATCTGTCGTTAATAGAGCAAAATTTGCCATTCACAGAGCAGTGTTAACTGTTTAACAGTGGCAATAAGTAGATTAGTCTTCTACTTTGCAGACTATTGACATAAAACTTAATTCTCATTATGATCATTATTATTTGTGAATAAAAGTGCTGATATGTAGAGGATGGTTGGTGGAGTCTCAACTCCCCAAATTATTCCCATTGCGGGAATCTACGTCCTCTACCTACGTATGGAAATATATTTTGGAGAAAATGTAACACCCTGTATTGTCATATACCACATACCTTTTAGAATAAAAATAATCCATTTATTAATAAAACTTTTTTTGTTTGAGTGTGTGTGTTTGTTGAACATTTTTTATATGTAAATAACGTATGTAAGTACGTGCAAACGTGTAGCATATCCACCATGTTCAACCCCTTGAGTTAGAAAATGTATTTTTTTTTGTTCGTTGCTTTGAAAGTTGAATGTTTATTTAGTTAATTAAATATTTAACATATAGAATCCCCCATATGAACGCTGTTGTTATCACAGTAGTTCAGTTGAGTTGAGCTCAGTTGAGTTTAGTCGCCGTATGCAATTCTATTATGCGAACGTTTCACTATTTACCTCCCAGCAACAAAAAGTAACAGCAGCGGATTTAGTGGATTCCATGAGAAAATAAAAAAAATTAAAATAAAAAAAACGTAGGGGTACGTTTGACGCGATGCACGCTGAATAAAATCAACGGATTTGCAACGAATTTTTTATTCTCTTTCATTTGCGCGATTCCATGAAAATCAAATTGCGCACAACCAACCATCGTATGACAAGCAAATTGTATTCTAATTACAAATGGTTTCTCTAAATAAAATAAAAAAGAAAAATTAGAAAAAATTAGAAAAAAATAGAATCTGTTTTGAATTCGAGATGTTTATTTAGCTGAGATTCAATTTGTGATAAAAAAAAACAGAATAAAAAATAAAAATTTTTGCCTTTTTATTTCACTTTTAAACGGGGAGGGAAATTATTGCTTGCATGTGACATGTGACTCGTTGAATATCAATAACATGAGCCGCCATTCGCATTTAGAGCATCAGCGTTAGTGGTTGACTTAAGGCAATCAGAGTGGCATAATAGTATGTGTGGACTATTTGCTTTTGAAAATACCCTACAACAGCACCACCACCAATATAGTTTCACTGGCAGGTTAAGTCATATGAAGCCTTTATGAATCATTCGTGTCCTCTAAAAAAATCAATTTTGGTAATCAAATTACGGATTGTAAATCGAAACTTCCTCAACCTCGAACTACTAAGGGTTGGACAGTTGCAGAGGAGGTCTTCGGTAATTTCCAACTCCTCCTCGTCGTAACATACTCTGTAATAGTTGCTACTGGGATCTGTTTCAGATCTTTCAGATCTTTGTCAGCGATCTAATCTCGCAGCACCCTGTAATGAAATCAGTTACCGGCCTCAGACCGGCCTTATTCAAGCCTAGCAGCAAACCTGTTCTATCAGTGTCGATAGACACTGGCCATAGACACCTAGACACATAACATTCCGATCCATTCCTCCAACGCCTCTGTTCTTCCCCAGTGATGTGGCCGTAGAAGTGGCAGATTGGGGGATCAGGACCAGCTATTAAATCGTCATCAGACCCTTACTTAATTACTTACTTAATTGGCCATTAACAATCCGATTAACGGATTTCGGCCAGCCTCAACACATCCTTCCAGACGCCTCCGCTTCTTGCGCGCCTACGCCAGTTGGCGATGACAGGGCTACTTCGATTTGATCCTTCCAACGCGAACAATGTCGTTCTCTTCGCCAACTTCCGCAGATCCCCGCATCAAATACCCGTCTCGCCGGAGCATACTCCTCCATTCGATCGACATGGCCGAGTCAGCGCAGCTGGTGGATGTTAATACGCGGCTCAACGTCTATGTCGTTGAGGAGCTCATACAGCTCAGTGTTCGGTCGGATGCGGAATGCGGGGTCCGCAAACCCTACCTTTCTAATATTCTCAGTAACATGACAGTAGACTTCAACTAATCAGGGTACCACCTCTTATTCATTTTTTCTTTGTAGTTTTTTTTTTGTAAATTTTCTTCTTTTTTCTTGAAATTGAAATTTATTTCCCAGAACGCAGATGTTTTTCTTTTACAACAAAAAATTTGTTTTTCTAAAGAATTTTTCATTGTAAATAATAATGTTTATTTATAATATTTGTTGTTGTTGTTGTTATTATTGTTCATATTGTTTTTGTAAATATTTTATTTCGTAATTGTTACAAAAAACAACTAATTATCACGGGGGAGATATTTATTTAATAAATTCTTGTATTCCATTTAAACAACAACAACAAATTGTTTGTTTAACTAAAAATTTTAACAACATGAACGTGTGAAAATGAAAAACAAAAAGAAAAACTATATGCGTGTGTGTGTGTGTGTGAATTTCAAGAAAAATATGCCCAGTTTTTGACACGACACAGTGGGAAATATTTGGTTTTCTGTGGATAGTGACGTTTTATCACTGGCTAGGGATCTTTTTGAAATTATACACAACCTAGTGGGGATGTGTGTGAAAATAAATTTGAATTTAAAAACCAAAGACACAAACCCACACTTTTAGCAGCGCCACTTCTTCCCTGTAACAAAGTAAACTTTGCTATTAACAGAGCACTGTTAACTGTTTAACAGTGGCAATAAGTAGATTGGTATTCTACTTTGCAGACGATTGGCATACAATTTTATTCCCATTATGATCATTATTATTTGTGAACAAAGGTGTCGGAGTTGTTTTCTCAACTTCCATAATTATTCCAGCAATTCCACCACCACAGTTCGAAAGAGGACCCTCTTTACTACCATTTCCATATAGTCGAATAGGTATACTATTTCTTGTATGTTCCCAAATGGCCACTGATCTTCTAGAGAACTTTAAAGCACAAAATTTATATTTTCAAAGCCAATTTTCTGAATACCATATCACTTTATATGTGACTATGTTGCTGATTATATTAAGACGACTTGGAACCTTCCTTTAAATATGGTATGGTACTCACAGACCTAGTATTTGTCCAAAAATTAGCTCCTAAACAAGTAGGCTTGTTCAGATGGATACTGTTAAACAGCTAACAGTGCTCTGTTAGGGTAAAATTTTATTCTGTTAACGCCAAATGTGGCGCTGCTAAAATTTATGGATTGCGTCTTGGATTTTCAAATTCGAATTTATCTTCACACACAAACATTCTTCGACAAGAGTAAATTCAACACTTTTAGCGTCTTATCCACGTGAAACCTGGTTAGGATTTCTGGCAATCATAATTTCTATGGGCACGAACGGATGTATAAATTGGCCTCAACTGGACCTCATCATACCTTAGAGGGTCTCTTCCTCCATTTAAAAAGGCATTCTTTCTACTTAAAAAATTCCGGGTGGAGGGAAAAGCACTTCTGTGGGACCTCAAGGCAAACATGACTTAAATACGATACGAGCAGATGCTTATAGTCAAAGTAGAACGAACGTTTTCCGATCACTTCAATGTGAACTGACCATATCCTAAAATCGTTCGTACAGAATATATGCACCAGTGACTTAAGGAAATCCTACAAGAGGAAGTCTAACGAGGTCATATCGCACGATTTTGTTGCCCATTTAGCAGTACCCCTACGTGAGATGACCATGCCATGCATAATATGCTACGTGGCATAATGTATGTGGCACGTAGCGCCATTCTGTTGAAAACACATGTCGTTGGCAGCCAGACCATTCAATTCAGGGCAAAAGAAGTTGGTAATAATCGATCTTTAGTGCTCACGGTTGACAGTCAAGGCCTAGTAAACATTATTCTCAAAGGAATATGGAACGATGACCTTGCCAGATCGAAAATCCACAACAAATTTTGATTTTTTCAGGATGCATTGCAGACTATTGGATCTTCTCATGTAGATTGGTATCGTCCCAAATTTTGTTTACTCATGCACCCATTCATCCAGAAATGGGCCTCATTCTTGAAAAAAAAATTTCAATGAATGTTAGCGTCACTTGCTATTTGCTCCAGAGTCCATTCAGCAAACGTATGTTATCGTCTATTTTCGCGCATGGTGGTTTGCCAAAACAGACTGCTTAAATGACAACTAATGTGACAGATGTGGCTTCAACAAGATGGCCGTTACCAAATGTCATAAAGTAAGTTCCTTTTCTTGTGTTGTACCAGCATGTATGCTATTCATACATACATACATGATTGGTCATTACAACCTGTCAGTCAGGATTACGACCTAGCTTCTCAGACCACTTATGTTGTGTGCGTTAATTTTTACATGATTGGTGGGACCTACAGTTTAAAGTCGACTCCGAACGACAGATTTTTTGAGAAGCTAGACTACTTACTACATACTAGACTACAGCGACTTCATGAATGCTATTGTATTTGAAAATTTCATAAATTTTCTTAGCATTGTAGCGGCAAATGCTGCTCACTTTGAAATTGTTTTTTTTCCAATGCCGCTAATTATAGTGTGTGAAATCTGAACAGCGAGCGGCAAAATCATTTTTCATATAAATTTTTTTCGTTTTTCGTTTTTTTTTGCCGGCCGCCTTTCGCCAATTATGGATTTCACACTTGTTGTCTGTTCAAATAGAATAGAGACAGAGAGAGAGCGACCCATACGAAACTGTCACATTTAAGTGAAATTAAACGAATAAAAAAAAAACGAAAACAAAGCAAAGATTTGCACTTTAGTTAAATTGAATGTTTAACTGTGAATATAACTGTGAATATAACTGTAAATTTAAATAGATTTATCTGATTAATATGTAATTGCATGCGAAATGGTTTATTTGAGTATCACAACAGAGTGTTAATTGTTTAATTGCCATTATTTTGTGTCTACTTGTGGAAGTGAAATTAAAAAAAATATGGGAGGGTAGGGTATCTGTCAGAAATAATATTGTTATGTTTTTACCTTTTAAAAACGTTTAAAATATAAGCTCGTATATTGCAAATAAAATAAAAATAAATTTGTTTTTAATTTTAATTAAAATTCTTCCAATTCTGTGTGCCACTGTTCACAACTTGATGTAAACAACAACAATTGCTTTTCTTTGTTATTCCTCTATTTGCAACCTTTTCATAAACAATAACAATTACTAGACGACAGATCTTTGTGAAGGAGATCTTCAAACCACGATTACTCTCTTCAAACACACCACGTCTTCACTAACTCCGTCGCCTGCTTTGCCTTGCCTTTTATATGGCAAAGTAAACAGTCTAATGAATGTTCTTGAAGGCGAATGTTAGTGACTTCGCCTTCTCGAAATCTCTATAAATGTAAACATCGTTGTTTACATTCATTATTGTTGTTTGTGTCTTTTGTTTACATTTATTCTTGTAGTGTTTGTTGTTGTATTTTTGTTTACTTGTTTACCATTTTTTATGCTGGTGTTTGTTGATATATTTTGTTTACTGCATTTTTTCGTTTTTGTATTTTTTATGTGTATTGTCTTAGTTAATAATTTTTTTTCTTATCCTTTCAGGTAAATATTCCCTATTTGAAACGCCTTCTCCAAATAATTGTTTTAAGTAAGTATGGATATCACTTGTATACTCTAAGCCAAGCTTAATTGTTGGATTAATTTTTTTTTTAAATTCTTAAAAAAACTTCTCTTCACTTTGCTTCCCTTCATCTTTACTAGTTATGTTCCTTCCTTTTTAAATTGTCATGCTGCGTTTATCGATTTTTTGTTTTTTTTTTGAAATTTTTATGCGTGAAAATCCAATAAATCATATGACTGCCACCACCGCCATAATTTTACGTGTCTGCACTCATTTGCGATTTCGATAGTAAGAAAGAAAATGCTTAACGGCAAAATTTATTAATCGATAAAAATTACGCCATTTTTCATTTACATGGCAATTAAACACGGCACACACAGAGACACAAATCGATATGAT
Source organism: Sarcophaga carnaria (assembly GCA_958299815.1). Taxonomy (NCBI): domain Eukaryota; kingdom Metazoa; phylum Arthropoda; class Insecta; order Diptera; family Sarcophagidae; genus Sarcophaga; species Sarcophaga carnaria. The sequence continues at coordinate 153,993,900 of OY283149.1, forward strand.
AGTCTTTTCCTATTAAGGCAGGGAAATTTAATGAAACGTTTAATGTTTCATGAGAAGATTAAACTGAGAAAATTAAATTCATTTCATTGAAAAGAAATTGTTTCGAATTTAAATTGTAAGTTAGACTTTAAGAGGATTTAATTTTTATAAAACGTTTTATAAAAATGTTTGGAGTCAAGAGGTTGAGGATCTTTTAATGCTCTAGGTTAAGTGTTGAGACTAGACTCTTTAATTTTGATCTTATTTAAGACGTAGCACTCTTGGGTAACACTAGCAGATCTTTCCCAAACACTTTTCATGTATTCCCAAAGTCGTTAAAATGAAAACGTTTTCACATATTTCGTTGTCAAAACTCTTAAGTAGAAAAAAAATGGTGCACCATTGTCTCCCTCTTCTTTGTATTTCCTACCAATTGTTATGTTTTTATCTTTTAAAAACGTTTAAAATATATGCTCGTAGATTGCATTTAAATTAAAAATAAATTCGTGTTTAGTTTTAATTAAATTCTTTATTGCTCGCACAATTCTGTGTGCCACTGTTCACAACTTGATGTAAACAACAACAATTGCTTTGTTTGTTATTCCTCTGTTTATAGCCTTTGTATAAACAATAACAAGTATTCGTCAATTATTCGACAGATCTTTGTAACGGAGATCTTCACGCGCCGCTTCTTCATACAAGACTGACTCAACATTTGCTTTTAAATTTTGCAATTCCACTTCTTAAACTTGCATGCTAGAAACATACTAACTGTTCTTGTCCCGAAAGCATTGAAGCTGCAATTGTAGAAGTGTATGTGACAACATCAGATTCTGTCAGGTCTGGATGACTTCCGAAGTAGCCGTTATCCAAGAGTGTCGACCAGATGACGCTTTACTTAACTGGGCATCAATCGGCTTTGCAGAGAATTTTTTGAGAGATAGAAAATGCGTCAGCTGCGAAGCATTGACCGCCAAGTAGATGTAACGCTCAAGCCATCATGAATCTCAAAAACGAGAAATCATTACAATCGATTTGTGTGGATACGTGAATAAGCAGAATTATATCTTTAGCTGTATATAGCTGCTGCCGAAGCCATGACCCCGGAGTATCGACCAGTTGAATCTCCATCATCTATTTTTACAGAAAATATTGTTGAATCAATGCTTCTGCTGATAACCATAGACCGCCAAATATATGTAACGTTCACGTCATCCTGAATCCCTAACACGTGCAATACAACTTGTCATCGAATATCATCACAATCGATGACGCCCATTTCGATTTGTGTGCATACGTGAATAAGCAGAATTATAGCTTCTGGGAGACATAAAATCAAAGCTGCATTATGGTAGTATTGTTTATGTTGGCAACGTTATTACTTTACAACCCTTCAGTCAGGATTATAACCTAGCTCTTCACACCACTTATGTTGTGTTTGTTCGCTTTATCTGGAAGTGGCGGGACCTACAGTTTTAAAGACGATTCCGAACGACACATTTTTGAGAAACTTTTTGATGACAGACTTTTTGCCCGAAATCTGCTGTGATGATGTCGCCGAAGAAATATTTTTTCATATTTTGTTCAGTTGGAGTTATCTGACCTGGGGTTTGAACCGAAGCCTCATGTCTAAATAAGCCTACACACTACCTACTGGACTGCGGCGATTACATTGGTCTTTATTTTCGAAACGGCAAGTGCTGTTAAAAACCTATCGCTACAGAGCTGCATATACTCAACGACTTTTTTCGACTTTAAATGAACAAATTGGAACCGCAGAATATGTGGCTCTAACAGGATGTAGTGACACCGCATTAAGCACGTTCTACAAACGAAATCTTAAGGCGAAATTTCCGTGTCGCCTTGTCTCTCGTCTAGCAGCTGTTACTGGCCGGAAATATTGTTTGTCATAACCGGTGTAACTTTCCTTTTCTGGAGTTTCTTGAAATCAAAGAATAAGAAGCTTCAGATACTTGAAGCCTGAGAATATCCATACGAAATGTGGGAGCCTATCGCATGAAGTGATGCAAAATCGGTTTCAAGTCTGCATTTGGTAGAGAATCATCGCAAATATGATAATTTGAATTGATTTCTAAATGTGATTGATTTCTAAATGTGGTGGCAAGTCTGCGGTTTTTTCCCACATCTTTTTTATATGTATGCTTGTAGCCGCCGTATTCTAGTAGGTAGTGTTGACTTATTAGACGTGAGACCAAGTTTCAAACCCAAGATCAGACACGTTCTAACAAAACGAAATATGAAGAAATATTCCTTAAGTGACTGCCGCCTCTCAGCAGATTTCTGGTCAAAACTCTAAGAGTGAAGTTAAAATTGCCATGAAAAGTTTCTCAAAAAAATCTGTCGTTCCGAAACGATTTTAAACTGTAAGTCTCGCCATGAAATTAACACACACAATATAAGTGCTGTGACAAGCTAGGTTGTAATCCCGACTGAAGGGTTGTAATGACCAATTATGTATGTACATATGTATGTCTTCGATAAACTTGGCCATTTTGTTACTCAATATTAGAAAAATTTTGGAGTTTCTATTCCAATTTTTCCTGTATATTGCAGGGACAAATGTTAAAATAAATAAATGCCTTAAAAAGTTTCTTTTTTAAATAAAAACCTTAAAAATAATGTGATGCTAACCTATAAAATCATGGTTATTGCTTAAGTTTTCCCAATAAAAATGCTAACAAAAAATATTTCAATATCTTGTAACATTCCTATGCAATGACATGACTTCAAATTAAAAAAATAAATAAAAAAAACCAACAACAATAATAACAATTGCAATTGTAATTCGTAATTGTTAAAACCAAAAATATGCATTTTAATGTTGCGGTCTACCAAAGCCAGTCAAATGGAAAAATGAGCAAAAAATGTGGAGGAATTTTTGCTTTTTGCTTTTCAAGTGTCATGGTCAAAGTCATGAATAAAATGCGAAATAAAAAAGAATTTAAAGAGATTTTCCTTATTTAAAATATATTTTAAATTGTTGTTGTTGCTGTCACTGCTGCTGCTGTGGTTGTTGTTGTTTTCGATTTAACAAGCTGTGTTCATTTTGTCAGCGTTTTCTCGTGTTTTATTATACAATTGTGGGTCACTTGAAATCTGAATTCTTCTTACATAATCACAGCCGGTTTTGCACAAAAAACGAAGAAGAAGAAGAAAACACACACACATACCTACACATGCACTATCAAGTGTGAATTGTGTAATTTGACACAATTTCGTTGTGACGTTGTCTGCATTTGAGTCAGTCTCACACTTGCTTACTTACATAAACAGTCAGACATGCATGAAGTAACACTATAACCAACGATTGCAATGTCAATGCCTTGCAGAGACTGCACACACACATATGCATAAATATAAAACTCACCACAATAATACCACGAGAATGCATATTGTATATGAGCCACAAATACTTTCCACTTCTGCTATAAGCATACCAACACTGCTACACTTGCTATTCTGTGTTTGGTATGCATGCATGCATGTGTGCCTATACGATACATATAGTACATACATGTAACGGGAATTGTATGATAAGAGTCTAGTCTTGAATACAATTTTATTGCAGAGTAATGAAGCACTACGGCACAGTGAGTTGAATTTCTAAGAAGAAAATGTTGTATTTTTCTCTTCTTTCTTTTCTCTTGTATTCTTCCTTTGCATTGCTGTGTGTTTACTGCGCATGTCCCTTAAACGTTTTCATGGTTTTTTTTGTTGTTCACACATAAGGTCTTTAATACCGCTCTTTAAACACTCTTTTCTGTTGTGTGTGAATAAAACCGCACTCTTTCACTCAATTTTTAAATAATTTTTGAGTTCTTTTTCTTTCTTTAATTTTTTTTTCAACTTTAATTCTCCTGTTTTTTCGGTTATTTTTATTAAATTTTCATTTGAAACATATTTTATGAAATATTGTTGGTGAGAAAAACTTTTCTTGTATTTGAATTGTTTCCCTAAAGAATCAAGAGGGTCGCTAAACAAAAAATGTTACAAAATTTCCTTTGGGGCAATTGTTGTGGTACAAAACTTTTTCTTGTTCTTTTCCTTTGTGTTTCATTTACTGCTGCATATAGTTTTAGAAACAATTTTGAAACACATTCTTTAAAATTAAGAATTCTTTTAAAATGAAGAGAAAAAAATTTTTGATTCATGGTAATATTTTTTTGTTGTTGTTTAGGCCTTTAAGATTATCAATCTTGACAATTATTTTTCTTTATTATTCGGAACAACAAATAAAAATCGAAGTTAACTGTGCTCTGGAACATTAGGAGATCAGATTTGAGAAGATAAAATCGAATTTAATTAGCGAAGACAAAAACCAAACATTTTAACAGAGCCAGTGCTGAAGTTATCAGAGCAATGTTAAGTGTTTAACAGAAAGTGTTTACAAGAAATAGTCATGGAAATAGTCCCCCACACGTTCCTGAGTGGAACAGTTATCACTTATTATTATACTCATGTATCAGTCATTGATACTCCCCAAATGCTTAAAGAAACTGATAAACTTAGGCAAAAAAGTGGACTTCATTTTAACAATGTCTGTCTGATCGAAATGGGCCTTGATGAAGGTATTCCCACTATATACAAATTGTAGCCAAAGGTATCCCTAATAAAAGCCCACTAATTTTGTAACTTTAGAAATCGGGTTCGAAAAATTTATTCTGTTAACAATGAAAGATTGTAACAAAACTAATTACAATAACAAATCAACAATGAGATTCTAGAACTTGTCAAATTAAAAGTAAAATGAAAACAACATGAAGCGAGAAAACGAAATTGAAATTTCCTTCATTAACATTAAGCATTAAGTTGCCGTAGTCTAGTCGGTAGTATGTTGTCTTATTAGACGTAAAGCCAGGGTTCGAGCCCCAGGCCAGACATCAAAACAAAAATACAAAAAGTATTTCTTCGGCGACTTCCTCTCAGCAGATTTCTGGCATAGACTCTGAGAGTAAATAAAATTGCCATGAAAAAGTTTCTCAGAAATTTGTCGTTCGGAGTCGACTTTAAACTGTAGATCCCGCCACTCGTGTATCAAATTAACACACACGACATAAGTGGTGTGAGAAACTAGGACGTTGTGCAATGGGTCAATTCGACCTCCGGGTACTGTACTTGTCTTAATTGACAAGTACACGTCCTCTAACCTAACCTAACATTAAGCATTAACAGCTGAATATGAATTTTGCGCTACAGTAGCACATGTGTCAGCATATTGTGTTCGTGCTGATGTTTGTGATAGGACCACTGGAGAATTATATTTTCGAAAATGCAAATATTCTGGGCTGAGATAAATCACTGCAGCAAATTCAATTGATACATAATTGACCCCATTTGTTCAAATGGACACGTTATATTCTATTATATGAAGGCCACGAAGGATTTAAATAAAAATAAATACAATAACAAATCAACAATGGGGTTCTAGAACTTACCAATTAAAAAGTAAAATGAAGTATACATAGAGCGACAAAACAAAATCGCATATAAAGGCAACGAAAGATTGAAATAAAAATAATTACAATAACAAATCAACAATGGGGTTCTAGAACTTGTCAGATAAGATGTAAAACAAAGTATAGAGTGAAAAAAATGTATGCAAAGGGCGGTGAATAAGCAATTGCATTTTACAATAATAAGTTCTATCTCCATAGTAAACGGACCGTGTAATAAAATTGAATACGTTCTGTTGACAATTAAAGTGTGCTTTAATAAGGAAGAAACAACAGCAAGGAAAATTAAGCAAATTCTTTTATTTCAAAATGGTAATCCTGGAGTTTTCTGTGAAAATGTGAAAAGGGACACAATAATAATATCCATACGTACATACATACATAATTGGATTACCACCTAACTTCTCACACCACTTATGTTGCCTGTACTTATTTTGAGTGGCGGGACCTAGAGTTTAAAGTCAGACAGATTTTTTGATACACTTTTCATGGCATTTTATTTACTCTCAGAATTAGTACCAGAAATCTGCTGAGAGGAAGTCGCCGCAGAAATATTCTTTCATATTTCGTTTCGCTTGAGATGTCTGATGTGGGGTTTGAACCGTAATCTAGCGCCTAATAAGCCAGCACGATATCTATTAGACTACGGCTTCTTTATAAAAATAATATGCTGTAGTAAAATACAAGCTAGATTAAGGAGTTGTATTATCCTGTATGCCGGTAGCAACATCAAGATATTATTAAATATGTCGATTATTTATCTTTCAATGTAAAAGATCTTGTTTTTTTTCTTCCTTTAGATGATGAGATAGATGATGGTCATCTTAAAAATAACTTCAACTAATTCCTTATTTTTTTCAACAAGTTTTAAAAACATTGTTTTACAAATAATTTCATCAATTGTACTCTAGTTTTTGTGTTTTCCATAAAAGAAAAATTCTTTTTAATCTGAGAAACGAAAACACTTGAAAAATTTCTTTAAATTTCCATTTCTAAGGAATTTCTGTATTTTTTTAAGGAAGAATTTTAAATTCTTTTAAGTAAACCACTGTTAAAAGCCTTAATGTATGTTAATGGTTTTCAATTATAAATACTTTTCTTATTTACCTTAAAGTATGCAACATTTTAAATGCAAAATAATAACAAACAAATTTCCTCTGTTTTGAAATGATAAATAAATTCGGTTTTCATTTCATTTTCTTTTTCTCGGCTTTACTTTGATTCCATTGACTTAATGACGAATATATTTATTTTTCTTATTCTGTGTTGTTGTTGTTGTTGTTGTTCATTAAATATTTTATTTTGTTGATCTTTTATCGTTCCGTTTGGCACTGCTTTTGGATGGTTGGGTTGGTTGGTTGTATTTGCCTGTTTTCGGTCGACATAATCAATCTTAATTAGACACTCTTCAAATATTTAATTACACGTTATTTCAGTCAATTGCTATTCTTTTTAACGCTGTAGATGTTATTGTTGCTGTTGTTTAATTTGTAAATAAAAATTTTTTACGACTTGGAGTAGAACACTAGAACAGGCCTAAGGAAAAACAATCTATTTTTTGGAAGTGCTGGAATGAAATTTGAGATTTTCTAAGAGCTGTGCGGGTGTGTTGGTGAATGACTGTGGTCTTCCTTAGCCCCATAAGACAATATTTGCCAATCTCATTACGACGATGTTATATTCTTAAGTATTTAGTAATTTATTTAAGAACTTTGGGTGTGTTAATAAATAGGAAGTAATTTGGAAGAGGACAGTTAGTTACGTTTTATTCATTACCAAGTCATTTTGATACAGAGAGATGCATAAGAGAACAACAAACTTGGCACTACTTGTGGAAGGATGTGCAGATCATAAGCGTGATATGCATTTCAATGAATTATTTGAGGACCGATTCTTTGTATTCTTTGTATGTTGAAGTCGCCGTAGTCTAGTAGGTAGTGTGTTGGCTTATTAGACGTAAAGCCAGGGTTCGAACCCCAGGCCAGACATCAAAACAAAATACAAAAAATGTCTCTTCACGACTTCCTCTCAGCAGATTTCTGGCAAAAACTCTGAGAGTAAATAAAAAATTGCCATGAAAAGTTTCTCAAAAACCTGTCGTTCGGAAACGACTTTAAACTGTAGGTCTCGCCACGCATGTATAAAATTAATACACACAAGATGAGTGGTGTGAGGAGCTAGGCCGTAATCCTGACTGAAGGGTTGAAATGGCCAATTATGTACGTATGAGTAGATTCGAATCATACTCATAACTTCTGATACTTATACGCATTCATACTTATTTTAATGTCATACTCATACTACTCATACTCAAAGTTTGAAACACTCATGGTACTCATACTTAATAATACGCATGATGTTATTGATTTCGACTCTCCATGACTCATCGTATATACGAATAACAAAATAAGTATGATACGCGTACGAACACTACAATACTCACTAGAAGTTTGTCTGTTTGCCTTGCTTGCTGTCTTTGTCTTTTTCTTTCTTCTTTTTCTGTAAATGCAACGACAATTGAACAAAAAAATGATGAATGATTCGAGTAACTCGTATCATTTATGAGTATTATAAGAGTATTTTTCTAAATTTATGAATCTGAATGAGTAGGCGTATGAATCAAACATATTTCGAATGTTATGAGTTTGATGTCAACGTTGTACTCATACTCATTGCAACCTGTACTTATAAATCAAGGTTGAAGTGTGAGTATGAATGCATCAGAGTACATAGTTAAATTTCAATATTGTTGACTCACTGATACTCACAATTTCATGAGTACTTATGAGTGGCGAAAAAACGATTCATTGCTGATCTCTGGTATGTATGTAGTTAAATTTGAATTTATCTTCACACGCCTGATCTCTTAATGTTCCAGATCACATAAAATATGATCGAATCGATCATAAAATTTTAATGATGATCAGAATATTTTGTATTAGAGTCGTCATATTTTCAGTACACTTAACAAGGCCCTCATAAATGTTTCACAAATGAAAACATTGTTGGAAATTGCATTCATTCTCTGCGTTACAAAAACGAAATGTACCCAGTAATGTACAATTCAATGTGAATGTCCTGTCCCCCGCACTATTAACGGCCATGACGATTAATTATTAGGAAACATTTGAAAACTTTATTGTAATAGAAAATGAAATTAAAAATGAAAAGAATTTATAAATTTGTTTATGAACGACATTTTTGTTGTCTGCGACAATAATAAAAAATAAAATTTTTATGATTTTCCTGCATCGGGGAAAGAAACGTACAAACAAGAGCAGCAGCCAGCCACATTTCAAAGGCAGATGTTCAGCAGATGCCATATACTTAGAACATCGTAAAATTTTTTTATTAAAAATTAAAAGAAAACAACAAAAACAGAAATTAAAATATTATTTTTATTTTTATTATTAAATATAAAAGAAGAAGAAGCAGCAGAAGCAGCAGCAGCTATAGAAAGACACCCATATTGTAGAATGGAAGAAAAAAAATCTGGGAAGGAAAAGAAAATTAATTTCAAGGAAATCTTAAACGTTAAGACAGACAAATAATCAAGAATAATGAGACAATGTTTACCATGCTATGGCAGAGGAATACTGTGAAGTGCATAGGAAAACAAAAAAAAATTATGTTTGAAGGAAGGCATTATTTACATGATAAGAGGGATGGACAATTATATTGAAACTTTTCGGGGAAGTACTATATCCATTACATTCCAGCGATCTATGCATGTCAGGAAATTAAGAAATTCAAATTCATTGAGGTAAAGCCTATCTAAGAGTGGATTGTACACACATACATAACATACAACCCTTCAGTTAGGATTACAACCTAGTTTCTTATACCATGTTGAGCCTGTTGAGCGTGTTAATTTTTTATAAACGGTGTTTTTTATAGAGGTATAGAACTTTAAGTTGCAATAAAACAACGATGGATTATTCGATTGACATGAATTTTATTTATCCGAAAGATAATCTTGTGGCATTACATTTTAAATATGATTTCTGGCATATGACCGCCACGGCTGGCGCGGATGTAGTCCAATCTGGACGTTCAATTTTCGATGACTTTTTCCAACATTTGTGGCCGTATATCGGCAATAATACGGCGAATGTTGTCTTCCAAATGGTCAAGCGTTTGTGGCTTTACCGCATAGACCAATGACTTTACATAGCCCCACAGAAAGTAGTCTAGCGGTGTTAAATCACAAGATCTTGTAGGCCAATTCACAGATCTAAAGCGTGAAATTAGGCGGTCACCAAACGTTTCCTTCAATAAATCTATTGTGGCACGAGCTGTGTGACATGTTGCGCCGTCTTGTTGAAAGCACATCTCCTGGGCATCATGGTTATTCAATTCAGGAATGAAAAAGTTTGTAATCATGGCTCTATACCGATCACCATTGACTGTAACGTTCTGGCCACCATCGTTTTTGAAACAGTACGGACTAATGATTCCACCAGCCCATAAAGCGCACCAAACAGTCAGGTTTTCTGGATGTAACGGTGTTTCCACGGTGTTTCTTGAGGATTACCTTCACTCCAAATGCGGCAGTTTTGTTTGTTGACGTAGCCATTCAACCAGAAGTGCGCTTCATCGCTAAACAAAATTCGCTTATGAAAATCGGGAACAACGGTAATCTCGTTTTGGGCCCATTCGACGAATCTACGCCTTACTTGATGATCGTTTGGCTTCAAATCTTGCACGAGTTGGATTTTGTAAGCACGCAAACCAAGATCCTTCCGCAAAATCTTCCATAAAGTGGATGGACACAGATCCAATTCCTGTGCTCGATGGCGGATGGACTCATTCGGGTCTTCCTCAATGCTACGCTCTACAGCAGCAATAGCTTCTTCTGTACGCACCGTACAGCGTCTCTGGGGATGCGAGTTATCAATAAGAGTAAACGTGGTGCGAAAACGTTCCATGGTTAATCGAATTAACTGCTCTGATGGACGATTTTGTCGACGATAAAATGGACGTAGTGCGCGATACGTTTTTCGCTGAGAACCATTATTTTCGAAATAAAATTGCACTATTTGCAAGCGTTGTTCAGGCGTGAGTCTATTCATGATGAATTGCCAAACCAAACTGAGAATAAATCACTTGACAGCTGTTAAATCGGTCGCCATCTTGAAAAGTAATGCCAACATCAAGTTCTATACCTCTATAAAAAACACCCTTTACATGAGTTACAGGACCTGCAGTTTAAAGTCGACTCCAAACGACAGATTTTTTTGAGAAACTTTTCATGGCAATTTAATTTACTCGCAGAGTTCTTGCCAGACATCTGCTGAGAGGCAGTCGCCGTAGAAACATTGTTTCGTGTTTCTTTTTGTTGGTCCAGTTTATTGGACTAAAGACCTGCTGTGGTTTGTTTTTTTTTGTGAACCTGCAAACTCTGCTTATATTGTGTTGTTAATTAAGCACTTTCTATCTTTAAATTTAATTTCTTTGGGTGGAGTGCATCCGAAATGTCAATTTTTCCGTAAATCTAGCGCATTAATTAGACTCAATTTTAACGATGGCATGTATCGGTTATGCGGGTTATTAGGACCGCTATGGGCAGTGGCTTATTCGGAAACACCTGTGACTTTAAAAACCCCACAAGAAAAAACTTCACGAGGGAAAATTGCACAATTTCGATGGCCATTTTACATCATCTCCACGTTAGATGACCATGCCCTCAAATAGCTTCTGCAGAATATCCAATGTGGTAGGAGTTATATGGAAACTGTCCTGTTGAAATCATATATCGATGATGTCAAGATAATCGAATTTGGTACAAAAGAAGTTGGTGGTTACTGACCTATAGTGCTCGCTGTTAACAGTAATAATTACCAAAGAAGTATGGATGCATAGCGGCACCAGCTTAAGATCAGGACCAAAATGTGGTCTTTTCGGGATATACTAGACGCTCTTGAATCGTCCCAAATTCAACAATTTTGTTTGCTCATGTACACCTTGATCCAGAAATGGCCGTCACCGCTGAAAATAATTTTTAGCTGCCCATTTAGCCCATTCAGCGAATACAAGTCGTTGTCGATGGTAGTTTACCTTCAGTTCCCGGCGTAAATTGAATTCTGTACTGGTGCAGACGCAAGTTACGACGCAAAATTCGCCGATTTGTGACTTGTGCAAGGCCAAGTTCAAATGAGAGAAGTGCAAAATCGAGTGCCTCTCATTCTCCTGCAAGCACTCATAAACTAAGACTATGTTTTCGAAAGATCTTGTGTTTCGTCGTTATACAGGTATTGATCGATCGTTTACGGAATCAGTAGACTTGATTTTATCCATCACCATGTGAACAGTCAGCTTGGTAGGACAATAGTGCTGATCGCAAAATAGGTAGAGCGCACGGTACGTTGCCTCAATACAACAGGCATTTTGATAAGACAATTTTATTATTTGCACGTGTTGATTTGGCAAAACAGACTGAATAAATGGCAACTAATCTGACATATAAAGCTTCAACAAGATGGTCGTTTTCAATGTGTGTGAAGATAAATTCGAATTTAAAAACCAAAGACGCAAACCCACGCTTTTAGCAGCGCCACTTTGCTATTAACAGAGCACTGTTAACTGTTTAACAGTGGCAAATTTGAAATTATTGCAGACTATTGACATAAAATTTAATTCTCATTGTGATCATTATTATTTGTGAAAAAAGGTGTTGACATGTATAGGATGGTTGGTTGGTGGTCTCAAAATTATATCAGCTATCCCACTACCACGGTTCGAAAGAGGACCCTCTGGACTACCATTTGTAAATAGTCTGTATGGTGTACTATTTCTTATATGTTCCAAAATGGCCACTGATCTAGAGAATTTTCAATCAAGAAATTGATATTTTCAAAGCCAATTTTCTCAATATCATATCACTTTATATGTGACTATGTTGCTGATTATATTAAAAGGCCTTGGAACCATCGTTTGTAGTTATAGGCCTAGTGTATATTCCAAAATTAGCACCTACAGAAGTGGGCTTTTTCAAATGGATACTGTTAAATAGCTCACAGTGCTCTGTTAAGGGCAAATTTTGTTCTGTTAAGAGGAAATTTTTCTCTGTTAATGCCAAGTGTGGCGCTGCTAAAATTTATAGATTGCGTCTTGGATTTTCAAATTCGAATTTAACTTCACACACATAACGATAACGTTGCCGTACTAATTGTCATGTTGCCCAGCATTGTCATGATAGAATTTGACAGCACCATTACTGGAGGCATGGTTCCAAGCATTTGAAGTCAAATTCTTGCTTCACACGAATCAATTGCGTTCGGTACGGATCTGCTATAGTTTCAGGTGCTCCTAACATAAGGAATTCCTTTGGTCCTGCCAAATATACTGTATTACTTTAACGCCTTGGATATTTGGGTATAGTATTTACTCCTCTGGATGCATTGCGGGTTATCCTAGTGAAACATCAGTAATGATTGGATGTACAGCAGTAATGTCTTCCAAATTTGTTTATGTTTTCGAATTGAAATTTTCTTCTTCCAATTAAAATTGAAATTTAATTTGTTTTCATTTTTTTCGTATGACCCGTATCAATTGGTTTCTTTTTTATTTTTCCTTTTCATAATCAATCTTTTCTTCTTTAAATTTATCTTTGGTATCCAATAATGTTATCGTCTGTGGGTTTCTTCAAATTATTAACTTTTAAACAAAAATTTGATTCTTCTTCTTCTTTCTTCTTCTTCTTTGTGTTGGTTTTGTTCTGTTCTTTATTTGAAATAAACCGATTATCAATGTGGTTTCCATATTGTCTTGTTAGACAACAACAACAACAAATACATTCCAAAAAAAAAAAAAGCATAAGAAGAAGAAAACAGAAAATAGAAAATGTCCTCCTCCTGTCATGCAACAGTTATTGACAAAGACTTTGAAGGTCAAACACTAAGCCACACTCTACAACCTGATACTGAGGCAGACATGCTCTCGTGAAGTGAACACACAAACAGAGACAGAATAGAAGGAAAACTTTTTTTACTGTCTGACAGCAAGACAAAGAAACAGAAAACGACACTTAAAACAAAATTTTAAATCGAAAGAATACGAAACTAAACGGCATATTCCGTTTAAGAGCAGTATGTGTGAACAACAATTAAATGTTAAAGAAATTAGAAAAGTTTGCATGCATGCAGGTCCAATTATTATTAACGAATCGAATATTTTTTTAAATTGTTGTGAATTTAAACTTGAATTTATTTTATTGTTTGACTACAAAATTCCAACAGAGAGACTTCCTTAGTTTGCCAGTTGAAAATGAATGTGTGTGAAGATAAATTCGAATGTGAAAGTCCAAGACGCAATCCATAAATTTTAGCAGCGTCACATTTGGTGTTAACAGCAGGAAATTTGCCATTCACAGAGCACTGTTAACTGTTTAACAGTGGCAACAGGTAGATTAATTTTCTACTTTGGATACTATTGACATAAAATTTAATTCTCAATATGATCATTGTTATTTGTGAATATTTTATCATCTCTCAAAAATTTTCTCAACTCTCAAAATTATTCCAACTATCCCACTACCACGATTCGAATGGTAGTCCATTTGCAAATAGACCTTAGGGACTATTCTTTATGTGTTCCAAAATGTACTTCTAGAGAAATTTCAAGCACAAAATTGATAATTTCAAAGCGAATTTTCTGTTTACTATATTACTTTATATGTGATCTCATTGCTGATTGTATTAAGAGGCCTTGGAACCTTCCTTTGAATATGGTATGGTACTCATAGACCTAGTTTATAGCTTAATATTGCCTCCTAAACAAGTTGGCTTGTTCAGATGGATACTTTTAAAAAGCTAACAGTGCTCTGTTAAGTGCAAATTAAATTCTGTTAACAGAATATTTTACTCTGTTAACACAAAATGTGGCGCTGCTAACTAATTTATGGATTGCGTCTTGGATTTTCAAATTCGAATTTATTTTCACACACATAATGTCTTTTAGTTCTATACCAACAGCTTCGAATTGCTGGAAAGAGCAGATTTTGGTGTATATATTGAGAGCTCTGTCTCTTTAGACTTTCAGATAGGCTGGCTGGCCAATGACGAAGATCTTTCGATTTAATCTAGACCCATAGATTGCAATGAAATCCCTTTCGAATGTCACCTCGACGTTCGTTCTTGTCCATGAAAGAAGGGGAGTTTGTAGGAGAAATATTGGACGAAGGGATAGTGTTGGAAGGGACAGTTTCGAAGGGATAGTTTCGGATAAACTGCCGGTGGTAATTATAGTGAGCAAATTTCAGTACTGTTTTCCTAGATAAATAGGGTATCTCATCTGTTTGACATATAAGGAGGCTCACTTTTGTTGATAAAATAAGAGCACTTGTTGCATTGCTAGACTCTGCTGAACTTATGTGGATACGCGGTGAACCACTGTTTGCGGTCAAATAGTTCTCTGCTGTATTGTTAGGCATGTGGATGGACTGTCGTTTGCCTCATGAAGCGGCGGAGCTTTTTGATCACTCTGTTCTTGATTTATTGATCGTTGTATAGAATTTTTAATCCACGGTTTGGATATTGAGTTGTGGCATCTTTTTCGAAGTCGCCGTAGTCTAGTAGGTACTGTGTTGGCTTATTAGACGTAAAGCCAGAGTTCGAGCCCCAGGCCAGACATCAAGACAAAATACAAAAAGTATTTCTTCGGCGACTTCCTCTCAACAGATTTCTGGCAAAAACTCTCGGAGAGTAAATAAAACTGCCATGAAATAGTTTCTCAAAAATCTATCGTTCGGAGTCGACTTTAAACTGTAGGTCCCACCACTCATGTATAAAAAATTAACACACACAACATAAGTGGTGTGAGAAACTAGGACGTTGTACAATGGGTCAATTCGATCTCCGGGTACTGTACTTGTCTTAATTGACAAGTATACGTCCTCTAACCTAACCTAACCTGTGGCATCTTAATGGGCGTGTTCTTTGGCCTAAGTAGGATTTTTTCTTGCTTTAAGTATATTTCGACTGGTATTTTAGGTATTTCATGGGCCTTTTCAGGTTTTTAGTTGATTTACGTAAGTTTCAAATTCACCTTAAAGGCGAGGCATTTCCGCAAACGATTTCCACATGCGACTAGATGTGGCACGTTCTGGTATAAAAAAAAATATTCTGGAGACTTCTACACTTTAGCCGGCGTTAAAGGCTAAATGTTGTATAGTCTTCCTTTCCTTTGTATTGTAACTTGTGCTCTGACTATCGAAGAGGCAAGGGTATTCGATAGACAATCCACTTACGTCTGGAAAATTTGAAGTACATGGACTGCTACAAAGGAAGATGAAATGCAGACAACAAAACAGATAATCTGTCTACCACGAATCGTATGTTTTTTTCCTTTTTTGCAATTGTGGTTTTAGCCAGTATTTTGAAGTCAATATTTTTTGTTTTAAATGATGAATAATTCGGAAATGGGGAACCACCCTAATGCCTTGAAGAGTTTATTCACATTCACATTTCCATAAAGATGAGATACTGTTCCAGAATACCATGTGGGAGTTTTTCTTTTAATTTAAATGCGGTTTTCTCTGACTGAATTAGTCTGAAAAAAACATGAAGAAAACATTTACTTTCGAGAAGAACAAAGAATGTGTGTGTGTAACAGATTAGCATATGGGCTATTCCACAATCGATTGAAAAAAAAATCTTTGTTGTATGAAAATCCACCACGTACACCCTATAACTTCAAGTGGGGACTTGATTTTTCAACTGCTTTTTGTCCCTACCTTAGTAAATCCCATACAATATAATGCAAAACCAAAAAGGGGTCAAAAACTCAAGGCCATTAAAAGGTTAAAAATCATACACATGCCTACCCAAACAATACATACATACATGCACACATGCATGCCTTTGCCAAAATTAAATACAAACGCAACTCTCAGCCCTCAAGATACTTAAGGGATGATGGTGGGTGGTTTTGATTAGAAACTCATACACACACACATGCTTTAATTTTCTGTTCTCTGTATGCACATATACAGGCCTAATTTAAATTGACCCTTAGGATATGCATACGCATACATTTAGATACACATGGTGGTGGTGTTGGTGGGGAGTTTCCGAGCAGAGATTAAAGTAAAGTTTTCGATTTTTAGCAATCATTTCGCTTCTGATTCTTTATTTTTTCTTTTTCTTTCTTTTCCTTTTTCTTTAACAAAACTTTATTAAAATTTGGATTTTAGTAAGAATAAAAAGAAAAACAAAAAAGAAAGATAGAAGGAATGAAATGCTTTTAAGAAATTGAAATCATTAAGAAGCTCTTGACAAACAAAAAACAAACGACAACAAATATGGGGGGAATTTGTTACAGTTTAATGGAAGCATAATGTTTTTGTCCTTCTAAAGGTTTTAATAGATGATAAGGGTCCTTCCCTAAAGTCGCTGTGGTCTAGTAGGTAGTGTGTTTGTTTATTAGGCGAAGGGCCTCGGTTCAAACTCCAGGTCAGACATCAAAACGAAAAATATGAAAAAAATATTTCGGCGGCAACTTCCTCTCAGCAGATTTCTGACAAAAACTCTGAGAGTAAAATAAAATTGCCATGAAAAGTTTCTCAAAAAATCTGTCGTTCGGAGTCGTCTTTAAACGGTAGGTGCCGCCACTCATGTATAAAATTAACGCACACGACATAAGTGGTGTGAGAAACTAGATTGTAATCCAAGCTGAAGGGTTGTAATGACCAATTATGTATGTAGGGCCCTTCCCTTGCTATAATCTCATTATTACGCTGTCCCGATGTTGTTAGGACAGTTGCTTCACCATCTTCATAAAAAAATGCTTTCACCCATGAAATCAATTGGTATTCATTTCTTGTAAACATTTAATTTAGGTTTGAGAGGCACTTTAGAGTCAGTCCTTGTGTAACTCGCAAATAGATCTCGAAACGCATGCTGTATTGCAGAATGTTGGTGTCCGGATATTGCATGCCCCTAAGCAGCTTCTTTTGGTGATGATTACTGGGCAAAAAAACAAAAAACGATCAAGTTAGTGGCAGCATATTCCAACCAGTTTAGACCTAAAGGTTGTATCCGACAGAGCTCTGATTGCCCGCTGGATGTCAGAGAGTATAAAAATGCCAGTTGCCGTTGGCTTATTACACGTGAGCCTGTTTTTCAACTCCTAGTTCAGACATCTCGAACAAACTGAAAAAAAAATATTTTTTACGGCGACTTCCTCTCAGCAGTCTTCTAGCATAAACTCTGAGAACGCAATAGAATTGCCAATGAAAAGTTTCTCAAAAATCTTCCGTTTGGAGGCGGGTGTAAACTGTAGGTCTCCCATTCATGTATACAGTGAACATGTACAGCTTGAATGGTGTTAGAAGCTAGGTTGTAATCCAGGCTAAAGGATTGTAATAACCAATTAAGTAACTAAGCAAGTATATAAATTCCCGTCTACGTATTCTAGTAGTTGGTGTGTTGGACGAGAACCCGTGATTCAAACATCTCGAACAAAACGAAAAAAATATATTTTTTTACGGCGACTTCCCCTAAGCGGAAAAACTTTGAGAACACAATTGCCATGAAAACTTTCTCAAGAATCTGTCGTTCGACTTCGGCTTTAAACTGTAGGTCCACTCATATATACAGTGAGCACGCACTGCTTGAATGGCGTGAGAAGATAGGAAGATAGAAGATAGCAAGTATACAACTACCAGTTGTTGGCTATACCTTATTCAAGGCAAGTGACGCAGCGTTAACTTTGAAGAGAATTCCAAATCCTATTATATTCTAAAGTTCAGAACCGTCTGTGTAGAGTTGCCCAGAATATCTAGACAAGTCTTTACTGTTTAGAATTTTAGTATCAGACCTCCTAACAAAATTAGATTCATTTAGACAGTGGGGATCTTCGGATAGAATAGAGGATTAGGTTAGGTTAGGTAGGAGTGGTAGCTCTGATATCACAAAGCTCTTTTGAGCACGCATATCGGCCCGTTGTGATGCCACGGGTGATCGCAGTCCCTGTACTAACCAAGTTCCACCAAAATCGGGGAAAAGGAAGAAGTTGGTCAGCGCAAGGGCTGCACAGAATAGAGGATTGTTTATAGAAAAAAATTTGTGCCACCATTAGAGAAGATTGTGACGTGTGCCACATGTTCTCTGGTAAGTAATCCAAATGGAATAAAAATAAGCATAAAAAGCCTTTAGGTTTGGACTGTAAAGCATCCCTAATTCGTGTTGCAACAGAACTCCATGCTTTATCGAGAATTTTGGCAATTTTTATTGAGGCCAGACCACTAGAAGACTGGCATTAGGGCATAATGAACATTAGATTCGATAACTAGTGAATCGTTGCAGGACGAAGTCGCCACATTGTATTAATTGTCCTACTGAAGCAGTAGGAGATGCAAGCTGCTTTAAGAGCCCTCTCCGCTAATCGCTCAACTAATCTGACACATTAAACTTGAACTCAACTGGACCTCAGACCCTATTGAAGCTTAAACCACAAATACCAGGTCCAGTAATAGTGCTTTAAGCGGCGGGTACCAAAATTGATTCCATGTTATCACTCGTGTATTTAAAGCCAAAGGTTTCATAAATAAGAATTCTGCTTTAAGTTATCCTCAAGTCTTTAAATGATTGTGTTTCCGTTTATTTTTATTTCCTTCTTGTGTGAAAGGTGTGCCCTTCTTTGGGCAACATCACCATCCCTTTTAATCAATTTTAATGGCGTTTTATGACGCCAATTTGTTTATGGCTTTACAAGGTGAAGAAATTACAGCCGAAACTCTACAGGTTGTAGTATGATTTTTAATATGATTTTGGGAAACTGTTGTTGGCTATGTGGGGCAAGTCGAAAAGTCCAAATATTCGACTTTAATCGTAAATCTATTTCGTCACAAATTAATGAATAGAAAAAAAACTCTTGTGTTTTATTTCGAAAACTTTCCATGGCATCTTAAAATTGACTTTTTTCCAGAAAACAAAAAGTCAAAGCAGCTTAAAGACAAAGCGAAGCGAAAGAAATTAAGTTCTGTGGGAATAAATTAAACAAAAAACACCTGCTGATGCTGCAAATATTATTAAAGCAGTTACTGTTTAAGGCCAAATATTTCGTAAACAACACACCGGGGAGATTATTGGCGATTATTGTCATCACTACAGTGAACACAATTGTGGCGATGACACGTATTGCGTAGACGAAATTTATTAAACTAGTGACTTCTTAAGTGAGCTTAATTTCCGTTTCATTTTGTTCAAAAATCTCGAAAAAGTATCACAAGACTAAAGAAAAGTACCAGGTTATATGTTCACAGCCAAAAACCTTGAAGCACATAAGCACTGAGCACTGTATATTTGGTCGTAGGTCAAAAAGTATGGAATACAGGATACTGGTGTTTCTTTTACATCGTTTAACATTAAAATTATAAACAAAAGCTACAAAAACAAAACAATGAACTTGTTTACAAATTATCGCACTGCTTAATATAACAACAAACACCAGCATAAAAATGGTAAACAAGTAAACAAAAATATATCAACAACACTACAATAATAAACGTAAACAACGATGATGTTTATATTTATAGAGATCTCGAGAAGGCGAACACAAGGAACATTCGTCTTCAAGAACATTCATCAGACTGTTTACCCTGCCACATAAAAGTCAAGGCAAAACCGGCGAGTGAGTTAGTGAAGTTCAGTCAGTCTTGTGTGAAGACGCGGTGCGTTTGAAGAGAGTAATCGCGGTGGTTTGAAGATCTCCGTTACAAAGATCTGTCGAATAATTGTCTAGTAATTGTTATTGTTTATGCAAAGAGTCTAAACAGAGGAATAACAAAGGAAGGCAATTGTTGTTGTTTACATCAACAGTGGCACACAGGATTGTGCGAATAATTAAGAATTTTAATTAAAACTAAACGCAAATTTATTTTTATTTTATTTACAATCTACGAGCTCATATTTTAAACGGTTTTAAACGGTAAAAACGTAACAATATTTTCCATCGGTATTGTGGTAATACAACTCTGAAATCCCATTAACAGTGATATGGGGAAATATGCTCAACTCTGGCCAGCTTAAAATACGGAATAAAGCTGCACAAATATTTCTCCTTTAACAACTCATTCACTAGTTTTGCTTCCTATCTAAAGCTCTTTATTTTCCTGGGTATAAATCGTACGAAAACTTCCTTAAGAAACTTTAATTTCATGTTATTAAGTCTTAAGCCTCAAACCCCCTTTGCCATTCTATAATAACGGCAAAAGGCAGTAAAATAAACTACAAGAGAGAGAGCGAGAGAGAGAGCAGGAAAGAAAAATAAAACCCGTAACATTTCTTGCTTAACTGAGTGGAAATGACAAATATTTACACTTTTCCCAGTGTTCCAAGAACCCCCCAAAAAGTATGCAACGAATGTTTTGGGTGAGCATTACTTATAAACACGCATATCATATAATGTAGTGAGAGAAAGAGAGGGAGAGAAAGAGAGAGAGAGAGAGCAATATAGAGAGAGAGAGTGATAGTAAGGGAAAAGAAATAAAAAAATTTCATTTTGTATTTGAGTTTTAGTGAAATTGACAGTTAATTAAGGAAATTAATATCAAAAACTATAAAAGAACAAAGCAAATAGAAATCAAAGGACAGTAGAACACCGATTGTTTAGCACACTACACCACCAAATGCTGTAAGGTTACAGACATCTCTGTATTCTTGATACACTTTGTATCCAGAAAGAACAAATCGTTTGTTTGCAGTCATACAGTGTTCTATCGCCATCAATATACCCACAATAGAAGCAACATCGGCCAATGTAAGCCTTAATAGGACATTGTATGCTGTATTCGAAAATTGTATGGCCGTTGGAACAGCGCTCGTAAGCCTACATTCTTTGGCACTAGCTTGTATTCAGCTCAGTATTATATGGTGACTGGAATAACTCTTTATTATCCGCAGTAAATACTCATGTATACCACATGTGGTCTATCCATCAACGATATTGCAATGCAACCATGGTGCTTTATGTCATACCGCTTTCAGGTACATTCCAACATATCACTACCAACCACATTAAAACCTGTTTCCCACACCACTTATGTCGTGTATGTTAATTAAGGCGATCCCGAACGACAGATTTTTGAGAAACTTTTCATGGCAATTTTATTTACTCTCAGACCAGAGACTGTTGAGAGGAAGTCGCCGTAGAGATATTTTTTCATTGAGGTGTTTAACCTGGGATTTGAATCGTTGCCCGATGTTTAATAAGTCAACACACTACACATTAGACTACGGCATCTTCACTGCCAACTAGAGGTTCTTAAATCCATCCAAGGCAGTAGATAATCTAACCATCATAAGCATTATCAGTATTAAGTTCATGAATATTTAGGTTCAGGATGGTTCTTTAATGTAGTCGCCGTAGTCTAGTAGGTAGTGTGTTGGCTTATTAGACGAAAAGCCACGGTTCAAACCCCAGGTCAGACTTGAAAACGAAATATGAAAAAATATTTCTTCGACGACTTCCTCTCAGCAGATTTCTGGTAAAAACTCTGAGAGTAAATAAAAATTGCCATGAAAAGTTTCTCAAAAATCTGTCGTTCGGAGTCGACTTTAAACTGTAGGTCCCACGACTCATGTATAAAATTAACACCCACAACAAGAGTGGTGTGAGAAACTAGGTTGTAATCCTGACTGAAGGGTTGTAATGACCAATTATGTATGTATGGTTCTTTAATAAGTTGAACTCATAAGAATGTAACAACATATACTCCGATTAGGATTAAACAATTAAAAGGGCGTAGGTAGGTAGGTAGGCACCCATTGCACGGACACACTTAGGACCCATAGGTCTTACTGCTATCCAACAGTTTGCCATAATTCCCTAGTCCCGGAACCACTCGAGCTTTTGGTGAAGCTACTCAGACTCAATGTGACGCGACAGTTTCTACAGATTGTTTACATAGTAGCTATCAAGATGCCTTCTTCTTCTTCTACGACATAGTGCCGGGCATGTACCCAGGAGGTAAAGAACAGTCTGCTTCTCTTCCTCAGCTCTGTAGTTTCTGCAGAAATCATTAACAAGTTGTCCAAGACCAATGCCTACCTCATACATACATACATACATAATTGGAAATTTCAACCCCTTAGTCAGGATTACGACCTAGTTTCTCAGACCACCCATGCTGTGTATATTTATTTAATACATGCTTAGCGGGACCTACGGTTTAAAGTCGATTCCGAACGATGGATTTTTTAGTTTCAGATTTTTTCCCAGAAATTTGCTGAGAGGACGTAGTCTAGTAGGTAGTGTGTTGGCTTATTAGACGCAAAAGCCTGGGTTCGAGCCCCAGGCCAGGCATCAAAGGCAAAAATACAAAAAGTATTTTTTCGGCGACTTCCTCTCAGTAGATTTCTGGCAAAAACTCTGAGAGTAAATAAAAATTGCCATGAAAAGTTTCTCAATAAATAAAAATCTGTCGTTCAGAGTCGACTTTAAACTGTAGGTCCCACCACTCATGTATAAAATTAACACACGCAACATAAGTGGTGTGAGGAACTAGGACGTTGTACAATGGGTCAATTCGACCTCCGACTTGTCCTAATTGACAAGTACACGTCCTCTAACCTAACCTAACCTAACCGAGCGATCTGGCTTAAGCGGAGTTTACAGTTTGTTTAAGCTTTTCAAAGGTGTTATGAAGCAAAGCAATGAGACGATCCGAAACTAAGGTGAGTTTGGTATAATAACACATGAGCCTCGAATTGCTCTCTTATTGTTTATAGCGTAACAAAAACCAAAAATTTTCTTTAATTTAAAATCTTATTTGTGTATGTGTATGTATAGAATGAATTCCAAGAGTAAGGAAAACGTAAAAAGAAAAATAAAGGAAGTGTTCCACAACATTAGTTTGTTTTTGTTTTCGATTTGTCATGGAATTCTTCCTCTTATACATATGTACGTTTGTATATATTTCTTATGAAACTATCACTCCTACAGGTGTTGTCTTTGGCTAGAAGGCTTTCTTTTATATTTTATTACAGGAATCTGTTCAGTTTGTTCTCTTCGAGTATTGGACACTTTATGCCTTTGGGTTACATTCCATTTCTTCTGCTGCGTGTAGATTTTCTTGTGAATATTTCACATTAAGTCAGGTGGAAGCATTCTATTTGCAATTGTCAAGCTGCAGAAGTAAATTAAAATCAAGAAATTGTCTCCACTTATGAGATAAGAGATGAAGAGAGAGAGAGAAGGTAAGACATAAAATAAATAATTAAAGGAGATTTTTTATAATCATTCATGTGAGAGATTGAATGACGGGAATTTTTATACTTTGGCTTGAGCGAATACCAAAAAAGGGCTGAAGGCTTAGATTAGAAATTTAAAAGAAGAAGATTGGTTTTGGATAGACATTCATGACTCAAAGCTCCTAATAAAGTTTCGCTCTTTGTATACGAAATTTTTAGGTTTTCGTTCAAGCCATCATAACCCCTAAATGTCTAACAATGCGCCTTTTCAAGAAAAGCGATCAATTATGCAAAGTTGTATGAATTGAATGAATTTGAATTAAATTTTTTCCGGTGCAATGGCACTGAAAGAGTAACTTAATGTAGTGAATTTTAGCCTTGATTGAAGCAATTTGTGGCTTAAGGATATTTGTAGATCAAATGAAGATTGACAGTTTTCAAGCTTCCTATATGTGTTTATTATTGATATGACTGCATGATTGATAAAATGATTGAAGGCTTGATATTGTAATTGTTTAATATACAGTTCAATTTATTGATCAAGTGATTGGTGCGAGATTGATTGAAGTGATTCTAAGTGATTGATATATGAGATGGATGGAATGATAGATTGATTGAAGGCTTGATATTGTAATTGTTTAATATTCAGCTTGATATATTGACCGAGCGATTGGAATAAGATTGGGTGAAGTGATTTTCTTTTATTAAGCGATTGATATATGTATGGACTGATGGATGGATATAAGATTTACAGGTCAGAAGAGATTGATGGACCATTTGAGATTGAAATTCTGCGTGGTAGATATATTGACAGTGTTTAAGCTTTCCATATGTCTTTATTATTCATATAACATCATAATTGATAGATTGATTGATGGCTTGATAATATAATTATTTAGTATTCAGCTTGATTTATTGATTGAGTGATTGCTGCGAGATTGATGGAAGTGATTCTCTGTTACTAAGCGATTGATATATGGGACTGATGGATTATATGAGACTTATAGGTCCAAAGAGATTGAAGTTGAATGAACTTAATTCTTTTTAGTGCATTGGTATTAGCGTAATTCAATGTAGTGGATTTAAAGCCATGATTGAAATAATTTATTAGATAAAATGTAGATTGACAGTTTTTAAGCTACCTATATGTCCTTATTATTCATATGACAATATGATTGATAGAATGATTGAAAGCTTGATATTGTAATTGTTTAATATACAGTTCAATTTCATGATCAAGTGATTGGTGCGAGACTGATTGAAGTGATTCTCGTTTACTCAGCTATTGATATATGTATGAGATTAATGGATTATATAAGATTTATAGGTCAGAAGAGATTAATTGACCATATGAGATTGAAATTCTACGTGGTAATATATTAATAGTATTTATGCTTTCCATATGTCTTTATTATTCATATGACAGCATGATTGATAGAATGATTGAAAGTTTGATATTGTAATTGTTTAATATACAGTTCAATTTATTGATCAAATGATTGGTGCGAGATTGATTGAATTTATTTTCGTTTAATAAGCTGAAGATTGATGGATTATATAAGATTTATAGGTCAGAAGAGATTGATGGATTATATGAAATTGAAATTATGCCTGATAGATAGATTGACAGTGTTTAAGCTTTCTATATGTCTTTATTATTCTTATAACAGCATGATTGATAGATTGATTGAAGGCATATTTTATTTATCAAGTGATTGGTGCAAGTTTGTTTGAAGTGATTTTTGTTTACTAAGCGATTAATATCTGAGATTGATGTATTGTATGAGATTTATAGTTCATTGATTGATGGACCATATGAGATTGGAGGATGCTTGGCTCGTTAAATTGAAATTCTGCAAGGTTTCGTTATTAATAAAATTAAATGAAGAGTTTAATTGATTTATAAGTAATTTGCAGTAACTAAGTTGTACAAATAATTGATTGATTGGGATGCATAATACATAAACATTTTATTTGATTTATAAATTACTTGTTCTTAGATGGACTAGTGCTTAGATGAACTGCATAATAAATTAAAGTATCCTTAGTTTATTTAATTTAAATTTGTTAAGAATTATTGACATAAATTTGGCTTAAAAGACTTTTAGATTTGTGTTGTAATTAGATTTTTACAAGGTTGCTAAAAATCAGCATGATATTGTAACTCTTCTCTGCGTGATGTGGTTGCATATTGCCTCATAATCTTTCAATATGTTTTATGAAATAAATCATTTATTTTTCTATTTAACAAACCACATGTCTTTATATGAAATATGTAAACAAATTGGACTTTTCTTTTGCAAATTGCAATGATTGATCTTTGTGAACTAAACTAAATTGATTGATTGATTGACAATCATAAAACAGCAGCAAATTTTTCTATTAATTGTTTTGTTTATAAACAATAATAAATTTACTTTGATCGTATGTTTTATTGAAGGCAATTGGAATGTATTTGCAGTGGCTTAACAAAATAAATTTGTTGGGAAAAAGTTTACTTTTTTAGCAGATCAATGGGTCTTTGAAAATATTTACAAAATTTACAACCCTTTCGCGCTCTGCAATTCCATTAATTTTAAATGCATTCATAACTATAAAATCCATATATAAACAGAGAAAACATTGGCACATATTCACGTTCGCATTCACAATCACATTCACGTTTAAGTGAATATCTATTGCCCCAGGGTGCCCTCATATTAAATAAATGAACGAATGAATGAATGACTGAATATCTCTTCTAAATAGACCAGAGTCCGTAAAACAATAATAAAAAACTGAATAGAAATTTTAGTTGAAAATTGTAATAAAATTTATGCAAATATTTATCATAATAAATTTAAGTAATTGTAATTGACTGTATTATTAGAAGAATAATAACAACAATACACTCGTAATAGTGCCTGTGTGTATATATATAACAATAAAAATGAAAAATAA
Organism: Sarcophaga carnaria; assembly: GCA_958299815.1. Classification (NCBI taxonomy): domain Eukaryota; kingdom Metazoa; phylum Arthropoda; class Insecta; order Diptera; family Sarcophagidae; genus Sarcophaga; species Sarcophaga carnaria. The sequence continues at coordinate 154,020,484 of OY283149.1, forward strand.
AATGGACTGAATAAACCATAAAAGATAGGAAAAAAAAATGAACTATAAAATAGGATAAGAGACTCTATAAATATTATAAATGGCGAAACAACTGTAATTATTATTACAGTTATCCACATTCTCCTCTGATTACATAGATAAGATAACATTACAGTTTATGATTGTTGTAACAGAGCAGTGAGGCTTAAACTTTTGTCTGCAAGAACAGGTGAACTGGTTATTGCCTGGTATGTTATTACAGTAATCCCTCGATTTACGTCGCAGCTGGTTCAAAAAAAAGGCGATGTTAATCGAATGACGACGCAAATTGAAGTTAGAGGGAACAAAACATTTGACGACATAAACCGAAACAACTTTAATCGAGGCGACGTAAATCGAAGGATTACTGTAGTTTTGTTTGGAAAGTTTCAGACTATAAGAGTTATTGCTTCTAAGTATTGCCGTACTCGCTGTAGATTAGTAGGTAGTGTGTTGGCTTATTAGACGTGAGGCCTCGGTTCATACCCCAGGACAGACATCAAAACAAAAATATGAAAAATATATTTCTTTAGGCGCCTTCCTTTCAGCAGATTTCTGACAAAAACTCTGAGAGGAAATAAAAATTGCCATTAAAAGTTTCTCAAAAAAATCTGTCGTTCGGAGTCGACTTTAAACTGTAGGTCCTACCACTGTATGCAATTAATGCACACAAAATAGGTGGTGTGATAAACTAGGTCATAATTCTGACAAAAGGGTTGCAATGACCAATTATGTATGTATTGTCTTGAGTTTCATCGTAGTCCTACTATAGTAGAGCCTCGATTTTAAATTCTCCATTCTCTCGGTAGCGTTTTGAAAAAAATCTTCTCAAACATGTTGTTCGAAGTTAGTGAGTACGGCGTTCTAAAGTAAGATGGATTCCAATGAGGGAGTTGTGTTTCGATCGCAATAAATTATAGTCGAATGGGACAGGGATTGCACCTTTTGACTTTAAAACCTGACAAATCTTCTCAACTATACTTACTTACGTCGTTACAACTTTTGAGTCAGGATTACAACCTAGTTTCTCACGCCACCCATGTTGTGCGCGTTAATTTTATACATGCGTGGCGGGACCTACAGTTTGATGTGGACTTCGAACGACAGATTTTTGAGAAACTTTTCATGGCAATTTTATTTTACTTCTTAGTAGAGAAAGTCGCCAAAGAAATATTTCTTTTCATATTTCGTTTTTCGACATGTCTCAGCTGGGATTTGAACCACGGTTTCACACCTAATATGCCTACACATACATAACTGGTTATTACAAACCTTCAGTCAAGTTTACGACCTAGTTTCTCACACCACCTATGTTGCCTGCGTTAACTTTATACATGAGTGGCGGAACCTACAGTTTGATGTGGACTTCGAACGACAGGTTTTTGAGAAACTTTTCATGGCAATTTTTATTTACTTTCAGATTTTTTGCCAAAAAGCTGCTGAGGGGAAGCTGCCGAAGAAATATTTATTCATATTTCGTTTTGTTGTCTGACCTGAGGTTTAAATCGAGGCCTTGCGACTAATAAGCCACACACTACCTACTAGACTACGACAACTTCAATGCCCTTCCCATGTGTTCCTATCATGTAATGCCCCCTACTGACTCCGACAACTATACTGAGCGTGCTTCTTTGCAGTTTAACTGGACTTACCATGAGCCCTTCATCCAGTATTAAAAAGGCATGGAGTACTAACTATCTATTAGCGAACATATAGCTTCCTTAAGCCATTCCGGTTGGTCGAAATTGGCCGTTTACTGGCGGCAGCCATCGCCGGATTATGTTGACGTTATGGGTCCAATTTAAGCATTTCCTTGTAGTTGCCGAAGAAATATTTCTTTTCATTTTCCTTTTTTTTCGAGATGTCTCGGCTGAGATTTGAAGAACGGCCTCACCTCTAATAAGCTAACGCACTACCTACTAAAGTACGGCGACTTAATAGCGCACGATAAATCCCAATAAAGAAGTCGCATCGGGACTTTACTAAAGTATAAGACTTTATTATTGCAGCATTATATAGACATTTCCGTATTCTCGATGGACTTTGTGTCCCGAAGAACAAATCGCATTCATACAGTGCTATATCGCCATCAATATACCATAATAGAAGCACCATGGGGCAGTGTAAGCCTCAATATGCCGTTGTACACTGCATACGAAAGTTTTATGGCCGTTGGAACAGCGCTGGTAAGCCTACATTCTTTGGCACTAGCATGTCTTCCGCACGGTATTATATGGTGACTGGAATAACTACATATTATCCGCAGTAAATACTCATGTACGCCACACATGTACTGTCCATCAAAGATATTCCACTGCAGCCATTGTGCCTTATGTCTTATTCCTTTCAGGTACATTCCGTATTTAAATTACGGTGACATAATATTGCACGAGAAGTCGTCGTAGTCTAGTAGGTAGTGTGTTGACTTATTAGACGTAAAGCCAAGGTTCGAGCCCCAGGCCAGACATCAAAACAAAATACAAAAAGTATTTCTTCGGCGACTTCCTCTCAGCAGATTCTTGGCAAAACATCTGAGAGTAAATAAAATTGCCATGAAAAAGTTTCTTAAAAATCTGTCGTTCGGAGTCGACTTTAAACTGTAGGTCCCATCACTCATGTATAAAATTAACACACACAACATAAGTGGTGTGAGAAACTAGGACGTTGTACAATGGGTCAATTCGATCTCCGGGTACTGTAATTGTCTTAATTGGCAAGTACACGTCCTCTAACCTAACCTAACCTAATATTGCACGATAAATCTTAATAAAGCAGCGCTGCATTGATACACTACTAAAATGCCTTACAGTTGTGTCTTACAATTTCAATCCCTTAATACGGGCTAGGCTATAGCTCTCTCTCTCTCTCTTTCTCTCTCTAAGGAAAACTTTGCAGAACCCATTTTAGCAATTTTGTGACAAAAACTCTGAGTGTAAACTCTGTCATTCGAAGTTTACTTTAATCTGTAGGTCCCGCCACTCATGAGTAAAATTAACACACACACACACACACACACCATGAGTGGTGTGAGAAGCTTGGTTGTATTCCTGAATGAAGGGTTGTAATGAATAATTATGTACGTATGTATGTATGTATTGGCAGGGAAGGAAACAATTTGATTAAAAAAAATTTGTTCAACAATTTTTTAAATTTCTTCCTTTTTACAATAAAAAGAAAAACGGAAACAAAAACAAAAAATAAAGAAAAAATCGATTCTTAAATAAATTTGTTGGAAATAAAAATCCAATAGTATTCATAAAACAAGAAAATTAAATTGAAACAAAAGAATTTTCATTTCATTACATATTTTACATACATACTTAACCTTAAACAAAGAGAGATGGAGAGAGAGCAGGAGTAAAAGAAACAATGACACAAATAAATAAAGAAGAAAAAAACATAAAGAAACAGAATATCGTACGAATGTGACAAAAACCAAAAATAACAATTTCCGCTCTAATAAACGTTTCCACTTCGTAAAGTTTTTTATACCCGTTTTTCAATTAATAATTCCTATCTACTCTCACTCACTCACTCACTCGGTCGCTCTCTCCTTACTCTCTCTCGCCCAGAGCAAAGCTCTTCCTGTATTACATTATTGAATAGCTAAGCTAAACGGTTATTTTTGTATGTTAATGTTAATAATGAGTGCCTTTAAAGAGTGAAAGAGTGAATGAGAGAGAGGACAAGAGAGAGAGAGAGCTATGCTGTAGTATTAAAGTGTGTGCGTGTGATTGTATTAAGTAGGATAGTTTAGGTGAAAAAACGGAAATAATTTATAAATAGTACAACAAAAACAACAGAAACAAAAAAAAAATACTCATCAATGATACACAAAGTTATCAAGGAAATCGATACAGAAAAAAAACCTCGTCACATCCTTTATAACACAGCATTGAAAATAAATTAAAATTGTTTGTGTATGTGTGCGAGCGTAGAGTGTATTCGAAACCTACATAATGGGTGTGTGTTAGGGTGTGTGATTGATGATTAAATTAAATTTTTTTTGTTTTTTTTGTTATCGAGGTTTCGCTTTGCTTTGAACTTTTTTTACGTGTAAAATAAACTATTCAGACACTTTATTTATAGGCTTACGTGGGTTGGATTAAAAGTTTAAGGCAATTCAATTAACATTTTTGAAACTGAAAACATTTCATAAATATTTTGTATTGAAAGTTTATTTCCTTAGTTGATGGCCATTTAAATGTCAATGGTGCCCACTCATCAAGAGCATATTGCTATGGTAGTGGGAGAAGGTGAAGTTGTAATGGGAAGTGGTATTTAAAGCTTTTCGATTAGAATCGTTTTAGATTGAAGTAGATTCGAAATGGGAATGAATCCGTGTTTAAATTCTATGACGGCATATGCAGATCTGTTGTTAAGGTGGTTGTCACATGACTCTCAGGCTTATATGCTTAATTTGTGGTTGGAAATTATAAGTCAAACGCATGGATTAGTTGCGAATAGGGCGTTGAGAATTACAGAATAGGGTGTTGATGATTACATGTTTTAAGCCCTCAAGATTTTAGAAGTAAAGTTAAGTCAGTTTGACTACAAATCGCTGGAGAGATATTTCGCTCCGTTCGACGACAATGATGTAAGAACTTAGCACAGATTTCAATTACTCTGAAGTTATCTATCTGTTGGCGTATGGCTTCTCACATCCCATAACATAACAAAATTGGCCCTTTAGTCAGGATTACGACTTAGTTTCTCATACCACTCATGTTGTGTGTGTTAATTTTATACATGAGTAGTGGAACCTACAGTTTAAAGTTGACTCCGAACGACAGATTTTTGAGAAACTTTTCATGGCAATTTTATTTTACTCTCAAAGTTTTTGCTAAAAGACTGCTGAGGGGAATTCGCCGCATAAATTTTTTTTCGTATATCGTTTCGTTGGAGATGTCTGACCTCATATCTCATAGTGAATCAATAAAACGTAACAATTGAAGCAGAATCGGCCCAAACACGTTTCTAAAAACATCTTTAAATTCTGTTGTAAGAGAAGTATTATATTCATTACGGGAAAATCAGGTAGGAATTTAGTATCCTGTGTTTCGTCAGGGCAACTGAGTTGGAGGAGACGTCATAGGATAACGTTATACAGCACGAGCACAATACAATGGATTGTAAGCTCACAGTACTTTACTACTTCCCCACATCAAGAGTATAGAACAGAAGACAACAGATTAACATTCGTTTATAGATCTGGCCTTCCAGTATTCATTCAGAGCTCATTCCCCCGATGCCTGAGGCCTGAATTGTAGACTTCATTAGAAAATATATGTCAGTCTTTTATAATATCGCGATACATGGAAAGGTGTCACTAGTAGGCTTAGAAACGACATCACTAGCCACCATGTTATGAAACTGATTCGTTTCCATGAATTAGAGTGAGTTTTTATGTTGTAATGCCTCTAATATATCTTCTCCTATCTTTGTTTACATACATACATACATAATTGGTCATTACAATCCTTCAGTCAGGATTACGACCTAGCTTCCTACACCACTCATGTGGTGTGCGTTAATTTTATACATGAGTGCCGGGACCTACAATTTAAAGTCGACACCGAATGACAGATTTTTGAGAAACTTTTCGTGGCAATTTTATTTACATTCACAGAGTTTTTGCCAGAAATATGCTAAGAGGAAGTCGCCGAAGAAATATTTTTTCATATTGCGTTTTGTTGAACCGTGGCCTTACACCTAATAAGTCAACACACTGCCTACTGGATTACGGCGACTTTGGTCTTTTGTTTTTTGGTCTAGTTTTACTGGCACAAAAATAAGACATTTTCATAACAAAAACAACTTCATTGTTTATACAAATGCAAACCATGAGTATTTTTTAATTTTATTTTGCTAAATTTACTTCAGAAATCATTCTAAATTTAGTGTTATAATTCTCTCTACATTTTGATTGAACACTGGAACACATTGCTTACTGGGTTATTCCAAAATATTACTTTTGATTGTGAATTCTAAATTATTTACTGTTATTTATTCTTTGAATTTTCTCTTTTGGCGCGTAAATATTGTCAATTCCATAAGCACACACGGAAACACACACATTCGCATATAGAGAAACAATTAAAATTCAAATATTACTGCTACTTCACTCTAACAAAACCACAACAAATAGACAGAAACACTTACACTTCAGGCATTCGCTAAATAAATACAAATAAAAATACAAAAACAATAACATTTTATGTATGTTTTCATAAGTACTTAACACACACACACTTAAGAACAACAACAGCAACAGTAAAGAATATGCAAAGGAAGCGACTAATGAAGTTGACTAGTTCAAGTACTAGGATTCATAGAAAATACTCATATACTCTGTTAGTTAGTTGCGCTCTCTCATTAATAATGAAAAACTCTTATAAATCAACTGAAACGATAAGTGAGAAACACAAAAACAAATACTTCCACTCTTTTTCACACTCCCTAACTGCATCATCGTTTAACATCAATACAACTACATTCATTCCCATTAAAATGAATATAACGTGAGTAATAAATAAATCGTTTCGTTTCGTTAAAGACAACGAGGAAGAAAACCGAAAAATAAACATTGAATATTTATGAATGTGTGCGTGTGTGTGTGTAAGTTGCCTTCATAGCATTAGTTATTGTTGTTGATATTTTAACGATTGTTTATTATTATTTGAGGCTTAATAAACACTTTACACCTGATGATGCGTTTGTTTCTACAGCAACAGCTTCGTTTTAGGCAAGACAGAGGAAGAGATAGAGAGAGAGAGAGAGAGAGGGAGAGCGTATTTGTACTAACTACTGTTACTGTTGTTCTTATAACCGCTATTTATGAGTGTGTGTGTATGTGACTGAGTAATGAATAAATAGTTGTGGCATCATTTGCATACACAAGTGCTGTTTTATGCTGTTTTAATAGTGATGTTATAAACAGAGTCAGAGAGAAAAAGAGAGAGTGAGAGTACGATACGAAGAGTAAATAAAAGTTTTTGTCATTGCTAAGCACTTAAGGAAATCGTTTCTCACTTTCTCGCTTTTATATGGTTTTCTCTATTGCTTAATAGATCCAACCATTAAAAATTGGTGAAAACAATTGAAAGTGAGGTTAGGTATATAAAATATATTGGAGTATTTAAATTTTCGGGGTATCCAAAGCGCTAGTTTAGAAAGGCTTTCACAGGTTAAATATATTTCATACGAAATGTCATTTATTTAGTAAAAGGTTTGCCATTTAAGGGTAGTTTACACGATAAATATTTTACATACGTAAAGACAGAGAGAAAAATGAAAGCAAAAATCATCCGCCAGACTTTAGACTTTTAATTGATTAGTTAAACACAAAAATAAAGTGTAATAGAAATAGATATCCTTCTGCACTCGTATTTGTTTGCATAAAAAACCAGTCACGACCTAAAGTAGTGCAATGGTCTTTAAAAATATCAAAAAAAAACTAAGAGAGCCGTACATTTAACAAATGTACGGTATTTTCTCTCAATGTCGATGGGGTCTCATTACATATTGAGTTTACACGATACGATCTTCTATACAAAAATTTAACATGTCGTACGACTTGTGTAATTATTTAAATCCAACTTTAAGGATATTGATATTAGCAACCGAAGAATTTGTAGGTAGGGTCTAATGCCTCGTGACTTACATCTAAGCAGTCATATAGGCTTGTTGTGCGATCAACATTAGAAATACCACCTAATTTTCTAGGAAGTCTGTGCCTTCCAGTCCACTTCTCTGAGGGCAGTTACGTCAGTGTACAGTGTCATCCGCAAAATATTGGGGTTTCGAACTTACGAAAGCTGGGGAATGACACAAAAAGTGTTCCTTCGTTTCGATGTCTTCACAACTTTTTCCATCACTCCAATACGGAGTTCAGGGTTAGTGTACCGTCATTATGCTAATGAGAGATCGCCCTTAAACTTATAAAAATTGTTAAACGTGTCTACTTTTCAAGCATTATGGTGGTCATAATTGATTTAGTGTGCCTGGATTTTGCAAGATTGTAAAGAAATTTAATGAGATTTTAAGCTTCACAAATGTGGTCAGGTTTGTGAACCATCCTAATGTACGCATTGTGGAATATATCGCTTCTGTTAGAGAAAGTGTTCGTATTTGTTAATTGCGTAGCGTTCTCAGCAGTTGTAACTAATTTATGACCCATTATGGCATGTGTTTTGCATTTGAATTTGCTCCTCCATCCTTATAAAATCCAACTCATGCAATAATTTATGTTGGCAGGCTACTCACAATACCGTTGGTGCTAGATCAACAGGTTTTTAATGTCGATTTTTTTTAACAAAATTTTCTTCAGTAATGAAGCTCATGCCTCAATGGGTGATCAAGTCAACAGGCAGAATTGTCGCATAAGGAGCTCGAAGAACCCAGAAATGATTGCGGAAAAGTCATTGCATCCGGGAAGAATGATTGGAGGTGTTACTTGGTCTTATGCTTTTCGAAAATGATCGTGGAAGAACTGTTACCGTTAATTTAGAGCGCCATGGCCGTATGAAAGCTGAGTTTTTTGACCTGCAATTCAAGATTATGACCTGAACTGTGTGTGCTTCCAATAAAAAGTACCATGAGCCACACAACATGATCGATTTTAGCTTTATTGCATGAGAAGTCTCCAGAAAAGGTAATTTCAGGTTTTGGCAATGAAATTGGCCACCAGCATTACGAGATTTGATGTACTACGTTAAAAAGCTAGTCTATTAGAATATTTCCCCAAGGTGGGAGCATATGAAAATCAACATTCGTCAATTTATTCGCTTCAAAAGTGTGAAAATTGTTTGACAGTAAAACAAAGAAAAAATATAATAAAAAACGTGTGAAAAGTTTATCATACTCAACGGAATTGTAACTCTATAGGGATATCACATAAACGTCTTTAAACCCCATCTAATATTCAATACAGTGTGCTGTAATGCTTCTTCAAATTAATTGCGTATTACTTTTGTAAGCTCATTTGTAAAGAGATTTGTAAAATAATTTTATCTCTGTTGTTGTTATTGTTCTTATTATTGTTATTGTTGTAGTAAATTTATTTGGATTTTTCTAATTCCCCAGATTCATTTGTTGCACGACTAAATATCTCATAATGAGTCCATTACTCATAATTTTTTTCTTCATATCTTTTTGTTGTCATTCTCCCCATGCATGCATGTATGTCTCTTGAGGGTGTAAATAACAATGAGAGAGAGCGAAAAAGTGTGAATGATGTGGAGAGTTGTCTCTGTGGTATAAATGTCTACGTTGATCATTGTTTGAAATGGTTTAACTGTTGTTGTCGTGTGTGAATGAATGCTTATCGTTTATTTACCGTTAGGTTTGCTTGGGTTTAATAATGATTTATTTTTTAATTTTTTCTTGTTCTTCTTCGTTATCTTTGCAGTTATGTATGTATGTACAGTAAGTAAATGATTTACCGTAAAATTAATGAAGTAATGAGCGTGCAGGTATGTTTGCTTGAAGCTGTTATGTTAAACCCCTAAAAGCAGACTTTAATTTTTTGGTTTTTTGAAGCAAAAATGAGTTTTTAAGCACAACGATTGAAATTTTATTTGAAATACAAACACAAAATTTTTTTCACTCTCATTTTTAAATTTTAATTGAGTATCTGAGAACATTGAATGTGTTTGGGGCCGCAGCTGTTTAGATTGATTGCTTTTTAACAGAAAAAAAAACATGAATGAAGAAAAACTTTCTGCAAACAATATGTGTGCAATAAAAATAAAAACGAAATTAATTGCTTTTGTAATTAGTTATGCAGAAAACTGAAATTTGATTAATATGGGCCTGTTTTGTTGCTAAATAGTCCTAAAAGTGTGGGTAAAATTGAATACAAAAATTAAAATTTCATTTTCTTTCTTTTTCTGTTTTTCTGTCTCCTTTATTTATTTAAAATTTTTACCAACACAATCACATACATACACGTGTTAAAACGATACAATATTTATGGCACATTTTCTCACATATACTTACATGCATGCAAATGTATGTATGAGTATGTGTTTGTATTGGGGAAAAGAGAAAAATCAATAAGAATTTATTGAAAAAGGCAAAAACAAAAAAGAGATACGAAATGATAAATTTTAAAAATAAAATATTCATGATGATGGTCATGATGGTGATGCATGCTGCTCTTATAGTTCCTTTTTAACCCGTCTTTAAATTGATTTCCGGTTACGACTCAAACAGTGAAAAAAGGAGGTGTGAAAAGGAGATGTGAAAATAAATAAATTAAGAAAATATAATTTCTTTACCTGCAATCATATTAAGAGAAGCAAAAATTGTAAAAAAAAAACGAAACAAAATAAGAAATAGAAATAAGAATGCGATTTACACGTAAAGCTTAAATTATTTACATGGGTGTCTGTCGCCGCAGTCTAGTAGGTAGTGCGTTGGCTTCTTAGACGTAAGGTCACGGTTCAAATCCCAGGTCAGACATCAAAACGAAAATATGAAAAAATATTTGTTCTTCTACATCCTCTCAGCAGATTTCTGGCAAAAAATCTGAGAGTAAAATAAATTTGTCATGAAAACCATGGTCCTTTATCTGATACTGGATAGCCAGCCTTCTGCAAATACCTTGAGATTAATCAAGTGTAATGCCTCTGAATAGACTTGGCATTCACAAAACGGTCTGATCAAAAAGTAAAGGAGAAGGCTTGTTCTAGTTTCTCTCCGATTCGAATTCTGCTTTCAAAACGTTTTTCTTCATTTTTAAACACTTAGTGAAACTGTGTGCCTAACTCTGTCTAATATTTCTTTTGGTTGTTGGTTTTTGTATAGACTACGACAGATTTATCGTATTATTAACATTGCTTGACTCCAAATTCGTTGCAATTTGCAGGATAGCAGCAGGGTGGTACTTTGTTTGGTTCCGGGGCAATGGGATTTGTGGGCAAATGAGGCAGATAAGTTGGCAAGGAGCGGTGGAGAGCGTAAACTTGATAGACCGTTTGGTTAGACCTCAACTGGTACGCATTTTGGGCTGAGGGAGCAGATATTAATATGGAGAGTGGATTTTTCTTGGCAGAACACATAATATTGTAAAATTTCTACCGTTATGGCCAAGGTTCGATCGTTCTAAAACGGAATGTAAGTTTATTAGGTTGTTGACAGGTTTTTTGACAGAGTATAGCGCCTTGAGTGGCAAGAAGCTGTATGTGGGACAGAAATACTCTTCTTTCTACAGAGTTTGTGGTAACGATGATCATCCTTATGTTTCTACACTGTCAACAGGAGCTTCTTCTCTTCTGATATTGATCTGTGAACTCTGTATGCCCCCTCTCCTTCTCTTCACTCTTCTTTAAGTTGTTTCTTTCTCTTCCATCTTTTCTTTGAATTTACGATAGTAATTGGGCGTGTTTTGACTCATTTATAAAAGTAACTACTATGCACAGTGTGGAGTTGTCTCACCTAGCTTAGAGGACGTGTAACGTGTAATATCCGGAGGTCGAATTGACCCATTGTACGAACTCACCTTACCTCTCACCTAACTTCTGAAGCAAATGTTAACCTGTTGTATGTGAGAGAACATCTTGGGAAATTATGGGGTCGTTGTATTTGGTACTTCAGTATAAAATAAAAAAATGTGTTGGCTATGGAGTTCAGTGAACAGTGGAGCAAATTGAGAAAAAATTCATTGTAAATAATTCCAACAAACTTTATGAGCCACTTTTAATCATAACCTTGATTAAAAAGCTATATTTGGGATTTTGTAAAATTTTAAAATATTTGTTTCAATTTGTTCTACTTCTGTCCCACTGTCTTATGTAACAAACATCGTAAGTTGCTTACAATATGTTTCAATTTTTATTACATTTGCAAACGCCAAACCTATCCCCCCCAACCAAAAAAAAGGAAAAATTCTCCAATAAGTCAAGTCAATGAATCATTTTTTCTGACTCGTTTAAAACAAACAATCCGTCATTCATTTCCAACCATCAATCAGTTGTTGTTGATGCTGACGTTTTTTTTTTTTTTACCAAAAAAAAAGTCATTTCAGCCAACTTCAATTAAATAACAACAACAGCAACATCAGTACAAAAAGTTTTGTTTACTTTACGAAATTTTTGGTTATTTTCTTACAAACAAAAACATACCCTTTGGGCCTGGATTTTTACTTGCCTTCGTTCGTTTGCTTTGGCAACTTTCTACTGGCAGTTGTAATAACAAAAGTTTAGACGGTGGGGGGGGGGGAGGCCTATTTCTATCACTTGCTTTAATAAAAAATGAAAAAAAAAGAAAATATTAACAATAATAATGGAAAATATGCTAATTTTTCTTATTAAGGGAGGGGAATACTTCTTTATTTTTTCTTCTTTTCGAAATTGTAGGAGAAGTATTGTCTCGTAAAGAAAAAAATTATGTTTGTATAGATGAAGGGAAGAGGTGGTGGAGTAGGATGTTGTGTATTGGCAAAATGACACAAATAGTAATTGACAGGTTTTTATTTGGCTTACAAGATGTCATTGGCAATGTGCTTCTCTCTGTTGTTAAAAGAGAGTCCATGTTGGTTTAAATATTTCATTGAAGTTGTCATCATTACAACGCCAGCATCGTCAGCATCATTATCATTATCATTCTTGTCATTCTTATTAAAAAGGTCCGAAAGGCTTTGCAGATAAAGAAAAGACAAAAAAATGTGTAGGACAACGACTGCGTAAAGTAAATACAGGAAATTTGTATGACAATCATAAGACACAATGTAATTCGATACGTCTACACAACAGTATTCATCAATATTTTATTGTTGATATCGAGTACGGCTAAAAATAAACAGATTTTTGGGATGGAAGCGGGCGTAATATTTGCCAGAAAGTCATCAGGTTTAAAGCTTAAATTTTTTTTTAACAATTTCTGCTATTTTTTTCACAGATTATCTGATCAGATTATCTGAAATCCTCTAACCAGCAGAAGGAATATTTGGTTTGACAGACGGATACAATTGGAGAACAATCTTAATAGAGGATCCGCCAAAAAACTTTTTTTTTTGAAAATGCTTTACAAAAAAAAAAAACTACTGAATACTTTCTCAAATTTCTTTTTTTTATTTGAAAGTACAATCCTTCCGGTTAATAATGGAAAATAATTTCATTCAAATGGCTGCCTCGGCTGGCCATGCAGTAGCCTACACGTTCGATCCAATTTTTAAGCACATTATCGATTGTGTGCAGCTGTATTTTACCAATGGCTTCACGAATATTGACCTTTAAAGCGTCAATTGTCTCTGGCTTGTCGGCATAACACTTATCTTTGACGGCACCCCACAAATAATAGTTCAACGTTGTCAAATCGCAGCTACGAGGTGGCCAAACGACATCAGCTCTTCAAAAACAGAGCGCAAAACATCGAGTGTAGCTTTGGCTGTGTGGCACGTAGCGCCGTCCTGTTGAAACCAAATGTTGCCAATATCCTCCTCTTCAATTTTTATGAACAAATATTCGTTCAACATGACCCGATAACGGTCGCCATTGACTGTAACGGCCACTCCTTGTTCATTTTTGAAGAAAAATGGCCCAATTATGCCTCCGGACCAAAATCCGCACCAAACAGTGGCTCGTTTTGGGTGCGTCGGCTTTTCAATGTATGCGTGCGGGTTTTCTGTGCCCCAAATGCGACAATTTTTCTTGTTTACTTATCCGCCAAGATCAAAATGAGCTTCATCTGAAAAGATGATTTTTTTTTTGGCAAAATCGGCATCTTCTGTAATTCGATCGCAGGCCCACTTAGCGAAGCGAAAACCCATTGGATGGTCAATTGGCTTCAACTCCTGAACCAATTGGACTTTGTATGGCGTCATACCAAGGTCTTTATGCAAAATTCGTCTCAATGATGTCTCCGATGATGTTCAATTGTTGAGAACGACAGTGAATTGATGTTGATGTCGCTTCACGCACACTTTCTGCCACAGCAGCAATATTCTCGGGTGTACGCACAGTTTTTGGCTTTTCACACTTTGGTTTATCGATGAGGATGTCAGTTTCTTTCACTTTTTTCACAAGATACTAACATACGGAGCTGACGGTGCTTCTCTTCTTCCAAAATCCGTACGCAATTCTCGCACACATTCTGCAACATTACCATGATTTTCAAAGTAATGTCGCAATATTTCCCAGCGTTGTTCAAGCGTATACACAACCATATTCGTTCAGCGGAAGGGTAAAACTAATTATCTGTCACATCAGACATGAGTGTAACCATTCACGAAATAAGCACTAGTTGAAAAAAGAAAACGTTAGATGGCGGACCCGATAAAAGTAGTGATCAACGGACATCTCCACATAATCTCAGCTCCTACAATGTCTATTATACTGTCTGTCGGTCATGTTATCAAAATTGTTAGGGCCTGGTTAGTATAACCACTAGTTCAGACTGGCCATCCCTCTACTGTGACTTTCGATTGTATTAGAACGCCTGATATTTGGATCAGATAAGGCGTGAAATCTAACCTTCAATTTGATTTTTTCCGCTTATAGTTGAGAGTCAAATGCTGCACGAGTATACTCGTCCTTTCATTTTTTGAAACCCTGATAACCTGATGATAAGCGCCACTTGTGAAATGTGAGCTGTAAGGCTCTTATCTTGCCGAAGTCACCGTAGTCTAGTAGGTAGTGTGTTGGCTTATTAGACGTAAAGCCAGGGATCGAGCCCCAGGCCAGACATCAAAACAAAATACAAAAAGTATTTATTCGGCGACTTCCTCTCACCAGATTTCTGGCAAAAACTCTGAGAGTAAATAGAATTTGCCATGAAAAGTTTCTCAAAAATCTGTTGTTCGGGGTCGACTTTAAAACTGTAGGTCCCACCACTCATGTATAAAATTAACACACACAACATAAGTGGTGTGAGAAACTAGGTCGTAATCCTGACTGAAGGGTTGTAAAGACCAATTATATACATATGTATGTATGTTCTATTAAACCTCGCCTGCACGAAGTTCATTACGGAATATTCCGAATCAATACATACTATCCTGGAGCTGTCCTGTAAGAACTTATAAAAGAGGTAATCAGCCGACAAAGTGACTTCTGCGCATCATCATAGCTGCGACAATGGTTATTAAACTGTATTCACATCTGTCGGCCATGTTATCAAAACGGTTAGTACCAGTTTAGTGTAGCCACTAATTTAGAACCCTCTACTGTGACTTAGGAGTGTATTAAAACGCTTGATATTCGCACCAGATAAGATTCGAAATCTAACCTTTAATTTGATTTTTTTTAACTGAGAGAGTTGAGAGTGAAGTCCTGCACGAGTATACTCGTCCTTTAATTTTTTGAAATCCTGATAACCTGAAATCGACATAAGCGCCACTTGTGAAATGTGAGCTGTAAGGCTCTTACCTTGCCGAAGTCACCGTAGTCTAGTAGGTAGTGTGTTGGCTTATTAGACGTAAAGCCAGGGGTCGAGCCCCAGGCCAGACATCAAAACAAGAATACAAAAAGTATTTCTTCGGCGACTTCCTCTCAGCAGTCTTCTGGAAAAAACTCTGAGGGTAAATAAAATTTACATGAAAAGTTTCTCAAAAAAATCTGTCGTTCGGAGTCGACTTGAAACTGTAGGTCCCACCACTCATGTATAAAATTAACACACACAACATAAGTGGTGTGAGAAGCTAGGTCGTAATCCTGACTGAAGGGTTGTAATGACCAATTATGTATGTATGTATGTAAGGCTCTCATCTACAGAAAGGTCCTAACGCGTTATCGTGCTATCAATAATAGTTGTTTAGGTAGTTAGAGGTGGCTGTCCATTTAAGAGAATCGGCTAGACACACTTAGGCCACATAGCGCCCATTGTGATAGACAGCTGAACGACTAAGTCTATGTAAATTAAGTGAACTCCTTCTACCTTTTGCTGGATAGCGGAGACTGGCCTTTGATTGCACAAATTCGACGAATATTGAATACAAATGAGCTCACTTTACAACTTATGAGTAGACATTGTTGCAAGTTTCTTTAGAAATTATTTTTATTTGGGAGAATATTCCTCTTTAAAAGAAAGCTTCACATTTCCTCAGGCAATTATTCTTCAGCAATGATGATGAAAGTCATAAAAATATTCATTTTTTTATTGAAATTTTTCATTTCAATGCCCGTTGAAGCTGCCATTCGAGATTTTTCACCACCAACTGTGTTACAAAGAATTTTCTTTTTCAATGAAGACAAAAGTGTGAATATATTTACTAAGTAGACATAGGAAGCAAATAAAATGCAATTTAAATTATTTTCTGTTTTCTCACCCGTCTGTCTGCTCCTCCTCCACTTTTCTCTCTACATTTACCGTATATTCCCAAAAACAATTTATTCTTGGTGTTATGGATCCCACCGAGGAAAAGAAAAAGATGATTCGAAGAAGACATCAAATTCCCTGTCAGACGTTTGATAAATGATACCAAGGAAATGAAATGAAATGAAAAGAAAAATATTTACGCACACTTGTTAATCTACACCTTAATCTGTGTTTATATTTGTATTTGTTTTTGTTGTTTATGTACGTATCTAGGTTTTGTAATTGTGTATGTATTTGTGATTGAGTGTTTTGCTTTCTAAGACTTTAAGTATCGAATTCTTGGCAAATACTGGTCTTGTCGAACAAATTCTTTTTTTTTTTTGTAACTCAAATATAATCAATGCCTCCCCCCCTATGCCACTACGCCCTCCCCTTACCGCCTATGTACATACACGATGAGTGTTAAAAACAACAGTCAGTAGCCACATTATCGAAAACAGTAACATTGTTTACAACAATAACAACAAGGACAGCAACAACAGCAGCATCAATGTGATGTGTATAGAGATGTCCAATTTCTGCTTTTTGAAGCATTTATGGCCACAGAAAACACACTCACATACATACATATATACATACATACACACAAAATAACTGAATGACCAGAGAGTTTAATTTTAGTTGAGGCTTTTGAGCCGCCACAAAAATTTAATTTCAGCATTTGGGTCGTACATATTTTACGGATTAGGGTATACAAGCAGTAAAGTTAACTTGGGCCTTGAGTAGTCTTTTTTGAATAGTCTTAATGTGTCAATTACAAAAACCACTAAAGTGTTCCAAAGTGTTACTGCATGAAGTGTATTTTCTGAGATTAAGGCCTCAAGTCACTGTAGTCTAGTAGGCTGAAGTCCCCATAGCCTAGTAGTTAGTGCGCTTCTCTGATAGCCAGGCTGTTATAAGATCTTTTTCGAGCTTTATGATTAACTCCACGATCGTTAGGCAGTGTCGCTGCTGCCTCGACCTTCTTTCTGAGCGCTTCAGTGTCTCACTTGTCAGGGACTCTGGGTACAACGACGACAGGTTTTACAAGGGTACCTGTCCGCGTGGACCTAATCCCATGGTGCTCTTCGCACAGGGTGAAATACAATGCGTCTACCAACGTCCCCAGATGTAACAGACTGCTACACCTGAGTACCAATTCGAAGCCATGTATTTGGACAGGAGTTCCCCCTAGGCTAGGAGCGGGAAATTGCAGGGCAGACGAGTCCTCCACAGCTGGTGCATGCCTTCCTGAATTCTTGTCAATCCACTTGGGTATGCCACTCACCTCAGCTAAAGTGACCATTGTGCGGAAAATCTTTCGGGACGCCAAACTATCCTGAGTAAATAAGGAATCCTGCTCCACTGCTAGACTCACTTGGTCCTCGATGGATAGAAGGCGCACCAACCAATTGCTCGGACTTGATCGCAATGTCATCTCGATCACAGTGGCCATGCTTACAGGTCATTGTGTTATGGGGAAGACACGCGGTAAGAATACAGCTCCCATCTAACGACTTCTGCCGTGGTTGCGAATCTGCTAAGGAAGAGCAGACTGTTATCCACTTTCTTTGTCTACGTCCATCTCTTGCGAGCTGCAAATCCAATCCTTGTCAGCTTGACGGAGCTATCATCCATTAATATCGTTTATTAATCTTTTGGGCTGTCGTGCTTATAATGTGCAGCCCTTGCTTCTTCTTCAGCTTGATGGAACTAGGTCAGTAGAGGGACTGCGTTGGGACCCATGGCAACACAGCGGGCCGCTATGCATGCTCAAGGGTGCTTTTGATGTCAAAGCTACCACTCCAACCTACCTACCTACCTATAGTAGGTAGTATATTGGCTTATTAGATAAAAGTCTGAGATTCAAACCGTAACCCAGACGTCTCAAAAAAAAAAAACAAAAGAAATATATTTCTTTGGCGACTTCCTCTCAACAGTCTTCTGGCAAAAGCTCTGAGAGTAAAATAAAATTGCCATGAAAAGTTCCCCAAAAATCTGTGGTTCGAAGTCGACTTTAAACCGCCACTCATGTATCAAATTAACACACTCAACATGGGTGATGTGCGAAGCTAGATCGTAAACCTGATTGAAGGGTTGTAGTAACCATTCAACTGCTGCCCTCTATCGTTGCCTAGACACAAGGCTGCGCCCTCAAAGAATATTATTATTGTTGCGCACACTTATTATACAGGACAGAGGATCTATTATGCTGCCATCAATCTACATATACAGTGGTGGTCTTATAATTAGAAACGATGTTTCTGGAACAGAGTTCTCTGGAGTGACGAATCTAAGATTAATTTGTCCCAATCTGATGGAAAAACGTATGTCAGACGTCCTCCAAACAAAGCTTTTGATCCCAGGTACACAGTGAAAACTGTAAAACAAATTAACAAAACATACATGTTGCTAAGTCGTTTCTAATTATAAGGCCACCACTGTATAGGTTCTTAATAATGTCTCTCCTAGTCCAATTACCCTGACGAATTGAAAAAATGTATTTGGGTTTTATTATCCATTCCCCTGTATTGTTTGTTGTGATCCAAAGTAGAAAATAAGATACCAACCACTCGGAGGGGTAAGTCCCCTGAATGGAAAAACTTCCGAAAAAATATGCGATTGAAATTCGATTGAAGGAGAAGGCAGATTGCTTTTGAATTTGGGATCTTTGAGTTTGTAATGAAGCCTTGCTACTACTACAGCGATTATGCTGGTTTTAGCAAATAATGGGCGATTGTCAAAACTGCTGATGGAAACATCCTAGGACGATATATTCCTCAAAAGCAGCGAGCAGAGTGCTAGCATCTGTGGAAGAATAAAACTGATGATATGCTTGGCATGCTCCATCTATGAACCTGAAGTAATTAGGGCCTTGTAATCTCCTGCCTTGTTTCTATAATGAAAGCTTTCTTCCTTTTAAATCAATATTTTTTTTAAACAATATTTTGCACCACCCTACTAATCACACAATCGTACTCCTCTTGCTTTTATAATAAATTGAACCTTCATTATTGCTTGCAAGCTGAGAAGAAAAAACTCTCCATTTTGGTCATGACATTGATTGCTTTTTATCAAAAAAAATGTTTTTTTTCTCTCTGCCAGACAAACATATATCCAATGTAACGTATTTAAGCTGATGCCACACAATTACACTCATCCCTCCCAACACATCATGCATCAGCAATACCAAAACCAAGGCAAACAATTTCTGTTTTTCGTTAAGGCCACACAGGCACGTAAATCTCTTTGTGGATTATAAAAATCGCCAAATTTGCGAATCATGTGACCAATATAGAGAGAGAGAGAAAGAGAGAGAGAGAATGAGAGAGAAAAAGGAATGCAAACACACACGACTCAATGAAAGGGAAATTTCTAATTGGAAGAAGAAAAAAAAAATGAAAACTTCTTTTACACACATGCACACATGGAGCCACACTGTCATGTAAAATAAAAGAAACACTTGACAGTCATTCCATTTAAGTGGTACCATATGCCCTGTATACTCACACGCTATACTCACACAATGAAATGAAAAGAAAGAAAGAAAGAAAAATTCTTCAATGAAATGAATTGAAAGCATGTATTGAAATTCAAATGAAAGTATTTCCGAAAGAGAAAACTACTTAAAGAGGCTATTCAAGGCAATAATAAGAAAAAAGAAAAAAATACACTGTGCAACAGAATTTCTTAAAAAGGAAATTGACAAAAAAAGGAAGAATGGCAAGTCAAAATAAGAGTTTTTCAGCACTCTAGGAGAATTATAAAAACTTGTGAATATTTTCTATGTAAAGGGTCCGCCAAATAACTTTTTTTTTTGAAAATGCTTTAAAACAAAAAACTACTGAATATTTCCTCAAATTTCTTTTTTTATTTGAAAGTACAATCCTTCCGGTTAATAATGGAAAATAATTTCATTCAAATGGCTGCCTCGGCTGGCCATGTAGTAGCCTACACCAGAAGATGCCGATTTTGGCAAAAAAAATCATCTTTTCAGATGAAGCTCATTTTGATCTTGGCGGGTATGTAAACAAGCAAAATTGTCCCATTTGGGACACAGAAAACCCGCACGCATACATTGAAAAGCCGACGCACCCAAAACGGGTCACAGTTTGGTGCGGATTTTGGTCCGGAGGCATAATTGGGCCATTTTTCTTCGAAAATGAGTAAGGAGTGGCCGTTACAGTCAATGGCGATCGTTATCGGGCCATGTTGAACGAATTTTTGTTCACAAAAATTGAAGAGAAGGGTATTGGCAACATTTGGTTTCAACAGGACGGCGCTACGTGCCACACAGCCGAAGCTACACTCGATGTTTTGCGCCCTGTTTTTGAAGATCGCATTTTCAGCCGCAGAGCTGATGTCGTTTGGCCACCTTGGAGCTGCGATTTGATACCGTTGGACTATTATTTGTGGGGTGCCGTCAAAGATAAGTGTTATGCCGAGAAGCCAGACACTATTGACGCTTTAAAGGACAATATTCGTGAAGCCATTGGTGAAATACAGCTGCGCACAATCAATAATTTGCTTAAAAATTGGACCGATCGTGTAGGCTACTGCATGGCCAGCCGAGGCAGCCATTTGAATGAAATTATTTTCCATTATTAACCGGAAGGATTGTACTTTCAAATAAAAAAAGAAATTTCATAAAATATTCGGTAATTTTTAAAGCATTTTCAAAAAAAAAAAGTTATTTGGCGGACCCTTAGTACAGTGTGATCAAATTTATTTGTATGGGCATATCACGATGAAAAAAATTACGATCAATTAAGACAAAATATGAATTTTTTTTAAATTATGTTTTTCTTTCCATTTGGCTGTTAAAATTTTTGATTTTTAATGAGCTGCAGGAAAATTGTTGTGCATCACGAGGGATGAGCAAGAAAAAATTTTCTTGTTTTACATGTTTGGGTTGAAACTAATCATTACTTTTGATATAAAAAATTGCGCAAAAACTATTCTGTTTGCGTTCTTTTTGAGTCATAACCATTATGAGGAGTAAGCACGAACAAATTTTGGGCACACAAATTCAATTTTTAAACCTTAACAGAATTTTTGTGTGGTTATAGGCAGCATACATACATACATAATCGGTCATTACAACTCTTTAGTCAGGATTGCGACATAGCTTCTCACACAGCTGATGTTGTGTGAGTTAATTTGTCTGCATGAGTGGCGGAACCTACAGTTTAAAGTCGATTCCCAACGACAGATTTTTAAGAAATTTTTCATGGCAATTTTATTTACATTCACAGAGTTTTTACCAGAAATCTGCTGAGAGGAAGTCCCCGAAGAAATATTTTTTCACGTTTTCGTTTTGATATCTGACCTGGGGGTTTGAACCGCGGCCTCAGGTCTAATAAACCAATACATTACCGACTAGACCAAGGCGACTTCACCTTGTGATAATTCAGTGAATTCTTTCCAAATTCCGCTTGATAGTGGGAAGTGTCCTATGATTGGCCAAATTCCACAAAGATTGGATACAAACGAGCTCACTTTACAACTTATGAGTAGGCTTTGTTGCAGCATGTAATAATGAAATAGCAACAGGTTCTTTAAATTGATACCAGAATTATCTTCTATGCCAGTCTAAAAGCTACTCATGAAGGTTACAAAAGCTTTTTTGTAGTGATAAAGCGAAACAGCTGTATTGGTGTATCAAATACAATGATCGATGAAATATTATCTGCGGAAAGCCCAAGGCAGTGTTTTGGCTTATTAGATATGAGGCCGCGATTCAACCCTGGGCTCATAAATGTCAAACAAAACAACATTCAAAAAATATTTCTTTCGAAGACTTCCTCTCAATGTGTGTGAAGATAATTTCGAATTTTAAAATCCAAGACGCAATCCATAAATTTTAGCAGTGACACATTTGGCGTTAATAAAATTTTCTCTTAACAGAACAAAATTTGCCTTTAACAGAGCACTGTTAGTTGTTTAACGGTATCCATCTGAACATGCCCAATTGTTTAAGAGTTAATTTTAGAACAAATGCTAGGTCTATGGGTACCATATAATGCTTAAAGGGAGGTTCCAAGGCCTCTAAATATAATCAGCAACATAGTCACATATAAAGTGATATGGTATTGAGAAAATTGGCTATGAAAATATCAACCTTTCGATTGAAAATTCTTTAGAAGATCAGTGGCCTTTTGGTAACATATAAGAAATAGTATACCTACCCGATTATATGCAAATGGTAGTCCAGAGGGTCTTCTTTCGAACCCTGGTAGTGGGATAGCTGAACTAATTTTGAGAGTTGAGATTTTGGTTCCCCACCAACCATCCTCTGGACTTCAACACTTTTATTCACAAATAATAATGATCATAATGAGAATTAAATTTTATGTCAATAGCCTGCAATAATTGCAAAGTAGAAGACTAATCTACTTATTGCCACGGTTAAACAGTTAACAGTGCTCTGTTAATAGCAAAGTTTACTCTGTTAGAGACAAGAAGTAACTCTGCTAAAACTAAGGGTTTGCGTCTTTGGTTATTAAATTCTCTAATTTTCTTAAATTTATTCCTGTTTTTTAATTTTTCCTCAATAACTCATTTTCGTGCATCATACTGCACCTTAATTTTAGTTAAACATTGACAAGATGTATGAGAGCTTAACATGAATTGCATGCATTGACTCTCTACTGACGTCAAATATTTTTGTAAAACTTTTTAATTTTTTTTCTTTGGCTCTGCGTGGCACGAAAAGCCATTAAAACGACCAAAGGTTGAAGGTAAGAAATCATTTAGAATGTAAGAAAAATATGAAAATGAAATTAATAAAAATGGAAGAAAGCCGGACGATAGTGACAAAGGGAATACCCTACGGCTTTTCAAAAGTAGCTGCAGGTCATTAGAAATTTTTTTTGGCGAGAAATTAACATGTTCCCAGTGTAGTTGGAGTGTAAAGCTGTTTGAATTTCAATTAAAACAAATTCGTTTCCATTTAAAAGTAATGTAAAGTTATGCTGAAATAACATAAAACTATTCAAGCGATAAATTAAAGAAATAAAACACAGTTCTTTGTATAAAAAATTTATTCAATTTCAATCCAAGAACCACTCCACCACTCCACTCAAGTATCAAATGGAATTCAACAGACAAAGTAAGAGACATTAAATTGAGTTTTTCTTTTTAATTTTCGTGCATTGTTGCTAAAAGTATTTCTTTTGATTGTTGTTGTTGCTGTTGTTGTTGTTGTTTTATAATAAATATAAACTCATAAATCATGCATTATTCCATTGTCTCAATTTTCTTTTGACCACGTTCGTTCTCCTGGAGCCTTATTATCCTTGTAAAAGCGTATCCTTGTTGGCGAAGGCAACAAGTGTTGGGCCACAATACTGGCACAATAAAATAAGAAAAAGGAAAATTTATAAGGAAAAGGAGAAGAAATACTTTTTCCTGGGAAATATACTTGGCATACGTATAACTTACTCATACGATGGAGAATTTTTTTAAAGAATTTCTATTCGATTTTATTACTTAACATTTGTTTTCAGTTTTGTTAATCCAATACGAGTGGTGGAGGTAGTAGCTGGGAGTGGTAGTCGTGGATCCATTTAAATTATAATTAACCATCAGACCAGACTTGTAATTATGTGTGTATGAAGATAAATTCGAACTTAAAAATCAAAGACGCAAACCCACACTTTAAGCAGCGCCACTTTTCGCAAAATGTGCTATTAACAGAGCACTGTTAACTGCTTAAGAGGTGGCAAAGAGTGGAGTAGACCTCTATTTTGCAGTTATTGCAGACTATTGACATTAAATTTAATTCTCATTATGTTCATATTATTTGTGAAAAAAGTGTTGAAATGTGTAGAATGGTTGGTGGTGGATGGAGGGGGTTCAAGAATCGATTTTTTAAATTCAATTTCTCGAATCTCAAAATTATTCCATCTATCCCACTTCCACCGTTCGAAGGAAGATTCTCTGGACTACCATTTGCATATAGTCGGGTAGGTCTTATAGGTTCCCAAATGGCCACTGATCTTCTAGAGAAATTTCGATCAAAAATTGATGGTTTCCAATCCTATTTTCACAATGCCATATCTCTCTGTATGTGACTATTTTGCTGATTATATTAAGATGACTCGGAACCTTCCTTTGAGTATGATATGGTACCCATAGACCAAGTATAAGTCCTATCCGAACCAAGTGGCTTGTTCAGATGGATACTGTTAAACAGCTAACAGTGCTCTGTTAAGGGCAAATTATGTTCTATTAAGAGAAAATTTTACTCTGTTAACGCCAAAGGCGGCGCTGCTAAAATTTATGGATTGCGTCTTCGATTTTCATTCCTTTCGAATATATCTTAAATTCGAATTTATCTTCACACACATAGAATAAAGTCCGTCTTATTCATGGATCCAGTGTTTGTTTTCTTTTTACCACCACTGTACACACTTTATATGTTGTTCCCCCCTTACGAATTCTATAAAAAAAAATACAAGAAATTCAAACAAGTTGTTGTGAAAATATTTACATTTGGCCCCTCCTGCTCCTCCTCCCCCTGCTCCTCGTTTTCCTCTACCACTCCCAAAATAAATAAATAAATAAAACAAAAAATATTTGATTGTGTTTGTCTTTCTCTTTCCTAAAATATACATACAATTGAGGTTCTCATATGGAAATTTATAATTTGATGAATGGCTGTATGAATGAATGAATGAATGAATGAATGTACGTATGTATGGATGATGATGATGTATGATGTATGATGTTAATGTGCTGCTTGGAATTGAAGTCTCCCTTTTGAAGTGACCATTTTGTGGGATTTCTTATTCGGTTTTTTTTTGTTTTCTTTTAATATGTGGCTGCGTGAGAATAGTTAGTAGAGTGGCACGTGTAAGTGGTTATGGAATAGATTTCTCTGGAAAATGATTCATTGTTGTTGTAATGTTTAGTTTTAATAGTGAGTGGACTTGCACTAATCAAAATAGGGCATGAAGTTGTATTATTTTTATACAATTCAATGTTTGATTACAATTCAAATGGAAATCTTGGTGGGGATATTTGTATAACTATCGCATGAAATTAATTTGTTGGCCTTTGTTGCTATATTAGGATCATAGAACCATTGAAATAAGTACTCTTTTGGTTACTTAATAAATTTATATACGTACATACATACATACATAATTGATCATTACAACCCTTCAGCTGGAATTACAACCTAGTTCCTCACACCACTTACATATGTTGTGTGTGGTAATTTTATACATGAATGTAGGCGGGACCTACAGTTTAAAGTCGACTCCGAACAGATCTATGCTTGAGTCTTCATTTCTTCCAATGACCATCCAACTGATCTTCTCTTTTTCATCAGCTCCTACAATAAGTTCAATATGGCATAGAGCGCTCAGTAATTATGCTCGTTAGATGTCTAATCGACTCTTTCTCATTAATCAAGAGAGTTTTTCTTCTTTCTATTGATCGAAAAGGCCAGAGGGTTTTGCGTGTTTTAAAATTCATGATGTTAGTCCACCTGAATTTGAAAGTAGCTCTGTTATAGAGCCTCGTCAACGTGGCTCAGAAGTTACTTCTTTGATCGATGCAATGGTATCAAAGCAGTAATCCGGTAACCAAAGGTTAGGCATTTAATTCTCTGAATATACCTCGTGGTCTTACCAATGGTGTACATCGGTATCCGTACGCAAGACATCAGTAAATAGCGCGATGCTAAATGACAGATTTTTTATTCCAGTCTCATAAGCCTCAACGAATTTCAGAGTGGTTGCTCCGAACTGACACATGCTTTTATTGAATCGTAAAAACCTGAGTGAAAACCCCGGAATCTGCTCGTGGTCTCCTGATAATATTTCGAAGATGTTCTGTTCTATCTCCACTTCACCACAGAGACGACATGCTTGAGTCTTCATTTTTTCCAAAGGCGAAGCCAATATATTGCAAGAATTGTATTCACAAATACACTGCTATTGAATTGCGAATTTAACGTTCTTGCTATATGAGCTTCAATAGTTTGAACATATGAAATCTGAAGTTATCACTGGTTTCCATTTCCCACAAAATAAATGAAACCCTTTTAGTTACTTTATCGGGAAAATTGCTCAGCGTCAGATAAACTATCATTCTGCATGTCAAAACTTACTTACTTAACTTACTTAATTGGTTATTACAACTCTGTAGTCTGGATTACAACCTAGCTACTCACATCACCTATGGTGTGTGTGTTAGTTTTATCCATGAGTGCCGGGACCTACAGTTTAAAGTCGATTTTGAATGATAGATTTTGAGAAACTTTTCATGACAACTTTCTATTTATTCTCAGAATTTTTGCCAGAAGACAGCTGAGAGGAAGTACCTCCGAAAGATCTATTTTTATTCATATTTCTTTATGCTCGAGATGTCAATTATAAGATGTTAGTTATGCTCGAGATGTCAATGAGAATGTTAAAGCCAAGGAATAACGATACATGCATTTCTTTTATGGTATAGGCATAGTTCATAGCTGAGATCGGCAATGAGTATTCAAAAAGATAAGTACAATCGAATCATACTCATAATTTCTGATACTTATACGCATTCATGCTTATTTTTATATCATGGAAGCTCTACTCATATTCAAAGTTTGAAGTACTCATCATATTTATACTTAACACAACACGTATGATGTTGTTGTTGATTTCGAAATCTCTCCATAACTCAACATATACACGAAGCACAAAATAAGTATGAATTGCGTACGAACACTTAAATACTCACTAGAAGGTCTTGTGTTTGCTCTGCTTGCTGCTCTTTTTTTTTGCTTATGCAACAATAACTAAGACAGACAGAATTTTGCTGAATGATTCGAGTCACTCGAATCATTTATGAGTATAGAAGTATTTTTCTAAAGTTATGAATCTAAATGAGTAGGCTTATGAATCAAACATATTTCAAATGGCACGAGTTTGATGTCAACGTTGTACGCATACTCATTGCAACATAGACGTATAAAATTAACTTTGTAGTGAGTACGAATGAATCAGAGTAGTTGGATATCAATATTGTTGACTCACTTATATTCAAAATTTCATGAGAGCTTATGAGCAGCGAAAAAACGATTCATTGCTGATCTCTGGTTCACAACTAAGAGCATCAATGAAAGCGTTACTGAAGGAAGATCAAGTTATTGGGAGTTGGACAAATAGTCAGTTACAATTCAAGTGTGTCTTGCACCACTCTTTGTCGTATATATAGAAAGTATGTCTACGTGATTACCTGCATAATAAATTAATAGTTTATGGCATCACTAACAACAAAATGGCAACCAAATTAAAAAAAACTTGCCATAGTTAAACATAAAATCATTAAAAACTTTAAATACCTATGGAACTGTTATTGTGCTTTTATGAATACAAATTTTTATGAGTCATTTATAAGCGACAAAGTGTTAAATAGTGTATACTAAAAACCTACAATAAGATATGTGTGAGAAGATAAAATCGAATTTAAAAACCAAAGACGTAAACCCACACTTTTAGCAGCACCACCTCTTGCCTCTAACAGGGTAAACCCTGCTATTAACAGAGCACTGTTAACTGTTTAACAGCGGCAATAAGTAGATTAGTCTTCTACTTTGCAATTATTGCAGGCTATTGACATAAAATTTAATTCTCATTATGATCATTATTATTTGTAAACAAAAGTGTTGATATTTAAAGGATGGTTGGTGGGGATGGAGGACGGAATTATTTCAACTATCCCACTACCACGGTTCAAAAGGGGACCATCTGGACTACACTTTGCATATAGTCTCTATGGTGTACTATTTCTTATATCTTCCCAAATGGCCACTGATCTTCTAGAGAATTTTTAAGCAAAAATTTGATATTTTCAAAGCCATTTTTCGCAATACCATATCACTTTATATGTGACTATGTTGCTGATTATATTAAGAGGCCCTGGAACGTTCCTTTACATGTAGTAGTACTCATAGACCTAGAGTATTTGTCCCAAAATTACTTCCTAAACAAGTGGGCTTGTTCAGATGAATACTGTTAAATAACTAACAGTGCTCTGTTAACGCCCAATGTGGCTTTGCTAAAATTTATGGATTGCGTCTTGGATTTTCAAATTCGTATTTATCTTCATACACATCAAAAAAGAAGAGTTGCAAACTCTATGATTTTATGTTTGCTGGACGGACATTACACTCGTACTTCTATTTCAATAAAATAAAATTTTTATTTCCCCCATGGATGGTATGTTTATGAACGTATTGTCAGTATTCACTGCTTTGTGTTCGTTATGAGTGCCTTATTATACAACTTATCTCTTTATTGTAATGCTAACTACTTGCACTTCCTTAACTCCAAAACGGCCGGACACTATAAACATTCCGGGAATTTTATTTCAAATTAGTATTCCTCTCTCCTGTCAATATTATTTAAAGACTTAATAATAATTTTTTGTAAATTTAATAGATCCGTTATTTCATTCTTAATTTCATCCTTTATTTCTTCCTTTCTTTACAGGTAATTAACCACACATACATACATACATTGTATATGAAATAATCTCTTAAGTGCTGACAATAGAAGAACAGAACGCAACACCACCACCGTCAGCCCTTTGTGCTGTGAGGCTGTGCCAGCCCAGTAAGTTTTTGTTTTCTTTATTATCTTCAGCTTTATACACTGCCATTTCCCAGCTTCCAGTTCCCATTTTCCTTTGTTTGTGTTTTGGTTAATGAATTCTTAAACCATTTCTTCCTTAATTTATCAACCATGTTACACAAATAACATGAAGCCATTCTATCTCAATGATGATGAGTTTGACGATGATGATGATAATGATGTTGAAAGATTGGCAATAATCCTGGGAAGGATAAGAAAATAAAATTTTTTTTATTTTATTCCATTTTCTTTTTTAGTATTCATTGGAGTCTATTTTTTTGATAATAAAATTTAACAAATTGTTATTACACCGGCTTAAAGCCGGAATTCGAAATGAGAATGGAAAAGAAATTGCTGTCTGCACATTGGCGATACGAAAAGGAAGATTTGTGTGTTTCACATACGTAGACTGGTTAAGGTTTTCTCCTTTAGTTGTACTTGGTAAAGGTTTGGGGAAAGTCTTACATAGGTTTTCTGGAATTATTAGGTAAAATGGCCTTCATCACTAAAGACGTTGCACGAAGGCCTCATACTGTGTTATATTGCAGGAGGGTTGATATCCTTTTCGTACTTTCTCCATTGGATCATATACTGCCTTTAAAGAATACGGATTCTTTTATTTTTCGCATTGCTATAATGAAGTTGTTAAGCGGGAAGTCATCGTATTCTAGTAAAGGGTCCGCCAAATAACTTTTTTTTTGAAAATGCTTTAAAAAAAACTAAAACTACTGAATATTTTCTCAAATTTCTTTTTTTATTTGAAAGTACAATCCTTCCGGTTAATAATGGAAAATAATTTCATTCAAATGTCTGCCTCGGCTGGCCATGCAGTAGCCTACACCAGAAGATGCCGATTTTGGCAAAAAAAAAAATCATCTTTTCAGATGAAACTCATTTTGATCTTGGCGGGTATGTAAACAAGCAAAATTGTCGCATTTGGGGCACAGAAAACCCGCAAGCATACATTGAAAAGCCGACGCACCCAAAACGAGTCACTGTTTGGTGCGGATTTTGGTCCAGAGGCATAATTAGGCCATTTTTCTTCGAAAATGAGCAAGGAGTGGCCATTACAGTCAATGGCGATCGTTATCGGGCCATGTTGAACAAATTTTTGTTCACAAAAATTGAAGAGGAGAATATTGGCAACATTTGGATTCAACAGGACGGCGCTACGTGCCACACAGCCGAAGCTACACTCGATGTTGTGCGCCCTGTTTTTGAAGATCGCATTATCAGCCGCAGAGCTGATGTCGTTTGGCCACCTCGGAGCTGCGATTTCACACCGTTAGACTATTATTTATGGGGTGCCGTCAAAGATAAGTGTTACGCCGACAAGCCAGAGACAATTGACGCTTTAAAGGATAATATTCGTGAAGCCATTGGTGAAATACAGCTGCACACAATCGATAATGTGCTTTAAAATTGGACCGATCGTGTAGGCTACAGCATGGCCAGCCGAGGCAGCCATTTGAATGAAATTATTTTCCATTATTAACCGGAAGGATTGTACTTTCAAAAAAAAAAAAAAAAAAAGTTGAGAAAATATTCAGTAGTTTTTTTTTAAAGCATTTTCAAAAAAAAAAGTTATTTGGCGGACCCTTTAGTTAGTGTGTTGGCTTATTAGACGTAAGGCCACAGTTCCAACCTCTGGTCAAACATCTCGAACATAATGAAATATGACGGCGACTTCCTCTCAGCAGATTAACGACAAAAGCTCTGAGAGTAAATAAAATTATTTTGAAAAAAGATTCTCAAAAATCTGTCGTTCGGAGTCGACTTTAAACTGTAGGTACCGCCACTCATGGATAAAATTAGTACACACAGCATAAGTAATGTGAGAAACTAGGTCGTATTCCTGACAAATGGGTTATAATGACCAATTATGTATGTATGTTAGCGTGGTCCAATTCTCGTTGGGTAGCATCTAACTTGCACTGTATTTATAACCACTGAGATCTTGCCCACTAAGGCGAAATATTCGTCAGTGCCCCCAGGCGTACTAACTTACTTCATCTGGCATTACAACCCTTTAGCCAGGATTACAACCTAGCATGAGTGGCACGAGCAGATTTCTGAGAAGTAGCATAAAATTGCCATGAAAAGCTTCTCAAAAATTTGTTGTTTGGAATCGACCTTAAACTGTAGGTACCGGCACTTATATATAAAATTAACGCACACAACATAAGTGGTATGAGAAAGCTAGGTTGTAATCCTGACTACAGGATTGTAATGACGAATTATGTATGTATATATGTATGGAAGGGCCTAATATTAGTATGACTATGTAATACTGTGTACCAGACAAGTACAAAGAAGTCTAAGCGTAAATGAGTTGTAAAGCTTAGAGTTCTTGCTTGCATAGGAATCCCTCAGCCCTATAAAATGACACGAAGTTGGTTGAGAATTACAGCTCAGCTGTATTTTAATAGCGCCTAAGAGGTGGAATGTTATCTCATACGTTCACCAAAGGGGATCATGACTTATTTAAGATAAATTCGTACAAACTTCATTAATATCGAAGTACAGATTGAAGTCGCCGTAGTCTAATCGGTAGTGTATTGACTTATTACATGTGAGGCCTCGGTTCTAACCCCGGGTCAGACATCAAAACGAAATTATGACGAAAATATTTCTTCGGCAACTTCCTCTCAGCAGATTTCTGGGAAAAACTCTGTGAATGTAAATAAAATTGCCATGGAAAGTTTATCAAAAAATCTGTCGTTCGGATTTGACTTTCAACTGTAGATCCCGCCGCTCATGTGTAAAGTTAACACACACAACATCAGTGGTGTGAGAAGCTAGGTTGTAATCCTGACTAAAGGCTTTTAATGACCAATTGTGTACAGTCAAATTTTTTGTTCCCTCTAACTTCAATTTGCGTCGTCATTTCATTTACGTCGCATTTTTCTGGAACCAACCGCGACGTAAATCGAGGGATTACTGTATGTTCCTACAGATCTGGTTATAATTGAGCACTTTTACTCAGTGGTTGTTGACAATCTCTTGTAGCATTTAATTCCTTTTGATTTGGAGACCATAATTTTCCAACTTAATCTAGAAATTTGCCCTTCGTGCCTAATATAGTACAACCATGGACTTATTGGAAGAAAACAAATGCAATTGAATTGTAGTTCCTTCATTCTCAGCTCGTCTTTAAATGATTCTCATATTTCTTTGAATTTTTATTCTTAAGTCTCGTCTTGTCTTGTCTTGTCATTTGTCAGAGATTTCTTACACACTTACTGTCATTTGTTGGTTGTCGTTGGTCTTTATATCGTACGAAAAATATGATTTGTAATCTTCTTTATTTCCAAATATTCCTGGAATCATACGAGTATTTTTTTTTATCGCTCTCTGCTACTGTTGTGGTCGGTCTTTTCCAGTGTTTTATGCAGCACATCGTTAAGCCAAATGAGGCTGATAATGATAATGTTGTTGCGGGCTATTACAATGTATGGATGGATGGGTGGTTGGCGTTGTATGGTATGGTGATGGTCATCATCATAAAATATGGCCATAATTTATTTTGACCTTAATACTCTGCAACATGTCTTATTTGACAATTCTTCGTTATACGATTTCGCTAACACACAACTGTTGTCATAAGAAGACATAAACTTCTTCCCCACACACACACACACACATATGGGATCGTAACACGTGTTACAATTTTATGTGGTTTTTCTCGAGTCCATTCATTTTACTTCCGTTTACTTATTTGACAATTTTTTTTTTCATTTTTCTTTACTTTGCTTTCTTTTACTTTCATTTTTTTCTTTTTTTTGGTTTCAAAATTATGTGTGACAATATGTTCCTATAAAAATGCGTTCGTAAATGTCCTGTTATTGTATTTTCTGCTTTGCTGTTCATATTTTCTTTAAATAGTTTTTTTTTCTCTTTTCTCTCGTGTTTTCTTCTCTCGTGTCCTTTTGCAAATACTTTGCAAAAGATTAATAGAGTTTTGACCTTTTAAATTGCAAAAAAAAAAGTTTTTCTTCTCTTTTGCTTGCGGTTTTCTTGAGCTGCTTTTTATGAGCCTTTAATATGGCCAATAAACAGATGGCAGTAAATTTTTATATGAATTAAAGAAAAGTTGTAGTGGATTAGAAACGACTTTATAATGCTCTACCTATCATGCGTTTTGGCCTCCACACAGCCAGCAAATGATAGAAACGTTAAAGTGAAACTAGAGATGATTGATAGGGGAAATGACGTCATAGCTTAGCATTGCACAGGAAGTATTGAGTGAGTCATTATAAAGGATGTTTTTTATAGTAAGCTGGCATTACTTTTCAAGATGGCGACCGATTTAACAGCTGTCAAGTGATTTATTCTCAGTTTGGTTTGGCAATTCATCATGAATAGACTCACGCCTGAACAACGCTTGCAAATAGTGCAATTTTATTTCGAAAATAATGGTTCTGTGCGGAAAACGTATAGCGCACTTCGTCCATTTTATCGTCGACAAAATCGTCTATCAGAGCAGTTAATTCGATTAACCATGGAACGTTTTCGCACCACGTTTACTCTTATTGATAACACGCATCCCCAGAGACGCTGTACGGTGCGTACAGAAGAAGCTATTGCTGCTGTAGAGTGTAGCATTGAGGAAGACCCGAATGAGTCCATCCGCCATCGAGCACAGGAATTGGATCTGTTTCCATCCACTTTATGGAAGATTTTGCGGAAGGATCTTGGTTTGCGTGCTTACAAAATCCAACTCGTGCAGGAATTGAAGCCAAACGATCATCCAGTAAGGCGTAGATTCGTCGAATGGGCCCAAAACGAGATTACCGTTGTTCCCGATTTTCATAAGCGAATTTTGTTTAGCGATGAAGCGCACTTCTGGTTGAATGGCTACGTCAACAAACAAAACTGCCGCATTTGGAGTGAAGGTAATCCTCAAGTGTATGTGGAAACACCGTTACATCCAGGAAAAACTGCCTGTTTGGTGCGCTTTATGGGCTGGTGGAATCATTGGTCCGTACTTTTTCAAAAACGATGGTGGCCAGAACGTTACAGTCAATGGTGATCGGTATAGAGCCATGATTACTAACTTCTTCATTCCTGAATTGAATAACCATGATGCCCAGGAGATGTGCTTTCAACAAGACGGCGCAACATGTCACACAGCTCGTGCCACAATAGATTTATTGAAAGACACGTTTGGTGACCGCCTAATTCCACGCTTTAGACCTGTGAATTGGCCTACAAGATCTTGTGATTTAACACCGCTAGACTACTTTCTGTGGGGCTATGTAAAGTCATTGGTCTATGCGGTAAAGCCACAAACGCTTGACCATTTGGAAGACAACATTCGCCGTATTATTGCCGATATACGGCCACAAATGTTGGAAAAAGTCATCGAAAATTGGACGTCCAGATTGGACTACATCCGCGCCAGCCGTGGCGGTCATATGCCAGAAATCATATTTAAAATGTAATGCCACAAGATTATCTTTCGGATAAATAAAATTCATGTCAATCGAATAATCCATCGTTGTTTTATTGCAACTTAAAGTTCTATACCTCTATAAAAAAAACACCCTTTAGTACTGACCTCTTCAAAGTTATAAAAAACTGTCATTGATGTCATATCTGTGTGATAAACTTTATGAATCAAATCCCATAAACAAGATATTGCCTATCGAGTCCTCAAAAACTGTACTACAATAAGAGTTTGATGCCAGAAAAATGATTTCAAATGCTTGAGAGCATAAAGCGAGTATTTCAGTCAAGGAGACCATCTCCTGTATGAAACTCATGACCATTTCTTAGTAGGAATATATAACGACATGGATTACCTTAAAAGTTTTGCCAATTGAAACGAATAACGTATACGGGTATGACGTCGAAACTAAAGTTCAATTCTCCCTGTAAAGTCTGGTTGTTTAAAATGCAATTTGACGTAGTGACTTTCGTCAACCACTTGAGATATTAATTTGATTACCACTACGACTTTAAACTTAAGACCAATCCTTTTCAAGAACTCTATGGTGGACTCGTTTACTCCTTCAGCTGTTTCTCCCACTGGACCTAGAGGCGGGACCAAAACGGCTGCGGTTAAAACTCAGCTTAAACTTATTAAGTATTCAGGGGTGCTAGTAAGTTTCCTTTTCCTTTTAGGCAATGCATTCCTCATACCAGCGAAATAGTTTGGAATGCTAATTAATATTGGCTAGCAAAGTACAAAATCGTTGAACGGTGATTGAGTTGTAGAGCTTAGCGTTATAGTGGAACTAAGTGACAGTTCGTTTAGGTTTATATGAGCACAAAAGAGAGATAATTTCCTAAATTAAAGGATGACTGAAGAGTTCTTTGAGCTCTATAACTTAGCGGTATTCCAATAATCTCCTATAAAGTCGCCGTAGTCTAGTAGGTAGTGTGTTGGCTCATTAGATGTAAGGCCACGGTTCAAACCCCCAGGTCAGACATCACCAAGAAAATTACTTCTTCTCAGCAGATTTCTGGTAAAAACTCTGTGAGTTAAATAAAATTGCCATGAAAAGTTTCTCAAAAATCTGTCGTTCCCTCCGCCACTCATGTACACAATTAACGCAGACAACATAAGTGGTGTGAGAAGCTAGGTTGTAATCCTGACTGAAGAGTTGTAATGACCAATTAGATATGTATGTATAACGTTCAACACACAGGAAAAACGTTTTATCACAATAGGCTCGCGAGATACAGCTTAACTTCGATTAACTACAGCTAGTTTCGTTCCATATGAAGTTCCGTGTAAATTACTAGACTGTTTTTGGCAAAATTTACCAGGTCTTAGTTTCTTAATATGCAAGAGAGTAGCTAACTTACTTAAATAGTCATTGCAACCCTTTAGTCTAGACAACCACCAAGCTTTTCACATTACTCATGTTTTGTGTGCTCATTTTATCCATGTGTGGATAACGTTTCATGTCAATATTCTTTACTCTTGAGAGTTTTTGCCAGAAGAAATAATTTTCCATATTTCGTTCTGTTAGAGAAGTCTGTGCTTGGTTTTAAACCAGGGGCTCTTGTCTAGTAAGCCAACGCACTTGACTGACTTGACTTCTTTTCCATACTTAATCTTATTGCGTATTTTATAACACAATAATAAATTTCTTTTATTTTTATATGAAGTTGTAAGCTCTTCTTTAACATTTTTCAAAAATTGTGAACATTTTCTGATCTTTTGACACTTCAATCAATCAATCCTATTAGAATAAATCCTCGATAACTTCTTGGCAATTGGCAATAACCAATAAATTATTGACAGCTTAATGTCTCTTTTAATATTTTCCAAAGATTCCAAAGTAGACAAAATATCACACAAAATAACGCCGCCAAAGAATTGTTGCCTGCGAATTCATTTGGCCATTTTTAATCGGCTTTGCCTTTAAAATTGTTTTGCCTGCCACTCACTTCATGGACTTTGAAAATGTTTTATGGAAATATACTCTCATGAAACAACCATAATTTACTTTTTATTTCAAAAAGAAAAAAGAAAAGAAAGAAAAGAAAGAGAATCCACTTGCCATTCATCATATTTCTTGACCTTGATTTATAGTTTCGTTTTTCCTTTCTTTTCTTTTCTTTTTAGAAACTTTTATGTTTCTAGGAACGCAATGAAACAAAAAATATTCAAAAAGAAAAAGAAAACATTAAGCATTTATTACTGATCAAGTAAAAAGGCTGGGTTTGGGGGGCTGGAGGTATAACTGCCACATTTTTGTAAATGAAACACTGAAAATTGAAGAAAAATCCGTCTTTTATGGTGTCAAATAAAACCATAACAATGGCGGGCCTTCCCCTACTACAGCTCTGTTTCCATTTTAATAATTTTTCTTGGCCCAACACACACACACACAATAAATGAAACAATAAAATTTTTACAACAAAAATATTAGCTTTAAAGCCTGTCTGTCGTCCACCCCGCTTTTCTCGGGATGGCAAGGCAGGCAGTTATTATTTTTAATAAAAAGAGGAGGACAGTTGGGTTTATTTCAAAGGAAATTAAAAGTTTTGATTTTTTATTTTGTTTTTATTAAAAACATAAAAAAGGAAAGAAAGAAAAGTTAAAATAATAAAAAAAAGAAATGTATTTAATTTTATTAAAATTAAAAAAGCAACAAACAAACAAAACATAATTCATAAGAAAACATAAGAAATTGTTTGCAGAGAAGTTTTGTTTTGTTTTGAAAAGAAGAAAATTTTACAAGTAATTTGATTTTAAACTTTGCCTTTGAAATCAGATACAAGGCACACACAGAGGGATTATGGCCAGAAAATATTGTTCACATAAAATCCGGCCAAACTAAACAGGCATTATTCTGTAAAATCATCAGACTGTTTAGCCTGGCATATAAAAGGCAAGGCAAAGCAAATTTGTACAAATCTCGCACTGCTTAATATAACAACAAACACCAGCATAAAAAAGGTAAACAAGTAATCAAAAATACAACAACAAACGCTACAAAAATAAATGTAAACAAAATACACAAACAAAAATAATGTAAACAACGATGTTTACATTTATAGAGAATTCGAAAAGGCGAGGTCACGAACATTCGCGTTCAAGAATATACATCAGAATGTTTAGCCTGGCATATAAAAGTCAAGGCAAAGCAGGCGAGTGAGTTAGTCAAGTTCAGTCAGTCTTGTATGAAGACGCGGTGCGTTTGAAGAGAGTAAGTAAAGTAAGTTTGAAGATCTCCATTACAAAGATATGTCGAATAATTGTCTAGTAATTATTAGTGTTTATGCAAAAGAGTGCAAAGAGGAATAAGAAACAAAGTAATTGTTGTTATTTACATCAAGTTGTGAACAGTAGCACACAGAATTGTGCGAATAATAAAGAATTTTAATTAAAATTAAACACAAAGCTATTTTTATTTTATTTGCAATCTACGGAGCTCATATTTTAAACATTTTTAAACGGTTAGAACGTAACGTTCGGTTAGGTTAGAGGACGTGTACTTGTCAATTAGTACAGTATCCGGAGGTCGCATTGACCCATTGTACAACCACCACCACTTATGTTGTGTGTGTTAATTTTATACATGAGTGGCGGAGCCCACATTTTAAAGTCGACTCCAAACGACAGATTTTTGAGAAAGTTTTCATGGCAATTTTTATTTACTCTCAGAGTTTTTGCCAGAAATCTGCTGAGAGGAAGTCGCCGAAGAAATACTTTTTGTATTTTGTCTTGATGTCTGGCCTGGGGCTCGAACCCTGGCTTTACGTCTAATAAGCCAACACACTACCTACTAGACTACGGCGACTTCATCGATATTGGGTTATTCAGACAAAAAATCAGTTCCAAACACGGATTCAGACTCTATTGACTCGCTCCAAGATTTAAATTGGAAAATTTTGTAGCAGAATAAAGGCGCGAATGTACTTAAGATCAGTCTATGTTGATACGCAACGTTGTTCACTTAATATCGTACATTCCCAAGCTACCATGAGGATACTGATAAAATGAGATGGCGGAGAAGGTTTCCCTATTCAAGATTTCAGTAACAGGACAGAATGCCACTTAATTAGCGATTAATTTAAAGATTCTGTGTTTATTTAGTCGTATCGCCATACATTTGAGTAAAAAAGCTTGTGAAATCGGACCTCCTATGACCTTACACTTCTTTTCGTTTAAACGCATAAACTTCAGGCCTTGAAATTTCTATCTTAGTTCGGCAAAATTCAATTGATATCGTCCACACCATTTAATATCCTTATTTGCATCTCTTTCCAATTCAATTTCCAATCACCAGTCCCGTTGTGCATTATTCTACAGTGAGCGTCAAAGGAAACTGTACACTATGGATAAAAACCCGAAATTTTTTTTATTTTTTTTTGGTTTTAGTTTTAAAAACTAATGAAAAAATGTTAAAATAAAAATAACGGTAATTTATTAATATATATCTTTTTTAAGGTACAGTTTCTTTTGACACTCACTGTATGTACACAGAGTGAGAGAGAGAGATAAACGTTATTGCAATCAGAGCTTAGCATGGCATTGTTGAAATCTTTTTTTCTTTTTTACTTGTAAATCCCTTTTCACTTTCTTAATATTTTTATTCACTTTTGTATGTGATTGTGATAAACTTCCTCTCTGTGACTTTCTCTATTTTA
Organism: Sarcophaga carnaria; assembly: GCA_958299815.1. Lineage (NCBI taxonomy): Eukaryota > Metazoa > Arthropoda > Insecta > Diptera > Sarcophagidae > Sarcophaga > Sarcophaga carnaria. Next base: position 154,059,537 of record OY283149.1, read on the forward strand.
TTGCACATTTTTCTTGATTTTTTCTTTTTTTTTTTGGTATTTTATTGTGTTAGTTTTATGCCAAATTCGTATTTCGTTTGGTACATCAACAGTTTCCTGCATCTACAAGGGAAATCGAGATTTGCAAACGACCAAAAAAAAAGACAAGAGAATAGAAAGGAAAAGCAATTGAACACAACATTGACTAAGAAAAAAAGGGAAATCAACCTCCAAAAAAGAAAAAATAAGAAAAGAAGCAGCAACGAAATCAATAAAAATGTAAAGAAGCTCTTGCAAAATTCAAATTCAAATTCAAATTCAAATTCATGATAAAAGATTTAAATTGTAACGCTGACATCTTCTGGAGTAGAGATTCTGGTTGGCATTAAATTTAATAGAACGAGAAAAAAAGAAGCCAAAAAAACTAAAATTAAATGGTATTACGAGTGACACAATTTTAAGGAATCTAAAAAGATACGTGCATAAGGACATGTCTCAACAAATTTATAAACTGCCGTGAAACGAATGCCTCAACCATGCCGCAAGATCCCAAAGAGTGTCATGTGAAAGTTGGAAACCATTTACATACAATGAAATTCTCAAAAATATTGCAAGTCCAACAGCATTAGCGAATAATGCAACAGTCAGCCCGTAAATCTCTGTGATAATTTCCAGTTTGATTCTCAAAATAAGGAAAATTTATCAAAGTTGCTTAAAGATTGTATAAGAATTTGTAGTGGATCAGCTCCAATCTAAATCCAACTGAAGAATAAATCCATAATGTTTCCCTCCTGTCTAAATGCGGTCTAAAGGAGGAGAGCAATTATGCCTGAAAAATCCGTTCCTATCTGTAGTCTATGTTTTCTACTTGAGTGGGACTTTGCAACATTACAGCGAGAACTGAGTCTTATGGCTGTATGCCTGAAAGATTTGTGAATTTCTGGCCTTGATTTTTAAGAATATGAAAATCTATGTGAATATGAGAGTCATATGACAGTCATATGACACCACAAACATCTGAATACGTGGGAGAATGCAGAGGTCAACTGATATAGGATTACTCAGACCATGCGCATATTCCCTACACACATATATAATTGGTTATTAAAGCCCTTCAGTTAGGCTTACAACGTAGCTTCTTACACCACTTATGTTGTGTGTAGTAATTTTATCCCTGAGTGGTGGGACCTACAGTTTAAAGTCCATTCCGAACGACAGATTTTTGAGAAACTTTTTCGTGGCAATTTTTTTTACTCTCCGAGAATTTTTGTCAGATATCTGTTGAGAGGAAGTTGAGTTGTCTGACCTGGGATATGAAACGGGGCCTCACGTCTAATAAGCCAACACTCTACCTACTAGACTAAGGCGACTTCTAATGCATATTCCATGCCGAGTCTTTCAGTACGTTGCTCCATCTATTCCCAATCGTTTATTTTGGTAATAGTGGCCTGTGCCCCAACGAGTCTATTGTCCTATGTAGTGTAGACTGCTAAGGCCAGTGGTCATGCCATGACTCACGAAAAATTTTCAGAAGCGATTACCTCCGAACTTAACTTCTTTAACAGACTCAGTTCTTAGTCGTCCAACTTTACCATTATCAACGTATTCTTGATAGTTCAAAAGTCTTTCAGGCTAAAATCGTGATAACCAAATAAGCCCTTCTCACTACGACTGTATTGGCGTTAATAGCAAAGCGGTTATCCTTCATCTGTGATCGCTCATTATGCTTACTCAGTTAGTATGAAAGTGAAAGTGTAGGAACGAGCTGAATACGTCCATTCTCTCTTTTCAAAAGTCAGTTACGTGAATCGCATGCTACCAGCGTTTCCATGGAATGGAAGTGATCCCTGCAGGATCTGATTCTTGCGAGAGTTATCTAAGCTCAGTAGTATTGCTTAAAACGTATATTCTGGTCTATTACTTCTGGGAAGAAAATTGCGGATGGGACAACAATTACTCGGTAATATAGAAGAAGACGAGACAGCTTTCTTCACAACAACTAAGGAATATCATGTATTAACCGAGGGGACCCTGTTTATCTGATTAGAGTTACATTAAACCGTCCTTTAGCTATCCAAGTGATGTATAAGTATTCAAGATAGTGTCTCACGGCATTATTTGACGCTCTTGGTAGCTAAAAGTAGTCACGCCCACCCATTTGTAGCTAAGGTAGTGAAAATCTTTTGATTCCGGTGTTCTGGCTTTGATGGACTCAACATTTTGTCTCTTAAATGTTTCACCTTAACTGAACTCTTCTGGTTACGTTGTTGTGATAAAGGGTGACCATTTCCTATACCTAAAATTACCGAAAGAGTTCAATAACATAGCAGAGGATACTCTTATCTTCCTTGTCTAATATTTAAACAAGAGTAAGTACTCGCTACCAACATGATTAATTATTAGCCACTCATTGTCAAAGTGTTGCTTCCCTTACTTAAAGAAAAGTTGTGTTTACTGTTTGTCAAACTTTAATTCAATGATCCGAAAGCTATTTAATAACACCAACAACAACAACAACAACAACAGCAGCTACAGTGGCAACAAAAAGTTATAAATTTTCAGTTTTCAAATTGAGAAAACCACAAATCATAATCAAATGAACATTAATTAACAAGAAAACACAGCGAAAGGATGGGAAGAGGAGGAACAGGAGGAGGAGGAGGAAGGGGTTGTTCCATTTCATATTTCTAAAATTAAATTTTCTTGTTAAAACAGAAAAATAATTACCACACGAAGTGGTGTGGCGTGTTGGGGGATGAAGGGAGAGGAGAAGAGAGGGAAACCTAAAAACATAACTGATGATGGATCCTTATGCCACAAGCAAACAACTGTTAATGCAGCAGCAATTGGCAATGGCAACACTCGCATCGCAACATTTTCTAAAAATGCCACAGAAAAGTTTGTGAGCGTGTGCCAGGGAATACATACAGTGTGTGTGTGGCACAAATAAATGATGAAAACTACTCGAAGCAATTCTAAAGTAAATATTTTTCTCATTTCGATGAATGGGAAAAAAGAGGACGAAAAATAAGAGGCAAAGAAAACAAACAAACAACGTTTATAACGAAGTGAAAAATGCAATGCAACTTAACGCCCAGCAACGCAAAAAGTAAATTGAAATAGAAGAGTCTCTATTAGACTAGAAGAAGCACTCGTTTATTAATTTTCAATTCATTCGTTCATTCATTTATTCATGCTGGCATTCTCTTATTCTGCTATTCATTCATTCATTCATTCATTAAACTTGTCGTAATTCGTTTTCATATCGAAATGTTGCTGAAACAGTGCAATTGCCTGTGCGGTTCCTCTTCTATTTGTTTTTAAAAGAGCAAAGTAATCACCGAACTAATCCTTCATCTCGTTTAAGTTTTCAGAAAATGTTTTATTTTTCAAAAAGTTTTTCACTTGATTACCAAGTAAATTGCTAAGAAGAAGAGCAAATCTAGCATTTGTTATACAGTGTAGTAAGAAATAGTAGTGGAATGTCAACTTTAATAGATAAATTCGAATTTGAAACCAAAGACGCAAACCCACACTTTTAGCAGTGCCACTTCTTGTCACTAACAGAGTAAACATTGCTATTAACAGAACACTGTTAACTGTGTAACAACGGCAATAAATAGATTAGTCTTCTATTTTGCTATTATTGCAGCCTATTGACATAAAATTTAATTCTCATTGTGATCATAATTATTTGTGAACAAAAGTCTTGAAATGCAATGGTGGGGGTGTAGGGACTAATTTTTTCAACTCTCACATTTGTTCCGTAGTTCGAAAGAGGACCTTCTGGACTACCATTTGCAAATAGTCGGGTAGCTGTACTATTTCTTATATGCTCCAAAATCGCCACTGCTCTTCTAGAGAATTCTCAAGCAAAAAATTTATAGTTTCTAATCCAATTTTTTTATAGCATATTACTTTATGTCTGACCATATTGCTGATTATATTTAGAGGGCTTGGAAACTTCCTTTGAATATGATATGGTACTCACAGACCTAGAGTATTTCCCTTAATTAGCTCCTAAAACAGGTGGGCTGGTTCAGATGAATACAGTTAAATAGCTAACAGTGCTCTGTTAAGGGCAAATTTTGCTCTGTTAGCACCAAATGTGGCGTTACTAAAATTTATGGATTGCGTCTTGGATTTTCAATTCGAATTTATCTTCACACATATAATATCTGAAGGCCTTATTTTAAGCAGAATTAAAGCTGTTTCCATCACTTACGCGTATGATTCCATATGACCAAAAACCAGGCAGTGAGTGTTAAAGACGCTTATCTCCACCCTTTTTTAATTCTCAGCCTGGCTGGCTCATAGGATTTTATTTGGAAGTCATTTTCGCATAGAGTTTCTTTAGAAGATATGGTCTAGACCTTTAACACAACCCGTTTGTGCTTCACATAGGTTAGGAGTCCATCAATTCTTTCAAAAGTTTCCGGAAGAGCAATTTTGTTCCATCAAGACAACACCAGGCCGCATATGTTGATACCCGCGTGCCTAAAAGTTGCGAATATTTTTTTATCTTCCTTATAGTTTTCATATTCTACGTAGTTTTTCGTAATATGTTCGGTTGTCGTTGACGATTGAGAACGAAAATTGCAATCAAAAATTGTCACATACAGCCTCAAACCTTAGAGTACTTGGGAGAATTTAGAGGTCGTCTAGTATTGCATCACTGAGACGATAAGCATACTCCATGCTAAGGATTTGGGAACGTTGCTTCATCTATTTCCAATCGATTTGCTTTTTTTTGTGAGCCCTGCCCTGCGACGCAGTGAGCCCTTTTTTCCATGGAGTGTAAAATCCTAAGGCATATGGTCGTGCTAGGGCACTTGGAAAGCTTTCGAAACCGGTTTCTCTCGAACTTAACTTGTGTAATAGTATCAGTGCATACTCGCCTAACCTTAATATCGCCAAAGTCCAAGTGATATCAAGTAATGGCCCAGTTTAACGCCAATTAGGATCAGGATTTCTGATATTGTCAGTGTTATATTAATAGTCATAATAAAAATTACTCGTGTGTTATTGCAAGTATTGAGTAACTTACTTCGAGGTTATAAAATGTAGTACTCTTATCCTTATGAAGAAATTTATTGAGGCAATCAAAAAAATTAGGGTACAGAACCTTAAAATTTAATTGAACTTCTGCTGGACACTTCTCTTACCATGATCGGGCGCTCACATAAGCGCGCGCGCCCCGTTGTGTCGCCACATGTGAACGCAGTCCCTTTACTGACCAAGTTCCGCCAAACCAGGGATGAAGAAGAAGTTGGTCAGCGAAAGAGCTGCATGGGGTTTGGTAGTGGTACCACATATTATGTCTTCTTTAATTGAAATGCTATCGTCATTAATTTTATTCAACAGATCATGCCAAGTTTCTTCTGATCACAATTAAGCAGTTTCAAGTCTTTAACACAATTTTTTCGTGAGTAAAAAGTCAAGAAATTTGTTGGTGAAAGTCAAAAGAAATAATTTGAAATATTTTAGAGTAGACCTTGGAAACAGATTTTTTAAAATTAAGTTTGTTAGCTTCAAATTTGGTCTTCACTTTGTGTCAAATTTCCTAAAATTAGTCCCTAATACTGATCCGTTCATAACTGGTCGAGAACGTCTGTAGCAGAGTCTTCTTTCAAAAAATTTTAGGAAAAATAAAAGCTAAATTTTACGCGACATACTGTTTTTTATAATAAATTATTATCAGTGCTTTAATATTTGAAAGCATTTTAAGGAGCATATTTCCCTAAGTATGTGTAGTTAAAATCGCAAAATTTTATTTTGCAATTGTTGCAGACTATTGCCATAAAATTTAATTCTCATTATGATCATTATTATTTGTGAACAAAAGTGTTGAAATGCATAGGATGTTTGGTGGTGGTGGAGGAGCCAACTTTCTCAAATTCCAAAATTATTCCCGCTATCCCACTACCACGATTCGAAAGAGGAATCTCTGGACTATACATATAGTCTATATGGTGACCTATTTCTTATATGTTCAAAAGGCCACTGATCTTCAATTAAAAACTGATGGTTTCGAAGCCAATTTTCTAAATACCATATCACTTTATATGGAACTATTTTGCTGATTATATAAAGAGGCCTTGGGACCTTCCTTTTAGTATGATATGGTACTTATAGACCTAGTATATGTCCTAAAATTAGCTTCTAAACAAGTGGACTTCTTCAAATGGGTACAGTTAAACAGCTCTGTTAAGGGAAAATTTTGTTATGTTAAGAGTAAATTTTGCTCTGTTAACGCCAAATGCGGCGCTGCTAAAATTTATGGTTTGTGTCTTGGATATTAAAATTCGAATTTATCATTATTTCCTCTTTAAATATTATTCTATGCGTTTTAGCTGATCTGATGATCTTATACTCATCTTTGACTCACGAATTTTCACAAGTTTTCTTGTAAAAATTTTAATTTTAATGCTTTCAATATTCAATTGCCATCTCTAAATCGCAAGCAACAATTATAATCCGTAAGAAAACTTTAATATCCGCACTTCTTTTAATTATCCAGCCACTAGACTGCTCTTTTACGCCATTCTTCATCATTTCTTTTTATGCCACTTGAGTTGCAAAAAATTGTGCAGAAAAAAGAAATTCTTTCTTTCTCTCTGTTCGCCAAAACTATAGATAAGCTTTCTTAGGGTTTGTCTTGCTTTTCGGAGTCTTAAAAATTCTTTATCGTAACACACAAAGTATGTTAAAGCCTTTGGTGGCATACACACGCTTATACTCTGTCTTCCTCTTTCTCTCTGGGGGAAAAAAATGTGTATGTTTGCTGGGAATTTTTGTAGTTTTTAAAACTATTTCTACAATTTACGAACTTGTCAGACAATTTTTATGTTGTATTTCCGGTTACTAACACCGCCATTACCGCCTTTACCACCATTTCTTTCTCTCTTACGATGACTACTGCTACCACTGCTACCAACATAGCTACTCTCCTTCCTGTAATGAAAAACTAACGGTAAGAATTGTTTCGTTATTCTATCATCATTTCTTGTTGTCCTAGTCGTTGTTGTCGTTCTTGTTGTCGTTCTTGTTGTCGTTTTTGTTGTCTTTGTTGTATCATTATGAAGCCAAATAGCACAGAACGACACAATTTTTTCGTTGATTCCGAATGTTCTGTATGAGAGTGTGCGAGTGTGTGTGTTGTTATATTTTTGCTTCATTCTTCGGGTGTGCGTGTGTGTTTTTTTTATTGCCATTATAGTTGTTGTAACAATAAGTTTTCCTCTTGAAGGAGAGAAGATACGACCACTTGAAACTTATGTTGCCATTTTTATTTTTCTTGTTCTTGTAGTTTTCCTTAAGGAATGGCACGAAACATTTCTTGTTCTGTGCCGGGTTTTTTGCTGTTCTGTTGGTTTTTTCCTTTCGTTCGCTTCGTTGTTTTTTTGTTTCATTTAAATTCATTTTAAAGTTTTCCATTTGGCTTTAAGCTACAAATGGCGAAAGTGAGAGAGAAAATATTTATGTAGTGCTACTGCTACTGCTTGTGTCTGTAGTATTTATGAGAAATATGGTTTCACTTGTTTAAAGTGCAATATTTTATATGCGAATGCACTAACAAGTTGTGGGTTGCGTAGTAAGACTAACTTTAATGGGAGTTTAATTTTAACGATCACATACACACATTAAAATAAAAATAAAACAACATTTTAAAGGTGCCGTATATCAACTTAAAGAGCATTTTTATGGTAATTAATGACTGACGGGCAACAATTTAAAGTCGCTTTTTTTTTCTATTGTGACAGCAAAGCTGAGATTATTATCTTAATGATGCAATGAAAAAGGGCTGGAAGTCAATTTAACTAAAACAGACGTAATGCTTTCAATTTGCTACTCCTAGTATCAAGTATTAGTTGCACAATATCCTGTAACTCTATGCATCTCAAAATTGTATTCAACTGAATATGAAATATGAACATATAATTCAAAAAAGCAATAGGCTTGATCTCTAATAGTTTCTTGATTTTGCTAATATTGGTCTGTGACCGAGGCAGGTCATACTATAACTCTTGAAAAATTTTCATAAGGGACTACTTTTGGACTTAACTACAGTAACAATATCAATGTGTGCTCGACCAACCATAATATCACCAAAGTCTTCTTCGTAATAGCTCAAGTGTCTTTCAGGCTAAAATCTTGATAATGAAAGAAGACTTTCTCATTACAACTGTATTTGCTTTGATAGCCAGGCAGTTACCTTTGGTCTATGATCGCTCGTTATGGTTACTCAGTTAGTATGAAAGTATAGGAAGTTAAATCCATCCATTTTCTTTCCTCGAAGGATAGTTATGTGATTCTCAGGCCATCGAGATTTTTATGGAAGTGAACGTGAAGACAAATGGTCCCATACATACATATGTACATAATTGGTCATTACAACCCTTCACTCAGGATTACGACCTAGCTTCTCACGCCACTTACGTGTGTGTGTTAATTTTATACATGAATGACGGTACCTACAGTTTAAAGTCGACTCCGAACGACAGATTTCTTTGAGAAAATTTTCATTGCAATTTTTTTTGCCAGAAATCTGCTGAGAGGAAGTAGCCGAAGAAATACTTTTTGTATTTTGTTTTGATGTCTGAAAATAATTCCAGTGCCATTCATTCATTCTAAATACAACTGTTATTACCTTTTATAGATGAATTCTAAACCCGCTTTTCATTTTCCTCCATTACTTTCCTTATTTTGCTCTTTACCCTCCGGGGTAAAATTCATTTTACTTTGAAATTTACTGTGTGTGTGTGTGATGCTTTATGGTTGCCATTAAATCACCATTAGATTACACAAATTGACAAACGAATACGAAGGGTGGATGAAATTGTCTGTTTGTCTATCTGTGTATGTGTATGGCTTTGTAGCATTCTGTTGCAAAGACCACACAAACAAAATGCATGTAAATACCCGAAAACATAAATATACACTCGTGTTTTAACTTTTAACCACATATTGACACTTCGTTTTACTGTCAATATGTGTTGTTGTTGACTGGTGTTTCTCTCTGTTGTTTGTTTTTTTCTGCTGCTGTTGCTGCTGCTTTTTCTTCTGTTTTTCACAAACGAAAGTACAGCGGGGAAATTGGCAAAATTTTTTTATAATAGAAGGGGTTGCTGGTGAATACTTATATTGAACAGATGATACGTTAATAACATCTCCACACCTCCACCACTAATGCAGATACAAAATTATGTACGTACATATGTATGTATGTTTACACGTATGCGGGTTGAAGAATACTTTAATGCTATGTATGTGTTGTATGTCACACATACATACACTGTATTTCTGTGGTGTTAAGGATATCGATTGATTTTATTGAACATAATAATACCGCATATCGATTTGCTTTATTATCTCATGATGCATTTAAGGGTTTAGAAATGGGAAATAGATTTTCTTTAGTTTTCAAATACTCTATTATTTGCTGGTTTTAAATCCCGTCAAATATTTCATTCACAATAAAGTTAATAAAGAAAAGAAAATCGTAAAAAAAATTTGTTGATTTCTTTAGCTCTTCTAAAGCCAAAGCAACTAAAACACTTCAGGACAGCATGTCAATTATTTGATACTTTTCTGTTATAAAAGCTCGCAGTCTAGGTAGTGTGTTGGCGTAAATCCACGGTTCAAATCCCAGGTCAAATATCTCGAACGAAACGAAATATGAACAAATATTTCCTCGGTGACAGAAGATTTTTGACAAAAACTCTGAGAGTGAAATAAAATTGCCATGAAAAGTTTCTCAAAAATCTATCGTTCGGAGTCGACTTTAAACTGTAGCGGGATTAACACACAAAACATGGGTGATGTGAGAAGCAAAGTTGTAATCCTGACTAAAGGGTTGCAATTACCAATTATGTACAGGTCTAGCCCCAGACGATTTGAGAAGATTCCGCACCTTCATAAGACTCTAGAAATGGTTGAGAGATACTAACCAGTAGCAGTAATTACATGGCGGAATAGGTAATCTCGGTGCTAAAGCATCCAAATAATGCCTAATGAGGCGGCCGCCAGTTTAGCTTAACCTAACCTTATTTAATCGTGACTGTCCGTCTAGATTTTTAGGAAAAATATCCCGTATTCTGTGATGTTTTTACTGGAATTTTTATCTATTTTCCGTGGGCATAGTTCTTAAAAATAAATCCAGATTTTCCTTTATTAAATGACATGTTTTTTTTTTGTTTTGCTTTAGCTTTTGAAGAGCACAACAATTTTATCACTCTCTTTCCGTATTCTGCTTTCATTTTATTGCGAAAAGCCTTTGACATCTTGTGTAGGAGTAATGGTAGTAGTTGTGTATGTGTGTGTATGTGTAGATATCCTGCAACGTTTATTACCATATATTGTCCTTATTTCCTGGTGCTCTTTTGTCTTTTGTTTCTCATGGCAGTGGGATAGAATTTAATAGAATTTATGCTCATTTAAAGCCATTTTTTTACCTGTTTCTGCCAATAATCACCTGTCTGTCTGTCTGTCTAATGCTTTAGTGTCTTCCATACTTTTATGGTTGCTTTTCATGTCATTGTTGTGCTATTCTGATCCTTTTCTATGGGATTTTCTAGGACAAAGCTATGGAGAGGAGGGTTGCATGAATGAATAGATGGTTGAATGGTTTTCTGTTGCTTTTTCTCTCCTCTCTGTTGCAATTGTTTTTCATCACAATTTATTTTTAGATTGTGATAAACGTTGCAGGCATTAAAGGGAGCAAAAACCTGTAGAATATTAAAAAGGTTAAAAGGAAATAGACAGCTAGGGAGGGAAGGAGAGCGAAATTAAATATTTAATGGAGGCAGATTTTGTTGTCGGGATATGGAGAAGAAGAAAACTTGTTTGAATAATTAAATGCTAAATCGTTTGGCATTTTTGCATGCATTTTTAAATGCGCATACAAATGAAAGAATAATTGTTTCTTTAAAGTTCACTTCTATCTTCAATTGACATTCAAGATGCAATAGACGCCTACTCATGCAATATGCATTTTGTTGGGCTTTTGTAGAATATTTTTAGGTTTTTAGCTTTTATAAACGTTTAAAATATGTGCACGTAGATTGCAAATAAAATAAAAAATAAATTTGTGTTTAATTTTAATTAAATTTTTTTATTATTCGCACAATCCTGTGTGCCACTGTTCACAACTTGATGTAAACAACAACAATTGCCTTTCTTTGTTATTCTTCTGTTTACACCCTTTGCATAAACAATAACAATTATTTGACAATTATTCGACTGATCTTTGTAAAGGAGATCTTCAAACCACGATTACTCTCTTCAAACACACCGGGTCTTCACACAAGACTGACTGAACTTCACTAACTCACTTGCCTGCTTTGCCTTGCCTTTTATATGGCAGAGTAAACAGTCCGATGAATGTTCTTGAAGGCGAACGTTCATGACTTCGCCTTCTCGAAATCTCTATAAATGTAAACATGGTTGTGTTTACATCTATTCTTGCTTTGTTGTTTGTGTATTTTTGTTTACTTGTTTACCATTTTTTTATGCTGGTGTTTGTTGTTATATTAAGCAGTACGTACAATAATTTGTAAACAGGTTTGTTTACTGCATTCTTTTGTTTCTGTAGCTTTTGTTTATAATTTTAATGGTAAGCGCTGTAAAAGCAAAACACCAGCATCTAGATTTTTCCTTTTCTAGAACTATTTTCTCCTTAAGTTCTGTTAGACGATCATTATTTCATGATCGTCCCACCTAATTCTTCGTATTCCTTGTTTTGCTTCCCTGATTAGTTTTCTATTAAAGATTCACGTTTCATTTTTCCCCGTGTTTATTATTCAATTGATTTTATTTATCATTTAATTGAATATAAAATTTATTTCTCTTCACTTTTTTTTAATAATTTCACACGACTGTCTATTTCATATGACCTGAAGAATTTCATGTCAGTTCAGTGATAAATTATTATGAAAGAGAGACACACTAAAAAAATAAAATGAAAATGAAAATAAATTATCGGCCACCACATGCAATTGAAGCAAATTTATTATGAAATAAAACACTCAAAACGATACGATACGATACGATACGATAATTACAATTATTTTGTAATTTTATTTCATTTCGTTTCATTTTAATGGAACCCACAATTAAATTTGTTGTTGAAAACTAAGTGAACCACAAGGCAAAGTGAATAAACCAACTTTTTTCGCTAAATCTGGTGAAATGTTGAGTAAATTCATGTTATTCGAAATTTAGTGGTTATCGTTACAGATACCAACAGATACCTACCAGAGCTACAGATACCTACTCAAGCAGGTGGTGTGGTGTATAAAAGATGAGTGGGGTGTATAAAAGACTGATTCTGTGCTTATTAGGTAGAAGTCGCTGGAATCTAGTAGGTAATGTGTTGGCTTATTAGACGCGAGACCACGGTCCAAACCACATACGAGACATCTTGATGTGTGTGCAGATAAATTCGAATTCGAAAATCCAAGACGCAATCCATAAATTTAAGCAGCGCTACATTCGGCTTTAACAGAGCAAAATTTTCTCTTAACAGAACAAAATTTGGCCTTGACAAACCACTGTTAGCTATTTAACACTATTCATCTGAATAAGCCCACTTGTTTAGGAGCTAATTTTGGGAAATACTTTAGATCTATGAGTACCATACTATGTGCAAAGGAAGGTCCAAGAGCTCTTAATATAATCAGCAACATAGTCACATATAAAGTGATATGGCATTGAGAAAAGTGGCTTTGAAAATATCACTTTTTTTGGTTGAAAATTCTCTAGAAGATCAGTGGCCATTTTGGAAGATATAAGAAATAGTACATCAACCCGACTATATGCAAATGGTAGTCCAGAGGGTCCTTTCGAATTGGGATAGTTGGAATAATTCCGTCCTCCATCCTTTACATTTCAACACTTTTATTCACTTATAATAAGGATCATAAAGAGAATTATATTATGTTTAGAAGACGAATCTACTTATTGCTACTGTTAAACAGTTAACAGTGCTCTGTGAATAACAAATTTTCCCCTGTTAGAGACAAGAAGTGGCGCTGCTAAAATTGTGGAAATGCGTCTTTGGTTTTTAAATTCGAATTTATCTTCACACACATGACATCTTGAACGAAATATGAAAAAAAATATTCTTCCTCTCGGCTATCTTTTGGCAAAAATTGCGCGGATAAAATAAAATTTGCCGTCAAAAGTTTCTCAAAAATCCGGCATTCAGAGACTTTAAACTGTAGGTACCGCCACTCATGTATAAAATTAACACACACAACATAAGTGGTGTGAGAAACTAGGTTGTAATCCTAACTAAAGGGTTGTAATGACCAATTAAGTACTTCAGTCAATTTTCCTTTGCCTTCCTGGCTTCAAATAATTCCTCATAATCATTGGCTTGGCGTCGTAATATTTTTGGTTACCAGTGTATCAAAATCCATTAAAATTTGCAAAACTTTTTTGAACATAAATTCGTATACAATAAGAGTTACAAAACTTTTCCACTTATTTTCACGTACAATGAACTTTGACTTTTACAATTTTTTTTGTTTGTTTTTGATTTCTTTAAATTTATTTTTCTGTTAATTTCACTTGAAAGTCATACAGTTGAACGGACGGACCGGTGTGTTAGCAACGCTGTTACAATGGCTATTAAAAATTATGAAAAAAAGAAACGAAATTAAGCGAGACATGCAACAGGATAATGAATATTGAAAATAATATGAACAAATTACAACAACAACAACAACAACTAAAAATAACAAACTTGAGTAGTTTATTTAATAAACAAAAACAACAACAACAACAACAATAGAATTGTTAAATATAGAATGAAATAGAATAGAATGGCATACACTGATTATTATTCTATTAAAATAATGAAACAAAAGAGAAGGTCCTGTGGCATGAAGACTAAGAGGCTAAGAGGGCATATAAACACAGAGGATTTGAATTCCATGCTCATGAAGAGTTTTTTTTTAGCTGGAATTTACTAAATAATGCTGTTGTTTTGCTCTCTCCGTTTAGAAAAGATTTGATTTGTTTATTTGTTCAAAGGAAACGCTGTGGAAAATTCTATTAATTGCACTGATTATTATGTACATATGAGGTTCAGAAGTCGCCGTACTCTAGTAGGTAGTATGTTGGCTTATTAGACGTCAGGTAGTGGTTTAAACCCCAGACCAGAGATTTCGAACAAAACAAAAAACCATTTTTTTGGGGGTCTTCCTCTGAGCGGTCTTCTGGCAAAACCTCTGAGAGTTAAATAAAATTGCCATGCAATGTTTCTTAAATCTGTTATTCGGAGTCGATGTTGAAGTGTAGGTTCCCCACTTCTTTTTTTTTTTTTTTATTGGCATACACAACATGGATGGTGTGAGAAGCTAGGTTGTAATCCTGACTAAAGCAAATCTTACTTACTTACTTACTTAATCGGTCATTAACAACCCGATTAATGGATTTCGGCCTGCCTAAACACATCCTCCCAGACGCCTCTGCTTCTTGAGCGCCTACGCCAGTTGGTCCCACCAATGGATGACAGGGCTTCCTCGATTTGGTCCTTCCAACGCAAACAAGGATGTCCTCTTCGCCGACTTCCGTGAATCCCCGCATCAAATATCCGTCTCGCGGAAACATCGTCCTCCATTCCAACGACATGGCCGAGCTAGCGCAGCCGCTGGATCTTAATACGCTACACAACGTCTATGTCGTCAAGGAACTCATACATATCACTGTTGGATGCGGAAATCATCGTCAACTCGTACTGGACCTAAGATCTTACGTAGGACTGACTTTTCTCTCGAATACTCTCTAGGCTGCTGCATCAGTGCTTAATAGAGTCAATGCCCCTGCGCCATAAAGAAGCACGGGGAGGCTGAGCGTCTTGTAGAGTGTTAGTTTTGTCGTACGAGAGAGGTCTCTGCTACTCAATTGCCTATTGAGACCATAGTAGCACCTGTTGGCTAGAGTGATCCTGGGCATGATCTCCAGACTGACATCATTTTTGGTGGTAACGGAGGAGCCAAGATAAATAAGTACAGTTATCGGCCATAATCTGAGATCCAATACGCCGCACATCCCTATTTGTCGATAACATACGAGTATACTTCGTTTTGCCCTCATTTACTGCCACACCCATCTTAGTAGACTCCCATTCAATAGCACCAAAAGCCAGCAGTAACGTCTAGTAGATAGTGTGTTGGCTTATTAGAAGCCAAACCCCGGCCCAGATATCTTGAACAAAACCAATTAAAAAATTTGAAGATTTAGCAGCCTGGGTGCAAAGAAACAACATGACGACACTTTTACTGGGTTTTAATATCGTCCTGATCTAACAGGAAAAAGTCAACTATTGTCTGGACTTTGACATTCGGTGTTTCGGCAATAGGTTCACCATCAAGTCCTACAAATTGTGCAAATTTTATATCGGAATTGTTGACAAGAAAATATCTTTTAAGTTGTCCTTTAAGGCGAATTAACTGCTGTTTTTACATCTGCGAATTGTGTAAAATATTAACGACTACTGTTCTACAAAAATATATCAATCTGTAGGGGTATGTGGAGATCTCAACAATCTTCTCTTAATCATAGATGTTTAGGGTTTTATGCTGACCTATTTTTGTATACAGAAATATACAGATGACTGATGAAGCGCAAGGCTCGTAGCAAAATCGTGATCAAATCTATTTTATACTAGAATGAGAGAAAAACTCTGCGTATTTGAGTGTCACTTGTTCTTGTGGAACTTATCTTAATCCTGCCTTCAAGGACACTCTGCATTTGATGCTCATTGATCTGCATATTTTATTGCTTTTAGTGTAAAATACCGGGCAGTTGTCATGGCATTTTGATTCATTTTACTTCATTTATGAGCAGGATCTGCTGGTTATACGAAAGCCCTAAAAATCCTACATATTATGGTTCTACAGATCCATACATGGAATCCAAAAAGGTATTCACAAGTATACAGCACATTCCGTAGATCCCTCTCCACTCTATTTTCAATATTCAAGTGACGTTAGAAGTCGCCGTAGTCTAGTATCAGATGTGAGGCCGTGGTGTAACCTCAGCTCAGACAACTCGAACGAAATATGAAAAAAAAAAATACTCTTCGGTGGCTTCCAGCTCAGCAGCCCTCTGGCAATAAAATTGCCATGAAAAGTTTCTCAAAAAATCTGTTGATAAACTGTATTCCTCGTCGGTTCTGGATAAAGTTAACATACACAACATGGGTTGTGTGAGAAGCTAGGTTGTAATCCTGACTAAAATGGTTGTAATAGCCTATTAAGTAAGTCAGGCATATCAGAAATGGTTTGTCTTTTATAATTCACTTCCAAAGCTAATGAAACACTTCTGAATGGGAAATAGTCGTCTTGTGGATTTCCTCAATCGTCTTCATTTTATGCACCTCAGGGTGGCTGCAGTTTACAGAGTTCTTTACAGAGTATTGAAATATATTGTAGTGTGCACCAAAATAAGTAAGTTAGTAGGTAATAAGGATAAGCTTGTAATTTGTAGGATAAAGCCAAAGAAGACTCTCACAGTCTCCACTACTTTCTGATCATTATAGTTCAGGCAGAAGCTGTTTTAATAACCAAATAACTTTTTTTTTTGAAAATGCTTATAAAAAAGTAGTGAATATTTTCTCAAATTTCTTTTTTTATTTGAAACTACAATCCTTCCGGTTAATAATGGAAAATAATTTCATTCAAATGGCTGCCTCGGCTGGCCATGCAGTAGCCTACACGATCGATCCAATTTTTAAGCACATTATCGATTGTGTGCAGCTGTATTTCACCAATGGCTTCACGAATATTGTCCTTTAAAGCGTCAATTGTCTCTGGCTTGTCGGCGTAACACTTATCTTTGATGGCACCCCACAAATAATAGTCCAACGGTGTCAAATCGCAGCTCTGAGGTGGCCAAACGGCATCAGTTCTGCGGCTGATAATTCGATCTTCAAAAACAGAGCGCAAAACATCGAGTGTATCTTCGGCTGTGTGGCACGTAGCGCCGTCCTGTTGAATCCAAATGTTGTCAATATCGTCCTCTTAAATTTTGTGAACAAAAATTCATTCAACATGGCCCGATAACGATCGCCATTGACTGTAACGGCCATTGACTGTATTGATCGCTATAGGCTTTGTGAGTTGAAATTGTATACAATTAGGTGCCTTTTAGAAAAATGCCCCGTAGTGTTTCACCGCTAGTTTTTCTTTTCCTTTTTGTTGTCGTTTTATTTTAAGATTCTTTGCAATAAAAAAAATTATAAAACCAAAAACAACAATAAATACAAGGATGGATGTATAAATGAATAGATGGATGGATGGATAGATGGATGGCTGGATGGATGGATGCTTGAGCTGAATGGCTGTAAAGACAAGAATGAGTGTGTGGTTGTTTTTCTTTTCTTTCTATACCGACATGTTTAATAAACATAATTGACATGACATTTTGATGGCTGACAAGAATAGAAAACTTTTCGTCCTGTTTTTTTTGTCTTGCTTCTAAAAAATTAAATTTGTTTAATTAAATTTGACTACAGATGGTACAAAAAATGGAGATTTTTCAAGGCAAAAAAATGAAGCGAAATATTGAACACTGCATGTGTAGCCAGAAGTGTAAGGGACATGGTTAATGGCAATAGAAAAACTTTGTAAATTCCATGGTAACCATATTCAACTGCATTATCGGTACATGAATCTCTGGCAATATAAGTATGAATACGCAAAGTATGTCTAGAACTTCCTGTTTCAATAGAAGCACATGGGAGCAAGCTTAGTTTGCTTACTCATCACTTCACTTCATTGCATTTCGTTTCACATAAAAATGTTAATTGTTGAAAACCATTTGCAAAGTTGGCTAATTTGTAAATTGTTTTAAACAAAAGTTTTCTTTTTTTATCTCAAATGAGTTCCTTTACCTTGTTCTTGTTCTATACTCCATAGTTTTAAAAACAACGAAATGTTTTTCTGCTCCCATTAGGCATTTGCCTTAAACAAACTGACGTCAAATTCACATTCAACAGCAGGATTTTCATGTTCCGTTATAAACGTATCACAACAGAAGTATGTTTCTACCCTGCAAACCATTGCATACCTTGAGGAGTCAGCACAATTTGAAGTATACTTCAACTCAAATATTATTACAACCTATACACATACATATCTATATGTGTGAGTGTGTGTGAGAGCGGAAAATTGGTTGTTATATAATCAGAAAACTGCTAAGAGAACAATGTTGCCAAAAAAAAAAAACGGTTGATTGAGGTAAATACAGAAATTTCATTTAATACGAAATAAGTTTTAAATTGTGGCATACTTTAAGGTGCAGAACATTGAGAAATTTTTGTAAAGTATACTTTTAAGGAAAAAAAAAGAAACAACTCTGACAGTTGGAAAATTAAATAATTATGTATAGTATCGTGGTGTTTTAATTCATTTACAAACTAATGCGACTAATTTAATTGCAAAACTTTTAATGATAATGCAGTGCGGAAATGTACAAATGTCTACTATTCGTTATACTTTTTATTGTAACGCTTGCAGCTAAAATGGTGGTCGATTGTGGAAAAAATCATGAATATTTACTGGAAAATCCATGAACATCTGGAAGACACAGGAACTAAGTTGATAATCTAGTATTGTTGCCTTAAGAATTGATAATCTAGCCTCCGTGGGCTTTATCGTTTGAGTGTATAAGACCACAAAAACTGCCTGCCAACTCAGTAGCCCGTACTAATAACTTCCATAGAAAACCTGGGTGGGATTATAAATTAAAATAGTGGTGCCTGAGGCAGCCATATATAGACACCAAAATTAATATACTAAAGCCTACGTAACATCTGGAATTCGAGCTCACTTGCTTACACATATAATACTTGCATAGAAAGCGTGGCTGGTAAACAAATTCAAAAACAAAAGCTACAATAACGCTACGCTGAGGACCATAACAAACGCAGAATTATATACCAAGGTTAGGTTAGGTTAGAGGACGTGTACTTGTCAATTAAGACAAGTACAGTACCTAATCCTAGTATAAATTCAAGGAAGTACAAAAGGATCGGGCATACGCTCTGAAAGTTCAATAAAGACACGTGCTATGAGACTCTCGCATAGCACCAACAGGGATTTAGAAGCCTAGAAAGACCTAAAGCCACATAGTGATGAATAGACTTCAATGAAACAAGAATCACGAAACGAACAATGCTTTCTAGCCGTGGAAAAGGATAATTCAACATATTCTATGGTTCTTATGTCCAAAGATGTCAGAAAATGAGAGACAAAAGCCTCCGTTTCTTTAAGACAATGTCAATGTATGGACACATGATGTCAAAGAAAGCCTATTCCTTTTCAGTAGATCCAAAGCTCCTACAGAAGTCATTTGCATGCCTACCGAAACGACAGTGGCCTTTAATAATCATTACTATGCGATGCATGGCCATAGAATTAAAGGACAGAAGTGTACCGGTCTTCTTCCTATCCATGCGTGTACAGCAGAGTCTAGCAATATTGCACGTAACCTGCTGTTGCCAACGAGATAGAGCTTCCCTATAAAAGAAGTGGAAAATATCCAAATTACTTGAGGCAATCGAAACGCCAATGCCCATATTAGAGATTGCGAGCTTCGTACCGGCCATGGCCAGCTCATTAGCAATGCATTTTCCAACGATATCCCTATGTCCCGGAACCCATATAAGAGTTGCCTTTGAATGTTTCGAAATTCTTGGCATTCATGGACAAGTACAGACGTTAAAACTATAATCGTTAGGGACTTAATCGCAGCCTGGCTGTCTGAGCAAATCAAGAGATTGTCAGGGAAAATCCCGCCACTAAAAAGCATTGCGGCACTGGAGAACACTGCAGTGGTGAGGCAGCCTATAAGAAAGTTTAACATGAGGACTCTTGATAACTTTACCACCCTGTCACTCATCTGTGAGCGATCAGCTCGTCAGCTCAACTTCAAGAGTTCCATTGAAAACTTTCCGATCTTGAAATTCTAAAAACATTATTTACTATTGACTTCTCGAATTTCTATGTGTGTGAAACTATTAAATTATAATTTTAAAACCCAAGACGCAATCCATAAATTTTGTTAGCGCCACAAAATTTGCCCTTAACAGTGGCCGCTTCAATGTACCTAAACATGCGCATATTACCGTCAATTTTAACAACCATTATTTCAGCATGTAGAATACTACAATAATGTGGATGAGCACGGGACGATCTGAAATTCATTTGTTCTGAAAACATTCCACATCCAACTTTGTTGCGCGATCTAGTTCTGGATCAGTGAATACCTGAATGACGTTTCCTGGTATCTATGCGGTATCCGCATTGCAAAATCGGGATCGAATGGAGGTTTAGGTATGGGGTAGTCGAATGTGTGTGAAGATAAATTCGAATTTGAAAATCCAAGACGCAATCCATAAATTTTAGCAGCGCCACTTCTTGCCCTTATCAGGGTAAACTTTGCTATTAACTTTGCTACTCCCGTTTTTATTTATTTTTGCAAATATTGCTACGCGCCAGAAACAAAGCAATACTGGCTGGTACAAGTGTTAATTAAGGCATTAAAAAAAGACACCCACCATGAATAAACGAGGCTGTAATAAAAAAAATTTTATGTCTTCAGCAACACTTTATGGTCTAAATGATGATGACCAAATCCCTACTACCGCTGCCCCTAACAACATCATCATTTATGGCGTATGAGTATGAGCCAAAAATATTCATCATCATCATCATATGATTTGATGTGCTACACAGCCTTAACGCCACAGTCATTGTAAAATTAATGAGAAAATATGCCTTAAACACACACACACAAGCTATTTACAGGATTTTAAAATATGTGTGTGAGTGAGGAGTGCGTGTGTACAAATTTCCAAATTTTTGCCAGCATATTTTCTGCATTTTAAAAATGCATTAAAAATTCATTCATTCATTCATGCATTTTTGCCTAAGCGAGCATGTATTTTTAAAATAGTGCAGCACTAAGGGGGAGAAAAACACCCCAAAAATGTTGTGCCACAATTTCATAATTTCAACAGAAAAACGGAACAGAAATATGGAATGCACCCCAACGCAGTGGTGGTACATTTAAGAACTCTACTACCAAATAATACCGTGCTACGGTGAAAGCATTTCATTAAGGCTCGCAGGTATTTTTAATAATGCAACTCCTCTCCAAAAACAATTTGGCTTCCTTTAAAATTTTGAAAAAAAAAATTTTTTTGCTCCAAAATGGCTACTGATGTCCTACAAAATTTTCAAAGCCAATTTTCTCAATACCATATCACTTTATATGTGATCTTGTTGCTGATTATAATAAGAGGCCTTGGAACCTTCCTTCAAATACAGTATGGTACTCATAGACTTAGAGTATTTGTCCTAAAATTTGCTCCTAAACAAGTGGGCTTGTTCAGATGGATACTGTTAAACAGCTAACCGAGCTCTGTTAAGGGCAAATTTTGTTCTGTTAAGAAGAAATTTTACTCTGTTAACGCTAAATGTGGCGCTGCTATAATTTATGGATTGCGTCTTGGATTTTCAAATTCGAATTTATCTTCACACACATGAACAAATATGGTATTAGGAAGCTTGAAGCTTCTCATTAAAAAACGTTAGTGCAAGCATATTTTTTAAGTGTCAGTTGTTTGATTCACCAGCTATATTTAGCAATTGTTTGGGGGGTCAGCCGAAATCTATTTAAAAGACTCACGTATATGAACAAATAGAGCATTGAATCGACCAAAACTTCATAAACATCAGCCGTAGTGTAGTCAGGATTTCAAATGAAATTAATCATTAAGAGACCATCATTGGTGAAATGAAATCCATGGACATTCTAAAATCCTACACAAAGACTCCATGATCCTGAGCATCAAACACATGCAAAACAGTCAAAATATCGTCTTGTAAACTTAAACGTTTTAATTTGTTAGTATTGCACACCGCATCTCTAAAAATGTTGTCCTTGTTTGTCCTTGTCCTTCGTGTCTAAAAACAAAAATTCGTTTTTTTTTATTGAAAATCCTCTTATGATGTTAAAGTTGTGTAATTCGCTTTAAAAATAAATTTTAAAAATAAAATGAAAATGGAAAGGAAAAAAAAACGGATTTTATTTTAAAATTTTCGCTGACATTGCCGTTATTGTTGTTGCAAAAGTTATTGTGGCAATTTTAATATATGCAAACACATACACACAAATATCGCAATTTATATTCGCATGTACTTACCGCATACACATGAAAGCAGCATTAGTCAGAGAGAGAGGTAGAAAGGCAACCAAAGAGACAGAAAAGAGCATTACAGGCATCAATATGTAAATTGGTTTATTTGCTTTTAAATGGTAATGCTGAGAAAAAAATGGAAGACAGAGAGAGAGAGAGGGAGAGAGAGAGAGAGAGAGAGAGTGAATGCGACTATTATTTGTGTGAATGTATTTGTATTTGATTGTGAATGCGTGTTCACTTATGTATTTTTTGTAGTCTTGTAAAGAGAGTGCACGAAAAACAAATTGTTGCCTACAAATTTGAAAATCTTATTGAGGAACTCACAACAAATAGGTCCAGACATACAGTCTTTAAAACCCTTTAGTCAGGATAATGGACCTAGTCACACCACTTATGTTAGGCGTGTTATACATACATACATGTTTATACATGAGTGGCGGGACCTATAGTTTAAAGTAGACTCCGAACGACAGATTTTTGAGAAACTTTTTCATGGCAATTTTATTTACTCTCAGAGTTTTTGCCAGAAATCTGCTGATGGGAAGTCGCCGTAAAAATATTTTCTTCATATTTTCGTTTTGTTGGAGATGTCTGACCTGGGGTTTGAAGCGTGGCTTTACGTTTAATAAGCCAACACACTACCTACTAGACTACGGCGACTTGAGTAGGTCCATGACTAATCTTAAATACGCGCATAACTTAAAAAATCAGGAATTTATGTAAATTTAAAGTGTGAATTTTTCCCATCTTTCTGGTAACATATGGATTTCACATTAAAAGAACTTCTCATACACAGTTTTGTTATTAAGCGTATGGCAGTGAAAGCGTTCTGTAACGATTGAAAGAAATTGTAAACGGATGTGGCAAAATCTGGTCCATAAACCATGTTTTTCAAATTAATCTTTAACTGACTCAACTGACTTTAACTACTCAACTATATTGTGGCATGTGAAGTTTTTCGGCAGGCTTATCAAAGTGACGGTGGCCCCTAGTAATCGCTATTGTGCGATGAATGGCCATACAATGCAAAGACAGAAGTGACTCAGTGCTTAGTGCAGGTTAGGTAAGGTGGTGGACCCCCTTAAAAGATGTCTACCAAAACGATAGTGGCCCGTAAGAATCTCTATTTTGCGATAGCCATGATGGCAATGCGAATTAAGGCAGAAGTGAGTCGGTCCACTTCTTATCCACATGTATACAGCAGAGTTTAGCAAATTGCTGGTGACCTCCTGCTGCCAACGAGATTGATTTTTCATATAAAACGAATGGATGATATCAACATTGACTGAAGCAATCGGAATATTATGCCCTGTAACGCGTAGGAGATTGCGAGCTCTGTACTGGCCCCGGCCACCTCATCAGCAATGCAATTTCTAACAATATCCCTATGTCCCGGAACGAACGATTCCAAATTTCTTTAAGAAATCCTCGACATTCATGAGCTAACGACAGACGTTCGAACTACGTTTGTTAGGGACTTAATCGCAGCCTGGTTAGCCGAGTAAATCAAGAGTTGTTCGCACCACTCAATCTTATCAAGTTTTTCTTTATTTGGTATCGAGAAGATTCTCACAATGTTGAGGCTGCTGCCAGACTTAGTTCCAACACAAAATGTTTTTTCTGTTCGTGCTCTTTATTTTCTAAACCTGTGGAAAGGGGAGGACCATAGCCATCAAACCTTGGGTTTGTAAATTTAAATCAACTGGGTTTTAAGTAAATTATTCAGGTTGGCCAAGTTAACAGCCATCTGACTTTAATTTCCTTTAAAAAATAAACATGTTCACCCTTTGTGGCCCTTATAGGGGCCCCATATCATCGTTTTCCCCTGACTTAAAGTCTTGTTTTTATTCAAAAATCATTTCTGTTTCAGCATTTATTAAAGTGTTGTAAACTGATTGTCAATATTTCTTATTTTAAATTCATTCTCATCTCCATGGTTAACTTTATTTACCACAACATCGATGACTCTGCTAACGGCCGTTAGAAATTTTTAAAATCTATTTAAGTTTCATTATAAAATACATTATTTTTGTAATATTCAGCCTTGAAAATATTCTTAATAAAAAATAACTCTTCTCTGCTGTGTAAAATTAGTCTCCAGTGTTAAAAAGTAAATGAACAGGATTTTGTTTTGTGCTCGTTAATGTAAAAAAAAGGGAAAGATTTGTTGTTGTTGTTGTTCATTTTATAAGCCGCTATAAAATATTTTCAGTCTCAATGTGAATATTGGAAATTGAAAAACAGCAAAGTGGACAAAAGAAGTAAACGTTTAATATTTTAAGCCTTTTAACAAAAACAAAACAAATCATTTATTACTCTTCTTCTTTATTATTTTTCTGTTTTCTGTTTTTTATTGACTTTTCAATAAAATTTTAATCAAAATTTAAACACCGAAATACAATATTTTTAATGACATTAATTATAAAAAGTGGAATCCTTTAGGATTAACAAACAATGTTTCCATGAACACAACAACAACACTTTTTAAACTGTCATACACAATTAAAATCATTATCCTTTCTGAAAGCAAACAAACAAACAAGAAAATTGTTTCCTTATTAGAGGAATTCCCTCCATAAAGCGGGAAAAATCGGATAACAAAGTGGGCCTCTAGTGGGCTTGATAGCTATGGTACTAAGGATTCCAACACATTTTTCGTTATGGTCGGACACTATTTGGTTTCGGAGGCGACGAAGTTAATATAGGCAACGAAATTAGTATCGTCATCGGCAAAAAAGGCAAGACATCAAAAAATGCAAGTCAGCGGCCAAAAAAATACAAGACATCGACCGAGAAAATGCTAGGCAACGACAAAAAAATGGAAGACATCGACCGAAAAAATGCTAGACATCGACAAAAAAAAAAAAACAATGCAAGTCAAAAATTCAAAATATCGACAAAAATATGGAAATCATCGAAAATAATGCAAATCATCGACAAAAGTCAGCTACAAAAAAGCAAGTCATCTACAAAAAAATACCAGTAATTGACCAAAATTCAAGTCATCGACTAAAAAATACAAGACATTGACAGAAACAATACAAGTAATCGACCGAACAATGCAAGTCACCAAAAAAATGTAAGTCATCGATAAAAAATTCAAGTTATGACAAAAATGCAATTCATCGAAAATAATGCAAATCATAAAAAAATGAAAATCATTGACAAAAACAATAGAAGTTAGCGACAAAAAAGCAAGTCATAGACAAAAAAAAAAATACAAGAAATCGATCAAATAATACAAGTCACCGAAAAAATGTAAGTCATCGATAAAAAATTCAAGTTGTCGATAAAAATGCAATTCATCGAAAATAATGCAAATCATAAAAAAAAAATGCAATTCATTGTGAAGAACAATGAAAGTTAGCGAGAAATAAACAAGTCATCCACAAAGAAATACAAGTAATCGAGAAGAAATGCAAATCATCGAAAAGAAGTGCAAATCATCGACAAAAACAATGCAGGTTAGGTTAGGTTAAAGTCGAATCCGAACGACAGATTTTTATTTATTGAGAAACTTTTCATGGCAATTTTTTATTTACCTTCAGAGCTTTTTCCAGAAATCTACTGAGAGGAAGTCGCCGAAAAAATACTTTTTGTATTTTGTCTTTGATGCCTGGCCTGGGGCTCGAACCCAGGCTTTTGCGTCTAATAAGCCAACACACTACCTACTAGACTACGGTGACTTCTAAAACAATGCATGTAAGCAACAAAAAGCAAGCCATCGATAAAAATGCAAGTAATCGAAAAAAATGCAAGTTATCGAAAACCAAATGAAAATTATCGGCTTGTGTTCAGGGATATTAGCTTCAATGCAGATAATATTAGCATTATAATATTATTATCTAATTAGTTTCGTTGCAGATATCTCCGATCCCAAGTACTGCCCGACTTAAAGAAAACTGTTTTCGAATCCTTGCTATTCCATGCCTAATCAGCACACTAGGTCAATTTCCCCAAATTAATTTTAATTTTTATCCGATTTTGCGCAATTTAAATATTATATACAGAGGAGATTGGTATAAAAAAATTTAAGGAATAATTGACACGTCAGCCAGGAATTGTAGACACAAGGCAAATTAGGCACAGCGGTAGTGCGAGGGGTCCTCAGGCAGAGTCTAAGTAATATATGTATGCTTAGAAGTCGCCGTAGTCTAGTAGGTAGTGTGTTGGCTTATTAGACGCAGAAGCCTGGGTTCGAGCCCCAGGCCAGGCATCAAAGACAAAATACAAAAAGTATTTTTTCGGCGACTTCCTCTCAGTAGATTTCTGGCAAAAACTCTGAGAGTAAATAAAAATTGCCATGAAAAGTTTCTCAATAAATAAAAATCTGTCGTTCGGAGTCGACTTTAAACTGTAGGTCCCACCACTCATGTATAAAATTAACACACACAACATAAGTGGTGTGAGAAACTAGGACGTTGTACAATGGGTCAATTCGACCTCCGGGTACTGTACTTGTCTTAATTGACAAGTACACGTCCTCTAACCTAACCTAACCTAACCTATGTATGCTTAGGAAGACCGTCAGTATAACCCAACTAACGTCAGATCTGTCTAATCTAAATATTCAAAATCTTGCCTTAAAATTTAAATAAGTATCGTAGTGCATTCCCTCTGTACGTACATAGTTAGTTTTATTAACCTGCCAGCATTTAAGAAAAACAAAAAAATACAATAAAAAGCAAAAAAAAAAAGGAAAATTGTGAAACAAAAGCGTGTTTTAATAAAAATCAAATTAAAACAACCAGAGACTAACAATTTAATACCAAAATCAAATCAAATTTCATTTTTATTTACTTTTATTAGAATCAATCAATGAAATTTGATTCGAATTGAATTGATTTGAATATATAGCCAGCCGGGCAAAAGGAGGGGAATAACAAAAAAAATAATTTTTTTTTCATTATAAGGGCTTATATGCCTTTTAACAATTACTTTCTTAAGGTTTCCAAAAAAATATTTCTTTCTCATTCTACTTCTTCTCCGACCATCTAAGAGCTGAACAAATATTTGCAAAGGTATCAAATGAAAAGCCATTCAGCCAGGCAGCCAAACAGCTATGCAGGCAGCCATCCCCTGCCAAGGGAAACTGAAATTTTGTGAAGAAATTTTCATAATACCCGCATAATAGAAAGAAATTCATTCAAAGTTGTTTGCGTTCAATTTCCAACTGAACCGTAGTAAATGCGATATTGATGGATGGCTTGATATCTTAATGCAGAGCAATAGCATGGTATGATAGGGATGGTAGGGGTGCTGATGGTGATGATAGAATATTAAAATCGAATATATTTACCAACTTTATGATGAAAAGCGTTTTTTACTTACTTATGGTACTGTCGTGTCGTTATTGTATTTTTAAATGTACTTTAAGGATTTAAATGTTATGATAACGAACGAGAGAAAAACCCCCAAAATTGAAGGCAAACAATCCATAAAAAAGATTGTAATGGAATGCTGGAAGTGTCCAAAGAGAGGGGGGGACAGAGAAATGAAAATATGCAAAGATTTTAAAGTTGATTTGTGTGATAAATTTAAATGGCAGAAAACATACTCACTCTTACACATGTGTGTGAAGATAAACTCGAATTGAAAACACCAAAGACGCAAACCTATACTTTTAGCAGCGCCATTTTTCGCCTTTAACAGGGCAAAATGTGCTATTAACAGAGCACTGTTAACTGTTTAACAGTGGCAATAAGTAGAGTAGTCTTCAACTTTGCAATTATTTCAGACTATTGACATAAAATATAATTCTCATTATGATTATTATTATTTGTGAATAAAAGTATTGAAGTCCATAGGATGGTTGGTGGGGGATGGAAGGGCTAATTTTCTCAAATCTCAAAATTATTCCAGTTATCCCACTACCACAGTTCGAAAGAGGGCACTCTGTACTACCATTTGCATATAGTCGGGTAGACGTACTATTTCTTATATGTTCCCAAATGGCCACTGATCTTCTAGAGAATTTTCAATTAAAAAATCGGTGGCTTCAAAAAGCACTAACTCCTTTGATTTGTTTTTGAATGTAATTAATCACGTTTTTTCAACTAATCAGGCGACTAGTCTAATGCATTAGATCTTAACATAACAGTGTTGCCACGTGTTGTTGCTTAGCAACAAGGCCTTCTGTCAGCAATCGGCAGGTTGTTGTAGTACGTGAAGGGATGAGTACACATTCATAATTGGTCTTTCCAACCCTTCAGTCAGGATTTCGACCTAGCTTCTCACACCATTTTTGTTGTGTGTATTAATTTTATACATGAATGGCGGAACCTACAGTTTTAAGTCGACTCCGAACGACAGATTTTTAAGAAACTTTTTCATGGCAATTTTATTTACTCTCTGGGAGTCTTTGCCAGAAATCTGCTGAGAGGAAGTCGCCAAAAAAATATTTTTTTATGATTTGTTTTGCTGGAATATTTTGAATCGTGGCCTCACATCTAATAAGCCAACACGTTATCTCGTAGACTACGGCGACTTGCAGAGAGATGAGTATCCTCGTGTAATTCGAAAATTCCAGTCTTATCTTTGCATGGTATTCGTTGTAAGTGTTATGTTTTCGGAGAAGTCAAGTGTCTCTTAAAGTGAATTATTTAGCGCAGAGTAAGACATGAGTGTGTCGCCGTAGTCTAGTAGGTAGTGTGTTGGCTTATTAGACGTAAAGCCAGGGTTCGAGCCCCAGGCCAGATATCAAGACAAAATACAAAAAGTATTTCTTCGGCGACTTACTCTCAGCAGATTTCTGGCAAAAACTCTGTGAATGTAAATGAAATTGCCATTAAAAAGTTTCTCAAAAATCTGTCGTTCGGAGTCGACTTTAAACTGTAGGTCCCGCCACTCATGTATAAAATTAGCACACACAGCATAAGTGGTGTGAGAAACTAGGACGTTGTACAATGGGTCAATTCGACCTCCGGGTACTGTACTTGTCTTAATTGGCAAGTACACGTCCTCTAACCTAACCTAACCTAAGACATGTGTGTGAAGATAAATTTGAATTTAACTAGCAAAGACAAAAACCAAAACTTTTAACAGAGCTAATGTTACAGTTAATAATGTTAAGTGATTAAAAGAAAATTTCCCAATTTTTAAAAGAATTACCGAATTTCCAGAGCAGCTGTT
Organism: Sarcophaga carnaria; assembly: GCA_958299815.1. NCBI lineage: Eukaryota > Metazoa > Arthropoda > Insecta > Diptera > Sarcophagidae > Sarcophaga > Sarcophaga carnaria. The sequence goes on from OY283149.1 coordinate 154,088,863, forward strand.
TGATTCAGAAACTTGTGGAGCACAATTTTAAATAGGCATTTCTATTCTCTGATATCGTATTTGGGTGATTTCTTCCTTGACTATTTTTCGGATTTTCTGTTAACCACTTAACATTGCTCTGTTAACTGTAACATTAGCTACATTAAAAAAATTAAAAATTTTGGGTTTTGTCTTTGCTAGTTAAATTCGAATATATCTTCGCACACATAAATTGTTAAAATTGAATTCTCAGATTTGTAGTCATTACATTAATGCAGCTTCAAACTGAAGTAGAATCTATAAAACAATTGGATGCCACTCGGAAAACAATTTCAAAACATTTGTTAGAAGCGGGATTAAGGCAATAGAAAGGAGGTTTCATAAGAAGCCAGTTGAAGCCGAGAGACGTTAAACGTCACTGTTTCAAAATCTTAGTTCTGCTTAAATGGTATAAAACCTAGTCATTTACGCTTCGAATGGAAATGAGTGAATGAAAGTGGATGACTTACTGAAAACCTTAATAATTGTGTATGGAGAATGACATATCAGCCAAATTTGTATGAACAATCAGAAGATGAATTCAATACAATTTGATTTGCAACAAAATCGAACTTTTTCTATACAATTTATGCAAACGAATGTTTCTAATGAACTTCCTTTGATCCCCAGGCTGGATACAATACGCATTCCTACATAAAGTCCTCATTATCTTCTGTAACCGCTCACTTTTACTACTTCCTGCATGTAGATTTCCATAATTATCCCATACTTGTCTAAAATAATGAAAATATTGAATTTTAATAGGTTTTCATGTAAATTATATATCAAATCAATTTCAATTTCCTACCCTCTCTCTTTCTCTCTTCTCTGCCAATCGATTGTAAATTAATTCGCAATTTGCGTAATTTATTTCTCGCAATAAATATTTTGATTGATTAGTAGTGCGTGGAGGGAGGGAGTTATGCTAAATAAATAATAAAAAAGGAATAAATTTAAATAAACTGATGATATTTATGCATAACCACACACACAAATACCCACACAAATACACACACACACACGCAGTTGATTATTTGACAAGCACATACATCATTTAGTTTCTCTATCGATAAAATACCGTTTCAATATCAATTTCATAAATATTATGGTGAAAACAATTAAAAAAACAATTAAAGCGAGAAAATTATTTTGTATGGCAAACAGCAACATACCACAACATACCGATATTAGAGTATGACAGGAAATATGTGATAACACTGCGTTGCAAAAGTTATGCATCTAATTGGGTGCACTTATAACAACGTATGGAGACTATGTTAGGTTAGGTTAGGTTAGAGGTCGTGTACTTGTCAAATTAGGACAAGTACAGTACCCGGAGGTCGAACGACAGATTTTTGAGAAACTTTTTCATGGCAAATTTAATTACTCTCAGAGCTTTTGCCAGAAATCTGTTGATAGGAAAGTCGCCAAAGAAATACTTTTTGTATTTTGTTTTGATGTCTGGCCTGAGGCTCGAACCCTGGCTTTACGTCTAATAAGCCAACACACTACCTACTAGACTACGGCGACTTCGAAGAGAAACTAAAATGATGGCAACTTCCAGAAACCACTCTCCAAATATAAATTAAAAAACGAAAAACTTCCTACTTAAGGGCAGTTGAGACTTTACAGGGTCTGGATTTGTAAATTTGGCAACATTTCACTGCTTAAGTGCCAAGTGGGCTAAACAAAAATCGATGGTTTCAGTACACTTTTATGCAAACCAGCAAATGAGGCGCTAACATGAGGAATACCATGATCTAATCGATGATAACAAAGCGGATCATACGTACACACAGTTACTAAAGTATACATACGGTTAACAAATTTCGGAAATTTTTTAACCAATCCGTTTTCGTTGAAAGTCTTTATAGTTTCCTCGATTTTAAGACGGTCTTTTGCATTGGTTCAAAAATTTCTGAAATTGAACTGAATTGTGGCCCTGCACAGGCCCACAAAAGTATACATCCGTTTTACAAATTTCACAAATTTCTGAACCAATGCAAAAGACCGTCTTAAAATCGAGGAAAGATGTCAGACAATTATAAAGATTTTCAACGAAAACGGATTGGTTAAATTGAAATTTGTTAACCGTATGTATACTTTTATGGCTGAGTGTAACATAATTAGCCATTACAACTCTTCAGCTAGGATTACGACCTAGCTTTACACACTACTTATGTAGTGTGGTTAATTTTATACATGAGTAGCGGGACTTACAGTTTAACTCGACTCCGAATGACAGATTTCTGAGAAACTTTTCATGGCAATTTTATTTACCCTCCTAGCTTTTGCCAGAAATCTGCTGAAAGGAAGTCGCCGAGGAAATATTTGTTCATATTCCGTTTTTTGTCTGATCTGAAGTTTGAACAGAGGCCTTACTTCTAATACGACACCACACTACCTACTGGACTACGGTGACTTTAAGACTCTAAATAGTTTAAATCTAGAATGTTGGCAACATTTCTTAGTTTAAGCTCCGAGTTGACCAACCAGAAATCGTTGGTGTCGGTACATTTTTATGCAAACAAGTAAATAAAGCGCTAACATGAGGAAAACCATGCTATAATGGATGATAACAAAACGAATCTTAGCTGTGTGGCTTCTGAACACAGCCATGCGCCAATCGATCGATATAGCGGATCTAAAGACTACACGCCCTTTTAACTAAAATAACCATATTCGTCAATCGTTTAGCTTCAATCAGTGAATGCTGGGCTTGACAGGGTTATAACACAACATGATCTCCATGGAATTATAGAAAATAACAAATAAACAGTAACAAACTTATAATTGGAAACGCGTCACGCTACCACTAAAATAATTGACCAAATCACCCCATTATCAAGCGAGATTATAACTGAAAAGGACAAGCGAAAGCCTATCAATCTTTTGATTTCAATAATTTCCTAAAGTCTTCATAGTCTACCTATAGTAGATAAAGTGTGTAGTAATTAGACGTAAAGCCATAGACTGAACCCCTGTAGGGTATCCTATAGTCGGGGTCTTTAACTTAAGTTTATTTCCTTACCTTCCTTCTTCTTTTTTTTCTTCTTTAGTTTTTGACGGATTGACATGTGATTTTTATGCTTGACAAGTGATTTTTTCCCCATGATTTCACATTTGCCGTTTCGCTTTCTTTTTTCTTGTATTTATTTTCAGTTTTGATTGGCATTTGACGCCAAAAAATCTGGATTCAACTTTTTGTTTGTTTTGTTTTTGTGTCTTCTTAGTGAGGGGTCCATCACACACTGATTGACTGACTTTTATTTCTTGTGCACTTTAAATACTATGAAGTGAGCAATTTACTGCGTAACAGTTCTGCAACATATTTTTTATGGCGTATCATAAAAAAAACCGAAACTTATTTTAATGCCTCGATTTTAATTGACCATAAAAAAACATGGCATCAGTCACTATACTGTATAGAAGACTAATTGCTTTCATGCTTGCCTTGCCTGGCATGCAGGGAGTGTGCATGAAAGGGAAATTGATGCAAAACTTCAGTGTTTGATAAGCACAGAAGTGGGTGGCTTGATGGTATAAAAATTTATTTCCCAATATACACACGTTTAAGATCATCCATCTAAATTGGTGTTATAAAATTGCGGCCTATTATAGTGGCATTGGAATAGTAATTTGGTTTTAAAGTATAAGAGTTTAGTATTGTAGAACTTTATAAGACTATCGATTAAGCTAGGAGTTACTATAAGATTGTGATGTAAAACTATCGCACAAAATGGGATTACAAAGGTTAGGTTAGGAGTGGTAGCTCTGATATCATAAAGCTCACTTGAGCACGCATAGCGGTCCGTTGTGATGTCACGGGTGAACGCAGTTCCTGTACAGACCAATTTCCACCAAAATCAGGGAAGAGGAAGAAGTTGGTCAGCGCAAGGGCTGCACATCAAAAGCATGACTACCTTACATTGGAAAACCAGCCCGAAAGTTTGTAGAATTACCAAAGTGTCTGAAAGGAAATTTAAAGCATAAGCAAGGTTTTACATTAGTTCAGGGCTTAACTTGAGTGTCGTCATGATGGTACAACCCACGGTAATCTAAGCACCTACGCTCTTCCGGCGATTTGGGTCTAAACCACTGCCACCACGTTGTTGCCACAAGGGGGCCTCATCATTGTCAATCAGATGCAAGTAGCTGGGGCCTCTGATATCCGTGGTACCAGAATTAAGCTTTCGGTCAGGCTTTGCAGTCTAGTCTGCTAACAGCGAGGTTTTGCAGCAGTATTGAAAAAAAGAATCCGAAAACCGACTTCAGATATCAACAGCACATAAAATATGATCCGTTTGATCTATTTTTACTGATGACTGTGTAGTTTCTACCGTAGTCTAGTGGGTAGTGTGTTGGCTTATTAGCTGTTAGCCCGTGGTTCAAGCCCTGGCTCAGACATGTCAGTGACTTCCCCTCAAAGGTCATCTGGCAAAAATTCTGAGAATACAATAAAAATGCCAAGAAATGTTTCTCAGAAATCTGTTGTGTGGACTCGACTTTAAACTGTAGATACCGTCACTCGTGGATAAAATTAACACACACAACATGGGTGGTGTAAGAACCTAGGATGTAATCCATAATTCAGACTGGTAATAATCAGTGCTATTGACACTACATACTACATTCGCCTTCAAGAACATTCATCAGACTGTTTACTGAGCCATATAAAAGGCAAGGCAAAGCAGGCGACGGAGTTAGTGAAGTTCAGACGCGAACTTTTGTGAAGACGCGGTGTGTTTGAAGAGAGTAATCGTGGTTTGAAGATCTCCTATACAAAGATTGTTATTGTTTATGCAAAGGGTATAAACAGAGGAATAACAAAGAAAGGCAATTGTTGTTGCTTACATCAAGTTGTGAACAGTGGCACACAGAATTGTGCGAATAGTAAAGAATTGTAATTAAAACTAAACACAAGCTCATATTTAAAACGTTTTTAAAAGGTAAAAACGTAAGAGCATATGCTTCTTGCCTAAGTTGTAAAAGTTGATGAGGGATACCTTTTAAAATTAGGGAGCCTTCACCCTAAACGTGATTATTGTCCGAATCATTGATGAACTTTTTAAGCCTTGTATCTAGAATCATTCGTCAATCTTGTAAACTCTTTTTATAATCCATTTGCAGTGAAATGACAACAAATAAAAAATTCCTTAAAATTTATTGTATTTCGTCTCTGTGGACCATCAGTTAATGCCGCAAGTTAATTCCGCTTCCAAATGCGAACAATTTTATTGCTTTCAAGATATCCTTGACTTACAACATTATTTAATTTGAAAATGCAAAAATATTGTTGTTCATCCATTTGTCTATAAAATCGTACTTCATTTTTCATCTTTCATTGAAGATTTTTCATGTAAAACAACGCTCCCCAGGCTGTCTTCTACACACAACAGGAGTCCAATTATTCAAGCAGTTAAATGAGACATCCATCGCATTTCAATTGCGAATGTGTTCCCCCTACATCGATACGTTCTCCCACGCATAGATGATGTAAAATATGAATTCGGAAATAAAAATAAAATTTTAACCATAAATTATTTGCACAGGTAGGAAGAAAAAAGGGGGAAGTGAAGCATCCGCAGCTAAAAAACCAATTCAAATCCATGAAAGAAAAAAAAAGAAAATAAACAGCGTTTGTAACTCAAGGATACTTAAGGGAAAATGCTTTTTTGTTGTTGTTGTTCGGCATTGTAAAACACCACAAAAATAATGGCAGGCAATCAAATGTATTGATTATCCCACGAATTTAATAGCCGGGAAGTAAAAGCAGCAGCAGCAGCAGGATATGAATTCCTTTCTATTGTTTGCTGAAGCGAAAGAAGGATAAGAAGATTCAAAAAAAAAAAAAACAGATAAAAATGCTTAAAAAACATAAGTAGGGGAGTTAAATAAGCATTGAAAGCTTAAGTAAATTAACAAAAACTGGCCTGAAATGCCTCTCAAAGACGATATACCCGAATACGTATTCAACTGAAGCTATCCTGGATCCAGAACCCCAACTAAACTGACAAACTATTTGTGGAATTTCCAGCAAGGTTTTCTGAAATATTAAGAAAGCAAAATTATTTCAAAATATTGCCTACAAATACTGGCATCATAGCCGATATCCAGTCCACAATAGAGCATTTTTCGAAGAGGTTCATAACTTCGCTAATTTCGAAAATTATAGGTTAGGTTAGGTAAGAGGACGTGTACTTGTCAATTAAGCCAAGTACAGTACCCGGAAGTCGAATTGACCCATTGTACAACGTCCTAGTTTTCTCACACCACTTTAAAGTCGACTCCGAACGACAGATTTTTGAGAAACTTTTTCATGGCAATTTTATTTACTCTCAGAGTTTTTGCCAGAAATCTGCTGAGAGGAAGTCGCCGAAGAAATACTTTTTGTATTCTTGTCTTGATATCTGGCCTGGGGCTCGAACCCTGGTTTTACGTCTAGTAAGCCAACACACCACCTACTAGACTACGGCGACTTCAAAATCGAAAATTATAACGAATTTCTTCTTTACAAGCGCTTGGAGTGTAATCGAAGTGTGTTCAGCCAGCTTCATTACATGGTTGACTGGAACTTCTACGGTAATACTTATTCATTGTAATCCTTTAGTCAGGATTACAACCTAGCTTCTCACACCTCTCATGCAGTGTGTGTTAATCTTATATATGAGTAGCGGCACCTACGGTTTAAAGTCGACTCCGAACTACAGATTTTTTGAGAAACTTTTCATGGCAATTTTATTTTACTCTCAGAGTTTTTAGCAGCAGATTGCTGAGAGAAAGCCGACAAAGCAATATTTTTTTCGTTTCATCTTGATTAAGATGTGTGAACTGCAGTTTGAACCACGGACTTAGTTACTAATAAGCCAATACAGTACCTACTAGACCACTTCGCCTTACGTAATGCTTTGTAACGAAAATGGAAGCAAGGTGGCCTAATGCATTGTGGATTTATTTTGCATAATCGTGTAGTAAATAAACCTGCCATGAAATAGATTATCAAAAATCTGTTGTTCGAAGTCGGCGTTAAAATGTAGGTCCCGACACTCACGTATACAATTAACGCATACAACAAGAGTGGTGTGAGAAACTACGTCGTAGTCCTTACTGAAGGGTTGTAATGGCCAATTATGTATGTATGTATGTGTAATCCTGTTAATCTCTGTCATAGTACAACTAGAAACTGTTTACTGCACTCTTAGTGCAGGCCTTTTTACCCAATACTAGAGAAGAGTACATTCTCTTGACCTTGAAACTGACAAATTTTTGAAATAATCGAGACCTCTCGTAGTATTCTACTATTATGTCGGATTAATTTTAATTCCCAGATGAAGGAGGATCAATTAAGGCCCGCCATCTCCTTTCCTTCGCTTCGCTTTTGTATTGTCATTCATTTCAAAGTAATTTAACACGAAATGACAAGTTTCATGAGGGCGTTGTGACATACCAGTAATGCTCTGGACGTGAATATGGAATTGCTAAGAGACTTAAGAACATATAACCTCTTTAATATATAATTATTCTCCTATATGTCCTCTTGCCGATAGCATTTCCACCGTTTCCAGTATTGCGCAATGTCCTTGACTAATGCTATTTATCTGTGTGCTCGGGGAACCACTAATCCCTCTTCAAAGTTTTCTGATTAAAGTTTTTTATTTCGCTCCGGTTTTTGATGATTTCAAACATTGTTTTTCCTGTGTAACCGGAACTGTAACTGGTGTGGTGTCCTATTTCTCCACGTTATACCTTCAATATATTTTCATTTTACTTCCAATTTTTTTCGCTCTTCATGCAGAATGAAGAAAGAATGTTATTTTTCTACCACGAGATAGTAAAGCTAGAATAGCTGAACGTTTACGTAACGCAATGGAACGTAAGTTTGTCTTTAGCATGTGAAAGGCAAAGAGAACGATTACCCAACCGTAATGGAATTCCTGTAAACATTTGCATTATTTTTGTATGTCATAAACAAACGTATACGTTTCGTGAACGTTTGGCTAATTCTGGCTTAAATATGATCCGATGTCTACTACAAATATCTGGTGGTCTGTCTGCCGTTATATTTACCTTCACTATGTTTTGACTTTACTTTCAATTTTTTTTTCAGTCTTCATGCAGAAGAATGTTATTTTTCTACCACGAAATAATAAAGCTAGAATTAGCCGAACGTTTACGTAACGCAATGGAACGTAAGTTTGTTTTTAGCATATGAAACGCAATGAGAACGATTACTTACATACATACATAATTGGTCATTACAACCCTTCAGTCAGGAATACGACTTAGTTACTCACAACACTTATGTTGTGTGCGTTAATTTTCATACATGAGTGACGGCACCTACTGTTTAAAGTCGACTCCGAACGACAGACTTTTTTGAGAAACTTTTCATGGCAGGAAATCGCCGAAGAAATTTTTTTTTTCATATTTCGTTTTGATGTCTGAACCCGGGTTTTACGTCTAATAAGCCAACACACTACCTACTTACTAGACCAGGTACCCAACCGTAATGGAGTTTCGGTCACAATTCCGTGAACGTTCGTCTAATTCTAGCTTAAATGTCATCCGCCCACTGCAAATATTATGGTCTGATGGCCGTTTTGCTTACTTTCTACAACATACAGTAAGCGTCAAAAGAAACTGTACATTAAAAAAGAAAATATACAGATGGACAGATGCTTACTTATATAAGTTAAGTCCACCAATTGACCACCTTTCTGATCTTCTCCACTTACGGTTGGTCGACAATTAAAAACCCTTTGACTTTGTAGAGCAAAACAAAGTAGAGTAGAGTAGAATATATTAAAAGAGTATGAATTAACGGGAAGAATTTCATTTGCCAACACTTTCCTAGCATAAGCAGAGTCACAATCCAAAATATTTTCTTTTCTCTGTTCTCGCCAGTGTGCACTGGCGTAACAAATGTTCTCCTACTTGTTGAATTCTCTCTACGTGTGACATAGCCACGTATGGATACGTATATGTAAGCAAGCATGTGTAAATATTTTAAATACATTACTGAGTATGTGTGGGAGTATATGTTTATTTGTTTTACTCTATAAATACCACAAAATGTCTCAGCTGTTTCTTAGTATTTGTGAACATTTGCTTGTTTGTTTTTTTTTCTTTCTTTCTATTTTTAGAAGGAGAACATGCTCCTTTAAATGGATGTAAGACAGATAGATAGAGAGATAGACCAAGAGAGAGTGATATTGATGTGGAAGAAATTCCTGTTAAGGATGTGTTTAACTTTGCCGACGTTGACAATTCTTCGTTTGTAACAGTTTTGTTGTTTTTGTTCGTTTCTACAACTGCTGCTACTGTTTGCGTGGAACAATTTCATCACACACTGGCACAATATAAATGGGGCATGAATAACGGTTAGTTCTTGTTCTTACTTTTTCTTGTTTTTGTTTTCCAACACTGTTTGCATTATACAAATTACGGGCATGCATAGAAAAAACAAGTAATGGAGGCAAAACAAAAGAAAAAAAAACAACAAAATTAATCCACAAAGTAAAGTTAAAAAAGGGACACACAGTGAAGCATGCAAAGGTAAAAGAAATGGTGAAGGCACCCACTGTGCTACAGAAATCTTAATTTTTTATGATGTGGGTTGCTTTCTCTAATAATAAAATAAAAAAATAAGTAGGAAGACAGTGCAGAATAATAAAAAAGTATTCGTTTTTATTTGCAATAAACCGGTTAAAACTAAAACAAAAATAGGAAAATGTATTCAGAGAGAATAAGAAAAAAGTCTGAAACTATTTGCATAAAAAAGTTCATAAATCAGCTGCCTTGCCAAGGTTTTCTGTTTATTTTTTTCCCGTAGAATTTTCCAGTAAAATATTTATGATTTATGGAGCTTCTCCTCCATACATTTTTTATTTAAATTTTTCTCTCACTTTTTCTGTGAAAAGCATAAAATAATGTGGCATTATATGCCTGCCTTATATTCGTATTCGTATTATTATGTTGGTGGCATGTGAATGCCTATGCCTTTCTGTAAGTGATACATTAACAAACGTTTTAAATTTAAGTTGAAATTAAAAGCAAAAAACAAAAACAGGATTTAAAAGTGTATTTGAAACAATTGTTGAATTTATGGGCAATAATTTATTAACATGTTCTCGATACCTTTAGAGGATCGCACACAATTTGTTATACTCACTGCGGGGAATGCTATTTAAAGCAACAAATTGCTTGCAACTGAAATTCGAAAGTGCATGTAGCCCCATCAGGCGAATGTTAGCACACCTTAGTTCAGTATTTTTTATCCCCTTCTTTCTGTAATGAGTTTGTCATGCCGATCTCTAATAAACTGATGGGTTCAGTCTATAATGATAGCAATCGGATTAAGGTCTTCATTGATCTAAATTATTAAAGGAAAGGGAATGAATAAGAGGTTTTTGTTCTTTAAGCGTACATTTTTTCAATTTGCAGGAATATTAACTGGTGGTACTGAGTACAGGGTAGAAATATTTCAATCCTTGTAAATCGCCAATCAAAATCCAAAAGTCCTTGAAGGTGTTTACACCTCATCTGTCTTGACTAGAATATGCTGGACATATCTTAATGAAATGGCGAGCCTGAGTTAAATATGAATTGGATATTACAGCCCTTCAGTTAGGATTACAACCTATCTTCTCACACCACCCATGTTGTTTGTGATAAGTGGCGGGACCTACAATTTAAAGTCGCTTCCGAACTACAAAAATTTTAAAAACTTTTCATGGCAATTTTGCTGGGAGGAAGTTGCGGAAGAAATATCCATATTCCATTTTATTAGAGACGATTGAGCTGGGACCTCACGGCTAGTAAGCCAAGCGACTTGAGGTCGCCGTAGTCTAGTTGGTAGTGTGTTGGTTTATTAGACGTAAAGCCAAGGTTTGAGCCCCAAGCCAGAGATCAAGACAAAATACAAAAAGTATTTCTTCGGCGACTTCCTCTCAGCAGATTTCTGGCAAAAACCCTGAGAGTAAAATAAAATTGCCATGTAGGTCCCACCACTCATGTATAAAAATTAACACACACAACATAAGTGGTGCGAGAAACTAGGACGTTGTACAATGGGTCAATTCGACCTCCGGGTACTGTACTTGTCTTAATTAACAGGTACACGTCCTCAAACGTAACCTAGCCTAACCCACCAGACTTCAATGGGCAATGAGAGGAACTTATTCACTGATAGCATAGTTAAGGGTGCACTAAGCCACCAACTATGGCCATCAGTACGGGTGCCTTCAATTAAACCTGAGGTAGATGGTGGATAAATTAGAGAACACGGCAGATTTGGCCGATTTTGACTGAGGAACCTTTTGATTTGAGACCATAATTCATAGCTGCGGACGAAGCAAGGAAGTTAAAGTGATTACGGATCACTGCCTAATTAGTGCTTATGAGAAATAATAAAGTCGTAGCTTTCCTAAGAGCTACAATAGCGTGGAAGAGGATGAAAAGTATACAGGGAAAGGTATTAGCAAGTTTTGAATGACATCGTGATATGTTCTCAGTTTGAATTATTATTACAAGTACGTTGGCCTTGTAATGTTTTTCCCATCATGCTGTGCTTATATCCTTCGGGCTCTTCTTGAATCAAGTGGTTTCGTTCGAAAGGTTTTTCAAATGTAGTATGGGACTTAGTTGTCAAAAATTAATTGCAATCTCTTTCCAAACAATCAATGGAGAATGATCTCTGAACACCAATATCGTATGAATATCATCTAGTGATGCTTCTTGAGGAAGAAAGGTGCAAAAAGGAAGTACAGAAATGACAAACAAACAATCTCAACAGCCAGCGAACGCACAACATAAATCTGATAAAAGCTAAGTTCCCACAGGGAGCCCCGGTTAAGTGTACTGTGTCCGAACTCCTGAATACAAGGACAGAGGTAAATGACGCTTTTATACCTCACTGGTGGGCCGACATGCCTGCACAATTTTTCTAAAATGACAATTCGTCATAGCGCTGTTCAAAGTCAGTAGTTCTGTTAAGTTCTCAAGAGGCTACATTACGAGGTTTTTTTTTACGCCGAGGAGGGGTAAATGTACCTAACCGCACCCTAGAGGAAGTCGTCACATCCTCCGTGTGTGGGGCCCTCATCCACTAAATCCCCCTCGTCTCGTGGACTTGTTGTGCCCACTCCGGAACTACGGTGGTATTACTTCCGAGTGGAGTCCCTTTGGTCCCTGCGTGTTCATATCCGAATGTCATCTAGTGATGCTTCTTGAGAAAAAGGAACAATGAGTACCTCACCATCACATCAAATATATTTTCACAAAAACTCCTTTCCAATGCAGATTGTCTTTCTGTAGACCTTCACCGATACTTCTGGCAGAAAACTAAATAAAATTGCCATGAAAAGTTACTCAAATCTATCGTCCGCAGTCAAAGTTTAATTGGAGGTCCCGCACCTTATGAATAAAATTAACACTCGCAACATGGGTGGTGTGAAAAGGTAGGTTGTAATCCTGACTAAAATATTGTAATGACCAATTAATAAATCGTCCTACAAATTAGGATTTCTACTGTAGAATATAAAGATGATTAATGCTTTGAATGGTTTGTGGAAAGGATTTTCGAACTTTTATCGTATGTACAAAAAAAAAACGTACCATGTTCAGATATGCACTTTTATTGAGTCAATATTCGGTTAATTGACTACAATATTTTAAGTGTTTAGGTATATTAATATACGCAGTTTAGCTGCTTATTCAATATTTATTTGACAGCTGGTAAACAACATTGTTTTAATTTTGTTTATTTTTTGTCGTTGTTGACATTTGAGTTGTCAAATATCAATAAAAAGTGTTCGGTTAATTGTAATATGCTTACTAAATACACTTATGACAGTGCTGCATTTTAAGTTTTACTCAATATTATAACAATTTGCGTATTTATTGCGCAATTATTAATTGAAACTTTTTATGAAATATTGAGCTTAATAAATGGCGTTTATTGTGGTTTACGCAATAAAGGTGCATATCTGAACACCGTATTACAGTCTGCACTCAGTTTTTTTATAATTTTAATGGGAATTGTTTAATGACTTCAAAAATATATAAGAAATCTGCTTCACGTAGTTCACAAGTTGTTATTCGGAGTGAAATATTAAATTTTTCTCTTCCTAGGCCATATTTCTTTTTCACAAAAGAAAGTGTACAGAATACAAGTGAATATTCCAGCACAATGAATTCCTCTTAAAGGATTTTTTCGCATTTCTTCAATTTTCTCTTGCTTTAAAAGCATTAACAGCGCAATTATATACGTTTTTCACTTCTATTTTAATATGATTTTTCTTCATTTTTTTCGAAGATTTCTCACATAATTCTCTAACTCTCTCACTCGCTCTCTCCCCCTTCTCTAATATTGTATAGGAGACACACCTGATGCTGTGTTTAATATTTTGCCGTCAGCTTTAAACCGTCAGTCAGTCAGTCATTCAGTCATTTATCCAACCGAACAGACCATGAAGACTGCTGGCATTAGTAGAGCAGAGGAGTGAGAAAAAAAATCCTTGAAGATTTTTTAAAGTCAGCGAAAGCTCTTCTTCGCATTTGTTTTCCAAAGATTTACGCAAACCAGACGTAAGACAAACAACGCAACGCTGGATGGAAATTTTCAACATGAAAGTGATGATTTTTTGCTGTGCTCAAGAACGTGGATAGAGTTAGAAGGCAATGTCAAAAGCGTGAAAAAAAAACTGAAGTGAACAACAGGTGAAAATGAAAAAAATTATGAGTGTCTGTGTGTGTATGAAAAATGGCAGAGAGACGTAACCAAGGTTTCCTGTATTTTTAAACTCAACTGGAGTAAATTAAACTTTGTTGTGTTTTTTTTCCTTTTTTTTTTGGGGGGAAATTCTTTTGACGAATCAAATAGTGCCTGGGGTTGTTGGTTTTGTATTGTTCATCGTTTGCTATTTTTCTTCATTTAAATACGGCATTAAATATTTGAGAAGAAAAATACTGAAGAATATTAAGAAAATTAAATGAGTCGTTAACTTTAACATACAGAGTGTTACATCAAGGGGTTTTGCATATGCAAAGAATCAATTGTACTTTAAAATTAGACACAGTTTCCATTGAAAGGTTTATGTGGGTGAAGATAAATTCGAATTTAAAAACCAAAGACGCAAACCTACACTTTTAGCAAAGCCACTTCTTGCCTCTAACATGGTAAACTCTGCTATTAACAGAGCACTGTTAACTGTTTAACAGTGGCTATAAGTAGATTATTCTTCTACTTTGCACTTATTGCACGGGTCGAAACAGGACCCTTTGGACTACTATTTGCATTTAGTTGGGTTGGCGTACTATTTCTTATATGTTCCAAAATGGCCACTGATCTTCTATAGAATCAAAAATATTGACATTTTCAAAGCCAAATTTCTCAATGCCATACCACTTTATATGTGACTATGTTGCCGATTATATTAAGAGGCCTTGGAACCTTCCTTTGCATATAGTATGGTACCTAGAGTATTCCCCAAAATTAGCTCCTAAACAAGTGGGCTCGTTCAGATGGATACTGTTAAATAGCGGAGCTTTGTTAAGAGCAAGAGAGAGAAGAAATTAGAGAAAGAGAAATTAGAACGGATGACAGATGTTTGTCTCCAAAAGACCATAGGTTAGGCCGAAGAACACGCATAGAGGCCCGTTATGACGCCACAAGTTGGTCAGCACAAGGGCTGCACAAAAGGCCATATAAAATTGAAAAATATTCTTCATCTGTTGATTGTGATCCCTGAAAGTTGCGCATTCAATACAAAGTTTTGCGCGACTTTTACGATAAGAGATGACGTGCAGCAGTCATTGTAACAGGACACTGGCCTCATAATGCACACGCCGGCAGGGTGAGGGTAACCCGTTGCGGCTTCTGCTGAATCTGTAATGACGAGAAAAAAGAGAGTACCACAGAACATTTTCTCTGTTAGTTTCCAGCACTTGGGAACTCAAATTAAGAATTCTTAGAAACTTTTAGAATTTATTGACAGAAAAATTATTTGACTGGACTTCACACTTTCATAAAACTATCGGGATGACTGAGACATTTCACTCAGAAGTCGTAATTGTATGACGGAGTA
This sequence comes from Sarcophaga carnaria, assembly GCA_958299815.1. Classification (NCBI taxonomy): domain Eukaryota; kingdom Metazoa; phylum Arthropoda; class Insecta; order Diptera; family Sarcophagidae; genus Sarcophaga; species Sarcophaga carnaria. The sequence goes on from OY283149.1 coordinate 154,103,967, forward strand.
GGTAATGACGGAAATAAATCCTTATAAGACCCAAGGCAGGCAAGCAGTTAATTTAATCCCTGGGCTTATTCCCTCTCTAAATAATCCATCAAGGTTTACAGGGGACAACAAAGAGAAACACCATAGGAGTGGTAGGCAATGCATACCCTTAAGAAAGAGCAGGATTCAATGAGTAAGGTTTCTCACCATACTACATCCAATACAAGAACCCAATGTATTTTGTGAAGTGTGAAGTCATATCTATGTAATGACAGGTGGAATTAGAGAGTATCATAGAATCCGTTACAGTAAAAAAAATCACCTGATTATCTGTCTTTTGATAATTAAACTAAAAGAAGGTAAAGAAAAAGCGATGACCGAATAAGAAGCTGAAGATGCTTTAAGGAAATCTATACGTCACATATTTACTACAGAAACTGATGCACTACGAGTGTCAATATTATTGAAAACTTAATGCCAGAAATTGTGGTTTATTTTGCTATTAAAACTCCATAGTTATTACGCCGTAGTCTAGTAGGAAGCGTGTTAGCTTATTAGACTTAAAGCCAAGGTTCAAACTGCAGGTTAGGCATCAAAACGAAATACAAAAAAATTATTTCTTCGATGACTTTCTTTCAGTAGAGTTCTGGCAAAAATCCTGAGGGTAAATAAAAAATTGCCATGAAAAGTTTCTTAAAAATCTGTCGTTCAGAATCGACTTTAAACTGTAGGTCCAGCCTCTCCCACCACTCAAAGTTAACACACCATAACATAAGTGGTGTGAGAAACTAGGTCGTAATCCTGACTGAATGGATGTAATGACCAATTATGTATGTGTATGTGTTTACAATGGTTTTCCCAATGATCGAGTTTCTAGACTAGGTCTTGAAATTATCACAAATATCTGATCCAGAACATTATTATTTTTCACAGTAAATTCTGAGACCTAAAGCGAGAAACGAGTGAAGGGAGATCACTAATCCCCACTTGGATGTCATATGTTACCCAAACAGCGATGGAATCCAATGCAGTATTAAGCTGATACCATAAGGATCTCTTATAAAATCGTAGGAGATAACTTCCTGCGTCTATACTAGTTGCAGTCACATTATAGGATATTCCGTTCCTTCGTTCTTGAGGTTCTGATGACACCATAAAGAAAAGACGCCAAAAATTCTCGTTAGAATCACAACTAGACCATCACCCCTATAGCAGCACTCTTTTCGAAAAACCATTCCCTATCTTTTCTTTACATCTTCCAAAGATGGCGTCATAATCGGCTCACAACATTCCTAGTTTTTTTTCTTCTTCTTCTTATTTCTGTTGTATTAAAACATGTTACAATTACGTCTGCATTTACTTGCCACGTCTTCTTCTTCTAATTTGTTTCCCTTTTTTCTACACTTTTTTGTCATTTCGTTGTTTAATTTTTTTTTCTAAAGGGTCCGCCAAATAACTTTTTTTTTTTGAAAATGCTTTAAAAAAAAACTACTGAATATTTGCTCAAATTTCTTTTTTTATTTGAAAGTACAATCCTTCCGGTTAATAATGGAAAATAATTTCATTCAAATGGCTGCCTCGGCTGGCCATGCAGTAGCCTACACGATCGGTCCAATTTTTAAGCATATTATCGATTGTGTGCAGCTGTATTTCACCAATGGCTTTACGAATATTGTCCTTTAAAGCGTCAATTGTTTCTGGCTTGTCGGCGTAACACTTACCTTTGTCGGCACCCCACAAATAATAGTCCAACGGTGTCAAATCTCGATCACGACATCAGCTCTGCGCCTGATAATGCGTTCTTCAAAAATAGGGCGCAAAACATCGAGTGTAGCTTCGGCTGTGCGGCACGTAGCGCCGTCCTATTGAAACCAAATGTTGCCAATACCCTTCTCTTCAATTTTTGTGAACAAAAATTCGTTCAACATGGCCCGATAACGATCGCCATTGACTGTAACGGCTAGTCCTTGCTCATTTTCGAAGAAAAATGGCCCAATTATGCCTCTGAACCAAAATCCGCACCAAACAGTGACTCGTTTTGGGTGCGTCGGCTTTTCAATGTATGCGTGCGGGTTTTCTGTGCCCCAAATGCGCAAATTTTGCTTGTTTACATACCCGCCAAGATCAAAATGAGCTTCATCTGAAAAGATGATTTTTTTTGCCAAAATCGGCATCTTCTGGTGTAGGCGGAGTTATTTGGCGGACCCTTTACTTTTCCTTTCGCTTTCCCTTTTATTGCTGTTGTATTTTTGTTTCATTTTCATCTTATCTGCTTCTACTCCTACTTCTTCTTCTTCGTTGGGTTTTAATTAAAATAAATTCTTTCCCTATTACATGCGGAAAACGTGCTTTAAATGTTTAATTCGGCAAATAAATGTTGAATAAATATTTCGCATCGCATTCAGTTTGTTTTTTCTGTTTCTATTGCTTCTTGTTGTTGTTGCTGTTGTTGCTGTTGTTGCTTATTTGTTTAACAATAAACTGCTGGAAATAGCTACAATAACCGCATTTTGATGGCAACAGTAACAACAAATAACACCAGCAACGAACAATTTTAATTTTCTCCGTCAATGCGAAGAAGCTAAAAGGAGTTTATGACATGAAAATTTTAAATTAAATTAAACACACACACCCAGACAGACACACACATGGACGAATTCCTTTCCTTAAACATTATTTTAAAGAGGCATTTTAACTGTGGTGTTTGTATCAAAACATCTTAAAAGAACGTCCACATGTATCATGGAGTGTATGACTAACCAGCATGGTTTGAAATATTTGGAGTCCAACAATTTCATCCGCCGCGGAGAGTATGATTTCTCTAAGATGATCCGCTGGCATTACGCGAAATTCGCTCGAAACATTTAAGTGTAGTTTTGAGGAGGTACAAGAAATAGTTCACTCCCCAACAGTTTACTAACCCTTCAAAAACATAAGACAAGTCTCGTGAATGAACCGGTATCTCAGAGTCTATTTTGAATTCGCTCTCACCTTCTAGGAATGGCACTTTATTGTAGGCAAGATGACAATCGTATCGTTTCTCATGCGAATATCATTGACAGTCAGACTACGCCGTGGATGATTAGGTATTGTGTAAGCAGCGACCCTTAATAGCTCAAAGATGAGAGACAGATGGGCTGTGGTAAAGTTAATAAGGGTACTGATATTAAACTTACTTATAGGCTGCCTCACCCCAACAGTGTTTATGTGTGTGAAAATAAATTCGAATTTGAAAATCCAAGACGCAAACCAGTGTTTACGAAGCTGAGGTCGCGCCATGAAAATCTCTTGATTCACTTGGACAGCCATGTGTCATTAAGTCCGTAACAAAATTAGTTTCAACGTCTGTCCATGAATGCCGAGGATTTCTCAGAGTAATTTCGGATCATTCAAAGGTATGGGTTCTGACACATAGGAAAATTGAGTTGCTGGTGAGTTGGCCACGGCTTACCGGACCTGGGTATTATTCATTTTATACAGTTTTACAGAGAAGCTCAGTCTCGTAGGAAGCGGGAATATTTCTAGACTCTGTATACGTGTGGATGAGAAGAGGACCAAATCACTTCTGTCTTTAAATCGAATGGCCATCCATTGCAATATAGCGATTCTTTCGGGCCACTGTCCTAACCTAAAAAGCGACTAGCTCCTGAATTTGGACATAATCGAGTTCCTTAGGGTTGTTATTCCAGGCCCGGTAAAATTGTTTTGAGGCGGTACAAGAAATAGTTCACTACCTAACTGATGTCTTTATTGTTTACTCCACCCTTAACCCATCAAAACCATAGCACAAGTCTCGTGAATGAAATGGTACATTCAAGTCTGTTTTGAATAGGCTTTCACCTTCTGGCAATGGTGCTTTAATACAGTCTTGATCACAATTGTATCTTCTTTTTTTTTCGGATCGCTTTGTGTTATACAAGGTACTTGAGCCCGTATCCAACTTTGGTACTTCTAGTATAAGTTCTTAAATGATTTTCGATGACAGTAGATCGGTGCTGAGGATAAATAAATTGGGGCTGTGTAAGCAGCAAGTAGTTCTTGATTTTGAACATAATCGAATTCGTTTTGGGTTAGGATTGGAAGTAAGGGTTCTTGGATGTGATAAAATGGATGGCCTTCCTAGGAAACTTACTCGTCATAAGGTTCAGTTAATTGCCAACAGATTATAAACAGGGACATAGAAGCAAGGATGTTTAAAGGATAAGTCGGACTGACAGCGGTAGTAATGGCTTACAGTAAGCCGCCAGATGGTTTCCGAAAGTGATATAAAAGGGATGGATATCTGTCGGACTGTTCCAAGGTATGTGGAGAGGAGGAGAAGAGGAGGAGCAGTTGGCGACGAAAGAGCATCATCTTTATGTCGGCCTGGTTAGGTAGAAGTGGTAGCTCTGATATCACAAAGCTTACTTGAGCACGCATAGTGGCCAGTTGTGGCGCCACAGGTGAAACGCAGTCCCTGTACTGGGAAGAGCAAGAAGTTGGTCAGCGCAAGGGCTGCCCATCGAAAGCGCGACTACCTCACGCTGGAAAACCAGCCAGAAAGTTTGATAAACGAAGCTATATCCTTGGCATCAATGGATGATAGCTCCGTCAAGCTGGAGAACCAAATAGCCTACATCTGTACCTAGCAAGAGACGGGCACTGACAGAAAAAGTGGATAACAGTCTCTTCTTTCTCAGCGGATCTGCACCCACGGCAGAAGTCGTTAAATGGGAGCCGTATCCTTTCCGCGTGTCTACACATAACGCGATGACCACTGTGATTGAGATGATGCCACGCCCAAGTCCAAGTAACTTGTTGGTACGCCTTCTATCTATCTATGTCGGCCTGGTGCTTGATAGAAGAAAGTTAAGTACCCGAGATAAGATCTTCATTGCGGGTTTGAACTCTCTGCCGGAGCCAGTATTAAATTTCTTCTGAGGTTTTATGTGGGCTTATTACGTACATGCCATAGGTAAATTCGTTCTTACGCAGCTCATCCTTACGCTTTTAATACTTTTTCTTTGGTCTGCCACTGGAACTATACGATTAAAAGCCCTACGTCTTCTTTTCTAACTACCAACCTCTCAATTCATAATCCCGGAACTTTTTTTGGCTTCATTTGCAAAATACTTCTGATCTGTACAAACCCTATCTCGCCTACTAAGATCGATTAACCATATTCGGGATAAGCTGAATCGCAATAGATGAGATTCAATTGTACTTTTTTCCGAATTATTTACAGAATTTCGTAGCAAGACTATGTAGCAATAAGAAGAAATAATACTCTCCTAACCTCAAAATTTGTATCTAAGTTATCAAAGACACAAACCATGTGTAAACGATATGCTATGAAAATAGCATTTTACAATTTTTTTTTTATTAAGTTTTGATTTAATAAGCCGGTAGCATTTGTTTCTTTGTAGCTCCTTAAGTAACCACAAGTTTATTTCACGAAGCGAAATCCTGCCAAAGCTGACTCAGCTGCCTCAGCCGTTGCGGTTGTGGATGGGGAGGGGAGAAATGTTAGAATTTCTTTTTTTCTTAAGACTTATCACTCCCTTTCTTTTTTACCATATGATGTATTGATTTTTTTATTCCTTTTTAATTTGCCTGCTTGGAACTCCCAAGAAACGTGTAACAGAATTCCAGCAATTGAGTTTCGTTGTAGTATTTTATGTTCATGTTTTTGTTCCCCCCTTATGAAACGGGGGTTTATTAATGTTTAATCTGTTCAAACAATGTGTTCATTAGTAAAGTTTTCTTCTGACAGCATGAATTTAATCATTTACTTCATTTTATTCGCACCATTTTAATAATAAAAGGGTTTCCCTTAAATAAAATCTTGTTCAGACTTTCTAAAACGAATAACTTTTGTAAGACAACTAAAAGAAATACAAATTTATGGGGTTATTGAATACCCTTGCCTCTACCGAATATTTAAAGATGAATTTCTTATGTTTTTTAACATTTTCTGTAAAACATTCATTCTGGAAAAAAGTATCATCAATACATGAAGGAGAGGAAAATGCTACAAGAGGTGTCTTAACTACACCCAGTAAGATAAATTTATTCTTTTTATACTAAATATAACGGGTGATTTTTTAGCTATTATCTTTTTGGCAACACTGGTTTAAACAGCTCACGCATGTTTCGTGTTTTGTTCCACTGTCAAACATCTTCAGTTTGGTCTCTAATTTAATCATGAATCGTCTTAGAAACGAGCAACGTGCTCTGTTAAGAAAGCGGCTATTCGGGCTATTGTGACTAAATTTCGCACCAAATTTACATTGTTGGACATTAAACCACCAACACGCTTACGTAGAGTGCGAACTGAAGAAAATATCGCAGCTGTATCGGCCGGTGTTAATGATGACCATCAATTATCGATTCGTCGCCGTTCGCAGAAATTGGGCCTCTGTTACTCAACAACGTGGAAAATTTTGTGGAAGAATTTAGGTGTGAAGCCTTTCAAAATACATCTGGTGCAAGAATTGAAGTCGAACGACCTACCGCAACGCAGAATTTTTGGTGAATGGTCTCTTGGAAAGTTGGCCGAAGATCCACTTCTTTATCGAAAAATTGTGTTCAGCGACGAAGCTCATTTTTGACTCAATGGATACGTAAATAAGCAGAATTGTCGATTTTGGAGTGAAGATCAGCCAGAAGCATTGCAAATGCTACCAATGCATCCAGAAAAAGTTACAGTTTGGTGCGGGTTTATGGGCTGGTGGCATCATTGGACCGTACTTCTTCAAAGATGCTGCGAATCGTAACGTAACTGTGAACGGTGAGCTCTACCGTGAGATGATATCCAACTTTTATTTGCCCAAAATGCAAGAGCTTGACTTGCATGACATGTGGTTCCAACAAGGCGGTGCCACATGCCACATAGCACGCGTAACAATGGACTTATTGAGAGGCGAGTTCGGTGAACATTTTATTTTACGTTCGGGACCGGTCGCATAGATCGTGCGATTTAACGCATTTAGACTATTTTTTGTGGGGCTATGTTAAAGCTCATGTCTATACAGACAAGACCGCTTCAATTGACGCATTGGAAGACAACATTGATGCATTTGTTCGTGAGATACCGGCCGAAATGTTGGAAAAGAGTATGCCAAAATTGGACTAAGCGGATGGACCATTTGAGGCGCAGTCGCAGTAAATTATATGGACCGTACTATCCATTCAAATAAAGATTTCATGCATTTTTCTGAATTTTATGTGTTTTTTTTTAATTTTTCTATAGCTCTTAAATAATCACCCATTAGTAAAGCAAAGACTGGTTTTTACCTCGTGAATTGTGTTGGCAGCTAGCAGCAGTCTGTCTGCAGAGAGTCAAAGTCTTGAAAAGTGTTGTTAAAACAATGTCGGTTGCATTTTCATATTTGTTGCCTACATCCAGCAAGGCTTAATGCAAAATTTCATTAAAAAAAAACAAGAAAAAAAGAGGAAAGTTTCCAAGTAAAATAAAAACCCTGTTGAGTGCCTCTTTTTTTTCTTAATACGGTATCCTCTAATATGGTGCATGTATTCCCAAATGTAAAGAACCGTTTGTCGGTTGTTATAACATAATGATGTTTTAACAGTATAAAGCTGTCTAATGAAATCCCAGAAGAAATAATAAAAAAATACCAACCCACACTTTCATTCGTATTCATTAATGTAAGGAAGCCGAAGAACACGCAACAAAGAAAAAAAAATCGTTTCGTGAGGGCGTTTACAAGAAAATAATATTCTTGTGATATCCAAAGGATAATTAATTATGGCGTCGCTTTAAAAATATGGTTTACGTTTTGAATGCGATATAAATAAATGAATGCGATATAATAAAATGCGATAAATGCCATTTTTGGGGGGTAAACGACAGATATTTAGTCGAACTTAGCAACTGAAGGAGGTAGTGTCATTAAGAAAGTTTATTTTTACTTTGAAAATATCGAATTACGCGGACAGTGTAGCTTAAAGTTTACTCTGAAGGCTAGTGAAAAATTCACCAGAAAAGGTTTATTGTGGCTATCTTCCGTATCGCAGGTAACCAAAACAAAGTGAGAAAAGCGAAAAAGAAAATATGAAAACAGAAAAATAAAACTGAGTGTGTTTGAAGATAAATTCGAATGTGAAAATCCAAGACGCAATCCATAAATTTTAGCAACGCCACATTTGGCGTTAACAGAACAAAATTTTCTCTTAACAGAGCACTGTTAGCTATTTAACAGTATCCATCGGAACAAGCCCACTCGTTTAGTAGCTAATTTTGGGAAATACTCTCCGTCTATAAGTACCATACTATATGCTAAGAAAGTTTCCAAGGCCTCTTAATATAATCGGCAACATAGTCACATATAAAGTGATATGGTATTGAGAAAATTGGCTTTGAAAATATCAAATTTTGCTTGAAAATTCTATAGAAGATGAGGTACAATTTGGGAACATATAAGAAATACTACACCATACAGACTATATGCAAATGGTAGTCCAGAGGGTCCTCTTTTAAACCGTGGTAGTGGGATAGATGGAATAATTTTTAGAGGTGAGAAAATTTACCCCCTCCGTCCCCACCAACCATCCTTTATATTTCAACACTTTTGATCTCAAATGGTCATAATGAGAATTAAATTGTATACCAATAGTCTGTAATAATTGCAAAGTAGAAGCCTAATCTAATTATTGCCACTGTTAAACAGTTAACAGTGCTCTGTTAAGAGCAAAGTTTACGCTGTTACAGGCCAGAAGTGGCGCTGCTAAAAGTGTGGGTTTGCGTCTTTGGTTTTTAAATTCGAATTTATCTTCACACACACATGAAAAACATTCCATTTCTGCTGTGTATTAAATTCTTTAAATACCTTTACGTTTAATATCACACCTCACATCAACAATAAAGTTTATTCTTTTACGGCTGCCACAAATTGAGCCATAAAAATTGACTTCCATAGACACTGACGCCTTTGTTTTTTTTATGTTTTCTTCGAATCTTTAACGCCCATGCAATGGCTTAGAAAGGGACATAAAATCAATAGAAAAACTATTCATGTGTTAAGAATGTTAAAATGAAAGGAAAGCCACTAAAAGGATGATACAAAGCGAATGAACACAAAACATTTAAAAATAGACAAAAGAACGGAAAAAGAAATTTAATTTCGTTGATTTATTAAATTTATAAGGATAGTGGTTAGTCAGGATTACGACCTAGTTTCTCCCGCCACTCATGTATAAAATTAACACACACAACAAAAGTGGTGTGAGAAACTAGGTTAGATTAACTTCAATGTTAATTTGAAGAAAAACAAGTCAGAGTTTAAAACTGCAATACTGTACGAGGGCGGTTTCAAAATCAGTCGATCTGGTGGGCAGAACGTGGTAATATTGTTACGAAAATAAAAAAACTTGGTTACTTGCTGTAGCATCGCTTAACATTGAAATTATAAACAAAACCTACAAAAACAAAACAATGTAGTAAACAAACCTGTTTACAAATTATCGCACTGCTTAATATAACAACAAACACCAGCATAAAAAACAAGGTAAACAAGTAAACAAAAATACACCAACAACACTACAATAATAAATGTAAACACAACGAATTTTACATTTATAGAGATTTCGAGAAGGCGAAGTCATGTACGTTCGCATTCAAGAACATTCATCAGACTGTTTACTCTGCTATATAAAGAGTCCGCCAAATAACTTTTTTTTTGAAAATGCTTTAAAAAAAAAAAATACTGAATATTTTTTTTATTTGAAAGAACAATCCTTCCGGTTAATAATGGAAAATAATTTCATTCAAATGGCTGCCTCGACTGGCCATGCAATGGCTTCACGAATATTGTCTTTTAAAGCGACAATTGTCTCTGGCTTGTCGGCGTAACACTTATCTTTGACGGCACCCCACAAATAATAGTCCAACGGTGTCAAATCGCAGCTCCGAGGTGGCCAAACGTCATCAGCTCTGCTGCTGATAATGCGATATTCAAAAACAGGGCGCAAAACATCGAGTGTAGCTTCGGCTGTGTGGCACGTAGCGCCATCCTGTTGAAACCAAATGTTGCCAATATCCTCCTCTTCAATTTTTGTGAACAAAAATTCGTTCAACATGGCCCGATAACGATCGCCATTGACTGTAACGGCCACTCTTTACTCATTTTCGAAGAAAAATGGCTCAATTATGCCTCTGGACCAAAATCCGCATCAAACAGTGACTCGTTTTGGGTGCGTCGGCTTTTCAATGTATGCGTGCGGGTTTTCTGTGCCCCAAATGCGACAATTTTGCTTGTTTACATACCCGCCAAGATCAAAATGAGCTTCATCTGAAAAGATAATTTTTTTTGCCAAAATCGGCATCTTCTGTAAGTCGATCACAGGCCCACTTAGCGAAGCGAAACTCATTGGATGGTCAATTGGCTTCAACTCCTGAACCAATTGGACTTTGTGTGGCGTCATACCAAGGTCTTTATGCAAAATTCGTCTCAATGATGTCTCCGAAATGTTCAATTGTTAAGAACGACGGTGAATTGATGCTGATGGCGCTTCACGCACACTTTCTGCCACAGCAGCAATATTCTCGGGTTTACGCACTGTTTTTGGCTTTTCATGCTTTGCTTTGTCGATGAGGATGCCAGATTCTTTCACGTTTTTCACAAGATAACGAACATACGGAACTGACGGTGTTTCTCTTTTTCCAAAATCCGTACGCAATTTTCGCACACATTCTGCAACATTACCATGATTTTCAAAGTAATGTCGCAATATTTCCCAGCGTTTTTCAAGCGTATACACAACCATATTCGTTCAGCGGAAGGATAAAACTAATTATCTGTCACATCAGACATGAGCTAAGTGTTACCATTCACGAAATAAGCACTAGTTGAACAAAAAAAAACGTTAGATGGCGGACCCGATATTTTAAATGTTTTTAAAGCGTAAAATCGTAAAAATTGGTTGGGCAGTTCCTGCCAGAAGACTGCCTAGAGGAAGTCGCCGATAGAAAAAATCTTTTCGTTTTGTTCGAAATGTGTTAGCTGGGATTTGAACCATGGCCTTACACTAGCTTCTAGACTATGGTGACTTTTAAGGTTCTTAATCATAATAATTGTTTCAGAGTTTTGTCTTTTAAAGGCAAAATTCCAAATGTTTAGAGTATCTATAGACCTGGCTTACTGACGATAACTTTCTTGTTTATTTCTTTGAATTGTTTTGTTAAACTGAAATACATTTCTGATAAGATTTTCTAATAAATTTCCTATTTTTCCTTTTATTATTTCAGGTAAGCGTTTAACTAGCAATGGCATAAAATTCAATTTGAAATACGTAAGTAGTTTTGTTTTTCAATATTTTATTGTTCGTTTCCTTGCATTTTAATTTCATTTTGAAAGTGCCGATATGAATCGCTCTCTCTCTCTCTGTTTTTCCCCCTCATTCTGTATAACATTCGCATGCCTTTCCATAAATTTCTAATCTCAGAAGTAATCTTACGTTTCTTGCCCCCATTTACGTTATTGAATAAACGTTTCACGAATAAATGAGTGCCGGTCTGTCCGTCTGTCTGCATAATTCTTGTCTAAACGTATGACAAGACATGCTTCAGAGATTAAAACACTAAACTTGTGAGACTTTTAGTTGAATTACACTCTCTCGAGCACAGTCGTATGGATGATACACACTTAAACGCACTTCAAACCATGCAATTCCAATGATTGTAAGAGAGAAACTGTGATAAGTAGTAAATCATCCATCAAATGGGGGGCGATTTTAGAGAATCTACAACAACAATAATAACAACAACACTTATAGCAATAA